>JAGQAX010000019.1:7053969-7653969 GCA_019142605.1 Cephalopholis sonnerati
GCTTGAGTGGATATTAGCTGTAATCCTTTTCAACCATTTTTGTTTGTTTTAGAGTAAAAATGGGTATTGTAAAACACTATGAAGAGAGACACGGGCATTAGAGAATATGTTGATAAAATCATAGTAAACAAAAATAAAGGGAAACAAAAGGATTTCCTTTCCTTAATAGTTTGTTAAATTGCTGATACTTATTAAAGTTAGATGCATGGTAAGAAAATATATTAATTTTTAGGTTACTTGTGGTCGCCCCAAATGACTTTTTTTGAAGCCTTGTCCGAGTAATCCATGTTTAAAAACACTAAAATCTCGTAATTTGGTGTTTAAAAATACATGCATACGTACAATACATTCCACATGTTTGGAGGATGGCTGAATATATCCTTAATTCCATTATTTTTTAAATGGCCAACTGAAAAGTCTTATACGTCATTGACCCACATATATATATATATATATATATATATATATATATATATATATATATATATACACATATACATATATATACATATACATATACATATATATATATATATATATATATATATATATATATATATATATATATATATATATATACACATATACATATACATATATACATATACATATATATATATATATGACATCAATCCCTTCTTTGTTTGTGGAACAGTATTATGATTTGCTATGTGTTAATCTTGGTTGTTGTTGCAGTCTAGTGTCTTGTAAGCCTAAATAGCTGGGTACAATTTGGTGCAAGACACTAACATAAACCAATTAATCAACTGGTCAGTGTTTGTTATGTTAGTTATTTGTTTATGATAGATATTTTGCAGGGCTGCATCTGTTGTTTGTCATTTTTAAATATATCACAACTTAAATCAAATACATAAAATCCTTGTTTCCTAAATTTTGCTTAACAAACACAAAAAAGTCATCAGTTAATATTTGAAAGGTACACCAAAAATATGCATAATGTAATTACTACAATTACTCTACTTTTGATTTAGAATATGTAAAAAAACCAAAAACAAATCAAATAGATGTAACTTGAAGAGTTTTTACCGTATTTAGTAAGCCTGCTGCTCTACTGTCTGTTTTAAACCAACTTACTTTAACAGGAGCCCTGAAGCATGTTGATATGATATAAACTTCATCATTTTGCCTTTTGCTTTTAGTTTCTAGCAAGGAGGACCGCAGTGGCGGTCTCATGTGGATGAGAAATGGATTGCATGCTTGTTGCACTGCTCAGTCTAGACCCGTTATCCCAACCTGGGGGTCAGGACCCACACAAGGTTTGCAAGATAAATCTGAAACATTATGAGAAGATTAATTTAAGAGGAAAGAAGAAAAAAAACACAAGTGTGACACAAACATTTACACTTGCTTATAACCTTTGCATTTTGTTCTTTCAAATTACTGTGTCTTTGGGACTCGAAATTTTATAATAAAAGGAAAAAAAACAATCTTGTGTTGAACTGGTCACAGCTGGTGGAAATTCGCAAGTGAAGACAACTGGTATAAGGCAGAGGCTGTTTTGTTTAAAGGAGTCACACAAGCCAAAAAGGTTGATCATCATTTACAATACTGTTTTTCTAAAGTGTGGCCACAGGTTTTATAATGCGTATGGAGGAAATTCTTCTCGTATGTGCTCTCAAAGCACATCATTCATAGAGGCAATCAGTGGGAATTACAACATATTTTTTAATTCTCCTTTTAAATGAATCAAATGGCAACCCTAGTTTCCATCACTCTCTGGAGAGGTTAGAGACGATAACTGATATCTTACCTGTCAGACAACAGCATGGTGTGTAACACATTAGAGTCATGGGCAACCTTCCTGTAGGCCACCACTGTCTTGGTCAGAATGCTGTACACATACAGACCGCTACCTACAGCTGCAAGGATGTGCTGCAACACACACGCACAGGTAACGATAACAAAACAACATACTAACAATTTTTAAAACAATAGGTACATCCACTAATGCTGTCCTCCTCACCCTTCCATTGGTGGTCAGATGCTGAATGGACATCTCACTAGGTTTGGGAGCAGCCAATCGTATTTCAGCCTGAGTGCTGGCTTGTGACTCCTCCCACAGGATGTGCTCATAGGCCAGGATGTTCCAATCAATCGCATCCCATAAGATCAACTCGCCTGCATGGGAGCCGCTGGCGAAGAGTCCATCTGAGGATAACATAGAATTAAAGTCACATGAAACATGTAATTTCTCAATATATCTAAAACGAAATGCGGCCACTTTGATTTTTAATGATGACTTGAGAATGAGAGTTTCCAGACAGACTGACCATTGACGTTGATAAGAGCTCGAATCCTGTCCTGGTGGTCGGACAGACAGCGGATCTCAGCCACTGACAGGGAGGAATCAGTGGAGACTGTCAGCCTGTAGATTACTGCAAACAAGGATTAGAAAACTACTGTTAGTGTTCTTTAAATGCATGTAGGTTTCATCTCTATGTGCATTACATATTCTGTAATTATTTACCATAATCTGTCTCTTACTTATCTCTTTATCCATAGCAGCTGCTATGCAGTTCTTGGGCAGCTCTATCAAAGCAGTTATTCCTGCAAAATGCCAAAAACACAATAACAACATTAATCAGTCTGTGTGCAAACAGCAGTGTCAGAGGTGAGCATCAATGGTGCGACAATTAGCACATGGGAGTTTTATTGTGACAGTTCTTTTTCCTTTTCTTTCACCTCACCAGTGTCGCTGTGGTTCTGTCTGTGACACTGTAGCTGAAAGTCTTTGTTCCACACACACAGTTCTTCCCCACCGGAGACCCACACACACAGCCGCTCCAGCACCAGCAAACACTGACAGAGAGAGGGAGAGAGAGAGAGAGAGAGAGAGAGAGAGAGAGAGACCCACACACAACTGGATCAACACATGACATGCATGTGCTATTTATAATTTGGACAAATACATTAATGCATGTGCACACAATGAAAATATCAGCGACGAAGAGAAACCAAATGCAATTAGCCTATAGATGCTACAATTAACCTTAATGTGTGATCAAGAGGAGGCAATTACCATTTTTATCTTCAATCACAACTGGCAGAATAACCTTTAGAGTCAAACGTTTTAATTAGTATGTTACATATCCTGCCGACACAAACTTAATTGCCCAGAATTGGATGACTAGAATATCCAAGAAAACTGAATGTGAAGGAACAAGACATAGTATATACATATGGTCTATGTTAGTATGTGTGGTGCATCTTTACACGTCTACCACATTCTAATCAATTCATCCTTCAGTCCAAGTGGACATTTGTGCCAAATTTGAAAAAAATTCTCTCACAGCGCTGACATGAGACATACAGATGTACAGAAAACCTGAAAACATAATGCCTCTGGCCATGGCTATCACCAGCAGGTAAGGGAAAAAAACCCGAGTCACACAATGTTAAAAACAAACAAACTGATCAAGGCAGTGGTGGACCAGCAGCTCCAGTGTTCAGTGAGGCAAAATTACTGTTTCTGTCAGTGGAGTCTGGCTTTATAGCAAGGATAGATAGGTTTCACTTCCTGTTCAGTTCCCCTTCAGAAAGAGATGTCTGTTCGGGAATTATTGAGCATACCACTCAGAAAATGAGACTTGGATTATACTGCATGAGTTGTGTTAGAGTTTGTAAACAGATGTTTTAATAGTTTTACTGCTGTTAAACATGGACCCCTAGGACTTCATTCATCATACATTTTCTCAGTTTTTTGGATTCTTAGTTCACCATGGAGTCATGAGAGAAAGACATTTTCTTCAGGAAAGGATGGATGATAACACAGAGTGAGTAACTGATATAAAAATGATCATTTGGGGGTTAAAGTATTCCTTTAATAAGGCAGAGCAAGAATTGCATTTATCTTTCCCACTGCTCACGCGTTACCTCATGCTGCTGTAGCCTGTATGTCAATTTGACCACATTTAATTCAGACTTGTGCTGTGCTGGGAGCTGAAGTTATTAGGTCAGACACAGTAATACTGGCGTTATGACTTTTATGTAAAAGTGACTTTCTTAGGCATTAGATCCACATGCAAAATTTTCATTACATTTACGGAACAAGGTACATGTCCGAAGGTACTTATCAATTACCTTTACAGAGGACTGCAGATCTGAAATGGTCTGAACCCGGTTGCCTGTATCAGGGTCCCACAGCTGACACATCCGGTTAAGGAAAATCAAGGATTACAAATACAACAATAATGTGTGAATTATTTTTGTATGTGTTTAAATGCACAGTTGTTTTCAAAGTATTTTGGCATGAGGATACACTGAGACTTCGGTCTGAAGAGGCTGTGATGAGATAGGTGTGCGATAAGAGTGCATTATTACAAGTGAAGGTGGTTATGGCTGTTATTTGCTGAGAATGGCCCCTCAGCTCCTGCAGCCTCTCCCCGGTCTAACAGAAGAAAAGAAGAAAAAAGCAATTAGTGCCACTGTGTTGTGTGCAATTTCACAATGCACTGAAATAATCAACTTGCAGCATATTACCTCCACATTCCACACCAAAACAAGGCCATCATCACCTGCTGAGGCACATCTGGAAATCATAAGATGAAAGATACATGATGTTTCTTGAAGGTGGACTCATATGTGACAAAAATCCTTCAGTGCACTTGGCAGGCTTCATCTTAAACATAGTCAAACACCCCAGTCTCTATCTGTGTGAGGAATCATTTCCCGAAGCTCCATCTCCGCCCGAGAAATCTTAGAAAAACATCTGTCCTGGGGCTTTCCACCTTCACTTGCCCTCTGACCCTCAACCATCCGCACTACCTGTTCCCAAAATCAACAGACAGGATGACCGGATAAAAAAAAGAGAGATAAAATGAGAAGAGAGGAACTGTCGAGGATACATTTTCGGACTTCAAAAGCAATCTGGAGAGAATTTTCTGGCCTTTGCCCCCGACTGTGGACCTGTGTGCGGAGAGGACGAGACCCAGAGGAGGGGGTTATTACTGGAGGAGACCAGGCGTGAAGCCAACCCCCCACCTCCTGACACACACACACACGTACTTAGTTCTGTTATAAATCCCAATCTGACCACTTATGCAGGTCCACTCTACCATGCCAGTGTGCAGCATGCTTCCACAAAGCAGCGCAGAGAGGAGAGCAGGTGCAAAACCTTTATATGTGTGCGTGCATGTGTGCATGGACAGCATTAAAAGGCTTTGGTTCTACTGTACTGTGCACACACAATCACATAGTGGTGATGATTGGGCTCTTGTCATGCTCTGTAAGTTTTCTGTAGGTGAGGATCTCCTGTCAATCACAGAGGGATCGAGGCCAGCCGAGGGTAGAGAGGAGAGAGGTTAGAAAGAGAGAAAGAAATAGGAGGGGAGGGGGGGGCTGTGGTCTGCTTACCTGAAGTCATCAATCTGCACCAGAAATCGAACAATGTCAAAATGTCCTTTCAGCACCTGCAGCTCAGTGAACCAGTTTTTGGGCTGTTCCTCTCCGATGCACAACACGGGGCTTTTCTGCAGACATAAGAGGGAAAGTAGTGAGACAAACAGGCTGAGGTGCAGAGGCAGACAGTGGACTCAGGCTGCGAGAGGAGGCTACAGAGTGGAGAGCAGGGACAGGCAGAAAGGTAACTAAAGTATAGTACTTATGTGCATTCCAAGGGACTTAAGTATTTCCAGTTTCTGCTACTTTCTACTTCTACTCCACTACATTCCAGCAGGAAATATTGTATTTTACAGTACTACACTTACATGACACCTACGACTGCTTTTCAGATTCAGCTCTAAACTTATAACAAGAAAACACTGATTAAATACATTGCACTGTCAAAGCTTTAAGTTGTGGTTTCCAACCTTTTTGGTTTGTGACGCTGGTCTACTTGGGGCCCCAAGTCATGTGTAACATGCCTACGAGTCATTTCTCCTCTTATTTTCAAAGCCCACAGAGGTCAAATTCTCCAATATTGCACATAATAAAACAAGGACTCTGGAAAAGTCTACAAAAAGAATAGTGATCTGTGTCGCTGAGCTTAGTTTTTCTTTTTTTCTATTCCCATTAATCATTTCATGACTCTTCAGATTTATCTGGTGACTTTTTAGAGGTTGAAAGTAAATTGACTAAACAGTTTAACTATACATGAAGTGCAAAACAACAGATGAGTAAACTAACTCAGCAGACAATAATCATGTAAAAACAGCAAAATAAATATACATAAAGACAAGAAAAATAGACGTAATTATAAGAAAATTTTGTTTCGTAAAAAGGAAGATGGAGATTGTCAACCTATTATTGAAGATTTGTTTGAAGAAGTTGCTACAAGATAATGGGAGAGAAAATACCTTTCTCAAAATTCTCCCTATATATTTAGATGAAGAGAGAGTTGCATACACATAAAACAAATATGATTTATAACATTTTTTGATCTGCTTTCATTTTTTTTAACCTCTAAACTTGCCCTGTAATAAAAAAACAGCCTTGCCCAAGACAACTGCAAACAATAAAAAAATGTGTTAAAAGCCTTCATGATCTAAAACTATCAGTATATATTGATAACATCTGCGTAAATATGTACTGCCTTAATCAACTTTGTTTTATTTGGGGTTTTTTTATGCTGGCCCTTCAAAGATGTGTCCCAGTTTTTGTCAACTCTGTCAGATTTCTACAAAAACATAATTTAGGGGTAAGCTATATCACAAGAACTCCTGTCTCACCTCCTAGTTTCCAAAAAGGCAGGAATACTGCTCAAGTACTGGTAAGCTTTCTATTTTTTGAGAAATTCATTAAATGATATTGCTATCAGGTGTGTCTAAAAAATAACAGGTCAACTCTGTAGCCCCTCTAAATCAAAACTTAATAAGAATTATGGATTAAAAATTTGTATTTTGATTAGCATTACGTGAACTCTCAGCAACTGTGAGACATAAAATGGCTACTAACTGTAACTGCTGTAAGATTAATAAATATATAACTTTCAACTCTGTCAGACGTCAGCTCCGTCAGATCTTACCTCTGATATCTACTATGTATGCTATTCAAGAAAAAACTGAATCACTGGGAGGCTGGCCATTACAATATTTGTTAGTGGAGACTTTGATCTTTTAAAATATTTTTCCCAGCCTAATGGCAGACTAAAACTCAAAAGCCCCCCCCCCCCCAAATTTTTTTGTCCCAATTCTCAACAATGTCTGGTGAATATTAATATCACACACAGGAGGACAGAGGCTTTTTAAAGTTTGACAAAGTTGGCAACAGTATTGAAAGAAGTATTCAGACATTTTACCAAAGCAACAGCAGCTGAACCAAAATTTAAATACATTATTTTACAGGTGAAAGTCCTACATTTCAAATCGTCATAAATATTATCAGTAAAATGTGAAAGCAAAAGTACTCACTGTGCAACATGAAAGTAGCACTTTAATCTTGTAGTGAGCTGCAGATTCAGTAGAGCAGATTTTACAAATCCTGTGTGCTGTCGGGTGGGTTCATTTACTCTATGACAACACTTTGTGTTTGATGTGGCCATATTAACTTTTTAAAATCTCAATCTGAAAACTACAGCTGTCACATAAATGTAGTGACGTGAAACATACAATATTTTCCTCAGAAATGCTGTGGAGTTTAAGTATAAGGTAACTTTAAAATTATGTTACTCAAGTAAGGCATAAGAACTTCAAAAGTGTACTTAGGTACAGTACTTGAGTAAATGTACTTAGTTACATTCCACCACTGGTTGCAAATCTGTTTTTGCTGTGCATTACGTTTATGGTTTATTATTACAGGGAACTGATGTAAACAACATTACCATATACACAGTGAGGATAAATCATGGAATAATATGACTAGAAGAAAACATTGATCAAAGAGCTAAATTAGCATTAAAATGTTAGCTTTATTAGCTAGTTACACCTTACCTCCACTGAACCCTGAGCTTCTCGACCACCAAGAATCCAGCGAAGCATCGTTTATGAGCAATTGACGTCAACTGGAGGAGACACAATCAAGCCAGTTTACATATTTATCTGAATATAAACCAAAAACATGTATTGACATGTGTGTTAGTAAACCGCATAGCTTTAAAAACAAGCTAGCGTTACAGCTGCATGCATCTTACCTCTCATTAGCGTAAACAGAAACCCGAAACGCTTCCGCTTAGATGAAATACCGTCCTATTTATCGCCCGTGTGAGACCATTTTGTGATATAACGCTTCGTTTTGTTGACTGGTAAGTTAACCAAAAATATAACGTTAATAAAATCTTATGTAAGCTGGCTACATGTTAATAAGAGGTGCATTTCTCTCACGACCTAAACAAATCATTCATGTGACTCAAACTACGGAAGCTTTGGTAGGACAGAAGTCATTTACGTCGCTAAATATTAGCTTCACTAAAACATTTTATTTCTTGTGATTTATTTATCGTGTTTTCCTTAAAGACACTGCTCCAGACTTTCTTTAAAATAAATTGTAAATATTTTGTTTTGAAAAATAGTTTGTGTTTTTCCGCCAAAAGAAGTCAAATTACCATGTCGGAAATGATTGAAATTGCATACTCATCCACAATCTATGAATATGCAAACTGTGTTGCCAGTTTTGACTGACAAAAAGTAGCCCAATTAAAGCCTAAAACCCACTTTAATCGCCATATAATGCTCCTGCGGACGTACCTCTAGTCTTCTGCTTTATTAGTATAACTAGGCAAACTCAAACTACTGTAAAGCAAAGTCACCTTAGGGACTGTTCGTTACTTATGGGAGGGGAGGGGGGTGTGGAAAAACGAGGAGGCATGTCAAATATTTTTAAGAACTAGGGAGGGACTTATAATTTATATTTTGGCTTAGGCGAGGGGCATACAACCTTTAATCACTTTATTTTGTATTTATTTTACAGCTGATTAAAAAAAAACATGCATGTTTTCTTCAAAAATTGCCAAGGATTACACAATTAATCATAGCCAGACACTGTAACATCAAAAATCATCATTGGATTTTCACATTTCTGACAGTCCTTGAACACATTATGTGGGATGAATGCTTCCATCATAAAAAATCATAACCAAATCTAAGTATAAAATAGTAATATTTCATCAAAATCACTTTATTGTATGTCACAATTAAAATTTTGCCAAAAATAAACAAAGGGTATGTTTTTAAAGTCTAATAAAGTAATTTATGGTGCATTTTCCCCAAGTCACTCAGGGACACTCAAGGAAAAATATCTGTAGCTTTGGGGAGGGTCAAAAAAAAAAGTAAAAAAGTCTCTTACCACAGAGCTGTGATGAATTAGTTTTATAAATAATTTGAGAAGAAAAAAAATTTTAATCAAATAAACTGAGATTACATTTTGTTTGATATTTACGAGTTATCAGTCATTGTGTGTCACACCAAACCTACTGAGCTTTGCACTGTACATTACCTCAGGGAATGAAGAAGCTTGTTTTTTGGAATTTAGACTCAATTTTAAATTTTATTTTTTCTATCTAAAAAGAAAACAAGTTAATCAATGTGTGCATCAGAGGTTTCCTTAGTAGCTATTAAAATTATGTTTGTAATTACACAAATGTAGAGTGAGTGCGAAGAAACTTTCCCCCTTCAGCAGAGGAATATGAAAACAGTCTCTTGTTTCAAATTCTGCACTAACATCATTCTGCACAGTAAAGCTCAAACATCCAAGTGAGGTAACAACAAGTAACATATATTTGTGTGGATAGGAAATGTCCAATGTTGAAATGGCTGTTGTTCTCCTTTTAACAACTAGATGGCAGTATGTAACAATCCCATGAGATCAGAGGAAGGTTCAAGCCTCCATTAGCCAGGGAAAACCAGGTATTTTTGCCAAGTGTTTCCCTTTTATCTAAATTATGTTTAATCATGAAAGACAAAATTAAATCATTTGATTGATTCCCTTGTATGATTTCAATACTGCACTGTCTACAGTTTTTCTCACTTCTGCTTATTTCTCTCCTCCATCCCTTGACTTCTGCATTGATGTTGACCTGCTCTCTCTCTCTCTTCATATCTTCCTCCTCCATTCTCCATCCTCCTCCTCCTCTCAGTGACTCTCCTGCTAACACAGATAACACACATACCAGACACACACACACACACACACAGTCACACATCACCCAAGCTGTGTCTACTCCTGCTCCCCCGATTGAGACGACATGCAGTGTAGGGCCTGTGACCTTCATGGTGGCTCAGATCTGCGGCTGGCACTGATTTCTGATTTAGTGTCGATCCGCCGCGCTTGTCAGGGGCTGCGAGGTGCTTTCCATGCGGTAATAGAAAAGCTCAAGGGCAGCTCGAGAAAGGAGGAGGGTTAGGGAGAGGGATTGGTTTGAGGTAGAGTGAATGGGTTTTAGATTTGGGGATGGGTGATGCTCTGTTTGTTTAACTATCTGTCAGATATCTGGATGGATGGGTCAAATATGTAGACTCTAGAGAAGTGTTTTGAATCACTATATAATTCATGCAAAAGATGTGAAAGAATGTGGTCCGAGTACAAAACCACAACACTGCAGGTTTGGGCTAAATGCTCATTTCAGTATGCTAACATGCTAATGTTTAGCAGGTACGTTTACCATCTTAGTTTAGCATGCTAGCATGCAAACATTATCTGCTTAGCACTTAACACATAGTATAGCTGGAGCTGATAGGAATTTCATCACTTTAGCAGATACCTGGTCATAAACCAAAGCACTAAACAAATTAGAAAACTGACTCGATGATGGCAATCAAGGAAAACTCAGAGAATCACCAAAGTTACTACTAATCATCCTGAGGGGGGCATGAATATGTGTACCAAGTTTCATGTTATTCCATGTAGTTAATGTTATGATATTTATCTCAGAGCCAAAAATGTGAACCTTGTGATGACGAGAGAGTAAAAGAGCGATGATCACTAAAGTCAGTGGGATACATCATCCAGGGATCAGGAAGGTTTATGCAAAATTTCATGACACTTTCTCTGACAGTTGCTGAGATATTTCAGTCTAGAAAAAAATGTATGTTTCAACAATGCTGTGGTTAACGTGTGGTTAGGTTTAGGCACAAAAACCAATTGGTTACGGCAAGGAGAAGATCACATTTGGGCTTAAAAAAACAACCACTTTTCGTGCCACTATTCCGGCAGGAAACACAATGATGTCTTAGTGAAAAAAAAAAAAAAAAAAACAAGCGGCAGGTTGGTAAAAAACATCCACGTTTTGTGGCAAAAGGCTGCTGAAATACAGGAATACAAAAAAAAACCCACACAATTTTAATCATTTCACCACATGGTGCCTAAAATGTCACATGTGGTGATACAATTAAAATTTCCAAAAGGAGCAGTTTCTGGTGTGTGGACCTGTTTTTGTATTTTTGTATTTATTCTTCTTTCCAGCACTCATTATTTATGGTTTTTGGATGTGCGTGCTGTGAGTCTTCAGTTAAAAAGCCACTGGAAACACAGTGATGATTTTAGAAGAGACTGTTTTTTTTTTATTTTTTGTTCTCAAACTGTGGTCTGCAGTGATCTGCAGCTTGGTGGGTTTCTCACCTAGTTGTCACGCCATCCAATATCCCATCCTCATCCCAGTGACAAAGTCAGATCATCAGAATCATCGATATCATACGTATGAAACATATCTAATGCATTTGTAGTTTACGAAAACAAAGCCTCCAATGCCAGCACTTTCTTGTGGTGACTGGCTGGGACCAAAGTGGTGGACCAATCAACTAATAAACTGCAATTGCCATCACACTCAAAACCGCAAATGTTAACCTCATGGTGGCTCTGGAGGAAAAGGCAGGGGATCAACAAAGTCATTAGTCATTAGTCATCTGGTAACTATGAATGTCTGTATAGAATAATGTGCCAATCCATCCAGTAGATTTTGAAATATTTCAGAGAATAAGTGAAGAATATGGCCTGTTGGTGGTGCTTGCAGAAAAGTCAGAGAATCACCAAGGTAATAGGATTCATCCTCTGGGCACAGTGAATGTTTGCCCCAAATTTTGAGGTAATGCAACCAACAGGTGTTGAAATATTTCAGGACTGGAGTGGTGCATCAGCAGACCCACTGACATTGCCACTAGCATGGCTAAAAAAGGCACACAGAAAATGTGACATGGCTAGGATGGCACCAGGAAATAAAAAAAATAAAATAAAAAATTTAAAAACACATTATAGGGTGAAAATGGGAGAAAAGATAAATGTATAACAGACAGGGAGGTAAGGTGGAGATTCAGGAGTTCACTGGGAATAAATGAGAGGAAAAAGTGTTTCCTGCATGCAGCTTCTTCGGCCTTGTGTAGACGAGGTGTCAAATATGACCAATGGCAGGAATCAGCTGAGAGGTGAAGTCATGATGCGATGGCCACCGAAACACTCCTAGCATTAAAAACCAGAGTCAGAGCAAAGAAAAAGTCTGCCCCCTCCCTTTTCCGCTGCTGCAGTGCCCAATCTCATCCCCCTATCCTCACCCTGTAAGGAAAACAAATGGTTATGATGATGGAAAAGGAATTAAGCTGTAATTTAACAATGGGCCAACAACAGTATTCAATAACAGGCTCCCTCTCTCGCTGGTCGGAGGGGTCTTGTAGAAGAGAGAGTCTCATTCTTGACCAACACACTTCACTGTCCCTCTTCATCAGGCTTTCACTGTGTTCTGCTTTAGCTAACGTGGCCTCTGCCTCACATGGGATGTGCACTCAGACCTCAACACAGAGGGTGGCACCATCATAAGTCCACAGGATGTGTCCGTAGTTTCTCTTTCTTAACAAATATATGACTTTTTATGTTAACAATACCAATGTACTCAATATTTCCCTACTTCCCCATCCTGTCTGACAGCCTGAAGTCCATTTATGCAGAAAATCCTCAAAAACAGGTCACAAATGTTTCTCTTTTTTTCAGTCTAGAAAGAAATTACAAAACAGCAGGGCACTGTAATTTTTAGCAAACACAAGTCAAACTGGAGTAAATAGAGCATTTGTTTGGGACTATTTTCAGCCGTGGATTAATACACATTTGGTGTATTAGTGAGTACTTATGGCAGCAGGATGATGGTTGGCCATCGTCAACGTTGGGCCATCAGTTAGCATCTTTCGCCCTAGTCGCTGCGGGTGCTCTGAATTGGCTCACGTTGGCTTTTTTTTTTTTTCGCCTGATTCGGCGGAGCCCCTCGGTTAATGAAATCACTCTGACTGGCAGTTCAGCTCAGCACATGAAAAGAGAAAAAGAAGCGTGTAAAGTTAAATTAAAAGGGAGTAAGACCAAAACAAACTTGTTACATAAGAAGATGTTTTTAGTCACTGAGCTCTTTAGCAGAAATATTTCTTGATGGTTTGTGTTATTGTTCACTGACGCAGCATAAATATGCTCTGTTCTTTTAGGATTGGATTGTGTTATTAATGTGCTAACCTAACTAGAATCATGGCGGTCTTCCTGTTTCCCTTTTTGAATGACAGTTACAGACTACTACTGTCTGCAGGTGTCGAGAGTTACTTTCTCTCACGCAGACGCAGAATGTACATGCTGTTTGGCCGTCGGCTGTAGTCTTTGTGGTATGTTCATGTGCAACTTTTTGTCCAAGACACAGCGATGTCAGGTAACGCAACTGGGGGCCTTTGTCACTGCTAGTTCTCTGAAGTCAGCTGGTGTGTCTGGGTCTTAAGACTAAATAACAAACCACAGCAACTACAGTGGTGTTCATGGCAGTGAAGGAACAAGGTTTTGGCTACACATACAATACTTGTAAGTAGGATCAGTTCATTTAATGGTTTTGGTCTTTAGTTGGAGTTGTTAACAATAAGAAAAACATCACCAGCCTTATCCTTTAAATTAGAAATGTTTAATATATAAGAATAGGTTTAAATGTGGGGCAACACGGTGGTGTAGGGGTTGGCACTGTCATCTCACAGCAAGATGGTTCCTGGGCCCTTCTGTGCGGAGTTTGCATGTTCTCCCTGTGTCAGCATGGGTTTTCTCCGGGTACACCGGCTTCCTCCCACAGTCCTAAGACATGCAGGTTGGGGATAGGTTAATTGGAGACTCTAAATTGGCCGTAGGTGTGAATTTGAGTGTGAATGGTTGTCTGTCTCTATGTGTTAGCCCTGTGATAGTCTGGCTCCTGCCCAGGGTGAACCCTGCCTCTCACCCAATGTCAGCTGGGATAGGCTCCAGCACCCCCACAACCCTCAAGTGGATAAGTGGTTACGGAAATGAATGAATGAGTGAGTGAGGTTAAAATGTCTGTTGTTAATATATACTCACACGCTATATGCAAAAATACACTCCAAAGTTTGGCTGAAGCTTTGACACTACAATAGTCTGGATTATTTTCACAGTAACAGCACTTTTTAGTACAAAATTCCCTCTTTGTAGAAATAAATTTGGGGAAAAGCAACATTCATATGGTCTCAGTTTGCTTCAAAAGAAAAAGCTCATGAGACATGTCATCTGATTACGTTAAAAGGCAGAAGCATACATATCTGTTCAAAATGGCTACACTTGGAGATGTGCAACAAATAAAGCATCATAAAGGGGTGAGATGCAATGATTGTTCAAACAGGGATTACGGTGCATACTTTCAGACAGTCTCCACTCAAAGGCATTTATGCCCAGTTGTTCTTGCACAAAGGGATGGAGGTAGTTATGTAAAGAATCAGCCCGATCTCATTCCCAAGGTGTCAAAATGCTTGGGAAGTTTCCCTGGCATCATTATAGTGACACTAGGGACGCCCTTTAGCATCTATATTGGACTCATGGGGCTTTCAACCAACTCCAATGTAAACACATCCTTGACATTATAAGATCTTCATAGTTAGGGATGTATTTAAAGATCCTGGAGGTCTGCTTAGGTTTGGTGGGACTGGAGGTGGATGGGTCCAACAAACACAGGACTCTGACCCAGGAAACCAGTGTTTGTGTCCCATGTAAAACTAAAAGTCAACACTGACTTCTCTTTTCACGTCAGTTGTTAGTCTCATCATCCACAATCTTTTCCTAACCCCATCCAAGTGATTTTGATGTCTTAACCCAATTGCCAACTCCTTCTTAGTTATGTGAGTCACCTCGCATGACTTAATGTCAAATCCTTCTGCATCAAGGTACAACATTTATGAGAAGAATTCACCAGGCCAGTCTCTGCTTGTTGGATTGTTGGTTTCAGAGAGTAGTGAAAATTGTGCACACGGGCAAGGTTTTTTTCTCGTAGGCTTTCTCTAAGAAAGCCCTTTCAGACAGAAATCCATTCATTTTAACCCAGACCGCAACTTTATTTCTCATCTCATCCAAAAGAACTCTTTCTGGTAGAAAGCCCTTGAGGAAAATTTCTCCCAACTGATAATGATTTGAATGCAGCCCCTTCCTCCCTGATTCCAGTGTTGGAAGAGGGGCTTTAGTTGCTGCTCTGACAAGTTGTTTTAAAAATACTCAGGCCTACTTAAAAAAAAAAATCTGACCCTATCCTTTAAAGGGTAAGTCACCCAAAAAAAAAAAAAAAATAGATGTGTCACCTCTGACCACTAGTGGCTTTTAGCCATGCAATTACATTTTACAGGTTTTATTTGCAGCTTTTGAAACATCTGTTTCTGAAAACTTTGCTTTCACCTTGATACAAAGGGGGCAGGGGAGAGTGGGGCACAACCTAACACATTTTAGTTTTGGCTAAATGTTATTAAAATGTATTGAGATTAAATTTTTTGTTTTGTTTTCTTTTATTTTAACATGCTCGTCTCTGCTACAAATGAACAGTCGTTTTTTGCTAGAACTTACCTGTCTTCTACAACTGCACTGAGAAGTGGCGGGAGTGAAATGTTACAACAAATACCACGAGAGGGGTTAATTGTCACAGGCAGAGGGTTAGTTGTAACACTTGCTGGAAAATACAATTAATTCAGTACATCTATCTGTGTACTATAGGTAAGTACTGTTTATCTATCTTTCTATGATCGATATCCAAACATCTGTCGACCCCTAATCTAACCACCAATGCTTCATGAATGGAAAGATCAACACATAGACAGAAACATAGTATGTGTGGCTATTATATATTTTTCTCTTTTCATACATGATATATTGATGGATAGATGTATGTAGATATCTATTTCTCCATCTACACCAGTGGAAGGATAGGTATCCATGCAGGTATCCATCCATCTGTTAGTCTACCATCCATATTCAATGGTTGGAAAGATAGATGTACATAGATTAGGTAACCTAGAGCCACATGTCAAAATATGAGCGTTGAATGTATGAATTTGACAAGACTGTGAAATTGTGTGTCAGGCAGATACCTGACAAATTAAAAATACAAAGTATATCTCGTTTAATTAATTAAGGACATTAGTTCAAACTGAACGTAAGTTTGAAGTGCAAAAATAGAGAAAATGCACTACAGGCAGCTTAGCTGTAACACTATGTTATAACCAACCCCGCTGTGTGGAGATTTTATCAAGCCGAGCTAACACATGCTAGGAGTTGGTTAGATAGTTCAAAACAGCAGCTATGTTTTAGGCAACAAGACAGTTTTTAAAATGATATACAGTTTGATGTGGTGACTTACATAAACAGCTCAGTAACTGAAAAACAGCTATGACAAAGAAATTCACTCAAATCAGCCGAAAACATTCTTTGTTACTGAACTCCACTGAAACACGGCCAATCTCTGTGGAATTTTGCAGGTCACTCTTTGGCCATATTGTGATCAACTGGATCGACGCTGTGTAACCACCTAAAAAGTTCATGTTACAATTTAACCAGGCATTAGGTTAAGCCCCGCTGTCCCCCACATCTTTCTTTCTTTCTGTCTTTCTTTCTGTCTTTCTTGTGGTGCACAAAAAAATGGAAAATTACATACATCTAAATTAGATTACATACAGAATCATTGTCTCAGTTTTTCTAGCTAATCCAAAGACCTTGCTGTCAACAGATTTTATAATGACTGCGTCTTTATTAGAAAGCAGTTCCAATGAAAACTCTTCACAGTAAGTGTTTTAACAGATCCTTTAAACCTGTATGGTGCCATAAGACCTAATTAAAACACTGTGCATGTATCTGTGATTAGAATATACTGTATATGACACATGATGCAGAGGATTATGGTCTGAAGATGACCAGGGAGGAAGCCTGAGTGTATTCAAGCTTGTCACTTTGATTTGTCACATGAGTATGACTGTAATTGCTGTGTTTCAGTCATCATGGGTTAATTATCAGCCTTGACCTATCACACACACACACACACACACACACACACACACACAGACACACACTTTAAACACGCACATGGAAGGATTGTTTTTGTACAACCCCAAAAGTACGCAGACGTACAGCACAGTAATGTAAAGCTGCCACTTCTCTTTTACTCTGTATCATCTTCCTCTCTGTCGAACTCATCATCACTGTCTGTCTCTCACCCCTCCTTCCCTCCTCCTCTGTCACCCTCCCTCCCTCCCTCATTTGGTGACCCACTAATGTTCTGTTCATTTTCTCTTATGAATAGATAATGGGCAAAAATCAAATCTCTTCATTTGCATGTAATACAATTAAGACCTTTTCAAACAATGACAAATGGAGGGAGCAGCGAGGTGTCAGTCAGCCTCGTCAGTGAGAGAGCAAAGACAGCATCGGCGAACCTCTCCATTTTAACGAAAATTAATAAAACCTTCAAATGGAATTTTCTCGCCGCCATCTGGCATAACAATCACCAAGACACTCCTAGACTCTGCCTGTCAAATAAAATTAAACTTCTCATGAATTTGGATTCATAACGTGGATGTGAAGCCACCAACATACCTCCACCCTCAAAAACTCAAGGCATTAGTTATCAATACATGAAAGGATGTGTGACCCAAAGTGATCTCATCATTTTCTCTTTCATCTCACTGGCTGATTTAAGGACAGACATTGGAAACATAAACTGTGGAAAACAGGTTTGGATCATGTTAGCTAACAACTGATAACATTTAGCTTAAAGGAAAGGTTCACATTGTTTTTACGTCTCTGTAAAAACAATGCTCACATACCCAAATGTTCATTTTACAGTTTTTGGTTGCTTTATTTATCCCTATTCTGCATACTGGCCCTCCAGAGATCCCTTTGTGCTAAGCTAAGCTAACTAGCTTTAGCTCTAGTTTTGTAATTAGTCTACAGATATGAGGGGTGTGAATCTTCTCATCTAGATCTCAGCAATACAGTAAATAGAGTTATTTCTTGTCATGTGCACAACAATTGCATAGAAGTAATCATAGCCAATGAAAATGTCAGGATCTCTCCAGCAAGCTCACTAAATATGTATAAAAAGAAGATTAGACAAGTAAAAAATGAGAATCTAAGACATAAAATTGTGCAGAATTGAAATAAATATAGGGATATAACATAAAATAATAACATTTTGTTCAAAATAACTGCAAAATTGATCAACTGTAGGCTATTTTAATAAACAGGAAAGTAGTAAACGCACATGCATAATGGGAAGTGTAAAACAGTAAGTAAAGTATATAATGGTAACATTAAATACCGTAAAACTCATTACAATTATTAGCTGAGTTATTATTTTCTTAAATCATTGAAATCAACAGACCTGTATATGGGACAGGCCTTAATACCTTTCACTTAAAACTGTTGCTCAGCAAAGATGGGGAAATACACTCACATTGTTTATTCAAACTAGTATGAGTATATCTTGTTTAAAAATTAGGCTTCAGATAATACATCAACTATGAATTTATGTGATCTAGCTCCATCTGACAGCACATCAGAGAGAGAGTGAGTTACAACATTTGAGGAATTACAGCACCCAGCATACTGACACAACAGCACTTTAAACAATACTCACAACTTGGATTGATATTTATGAAAAACCCTTTTGATTCTTTTGATCTGAGGACCCTTACGGACTAAAGGAACATGAATAACTTACAGTGCAATTGAGGGATGGACACATAATTTGAGGTAGCTAACAACCTGCTTTTATATATCCGAAGAACGTCTATAAGAAAATGAACAGCTTGGCACCAAGACCAGGCGTCCAGTTGACACAGCTGTTTATTTGTCAGAATGCGTAGCTACACCAGGCTAGTAGAAGGAACTGGATGTTTATTGGGATCAGGCTTTCATTGGGAGTTTTATGATAATAATGTCAATTTAAAAGCGTTAGCTCTATCTGCACAGTTAGTTGTTTAACACCGTTTAGTAATAAGAGTAAATGCCAAATGGACTTGCACTTGTTTCTAATTTTCTGACCACTCAAGCACTTTTACACGTCTCACATTCACCCATTCACAAACACATACATACATTGGTGGCTGAGGCTACCACACCAGTACAGCCAACAGGTGCAATTTGGGGTTCAGTATCTTACCCAAGGATACTCTGTGATGTGGACTGATTGAACCAGCAATCTTCTGATTAGTAGACGACCCAATGCCTCTGAGCTACAGCCGCTGTTTGTACCATTAGCTGCTAGCTGCTGGCTCACCCACCTCCATGCTGACAACCATGTCCAGACAACCCATATGCTCTGAAGAATCTTTTTAGTGGGAAATTACAACTGCATTGCCTCAACACTGTTTCTTTGCTGAGCTGTGGTGTACAAATGGAAACAGGAGAAAGGAATGGTGTCCAAGATTGTAACTTTTAAGACAAACTTTAAAAAAAGAGAGAGAGCCATTTAGCCTGGCCCTGTCTAAAAGGAATAAAATCTGCTCACAAGTAACACAGTACATCTATTTTTGTTCTTTCAGAAAAGCAAATAAGGCTCTTTCCCAAAATGTCCAACTATTATAATTATTTTATTAAGATAATCACAATAACATGGACCTTTGCAAGTAACTGTTTGATTTCTAACCCAGTAGCCTGATGTATATTCAGAAATATAAATTCACATAATTCCATTACAATATTCTTTTATCACACACAAATATAAAGATGTGGACCTGAACACAGCTAACAAACGCACATGCACACCTATACATGCATACATACACACACAGAGATTCTCTCTCTCTCACACACACACACACACACACACACACACACACACGGAGGAAAATTAATGAGCTCTCATTCATAATCCAGGATAGAGAGAGCCATATTCACCCTTGGATGGTTTATTGACTGATTTCATTTATTTGTGTGGAATAAATAGGAGGTAAACATTGGCTCGCTCTCAGATTTTCCGTGACACACTCGCTGCACAGCATTCTGGGAGAAATGATCCCACCAACAGCAGGGTCACTGATTGGCTACCTCGTCAGTGTGTGACAAATTACCCAATGAGAAATAGGTTACCCATTTCCACAAACTAATTAACCTGGGTGATAGTGAAACAAATTATTACATTTATGTAATATTATTTCACATCTGGCAATAGACTACAAAAATCCTTATCCCCGTGCTTCCCGCCACCTGATTGCTTCTTCTTTGTGATTATAATCCAGACATCATGGGAGCCCTGCATATACTGTATGCTAATATTGTATGCATTACTTTAGATAATTTCATCATTTTTAGTACTTTAAATAGAAATCTGAAATTAGTCAAAAGATAATATTTAGTTTCTGCTAATGACAGTAGGTTAACACTTGGAGCTGTGGTTTCCAACATGGGGATCGGGACCCCCTTCAGGGTCACAGGATAAATCGGAGGGGTTTCAAGACGATCGACAAGAGACGAAATAAGAGGATAATTATATGAATTATAATAAGAATAAGAATTAAATAAGAATTAAGAATTTTTGGCTTTCTACATTTTTGGTTTTTGTTGTGCAATACAGTTCTACCTCTAAAAACTCTTCAAATTAAAACACGTAAGACGGAAACATGACTCAAACCAATTCAAATCTCATCCACATGATAAAGCCCAGTCGCCAGGAGAAAATGTTGGCATTGTACGTTCCTGCAAACCATGAATATGTTTGTATGTTTCATACATATCATATCAATGTTGTTAAAGTGATATAGATTATGAGCTGTTGTTGTCATCGGGAGGTGGAGGGGATGATGGATGATGAGATGCCAGCCAAGCTGTAGACCACTGTTCAAGACCAACAAACGACAAAACCGTTTTTTTAGATTCAGGCTGGGATAGTGCAACCAAGAGCGGTTGGTTTTTACTCCTAAAAAGTGACTGTTTCTTACTGAGACATTGCTGCTTTTCTAGGGGGGATTGTGCCATCAAAAGCTGATAATTTAAGCCAAAACATGATCTTTTCCTGACCATTACCAAGTGATGATATATTCATAGTTTGCAAACATAAGGTGTATAACACAAACTACTTCTTTAAAACATTATTCAAGGGTTTAAAGATGAAGATAGCAAGACAAAAAAATAACCTAAACTAATCCGAAGACAACAAGTGTCACATAAATATATCACTCAAAAGCCTTTTTTAAAAATAGGCATCTATAGTGCACAGTACAGTATGCTCAGCATTAGCAAATGTGAATTTTGTATTTTGGCCATTTGAAGAGAAAGGGCTCACAAATGAAAGGTAAAGTCTAACGTGTGGATAACATGCTCCATATGGCACACAGACAGGAATGATTTGCATTAATTATACTATACCATATACCTAATTTACTGCCTACAGTAGCTGAAGCAAGTTATTATATCTGGCAATAAATATCTGGCAAAAAATATACATATGTCTTAAAGCTGACATGCACATTAAAGTCAGCACCACCAATTAAGCATTATACTTCATTGTTGGACTCATGATGGGCAGTTGTATCAGAAATAATGCAGCATAACCTGAAATATTATCTTTATTATCTATTTATTCCACTCATTCTTCTTCCTTTTCAAAACCTGCCACCCACACTACATTACCCACAATGCAACTCCACCGCCAACAGTTCTGTTGGAGCTTCAATGTGTTATGCCAGTAGCGGTTGATGTAATGAGCTACAGAGGTGTGGTCACTTCTTTCTCACTAAACACCAGCGGATTTTTTTCATTTTTATACGCTTAATCTTCAGAGCCAACCAACGCTGACTCAAGTGACGTCACTACACAGAGGCAGTCAAACACAAAGTCTGGGCTAAACCTCAGCAACTGATTTCTTTCAAGTCACTGATGATGAAAAGTGAAACAGAAAAACAAGGCAACAAGGCGAAAGATCAGAAAATTGGATAATATGATTTGACTGACTTATGGGGGATAAAAAATAACAGTTTTGCAACTGCCAGAGAATTAAACTTGTCGTTATTTGCATCCTGATTTTAAAATTGAAAAAAAAAATCAGGGGAAAGAATTGCATTCAGAGCAGAGGTGTGGGGGCATATATGTGTGTATTACAGGGGATGGAGGGTGTTCATATCCCTACATCAGGAAAAGAAGAATTCAATGAGAGAATTGACTAAAACGTTGTGAAGAATGCCCCAAAATATCTGCATCTGCAGCAAAAGTCCTGCACGAGAGAGAGCTTTCAGTTTGTCCCAGACATGATGTCATAGCCCTGCGTTCATGTTATAAGATAAAAAATAGTCTGTTCCTTGTTGTTTTATTATTGATATATAAGCTGTAGAAATGTAATAAAGCTCTTTGTCAAACATGAAATTATTATTTACTTGCTGCATGTTTTTCATATGACCTGGAAGCAGCTGATGTGTGGTGTAAGAATTTAAAGCTCTTGATATCCTCTTATTCCAGGCTTTAGACTACAGTAAGCAGGTTTGGGATTATTATTTAGTGGTTTCAGCTAAAGGATAATAAAATGGAGAATAACACCTTTGGGTCCTCTGCTAATTTATCAGTTTGGTCTTTACTGTGATTGAGTTTGACACCTCTGATCTTGCCTAAATTATTAATTGGGAATTGAGTGTTTTGTGTGGAGATGCTCCTTGATGACCTAAATATATTTTCACATGGTTACACTCCAGCTACTGGAAGAGACTTTCGTCCACCTAAAAAAGAAACGCATGACTGGGTAATGATCAGTTTCTAGGTTTCTTTGTTTTCTGCGGGTAAGAGGTGGTGTGGTCCTTAACAGGGTGACTGGTTTGAGTCCGTACAGGAACAGCAAAACTGCCTTAAGGAGCAAATACACTGATAATCTCTTCAGTACCCTGAAGCTAGGGGCAGGGGTGGAAGGCAGCTCTTTGCTCAGGTAAAAGTTACAGTAAAAGGCTCCATTACAAGGAAGAGTTCTGCATTTAAAATTAACACGAAACTTCGATTAATAGCCCAAGGTATTAATTATGTAAATCATTCATCTCAGCAAGCCTGTATTTGGGACAGGCTGTCAGTTCCCTTCACAGAAAACTGTTGCTCAGCAAAGATGGGAAATACAGTAGAAATTGTTTAATTAAACAAGTATGACTATTATTTATATAAAAATTAGGCTGTGAATACTATATCAGTGATGAATCATTTATTTGATCTAGCTCCAAGAGACAGTGCATCAGAGAGTAAGTTATAACACTTGTTTTACAACACGGAGGACTATGGTACCTGGTGTATTGACACCACACCACTTTATCCTGGTAAAACAATATTTACAACTTAAACTAATTTTTATGAAAAGCCCTTTGCTTTTTTTTAAGGAATATGAATAACTTATTGGGTAATCAAGGAATAGACACATATTCAGATTACATGACTGTTTCAGAGGCAGGGAGTCGCCACTTTTTTTCATGTCTCTTGTTTACCAGGTCAGTAAATCTCACTGAATTACAATCTTCTTTGGTGCTCATACTGTAGTCTCAGTAAAATGAACTGAACAATTGAATTGTGGAGAATCTAACTGAGCTAACAATGTGTAGCATCTCCATATTGACAAAAGTTCAAACATTTATATTTGTATGTGCGCTCAAAGCACCTAACTAATGTTAGCTCAAGTTGGTAGTAAAATAGGCTTTTAATTGAAGTTTTACAGTATAAGTGAAAGTACAGAGGTATTATCTGCAAGACTGGACTTAAACTATCAAAAGTAAGTAAGTAAGAACACATGGGTTTTGGGGGTGTGCCACCAGAAAATGTTGAGCATCAAATGCTTAATTTCCTACATTCTGGTGATTGTTTATGTACCAGTTTGTGCTTTTTCTGCTGTATGGTGTAAATATCTTTAATTCTGTCAAAATGGAAATCCCCTATTGGGGGAAACAAATGCAAATGTTCAGTGTAACGGGGGACATGTCCGCTGCATCTCCCGGGAAATCTACACCAATGACTGTTTGTACTGTATGTCATATTACTGGTTTAAAATGTTAATGCATCCATAATAATAAAGTTGTAGTTGACTGATGTGGAGCTCATTTTTACTACTTTATATCAGGTTGGGTGCTTTAATCTTTAGCAATGCATCTTTTGTGAATATGTTTTTGTGAAAATTAAATCTGCAGACTTGTAACTATTAGATAAATGGAGAGTATTTCCTTTGGAAATGCAGTGAAGTATTAAGCAGCATAAAATATGCTTCTTAATACGACAATCATTTACTTTCCACAGCTGCCCAGAGGTTTGCGTTTCAAACCAAATCCTTAAAGAACGCAATATTTTTACTGCTTAAATGTCTGTTTATTTTTATCTTTTTGTCCTTTGTCCACTGGCTGTAGATGAGCTCACTCATCTGACACAACTGAACAGATAATTTGAGGGTGATTCATAGTTTAATCTGAATTGGAGGTTTAAACTGGATGAACCACTAAGACTTCCTGTATGAGTCTGGGAAATATGTGTACCTTTGAAGTGAAATAAACAATTTAAGAACTAATTATAGCTGACAACAGGGCTGTTTGTCTTAGCTCAGGACAAGTGGACACTTTAGGAGATACATGGTTTTTACAGGGGCAGCTGCACCAGTGGTTCAGTGTCCACTGATGCTTTTAATCTAATTCAAGAAAGGAGGGTTGATTCATGATGTGACATAATTGAAAATGATTTTTATTTGATCATTTACATTTAATTGATATAAACATGTCCATGAAACAAAAATGGTTCAAACATTTAAGAAAGTCATAATTTGATAATAAGCACAGACAGAATTTTGGAAACAGAAGTTATCACAAACTGACCAAATGGGAACAAGAGTGCTTCCGCTACACAAAACATCCTATATAACAGATTATAGTTAAGTCAGTTTCCATGTCTTAATTTATAGTATTTCCCTTATTTTTTTAGTTTTTATTTTTTCGCCTTGGACAGCACATGCAGTCAAGTCCTCTTCCATGTTGTCCTGATTCCTGTGAGCTCACTCTCCTCTCTCTCTTCAGCTCAATCTCTCATGTTCTCATGTTCCCTTAAACCTCCAGGCGTCTTGTGTCTGCACGTCCACTGTGCACCCCTGTGGCCCCTCACAGCTGCATGCTGTGCAGCAGGTGGAAAAGGGATGTGTAACCTAGTTTTTGTATTTCAAAGTATCCACAGAATTTGTCTTCAAAAACCGTCAGTCACCAAGCAAATGTCACTGAAAGCCCTGCAGCAATAAAAGTGAGGGCTGCATGTGCCAAATAAATAAATACAGAACAAATAAGTTAATTTAAATAGACAAATAAATAGTTGCCATAGGCTACATGCGAAATAATAAATTATAGCTTCAAACAGAACCAGTCCTATGCTTGATAAAGGCCAACTGGCCGGATAAATAGCTTCAGTGTTCCATCTTGTTTTTGATTTTGGAGCAAAAAATGCCAGGTGTGAAGCTCTGCGATTTGTTATTTGAATAAGTATCCTGGTTGTATTTGTCCCGGTGCGCCGTTTGGATGGACTGGATGAATAAGAACTAAACGCAGATCTCTGTGTGAGTGAAAGAAAAGCTCTTCACGCTGGCCCCTCGTCACTAGGTGAAACTCATGGATACTGTGTGCTCCAGCGCTTTGCGGCGCAGCGACGCGATGCTTGTCCCTCTCCAGACGTCACTCTCCGGGGAACTACACAGCTGAGGCGAGCCGGTCACGTTGGTCGGGCCCGACAGGGACGCGGGTACCATCCCGGGGAAAGTGGGTTGGTAGAGGTGTGACTGAAGCCCGGAGCCGTTCGACGACATGTTGGATAGACCCATGGAGTTGGGCGGCGGCCCGGCGCCAAGGCTACACTGAGACAGGGACTGCGCCATGGCCTGCTGGCGGCCCAGAGCCGGCGGTAGCTGCAGCTGAGACACGCCGTGCATCCCTGCCGTGGCCCAGCGGGTGTCATTGGCGTGGAAGGAGCAGAGGCTGTCGCCCATGGCCGCCGCAGCTGCCGCGGCGGACGGGAACTGAGGCAGGCCGTGGTGCGTCGGCAGGAGAGTCCCCGGAGCGCGGAAGACGTTGGTGGTCTTCTTGCGCTTCTTCCATTTGGCGCGACGGTTCTGAAACCAGACCTGCAGACAGAGATGGGATGAGTTAGGAGGAGCGGATGTAATGGCTTCATCGTCAGGTCGTGTTATCAGAGCTGTGAGCGCACATAAAAAGGTTATGACATCACTCTGTGATCATCATGGCACTGAGAACAACAATAAATCAGATGGAGAAAAACACTGATTTATGGTTTTTTCCAGGATCTCACCAGTTTATAGCAACGTGCTGCCAGTTTACATTGTTTACATTTATGCACAATCGTTCCCAATTTATAAGAATAAGCAAGCGAGCAAAACCTAATTTATATGGCACAGGGGAAAGCGCAGTGAGCTGCACAACGCGCAAAAGCTGCAGCTATAAACACTCATGTAAAGATAGAAAAAAATTAGACACTAGTAAACGCAGTTAAAACATAGACATTATTAATACATATGAAGAAAAATTAGATCAACAACCTGACCAGTAAGAATTAATAAGACACTAAAGTCATTAAAAAAGTAAAAATAAAAAATAAACAAAATAAAATTAAGATCAAAACTTGTCCAATAAAATAATAACACACGTGAATAAAAATAATAAAAGAAGTCAGGAAAAAAATGAAAAAAATGTGTATCAAATAAAACACGATAAGATAAAATAAAATAAAAATTTAAACCGGCAAGTCAAACTACTTAAAGGCGCAGTTTAAATGCAATGTTTTCAGTCAGCGTTGGAGCACACCTAACATGATTAAGGATGTTCCTGTGGCTTGGAGAATCAAAGCTAAAGGCAGTTTCACCAGTTTTCGTGGAGAATAACCAAACGGCCTGTTCCAGATGACCTGAGGGGTTCATATAGCTCGAATAAATAAACAAATAGCACGTGGGTAACTTGTGTTTATTTTGGTCACTCTGGTGCATATACTGGAACAACTCAAACGCCTTCAGCCTCTGGAATAACAGGTTACATCGCAACACATGTTATAATAAACTTTTACTGTGTGTGCCAAATACTAGGATTTTTTGGTCATTTTCTCAGTTATTAATGTGCCTGTTTAAACTAACTTAAATTTATTTATGTGGGGGAAAACATCATTTTAATAACATGATCTGACCCCAAATGTTTTTTTACAGCTTTAAGAGGAGCCATTGAAAAGCACGCGCTCGGATAATAAAGATAATGTTATTGCAGTGACAAACAGACTTTATTCCGGGAGTCCTTGAGCTCCTATAGGTTTGCTTGTAGCTCGGGCGTCTATGATTAATGTGAAGATTTGCTTGAGAAAGTGGAGGCGCAGTAATAAGACCGGGACAATCTCACTCTCTTCCCCCCGCGTAGCCAGCCGTGAAATCCGGCCTGAAATGCATTACACTTCCAAAGGAAAGAAAATGCAATTTCTCATTCCGTTTAAAAAAAAAGACAGAGTGCACCCTCAGCGCGTCCGGAGCGGCATTAAGACGCAGAGAGCAGTGACAGGCTGACTCTGGACCTGCTCTTATCTCAGCACTGTCATCACAGCAGATGAGCGTCATTTCACTAATTCTTATTTTATGGAGATAGTATATAGAAACTGAATTGAGCCATGCTATAATAATAATGATTATTAGGGCATTATTTCACATGTGAGCGCCTCCAGTGCATTTGCCGTCGCTGTAGTTAATAAGGCGGTGGCGCCATAATTCCTGACGCGCTCTTAGAAAGTATTTGTGCAGACTGGAAGTCACAGAGGGCATTATGGAGAAATTCTGCATATAAAATACACAGAATTTAGTCACGCTTTCACAGTGCATTCAGGTCTGTTAAACGACTGTAATAAAGCTGCGATCATCATTTGGTTCCCTGTAGGTTCATTACAGGAGATGGACACCAAATGTGGGCCAAGTCCTGAATCAGGCAGAATTTATTTAGAGGTTACACTCCCCAAAAACAGAAACACGTTTCTGCAAAACACACTGCTGCAAAAAATAAAAGCATTTAATATTTTACATGATGTAATATTTTTCCTGCTTAGATGATTTATTGTTGTCGTGTGTGGCATAAAGGATGTAACTAAAGTAACGTGTAACGAGCTGATCTCAGGCGGTAATAACTGCTGTCATGTTGAAGCCTCCTTATGTGCATCGTGGTGTGTGTGGAGGAAGCACGTGTGTAATCCACAAGGTTGGTGGTTCGAATCCCAAAGCGAAACAGTCACTACACACACACACACACACACACACACACACACGTCTCTGTGTTTTAAGCTCTACTTAATTGGCTGTTGTCTCACCTAGTTTAAAAATAACATGAGTCCATACAATAAACAAATAAAATACATTTTCGTTTAGTTGTGTAGTTGTGATTTTTTTTCTGGGATATAATAAAATTGTGTAGTTTTAGTTTACTCTTTATTATTATTTCTATTATTATTATTTCAATGTAACTAAAAGCTAGGTAGTAAATAGGGAACATGTTCCCCTTTTTTGTTTGTTTGTTTTTTCTCCTTTTGCTTGTGTCTTTCAGCCTACTTAAAATTTAAAAAAATCTTTAGTTTCTTGACTTGTACTCTTAAAATCTTGCAGATCTTAGCAGCTAAAATCAGAACACTAATTCCTACATCCATTAAAAACATAATAATTAGTGAAAAATAAATTATTTTTATTATTGATTAAATAAGTCCCTATCAATGGTGCATTTTAAATATTTTTAAATCATTTGAGTGAATGTACAAATCCTCAATAAATGAGCTAAAAAATTTATTTTTTCCAGACACAAAATAAGGAATAAAAGGCTGCTATTATGAGGGATTTATTTGTATGCTTATTAGCATGGCTTTTCTAAGGTTTTATTTTTGCCTTCATTTTTTTTTTTTTTATGGATTTTTAAAAATAAACACGCGTATTTATTCTGTCCTCAAATATAGCTCATATATTTGATGCTGACTTATCCTAAATGATCTCTAAGTGTCAAACGGCACGTGCGTCACTGTGGTTTTGTCTCTGCATCTGAATCGTGTCGAGCTTTGATTCATTTCCTCCACTGTTGGTTAAAGTCCAGCCGCCCTACCTGCACTCTGGACTCCGTCAGGCCGATCCTCAGAGCCAGCTCCTCCCGCATGAAGATATCTGGGTAGTGCGTTTTGGCGAAGCTCCTCTCCAGCTCGTTGAGCTGCGCCGGGGTGAAGCGGGTCCGGTGCCGCTTCTGTTTCTGGGTCTGCTGCCCTCCGGACTGGTTGGGGTTGTTGTTCTGCTGCTGCTGTTGCTGCTGCTTCTCCTGCTCTTTGCTGTTGACCTGCCCCGGGTTGGATCCTCCGCCGCTGCTGATATCATCACCCGGGAGCATCGTGGCCCCTTCCACGCCGTCCGGGCCCGGGCCGAGCTCCCCGGAGTGTCCTGGGTCAGGTCCCCCTCCGCCGAGCCTGCACTTCAAAGCCTCCCTGTGGCCCAGGAGCTCCGCCGCGGCATCCTTCATCCCTGCACAGACAACCACAGCTGGTGAGATTTTGTACAGTAAACACTTTTCGCTACAGGAGGAAGAAAAGGAGACATGGTTAGAAGAAATTCTGCACACAAGCAAATACTTTACAGGCAAAAGAGGGAAATCAGAAGCATTATTTCTGCTGCAGAAGAAAATGAAGAGACAAAAGCTGCACATGCATTAAAGCATCCAGTGAAAAATTTCAAACACACAAACAGAAATTAAAAAAGGGACGAGTGCAGCTCTTTGAGAGAGACAACCACAGCATGCACGTTACAATCTGCTCCTTAAATACTCTTAATTCAATTCGATCACACCGATATCTTAGAAAATTGTTAAATCAAATTACGCAGTAATATAATAATAATAATTACTTTTCCAATGAATTAAGCGAGTTTAGTTCACTCGAGTCACATTAAGATAATATAAGAAGCAAATTGACAATTTTCAGAGCTTGATTTAAGATTAGAAGTGCCTCCAGCTTACAGTAGAGTTGAAGACCGGAGTTTGGTGATGATAACTCACCGAGGCGAGCATCCAGGAGGTCGGCATGAGATAGCATTGCGCACCGCTCCAGGGCGAAGTGCTATTCCAAAAAAAAATCTCTATGACTTTAACCTATTTAAGAAATATATATAGCCTAAATGAAAGCAAATTCGGTTTGTGGTTAAAAGGGAGGTTCGTTGCATTATAATGTAGTTTAGAGAAATGGGGAGGCGCTTAACAACGGAATGAACCCATGAGCTTCTCCAAACGAGGACCAATCAGAGCTGAAGCCTGAGGTATGTCAGCTTTAGCCCGAGACCCCCAGCACCCCCCTCCCCCTCCACCCTCCTCCTCCATCCTCTCACATCCACAAGTTCATTCCTCCTCATTCCTGTAATTGGCTTTGATTTCTCCTCCAAATTACATCCAATAAAATAACCTGATTTAATATCTGTGTGAGCTTCGACCCGTTCAAGAAATGTTGGATCACCACAATATTTGTTTAATTGTGCATGCTGTTTCTGTTTTTATAGTACAAGAATGGGAGTTATTCATATGAGGAGGGAGCACATGGCTGCATTAACACATCGTACACACTCTATGCAACACCTTGAATATGAACTTGAGTCTATAATATGAAGCATTTATTATGATTGCCCTTTCTTCTTCTTTTTTATTTTAGTCCCCGTGATGATATTGTCGACCTCTTTATGACACTAAACGCCTCTTGGAGACCAAGTGAACCTCTTCTAATATCCATGATTTCCCAGTCAACCAAACAACAAACTTTATATAATTCTAACCAGGCTCATTTTCAAGGCCATTAGGCTTTTAGCCCGTGTAATTAGCGCAGAATCCATACGCCTTTATTGCAAATATCAGAGTAAGATCAGTATAAATTAGTGGTAATTTACTAGTATTTAGGCCCAACTGTCAAGAAGGGAGGGACTTGGTATAAATGATGTGTGAGCAAATTAATTCGGCGGAAAGTGGAGGGAGTTGGACATGAGCTGTGAATGCTCGCCTTTGATAAAGGGACACAGTTAATACACCCGAAAGGTTGTGCAGAAGCTGACACCTGAATAGATAGCTGGGCAAACACATAATCATGTTTACAACACGTGAAGGAGGCCTTTGTTTCGGATTTTTCATAATCTGTCTAAATTAAGGTTATTTATTCTCAATGAGACAAGAAAAAGTTCTTTTAAAATGGAGCTCCCTTTGTTATTTAATAAGACTCAATTAGCACGACAGCTTTTCTGTCACACACACACACACACACCAGTCTGCCAAATATTCAAGGGACAAAAAAAAAATCAGACATGCTTTAGACAGATGTCGGGACGTTTTGTGAGAGAGCAGGTTTATTTATTATGTGCTGAAAAAAAGTGGCACAAAGGAGGCGTCCGAGCGTGAACCCGCGGGCTCGTTTGGCTTCTTTTCTTCATCCATCCAGGCTTCAATCGCCTCTGCTCATCTTTTATTTGTCTGCAATCTGGTGGCACGACCGACAGACCGGGAGGGATGGAGGGATAGAGGGATGGAGTGGAGTCGTGCGCTCGGACGCATCGGGGATGTGGAGGAGATTTGGTCTCTTTGCGCTGATGGTGTCTGCGTCTTTTCTTCCACAGGAGAAAAAAAAGAAGACGCGCATTTGGAGATATTTCTTTCTTATCCTCTCTTTTATCGAGGCTCTCATTCTTTTAGAAGCTGGACTTTAAGGTAGATTTTAAGAGCTCTAAGACTGGGATTAAGCCTTAATTCAAAATTAGGTTTATTTTTTACAGATTAATACAAACATTATTCCCTATTTCTATTAATAAGCATGTACAAAAGCCGTAGTATTTTTCTCGTGGCGCACTGACAGCCAATAAGGATCATTTAAAATCATCACATTATGGTATGATGGATTGCGCGCTTCATTTTAAGACTTTTTAATAGCTGAGTGCTTTTATAGCTGTACAAACAAAAGTGAATGACTTGTCTCGTGACAGCAGGTCATATTTAACTCAAAACAACGAGACAGAGAGAGATGGGGGGTGATGAGATGGGGGCACGAGATATTTGTATGCAACTGTGGAAGGGCCGAAAAACACTAAAAAATAAATATTATTATGTCTGATATTTAGTTCATATTTCGTTTATAATACATATGAGGCGTCAGTTTTTTCCCATGGTGAAAAAGTGATTCTTATTCCTAATAAATACGTATGTGATAGCTGCCTGTATTTAGATTATAGAGATTGAATTTCGCAAGATTTTGTGCTTAATTTAGAAACCGTGGATAATAAAACTATAATTTACTGCACGCATTTTAAGCATTATTATTATTCTTTTTTTTTATTCGACCCAATTTGCTGTTTGATATATTAAGCTCCATGTGACTTATTTTTATCAGATGCAACGTATTAAATTCAACTAATTCAAAGGCATATTTTCACTTTATAGTGTCAATAGATTGTGTGTGTGTGTTGTGTTGAAGGTCTTGGTTTTGCTGAGTTGATAAGGCTGTAATTAGGGTAAACAAGGAGCACAGCACAGTTTGCGCCATCTCTCCACCAACATGCTCACATCAATCTTACCCATGACATAAATAAAAATAGACAAACAAATTCGCCCCCTGCAAGTTAATGCGGTGCATCTGAGTGGAAAGTAGACATTTTCACGGGTTGTGGAGATGAGGAGTGACTTTTAATAAAAACAGCTAAAACCAACAACAGAAAAGTGTGATACTGTTGGTGTATGAAGGCTAAAGCCTCTGAGGCTTTTATTTACCATCAGATCCATGTGTGTGATGGTTGCGGAAGGACACACAGTTGCTGGCAGGCGGGGCTCGAACCTCTGACCTTTTGGTTACAGTACAGGCTCTCCAAACCACAAGGCCCGGGTGATTTTTTTTTCTCCCTTTCCTCTCTCTGATCCGCCTTTGCAGTCTGTATTCACTCAATTAGAGATTTCTGAGGAGAAAAACAATCGATCTTCCATCTGCACAAGCCCCAGTTTAACAAATGAGATTCTTGTTTCATGCAGCTGATTTGGTGACAGTCTGAGGGGGATTAGGAGTAATAAGTTACTGTGCTGAGGAGGAGAAGAGCAGCTGCCGCTGATGCTGCAGCCACACCGGGCTGCTCTGCGTCCTGCGGCCAGCGGAGAAAGTTTGACATGCTGGACAAACTTTAACGAAAGAAAAGGGGGACAAACGTGCTCGTGCGCGTGAGCGGAAAACGCATCGGTCAAACGCAAGGTACCGCTTCCACGTAGGGACTCTCGTCGTCAGTATTCTGGTTAAAACCTATTTTTAATATCAATGAACCTGAAAATAGATTATGTAAAAGTAGCAAACAGAACAAATAAAGGTCTGTGAAGTGAAGTGGCTAACGTTATAATAACATATTTTCAACACATGTACTCAAGTATGAAACTAGGCTACTCACTGTGACGGCAATATGGCCTCTATCAGTGTTACATTATATATACATATGTACATACATTCTTTTTAACATGGGGGGACATATGAAATGGGTGAGGGTGGAAGTTCCTCTGCCACAAAATTTCAGCCTCTCCTGCGTTCTGGTGAATTTTCATACACCAGTTTGCACACTTTATGCATCAATTTATGGTATGTCCTCAATTTACTCCAAATCAACATCCTCTGCTTCTTCCATGTCCCCCACCTCACAAAAAACTAAGCTAAGCACCCAGTTCCTCTTACTAGCCTGGTGTGGCTACACATTCAGACAAATAAATATATGCCGGTCTCAATTAGAAGCCTGGTCTGGTTGCCAAGCAGCTAATTTTTTTATAGAAGTTCTTTGGATGTATGAAACTAGGTTGTTGGCTACCTCAAATTATGTGTCCATTCCTTGATTACCCAAGTTATTCGTATTCCTTTAGTCTGTGAGGGTCCTCAGATCAAAAGAATCCAAAGGGTTTTTCATAAAAGTTAATCCAAGTTGTGAGTATTGTTTAAATGGATTAAGTGGGGTTTTGTTGGTATGCCATAATCGATATATCATCTAAAGCCTGACTTTTTCCAATCTTTGCTGAGCAACAGTTATGTGTGAAAGGAATTAAAGACCTGTCCCATATAGACGCCTGACCCAAATATAGGCCTGACTCAAATATAGGCCTGTTGATTTCAGTGATTTAAGCAAATAATAGCCCGGGCTATTAATTTAAGTTTTACAGTATGTTCACATGAAAGCAGAATTGTAATGTTGTAGAGCTCATTTTACCCATTTCACATAGGCCTACTTTTTGGTGGTTTAATTTACTGAATATGACTGCATTAAAATCTTCACCTACAAGGTAAAAGTGCAATATTTTCCTCTGAAGTGACAAACAATTGAAGTGGTCATAACTCAAATTTGTATTAGTCTAGCAAATGTTGCTGTTCTCTCATTATTCTCTTACATCATTACATTGAAAAAGGCAGGTAAGGTTATTCCAAAGTGACGCCAACTCCTCTATTCTGTGCTAATGTTAGGAGGCCTATAAGTGTCCCTGATAATTCACAGCAGATGAGAGAGGTGATCTAAGAAACAGAGGTTAGTTTTGTTTGATAAAGGGGTACAGTGTGAGTAACTATATTCCATATTAGGGATAAAGGAGCCCCACAATGTTACCTTTGAGTCAAGTTACAACTGAGGATGGAGAGTAGCTGGACCTACTGAAGTACTGTATTGATGATGTTTTAAATACTTGCATTTCATTTTAAGCTATTTCATACTTCTAGTCCACTATACATGTCTGATTGACACAATATTGTGCTCTTTATTCACTACATGTATCTGACACCTACAGTGAGGCTACTAGACTTGTATGTGTTTCCATAGATTAAACTATCCACTATGATATAAACTAGCTGATATTTGCTCAACCATATTTAAATGCTTTCAAGTGTATGCATTAGTAATACATTCTAATGATATAGGCTAATATATACTGAAAGGGGCCATTCTGCTGCTTAATGAGTGCTTCTATTTGATAGTTAAGGTAAATTTTGCAGATAATACTTCCATAGTTTTAGCCCAAGTAAATCATTTGAATGCAGGACCTGTAACAGAGCATTTTACATCGTTTTTCCTACTTTTACTTCAGTATAGGATGTGAATAGTTCTTATTACCCAGCCTCTACATGTTCAGAGCAGTGAGCAGCCTGCACGGGTCCTCTGGTCACATAAACCCAGATGTAGCGCCCCGCCGCCGCATCTCATGCCTCAATTAGCGCCGCTGCCCTCTGCACGGACTCGATTAGGCCGTGATTTATCCGAAAGAAATATAATTATACCTCCAAATAAAATAATCAGCATTGAAGAGCGATTTCCTTAACGAGATGGAGCGGGGTAGATGTCACGGAGTAGCAGCGCCTCATTAGGGCAGTAATGAGACTTTGGGGTGATCCCGATAATTATCGAAATCTGTAAAATAAGGATCAAGTCAAATGTAACCTTAATTTGTCTGGCAATTGAGTTCATTTATTAGTTGGACTATTTAGGAAGGACTCTCTCAGCCTTAATACAAGGTGTCGTTATTTTAGGCCATTTGGATAATAGATGTAACTGCTGCAGGGACACCAGACGGGCCTGTTTCATCATTCATGGCCAGAACCAACATTTGTCTTTGACTGACAGGGTTTCCCAAAGTGCTCCTCTTTATTGTAGGTATCAAGACACAATCCATTTCACTGCTCTTAACAGGGTAATACACTGCAATTACATCCATCAGTTGAGTGCTGAAACCATCAGTTTATTGACTGATTAGTAGGTTTAAAGAAAATGACAATCCCCAAACATTTTTAAAATTGATTTTAAAAAATGCCAACATTCAATGGTTATAGTTTTTCAAATTTGATAATTTTCTGCTTGTCCACTGTTTTAGATCATTATAAGTAAACTATGTTTGTTTTTCGAACAAACAAACAAGCTGAGGAAACTTGTGATGGGTAATTTTTACAATTAATCAAGTGATTAACTGAAAATAAAAATAATTGTTACTTGCAGCTTTGGTAAGTATTCTGGGATGCATCTTTATCACAGGCTGGAGCCAATAAAAGTCCTGCAGGTTTTAGCAACTCAGATACATATAAAAGGAATGCAAAATGAATTAGAAAAGTATTAAGGAAAGCTGTCACTTCATAAAACACACTACAGTGATTTGCAGTTTTTCACCATTTACAACAGTCACCAGTGTAAAGCCAATCTTCCAGTGGACCCACACCATTAAAAGTGATGGTTTAAATTGCAGAAAAGACAAACCTATGTGTATTTAATCCTGTCTGTGAAGTCCAGATTGTGTATTAGTATGATGAATAAAATGTTTAAGGAAAAAAAAACAACTATTCGTCTGCTGAAACTGAATGTTTTATCGTGTTCTTGTGGGATTTTACTCACAGGAGGAGTGTGATCAAATGTGGTGGCACGTTAACAGTAAACAGTAGAAATAATTACATCAAGAACAGAGACTCTGAATGGATTCAGCTTGCCTCCACGCTTTCCAAACAGGGCCTGACAAAAGGAATGGACATTTAAAGCAAGTGAATCTCACAGTGAGAACAGAAACAGATCAGAAATCATCCTTCAAGCTTCACTGAGTCCAATACGTTTCTAGCCTCTTTGTACTCCTCTGATTCGCCCAAATCCTCTTCTGCTTCCTGAAAAGACACAAACACACACACGCGCTTGTTTTACTGCCATTTTAGAAAAAAATACTGCAATCTCCTACACCCAAAAATGAGGAATTACAGCTGGGTACTTATGAAGCAATCCACAACTCTCTCTCTGTCACCGTCTTTATAAAACTATTGTTTGGATGTCACTTCATTATCGTCATCAAACTTAATGCTCGAGGTCATATTTCAGTCAGTATCATGTTACCAGGATCTAAATTTAGCAGTTAAGGGTTGGGCTGAGGGATAACGTGACAGTACGGTGTCCATGTCCTTTAATCAAGTGTGTGCGAGTTCCTGTGGTGGTCACCGAAGTGACAGTGCTGCTAATGAACTGTGATGAGCGTGTGCATATGTGCATGTCTGTCTAACAGGAAGAAAGGAGGGAGGATGAGTGATAGGGGAAGGGAACATGTTGCTAATTCCAGGTTAGCTCCCTCTGCCTACCATCCCGCTCTCATGTGAGTGACTCACACTACCACCAGCTGCCTGACTGTTGCTCTGCATTAATTGAGATGACCCTAAGACATGCATGCTTATGTTTGCTTCTCACCATATCAACTTAAGTCCTGACGGGATTAAATACACACGCTGTGGTAGTGCAGATACACCAAAATATGGGTAATTAGTGTAACATGTGATGCTTGAGCATATTTGCATGTTCAGTTCAATGAAATAAAAAAAAACATTTTCCCATAACCCCTTGTGGTATGTGGCTAAGTAGATAGCTGCAGTTTTATTTGATTCAGCTTTGAGATATCGCCCATTGAGATGTATTGCCAACATAATCTTGGTTTTCCAAATTGTTGTACTGGAATGTGGCCAACTGATGGTATTCCAAGTCCTCCGAGACTATCACACCACTACAAAGGAAGTGACCCATCAGCCTGACTAATGCTGCGTTCCGTTTACCTTGGAAGACAGAGGTCAGAGCTGGGAATGCTGTCATTTGACCGCATTTCAGTACGACAATTTAGAAAACCAAGATTATGTTTGCAATACCATTTCAAGCCACGTTAGCCATTGTTAGCAATTGATAAGAATTGATAAGAACACATTGTGCTGTATTTTTTGCGCATACGAACACTGTAGCAACAGGTCCACAGACAGAAGTTGAACGGAACTGTGTGTACGATTGTTTTAATGAGACACAAATAAGACAGAAGTGCCAATAAACAGTATAATACTACAGCTTTCACTACTGTTGATGTATGAACCAGCCATCTTTTGGCCATGATTTTGAGGTTGGGGTTGGTTGGTAAGGTTTGGAGATCTGGCACCAGGGGGCGTTCTAGTTGAAATATTCAACTGCATGAGAACTCCAAAATTCCGACTTCCTGGTGAAAATGAAAAATACCATAACAACCTACAGCCCTCCTCTCTAGGAGAATGTACTTTGGCACATCTGTGCTTTGAGCTATATACTAACATTGCATTCTATTACATTGCGACAACAGTTCAAATGTAGGGCTGTTGCATTAAAGGAATTGCGGGGAATAAAGGTGGCTCAACAGCACTATATGCAATATAACCACCATTTTTGTTGTTGTTGCATATTGCTTAATTTATCCTAATTCTAGTGCTGTGTAATAAGCTTTACTGGCTATTATAAGATACCATAAAACTTATATTAAAAGCCTAGTCCCAATCTGATGCTCAGTTCCTTTTACTAGCCCGGTGTATCTGCACATTTTGACGAAGAAAGGCCTGTCTCAATTAGACGCTCGCTGTGGTTGCCAAGCAGTTCATTTTATGGAAGTTTATGGAAGCTACTCAGGTCACACATACAAATGTAAATCTTTAAACTTTGGTCAATAACGAGATGCTGCACATTGTTAGCTCAGTTAGATTCTCCACAAATCAATCGCTCAGGTCATTTTACTGAAACCATGAGCACCAGAGAAGAACGTAATTCATTCAGATCTACTGGCATGATGAAAAAACAAGTGGACTCACATCCTTTGAAACTGTCATACAGTCAGAATATCTGTCCGTTCCTCAATTACCAGGTAAGATATTCATATTGCTTTAGTCCACAAGGGTCCACCAATCAAAAGAATCACAGGGTTTTCTCATTAAAATGAATTGTTTTAATAGGATTAAGTGGTGTTGTGTCAGTATGCCAGGTGCCATAATCCTCTCTGACGCCCTGTCTGTCAGAGCTAGATCAAATAAATGACTTGTAATTCACGTGTTATTCAAAGCCTAATTTTTCCTCCAAGTAATATTCATACTGATTTAAATAAACAATTTGATCGTATTTCAATATTTGCTGAGCAACAGTTTTGTGTGAAAGGAATTAAAAGCCTGTCCCATATAGATGCCTGTCCCAAATATAAGTCTTTAGAGTTCTGTGATTTAAGCAAATAATAGCCCGGAATATTAATTGAAGTTTTACGGTATATTGTTGTTTTTTTAAATGACAAAGATGACAGAGTTTTAAAACAAATTGAATCCTTGTTAATTATTGAATACAAAACACGGAGGGGCAATGAGGCACAATGAGGGGAGCAGTAATTTTTTCAACTGAGATGCTTTGATTGCATCTGTTTGCTATGATACAGAATAAAATACATTGATACACCATTAAAATAGCTGTGATAAAGCCATTACACACATCCAACAAAGCCAGGCTTTCTACAGCTTCAGCCAAGTTAGGTTTATGACTTTTAAAAACTCTTACATGCCACTCTGAATGACATTTAAACCTACATTTACAGGTAGGAAAAACAGAAAACAGAACACGAACAAACATCAGGTGCTTAGGGTTAGGGACAATTTTGCCTAAATGTTTATTGTGACATAAAACCTGACTTTTGTCTCGTGGCAAAGACGACTGTAGAACAGCACTGGCGTTTGTTAGTGAGTTTTCCTGGCAATTCTCACTCTGCTTAGGGGATTCCATTGATTTGATTCCTATTGTGCCAAGTGTGAAAAACTTTTTGCATACTCTACGCAAAGCATAGGATGCCTTGCCTTGTACAAGTTTCAGCCATGCCGCGAAATCTGAATAGCCCATATCTGAATCTGAATTTGCACTTCCCCATGTTGTCCAGGGTACAGTGACAGCTAGTTAGCAGACAGCATAGCCCCTGTTTCCACCAAACACTTTCAGTATGGTACCTTTGGAACCAAAAGTAACCCTTCAGACATGGTACCTTGACCCTAGCGTTTCCACTGCAAACAGTACTCTTAAATGTGGGCAGGAATGTTGTCACTCATTGCTCTGACCAGCACTCACTGTATTTCCTCATTATAGGTGACACAGAGGGATGACCACTGTCCTCGTTTATTGTCCACAGAACAAGGCCAAGATTTCAGAACAAAATAAAACAGGCTGCAGTAAGAGTCTCTCTCTCCATGGGATATTTAAAAAAAGCGGGTTTGTGCATTTAGTCCTTCTAAGGCAAGCTTGGTGGGTTTAGTGTTGCCAGAGCCCACAGGAACAACACTCCACAACGCTTTTTTTCCCCTCCAAGTAAGGATTAGAATATAAGCGGTTCACATAACTCGGTCAAAATTAATATATATAAATGCTTTAAGATCCACTCATTACTAAAAGTGTATGTCATATAAAAACTATATGTTCAAAGTTGTCACATGAAATATTTATTTATTTGTGTTGACTGATTCATGTCAGCTCATGCATTGAGTAACATTACACGTTAAGGTACCACCTTAAAAGTCACTGGCAGTCAGCTCAGTGAATTTTAGTTAGTTATTTTTTAGTTCGACTCCAGCTGCTGCAAGAGGCAGCAAAACATCATTTAATTTCATAGTCACAGTTACACTAATAAAACTCTCCATGGTACAAACAGTGGTTACATAGTCCTCAAAACCAGCCCCAACTCAGTCCTGAGCAAGAGTGACCATCCGCTGCTGACCAATCAACTGCAGTGTTCACAGCTCCACCTTTTAGTACCAGATCAGTGTGCTAGGTACTCCAAAAGGTAGGGGGACCAAAAACTGGGACGGTGTGGAACAGTTCCATTGGTACCATCCATAACTTTTCACAGTGGAAACGGGAAAAAAAAGTGTACCGAACGGAACTGTTCTGTAACGAAGTGCTTGGTGGAAACAGGGCTTATGAATGTTTTGTTGGCTCCACTATTCTGATCTACGTGATGCTGATGCGAGAGGCACTCGGTAAATTATTTAATTTTTTTAAATTAATTAATTAATTCATTAAGACATTCTAAGGATCCGCAGGAACGCTGTAGCATGTAACAACAGACAGACAAACTTAGAGAATATAACAGCCAGATTAGTCAAGTAGCCAGAAACTCGACTTTACATGAATTATTATGTTGTTCTTTTTCTGCTGGATGCCTAATAGGGCCAACACAACTAACAAGAAAATAATAGGATAGGACTGTGCTTGTTTTAATATTTCTACCCTCTACTGGCCAACATTGTTAGTTACTGTAGGTTTATTTACAAAAAAATTCTCACATTTCCAAACTGAAGGCATAAGCAGTTTGCTGTTTCTAGTCAATCAAATGTTGAGTACTGTCCAATTTCTCGTACATAAGAATGAACTATGGGACATGTCTGGTTTTAGATCAGCTTTGTAAAGTTTTCTCAGAAATGCAATAGGAACAAAAAGGACTATGAGGTACACTGGGGTAGGGAGAAATCCAGTTTGTGTGAAACACAAGCTGAGGTTCAGGATAGTTGTGTGATGAACTGTTGTTTTTGTTGTCATGTGTCTGTAATATTTCATAAATATATTTACCCCATGTAGTTTTTCAACAAGGTTATAAATTAGTTACCGTAACAGAGAAACAATAAATGGATTGAGAGTTTCATCAACCCAGTTTTGTCCTGTTGTGAGATGAAAAAGGTTTTTTTACACTTTCACTTAACAGCGACTCAGAGTTACTTACTAATATCTGAAGCAGATCTCCGTGTGCTATGGTCAGACGACGGCGGCAGTCTGGGATCATCATTTTGGACTCCTGCAATACCTCCATCTGAAACCACACAGAGACCACATCAGTGCCATCACTGTCTTTATTAATTGGACTCACCCCCACCACTGCTCCCATTATCATTTTTCATTACAAAAATCAACACATCATCGAACATGTATTTTCCAAGTATAGAACATTAATTTAACAGCTAGATACAGGCATATTTATTCGCTGCATTTGGTTGTCGCCTTGTTCCTGACAGAAACATGCAGGGTGTCCCACATACACTCTGCTGTGGTTAACATCTCCAAACAAGCCGGCGGTATGAAATATGTTATTGAGTTATCGATCGGGCAGGGAGTTGGGCAGCAGGGGACCACCTCGATCTGACTGCACACCTGGATAAATGAAGAAACCCTGAAGCCGAGGGCACTGTGATCAGGCGTAAAGAGGTATTACTACGCCTGGAGTGAAACTGTGTTACAGCCTGGGGAACTTTCACAGCCGCGGCTAATGTGGAATTCCCCCAGCTGGCACCCTAAAGAGCAGAGAAGAGTTGGCTAACGCTGTCAGACACACTCACTCATGACAGATGCTTCCTCACCTAGCCCTCTGTCGAGCTGGAAAGTCTAAACATGGATGCCGTTACACGCGTGTGTATTACACGGCTGTGCACACTAACAGGCAGTCAGATGAATTCATACACAGGCAGGCTGGCAGACTAACTGACACACTGAAAGACGGTAGACAACTAGTCGAGCTGGTTGCCATCCAGATGTGACAAGGTGAGGCAGACTAAGCAAAGGAGTGCTGAAACAGAGAAAAGTCATGGTGCCCTCCCAGTGCAGTGGAATGATCCCATCAGTGCTGGATAAAGATGACACTTACAGCGTATTGATTCCATTAAAATAAAAACCTCTAATCCATCCTGCCTCAGACCTCTCATCTCCAACCATAATCCATCTGGCCTCCCAATCTCCCCATTTAACACCAGCCAAGCCTGCTGCTCAGCCTGAGCCGCCGTTCTATGAATGAACAAACAAAACAAAACACACACTGAATTTTAATGTTACCAGTAAACATAATCAGAGGCAGTGACTGCATTGCAATTCCTCTCTGCCTGGTACATGTAAAGTGAATCAACAAATTAACTGAGGCCTCTGTGGACTATACCCACATATTTTAGTTTTGTCCACATTTGCAGCCTTTTTGGGGAAAAAGTGGGCCTTTCATGTCAAGGACACTGGATTTTAGATTTGATGTTTTGTTGATGATTTTTTTGGTTTGGTTGCATACAACTGCCCTGCAGCAGCACAGGAGATCTATACAATCAGCACAGTTTCAAGGTGGACATCCAAGATTAGTGTCACCAAGTAAGTATCTGACCAAATATTTCCACCTCTGTTCCTGAGATATGATGCTGAATTAATGGCCAGAAAAGTGTTTTTGCAGAACATTATGATGTCACAGTGAAAATAACCTTTTGGATATAAAATGTCATCACTTCATTATTTTATCATATTAGACATTTGTGTGAAGTTTTGTCATGATTAGCAAATCCAATTCTTGAGTTATGGCCCAAATCATATTTTGTGAGGTCGCACTGACCTTGACCTTTGACCACAAAATTCTAGTCAGTTTATTCTTCAGTCCAAGTGGACATTTGTGTCAAAATGAAAGAAATTCCCTCATGGTGCTTTTGAGATATCATGTTCACCAGAATGAGACAGATACAAGATCACAGTGACCTTGACCTCTTGACCTTTGACCAGTGAAATCTAATCAGTGTCTTGTTGAGTCCAAGTGAATGTTTATGCCAAATTTGAAGAAATTTCCTCAAGACATTCTTGAAATATCGGCATTCACGAGAATGAGACAGACACGGTCAAAGTGACCTTGACCTTTAACCTATGATCACCAAAAACTAATCACTTTGTTGAATCCAAATGGACATTTGTGCCAAATTAGAAGAACCTTGAGGCTTTCTTGAGATATTGTGTTCACAAGGATGGAACTGACGGACAACCCAAAAACATAATGCCTCCAGCCATGGCTGTCGTCAGCTTTAGAGAAACCTCGTACTTTGACACTTTTCATTAACACTGTCAACTCTCTGCACTCAGTCTGTGCATCAGCTGTGCTTTGAGCTAATGCTAATGTCAGCATGCTAACATACTCAGAATAACAATGCTAAAATGCTGATGTTTAGCATGTACATGCTGTGTTACATTTACCTCAAAAGTCCAAGGTTGCTGCTGGGAATGATGTCACAATCGAGTTGACTACGATCCAGTAAAACCAAGACGTTGTTAACAATAACAGTTCTAGCCAGGTTAGCCGTTATTACCAGTACCAATTGACAACAACACATTATGTTGTATTTTTTGGCCTACAACACCATTTCCTCAAATAGAGGTTGGACAGCACTGTGTGTGCCTGTTCTAAATAGACACAAAAAAGACAGAAGTCATAATAAAAGGTATATTGCTATAGCTTTCACCACTGGTGACCAAGCAGCAAACCCTGAGGCTAAAAAATTAAACCAATGGGGAAGTGCAGTTCATCAAATGGCCACTTGAGGCTTGCTTCTATACAGAGTCAATCCCCTTAGACTCCCATGTGAAAATGCCCAACTTGACAGCAGAAATAAACATGTTTTGTTGTGAATTTTTTTTAAACTCACCCATTTACATTTTATTAAGGCGTAAAGTCATGCATATTTAAGGGCAGGGCCGCTTGAGAGTAAGGCTGTCTGCGATGCACCACTACAGTCTGTTAGTCAGATCCGACCCTTGCTCCTCCACACCTCCACCCTCTCATCCAAACATGGTCAATTCTGACTCCAAAAATCCCAGATGGCGACGCCCAAATTGTCACCCGAGGCTTCAAAACGGCAGTCACAAACCAATGGGTGACATCACGGTAGCTACATCAATTATTATATACAGTCTATACAGCTGATGTGCGGGGCAGCCATATCGTATTTTAAAGCCAGGTTATAAGTGAGGTTTCTCCAATCTTCTGAATCAGCCATCCCACTCCAGGGTGCGTTCCAGTAGACATTTGCAACTGCAAACTTAAATTCTACTTCCCAGTGCAAATGGAACACACCGTTAATCTTAGTTTAGCATGCTAGCATGCTAACATTTGCTAATTAGCACTTTACACAAAGTACAGCTGAAGCTGATATTCAATATTTGATATTTAGTCCCAAACCAAAGTATTGGGCAATGTGAAATTTGGCCTGATGATGGTGCTAGCTATAAAGTCTCAAATTTCATGGCAATCCATCCAATAGTTGAGACATTACCCTCAAAACTATAAATCTGAAGTTCATGAGGTGCTACAGGAGAAATCATTGAACCACCAAAAATCACTAGGCTTCAGCCTCTTGGGAGCATGAATGTCGATACAAAATGTCATGGCAACAATCCAATAGTTGTTCAGATATTTCAGTTTGCACCAAAGTAATGGGCTGACTGACAGTTTGACCAACAGACAGACATTGCCATCCCTTGAGCCATGGTGCTAACATGGCTAAAAATACTGGCTGACATGGGATAGATGCTCTCAGGAAACGGACACTGATTAATGTCTTATATTTAACATTCTTCTTAATTTCACCATTTTGGCCCAAATCCCTGTGTAATGAACTGTACTCATGTATCTGTCTGTGTTAATTGATGACCCCATCATAGTCCTATTTCTGCATTTCAGTTTCTCTATTATTAAAATGTTAATTTAAAAAAGTTAAAGAAACGAAACATGTAGGCGTGAAAAAAAATCTCGGAAAAGGTCAGTGTTTAAGATGTTACCACGGTATAAAGCAAGCTAGCAACATGTGTGTCATACAAAATTTCAAACCTTGTACTGCTTCCTCCAGTGCACACACAAATGATGGAGGGCAGCAGGCACAGTGAGAGAGAATGGAGAGGAGGGTAGGGACACTAAATTGCCAGCATGTGTCAGTAATTATCAAACTCCTCTAAAGTAACATGATATAATTACATCTGCATCAAGCAAATTACAAAATCACTAATGATTCTCCTCTCAAAACCTAATTCTTCATTATCACTGTGGACTGACCTCATTACATGAATGAAGGGGCTACTCAAATCATCAAGATAGAATTCACTTCCTAACTATGGGGGAGCAAAACCTCTTCACTTACTGGCTGAGATCAACGGGATGATAAATGGATAATGCAAAGGTTTTCAAATGAAGACAAGTAATTGTTGAACGGTACTAAAGAAGGAGCCACATACCTGTTTCTTGATGAGATAATCGTCCGCTCCCTCTGCTTTCAGGCGCTCAACCTTCTCCTCCTGCTGCTTCGCCTCTGTTTTGTACGCAATCTCCTCTTTCGCCAGCCTGCAGACAACGAGGACAGGAAGAGAGGAAAAAACAGACACATTGTTGTTCTATCAAACATGAAACATAAATGCATGGGCCTCCCAGACAGATAATATAGGCCGAAGCATGAAAAAAGGCAGGCTGTGATGGTCACCTTTTACAGACAAGGCCATCTATCCTCATTCTCTCCAACGTTTCTCTGACTGAAGGGGACACAGTGAGATCATCTCCCAAAGGATGGCAAGATACACACCTCAATAACAACCACCGTACACATCATTCCTCCTTACTGCTGCGACACAGAACACTGGCATCCAAGTGGAGATGCTCCGATATGAAATTCAACATATTATATATGGTATATTTGGATCTAAAACATCTTCTCATAGAGGATGTACTTGCATATGCTAAAAATGTCTCTGAATATCTGAGAGAAGTACCTTCCACAAAGTGTATGATATGATGCTTGACTTCTGGAGCAAACCTTCACTTTAACACTAAAATATTATAATTGCAGCTGTTTGCAATTAATTTTCAATAGTTAGTAGACAAAAGAATTATAAACCAATAGACAAAGTGATTATTAGTGGAGAGTAATGGTGTAACGGAGCACAGAAGTCACAGTTCTTAGGTAGCATTTTGTGCACTGGCAACTAGGAGAGAAAAACACCAGAGGCCTCACAATACGATATTATCACGATACTTTAGTCACAATACAATATTATTGCGATTTTAAATGCTTTGCTATGACATATCTTGCGATATACTGCATTTTTTTTTACCCTTTTTTAACTGAAACTTATGTCCCCAATGGGAAACTTGTCAACATCTGTTTTAATTTAAAATTCTAACAATTTGGAAGTACATGGCACCTTTCAAGGTACCCAAGGCTGCTTTACAGAGTAAGAAAACAAAAAAAATAAATGTACAGACAGATAAAATGAAAATAAAAACAAAACAGGAACAATATAATAATAGCAATGATTGTCAGTGTCAAGTGAGCTAGAGGCCATTGGCCTTGGTGAGCAAGTGGGTTTTAAAATGAAGTTTGATGATACAGTTTCTCACTAGTATCACTTTTATTGGAGCAAAATTTATCTAGTTGACTGGCAAAAATATTTCAATACAAAATATCACGATACTGTGCTACATCAATTTTTTCTCACCACCCCTATTGACAACTTAAGAAAACTATTTACGTCATAAAAAATAAGTAGTACTGTGCGACAAACACATACCAAAAATACTTTCCCAAAATGCAACAAGTCACACTTGGATATGAAACTGAAAAGCACCTATGAAATCGAAAATACTAAATCAATAATAAAAGATGAAACCAAATTAAGAGGAGTTTTACTATAAGTTCAACCCTTGGTTATATGTCAGTCTAAATGCCAGCTGCTCCAGTAATTGTTTTATCCTGTTCTGTTTTTGTCTCTAAAGGCTCTTAAAGGCAGCAGGTATAAGAAGTTGGGCTTCAATTTGTTTTCAACTCATCCCTGTGATCAGCACATTTGGGTGATGTGGTCCAATGTACATGTTGGATGTGTTTCCATGCACATGCCCTACAAAGGTGACGCACTGCCTACACACCGTCCTCATCTTATACACAACTCTGCTCTGCTTTGTTAACTGCTCTTTAAAGTGAAGCTTTTAGGGATAAAATGTGACAGGAAATATGTTTGAAGAGGTCCATACATTTTTTTTTTTTTTTCATTTTCTCTCTGAGTTTTTGTAGCTGATTGCAGACACTGCTGTTCAAGGCTGTGGATCTTACAAACGGTAGCTGCTGTATTTACTTAATTTTGGATCATTCCCGGAGTGCTATCCAAACAGTATTTTTATTCTACAACTTTCATATATAAAATATTGACTAGTTACACCATTTTAGTTACACATTATTCTTTTATATTTTATAACAAGAAATGAAGTAATATCATGATGCAGAATACAAACCAATACAACACAACATTAGCACAAGTAATTTCCCCAAAACACAAACATGGATCCATTTTACGTGGAAAAAGACAGATCAATAAAAACGAATGGGTTCTTGAACTTTGTCCCTCCTCATTTTATTGTGAATTAGACTTACAGTTATGTTCCTTTACAGTTGAAGATTGAGAAAATGTTTAAAGGAATGAAAACTGATTTAGGTTAGATAAAATTTTAATCCATGCTTCACATGAATCACAAGTAGGAAAATGTTTAGCTTAAATGAGAAAGAAATCACATATATTCAGTAGGGATACATGATACTGAATTTTTTGCCGCTATCCGATATGCCAATACATAACAACTCATTTGGCCAATAACCGATATCAATATATCAACTTTTTTCCCCATCTAATTTTAGTGATCATCAAGTCTCTTCTGTAGTGGAATTAACATCATATTATGTATTCATTCTCTTATCATGATGGCCCACCAGCAGATGGGGACATGAAACGTAATGTTTTTCAATGTATGTAATATTCATTCATTGTGCAAATTAAGACAAAGCATGCAAAGACTGATTTTGATAACTCATTTTAAAGCCAATATTGACTGAGACCGATGATGTGCCAATATTATTGTGCATTCCTAACATTCAGTCATCAAGACAAGTTGCAAAAGTGTTTAAACACAAATCTTAAGAAGCACGCTGTGAAGAGGCACAGAATTCAGTAGGTTACATTTTCAGATACCTAGAAAACACAGTGAGAAACAACCGCAGTCACGTGTTGACAAGGGTTAAAAATGTCTGGTAAGGTGAACAAAGCATGGTGTAATGGAGAAGAGTTGTAAAACACGTTTTAATTTTAATACATTTAATGTACACAGTATTACTGTTAAAATTTTAATACTTTCAGGGTACAAACTCTTTTACATCTTACAAAAAAAACCTTTCTTTAAACTTCTCAAACTAAAGTAATCTTGTACAGAGTTAATCAAGTATTTCAATCTAAACTGCGGCTGCAACAAACAATTAATCTCATTATTGATTCATCTATGGTTATTCCTTCAATTCAATTATTCATTATCTGTTTTGGCAAATTTCACTGTGTACTGACAACAATAAAGTCTCGGAAAAGGAGTGATAGGCACAAAGCCAACGTGACATTCATCAAATTGCTTGTTTAATGCCTCAAACTGTTCAAAACCCAGAAATATTCAACTTACATATTAATAAAACAGATAAAAGCACTGTATCCTCAGATTTCAGAAAGTAAAACCAGAAATTGTGGAGCATTTTTGCTTGATATTTATCTTCAGTGATTTTTTACTGAATTACATGATTAACTTTCTAGGGGTCACCTAATTCATTATTCAACCAGTAGTTTCAGCACTAATCTAATCTTATCTCTAATCTAATGTATATATTATATCAGAATCTCATTGTTAATGAAACACTCCTTTAACAATAATGAGCATGACAGAGTGCGAGATGATAATTCTTTGATATTATCACACAGAGTGCTGTGAGCTTTGCTTATTTCACGTTAATTCAGTGTAGGGATTTCCCATGCCAGTGCCATTTAAATTTAGTCTTTACATTTAGTGACATGGCTGCCTTGTCAATTTTTATCTTCCAAAATAATTAAGGGGAGACTCTGCAGTCACACGTTTCACATCAACATTTAAATACTGATATCACTGATTTTTCTTTATCAGCCCTATTGTAAAGCAAACTGAATTGATCTGTTCCCATCACATATTTCAAATAAACTCAAGAATTTCTTTAAGAGTCGAATAACATCGAGTTCCAACTTTAACTCACAACTTTTTACGTGTTGAATGAACATGCAGTGGCCACACAACGAAAAAAGCTTCTGCTGTCCTTGTTAACCGCATCATGCCTCCCAGCTCACACCTTATCACCATGCTTATCTGACTCCTTCATCCACCTCTATCGCCTCCAACACAAAGACACACAGACACACACACACAGAAACACAGACACACACACACACACTACTAGTCCTTTTTAGAGATTAATTGATCATCAATTTAGTCCCTAATTTGGACCAAGTCAGGTGGTAAATGGGCCTCTTTTCCTTGATTGTTAGTGAAAATGGGCTTGAGTACATTGATAAATTTTGATTATTTATCAATTACGGGCCAAATGGAACTAAATCTATTAAACAGATTCCGACCCTGATTGGCATAATGGAGTTTGAAAATATCGCTATTGATAATGATTCTCAACTAATAGTCTTTTTCCGGCTGTGCCTGCTTGTCGGAATGACAACACAAATTTAATTTTTCATAAAATCAGCTGCGTGTGCGTAAGTGAGTGATCCTTCATTAATCAGTAACATTACTGGAGACCCTTCCCTCCATGTTGCACTGCTCCTTGCTTAGCCAAGGAAGCCAACAGCACTCTGTCATATTTTACATCAATTACCGCTCATTCGAATACGGTTCCATCAAGAAGCTTTTAAACAGGCACCATATGCAATGGCAGCCCCTGCTCTCATGCTTGATGCAGAGTGAGTGATGTCACCTGTTTAGAGTCAAAGAAGGTGGCAAAGAGAGGAGAGAGATGGAGGAAGGAAGGCTGGAATAATTTGAATAAAACTGAAGGACAGTCTAATAACAAAATGTCCATTCCTCCCCTTCCAGTCCTGATGTTAATTTCTTATTTCTCCCAGACTTGGAGCGCTGTGTGAATGAGGGGTGGGGTCGTGGCTGGTTTTAAATAGACCTGCCACCTCAGGCTTAATGGAAAAGGCAGCTCTCTGGAAAATAGAAAAAAAGGGAATTAGAGCCAGCCGACACACACATTCGGCCGCCTCCTCTAGCACTGTATTTTTGAGCCACGATGTAGTCTGTGCTGGGACCGGAATGACAAAGGCAAATTACTGTTGTCATTTTATTAAGGGCATCCGCCTCGCTAGGGCAGAAAAGGCACTGACTGGAATGTGCAAAAGCCACTGGAAATAGGCCTGGCTAAAAGAGCAGGCAGGTTTCCTCTAAACTCCAATATATAAAAAGGGAGGAGGGAGGGAGCAAGGCAAGAGGAGAGAAAAGGAGAGACAGAGGAGAAGGAGACTGAACGGGAGGGACACGAGATTATGAAGAGACAGAAAGCAATGACAGTCTATACATTTAAAGCTAACAGCTTGATTAAGGGTCCATGTCAAGATAGTACTTTTGGAGGTGAGATATATCTTCTGCCTTATGTTCAAATAGTACACTCAACCTCAAAAGCATCAGTACAGTAGTTAGGGACAGTACTGGTTGATGATGTACACTATTGTTCTACTGTTATTCCGACACTGGACACATCACCCTCTATGGGAAATCCAGTCAGCATCATCACCACCTCAGGGAGCCTGTTAGTAATCTGACCCTCATCAAAACACGATCGATAGCACATTACACTATCACCACTGACAGGAGGGAATTAGAGGTCTGCCTGATCGACGAGACATACTCTCACAGACTACTATCCTGAGCACATTATCCCACCACATCTCATTATATCTACACTATTTTCTATTCCAGCATGGTAAATCTGGACATTGTACAAATTTAGCTCAGAATGGATGCTAGCTCTATTAATAGGCTGGCTTAAAGTGGATGATGAGCTTGAGGTGTCCTACATCAAAAAGCTTGTCTTTTGTCCCAGATGTACAGAACAAAACACATTTAATATGGTAAAGGTTGGGGATTTCAATTCATTATTCTATTGAACTATCAGAGTCAATTTTGTCAGAGACACAAAATTAGGACAGCAAATTCTAAGGCTACATCCATTATCAGCAAGAAATGGGACATAAAATTGCTTAAAGGGACAGTTCATCCGCAAGATCAAATATACTTATTTTAACTCTTAACTCTTACCTGTAGTGCTATTTATTAGTCTAGATTGTTTTGGTGTGAGTTGCCGAGTGTTGGACATATCAGCCATAGAGATGTCTGCTTCTCAAATACAATGGCACTAGAGGGCACTCAGCTTGTAGTGCTCAAAGCGCCAAAAGATGCATTCGAAAAACTATGCAGCAATTTCTCTTTCCAAAAAACATTACTTAGTTACTCAAGATAATCCACAGACCTCATTGCGAGCAGTTTTATGTAAGAACTTCTTATTTTTTTCGTACCAAACTACACTTGCCAAACATTTTACTACACAGAGGAAGGCATGCATTTACTGCTAGCAAACGTTGCAGCTCAGCCGAGGAGGACGCCATTTATGTTTGCATCTCACACTGTCACAAGCACCAGCCTCTGGTCCACAAGTAGACGCACCCTTCCTTCTGTGCGGTGATACTCTTGATGGGTGTAGTTTGTAGAATACATTGTTTCTGACTGCATTGTATAAATCCATACCCTCACAGCCCTACTTATAGGCCTTCAGCGTTTGCCAGTAATGTTGCATCCTGTGTCTCTGACACATTAAAATCCAAAAGGATGCAGTAAACTCATTATCAATGTGTCTTTCCCCTGATAATGGGACACTGTGGAGAACAAATCCGTGTTGAAATCATAGAGACATTTGCGTGTTGTAGCTTTTTCACTAGGTGGGGCTACAGCCATATAGCTAGCTCTTTGTCTTTTGGCCATTTTTGTATTTTTAAACATTAATTTTCTAAGAGTAATTCTCATGGCACAGATACCAGCGAGAGTAAATCTTGTGTTTTGGATGTTATTATTATACTGTCGGTGACGTGAATGTTTTTGTTCCGGTGCTCTGCTCAGATCTAAAACCTGCCCATCTACTCTCATCCCTGGCTCTCTGAGGCTCTAGGCATGGTGTCAGTGGCACGGAGGTCCACAGGAACCACTGGCAGACTGTAAACCTTTTAGAATCCTTAAATGTACCTCAATTTACAATCCGTAGGATTTTACCAGGGTCTGAAATTAACACCCGCCAAGCAGCAAATGCAGTTAGTTTTTCCGTTTGGGGAGTAAATCTCTGAGAGCTACCCGCCACACTGGCAGCTAAATATTTCAATCAAAACAGTCACGTAAAAAAAAAACGTTGCTTAGACTCTAATGTGGTTATGCGTCATTTAGGGCCACGCTTCTCTGTGGCTCCACTGCTGACACTGCCGAAGTTTCACAGCCACACAATATACAACAGATGTTTTTTATGCACGTTTAAATAGTGACATGAGCTGATCGTGTCAATCTATGGGACATCTGCTGATCCACTAAAATGTCACTTGCTGTTAGCATCATTAGGCTAATGTAGCTGAGGGTTTTAAGTTGCGCCCATACTTACGACGGTATGAAAATAATAACATGAAGGCTCCGTAGGCTGAACGAAGACGTCAGACTTTCTATTGTCAACAACAGCACAAAGCTTCACTCTTTCCATTCTTGCCTTTCACAATAAAAGCCCTAGGCAAATACACTGCATCACTGCTTACAAGAGGGAACTTATTCATATACTAAGGCTGTGGTGATGACTTATTCAATATATTATTATCGTGTTTGCTTCAAAGTTTGCTCTGGCCTCTTCTTTAAGTCTGTATTTAACATAATACATTACAATTTCAATGACATACTGAAACAACTGTATATGTGACAGAAAAAAAAAACAATTTATTATTCTGGATGGTAAAAAAAATATACTTGGCCGGGGGATTTTTTTTCATCTACCGGTCCACTTGGCTGGTGAGTCAAAAGTTAATTTCAGAAACTGGATGTTACCACAGACATCTCTGTAATCTTACAATGCAATGTCTGGTGTGACAGCAGATGCTGTATTCCACATGTCGATGATGAGCCAATGATGCTTTGCTCTCCAAGGAACTCATCGTGTTATAGAAATATTTTCACTGGCTGGTGTAATATTCTTTTTGTCTGTGCATATATCTTGCACAGGATAAGATCCCGATTTGGTCTCAATAAGTACAAGGAAAACATAAAAACTTAGAAGGAAAGAGAATCAAGATATTTCTCAAAATGTTGAACCATCAGAAACAATATCTTATTTAATTTTTCATGGATTATCCAAAGAAAAAATGTATTTCTAAAAAAAATTGCTAATTTTATCGGGAACCCAAAACATTTCCTTGGGACCCACTCAAACAATTACCTGTGGCTCCTGGGGACTCACTACACCTATCAACCTATCAACATCACCACTGGTTTGCTGTATTATTTTGCAAAAAATTAACTTTATACCTGTCTTTGTTCAGACAGGTATAAATAATATATCAGTTTATTTTGGTTGAGATCATTACCTTAAGATGACCATTTACCTCTATTAGTATTTTGACGGAACAAACATTGCTTGCTTATGATCACAACATAGGCCTACATACCAGTTTACTGACAGCAAACATTTACAGCTAGATAAGTTTTCAGGGTCTACATAAAGACTTTCCCATGCCTGTCTAAATCGAAGAAACCATGGATTTTGTTCAGAAGCTAAAAAGCCAAGTTTAATAAGAAACTGTGCATCACTAGGACAAAGTGCTTCTAAAGGACAACAGAGAGCATCTGAGAGATTTTCAAATGTTAACATGCTCTTACTGCAAACTCCACATTTCCTGTTGGTGCTTTTTACAGTACAGGCTTTCTAATTTAGGGAATTATGTATTGCTTTTACTGAGAAGTAGTCAAAGTAAATCTTCAGTGAGTCTGCTGGTCTAATACAACCTACACTTGGCTACACACAGCATCTTAGTTTAGTCTGTTTTGGATTTAGAATAAGGTTAGAATTTAGTTTTACACTATACTGCATACTTTTAACCACTCATGTAGTAGGATTTGTTATATAAATCCATTCACCTCACCCCCCTATGTGTTTCTACACAAATAATACTAAAAGCTTTGTTATTTGTGTATTTTTCCTTAGTACCAACCATTTCGGGATCAGCTAAGGTCTCATTAGCTTATGCAAATTATACAAATGTCTTAATAATGTTGTTGATACAGCACCTTAACAAAGATCTAGCAGAGAGTTTGACTGAGGTGAAATATGAGTAACAACATTTGGGTCAACAAAACCAAGTTTACATATTGTTGGAAAAGAAATTATTTCAATGGCTAGAGAAAATGTTGGACTTATTAAAAATGTATACAGTATATATAACTTTGCAGTTACTTACGAGATACTTATTATTAAATGCCTCCAAACAAAATTATGGAAAAACAAATGGAAAAGAGATGTGTCTAGAAATGTCTCTTTTCAGGTAGGTTACTACAGATTGATTGAGGATCAAAATTACATGTTTTAGTGTAGGAAACAGAGCAGCATCATACTTTACAGTCTACAGGATTTTCCTAAAATGTGCTTGGTCACAGTAAACTTGCAGGTCTATTTCTCTTTCTATCTAAAGTTTCTAGCCACAGGTCATCACAATGATAAACACTTAAAACCTGACCATGGTGTCACGGACAATCCCTGGAACAACCCTGTTACACTAAACATCCACTTAACAGGTAAATTATACTGTTATGGTAAATGCACAATGTGATCATTTGTCAAACATAATCCAAGGATCTGCCATATTCAACTACCTCATCAGCAACCTGTTCCATTATTAATGCTATATTTATTTCAGCACCCTTTGCACTCTGTGTCACTGCACTATTGAAAAGCTGTTTACACACTTCGTTGTGATTTTGATTCTGTGTGTGTTTGTGTACTCTATAGTCATATGTTTGTTATTTTTAATGTCTGTACATTGAGAAGACAAAAAGAAAGTTAAATTCCTTGTATGTGCACACATACTTGGCCATTAACGGTGATGTTGATCTACGTGATGACCATGGGCCATACTAACAGTAGCAGTACAAGATGCGGTGCCATGACTGTGCAGGTATTTCCTACATCTCCACAAATGTCCCGTGTCCGCTCAGACTGGGTGGGGGGATGCCTTCATATGTGGAGATTAAAACAGGCATAAACAGGGCTGTATTTAAAACAGCAGCGTACCATTAGTTTATCTAACGGTACAATAAGTCTCTCCATAACTAGCTATAGATTACTCTGTTTCACGTTACAACCACTATGGAAATGTTCATTATAAAATCATTTTAAAAGACCTCGTTGCGAGTGACCTCCTCCATCAACATACAGGACAACTTCAAAGACAAAACAACTGCATTACCTCACAGAAGAACTAAAGACGAGGCAACATGCTCTTAGCAATGTGATAGCTAACTAGCTAACTAGCTAACAGCTAGCATCAATGGACCAACGTTAGCTGCCGCTGCAGGTAACACTAAACACATTACTCCAGTATTATAAGGCTATCTTTTCGAGCACAGTGAACTTGTATTAGCACACCAAAGGTGTTAGCGAGGCGAAGTGTAGCAAACGCGAACACAACAATAGAAAATCGTTTACTAACCACAGGCCGCGCCAAAGCACCGGAGTAAAGTAAAAACCTGAGGGACAAACATTCCCACATGCACGGTGTGATTTAATGCTGAGCCAGCTTGTCCACTCGGCTAAGCTAGTTAGCTCGCTACTCTTAGCTTAACGCTGCTATTGTGCGAAGCCTGTTACACACTCTACATCGTTTTTATCTGGAACGAGAAGCCAACCTTACCTCTTAACGATGCCGGTTTTTATCTTAATTTGCCGTATTCTTGGATCTGCCATGGCTGAAGATTTTGACTTGCTGTACTATGTGAACGGTGTGCAGGTTGGAAATCAGGGATGACAGCTGCGCGCAGATAAATCGATCTGTAGGAGAGGATGATTATCGAGTGTCTGGATCACAGTGACAGGTCCTGTAGGAAAGACACTTTGGTTGAGTGAGTTTCGGTCCTTCAGGTTACATTTAATCACATTTGTCCTCTGATTACAGTTAAAAAATACGAAGATTATATGATGAAAAAAATAAACTGTGAAAATAAGTCGGAAGTTAGGACTCTGTGGAAAACAAAATCACTGGAGACCTATTCTTGACATAGGCTATATAATATAATATAATATAATATAATACGCCATTTGCTGACTCAGCTTCTATTTATCACACCGCTATCACTTTACCTTGTAATTTTTGTCTCTATATGCTCTTGTATAGTTTCCATTTTATAATTTTAGTTTTAAAGGTCTAGTGTGTGATTTAGGGGATTTATTGGCAGAAATGAAATATATTATAATAAGTATGTTTTGTTAAGTTTATAATCACCTGAAAATAAGAGTCATGTTATCATGAGGATGAGCCGTTTATATCTACATAGGAAGTGGGTTATTGTCTATGGAGATCGCCATGTTGCACTGTAATGTTTCTACAGTAGCCCAGAACTGACAAAACAAAAACTGGATCTAAAAAGGGCTATTTGTGTTTTCGCATTTTCATTTGGGCACCACAGTTAGCAGTCCTGTGACAAGAGCAATGGAAAAACAGAGATTTTTTTTCATGTGAAACTGCTTTATTCAGTGTTTTCACTGTTTTTTTTAATCACAGGGTCAGTCTGTTTTGGAGAGGAGAGGACTTCTGTGGATAATTCAGCTCTTGGTGGAAAACCTGGATCTTATGTTATCACAGAAAAAAAGTGAGCACACGTGAGCAGGTGCTGGGCTAACAGCCTCTCTCTGACATGCCAAACAGCACTGGGGCACTGTTTTAATCACCTGGTCTGTTTGTTATGGAGAGGAAGAGACCTCTGTGGATAATTTGGCTCCCAGTAAAAACTGCCTGATATAATGAATACAGAAGGAATTCTGACCCGTAGAAGTTTCAGCTGGTTGCAATCTGCAGTCCTTACCATTATGTATCACTCAATCCCCCTAAATCTTACACACTGGACCTTGAATACCTCGTATTATTTAATTAACTTCTCTATTTATCTGTACTATTGCTGTCCTAGTGCTGCTGCAACAACCAAATTTTCCCACTAGGCATCAATAAAGGTTAATCTTATACTATAAATATGATATAATATATGGATGATGTGGTCTTGTTTTAACCTTTGATGACAGGGTGAGATAATGATGGCTGGTTGTACACCAGGTTTCATGTTATGCTGTGACATATTTGGGCTCAGTGTTTTACTGATTCTAACAAAGGGCTCTATTTTCTCTCTCCAGCTTGGACATAGACATTTAAGGGCATAGCCAAGATCTAGAGACTGTTCTGTCACATTTTGAGCTGTCTTTTGGGTTTGGAGCAAGGTGGAGGGCCTCGCTCAGATTTATAACACTAAGACTGATAAATAAGTGTAGTGATGTGGGTATCTATCAGGTATCTATTCTTCCACATAGAGAGAATTCAGTTGAGGTGGTCAGGGTAAGGATATCACTCAGGCATCACATCATGAAGGAGTTCTGGATATGAACAGCCATGGGTGGAGACTATGAAAAAGATTCAGGACACTGGAAGCCACATCTCTTAGCTTTCTTGGGATTGGTTGGGGATTACCTCTGAAGAGCTGAAGGGTTTCAAGGAAAAGATCATCTGGGATGTTGCCTTGTTGCCAACAGTAGTTCTAGGTATACAGAGTGTGGAAAAAAGTGTGGAGACGTCGTTTGTGTCAGATATAATTAATAAAAGCCTATCTATTGGACTGTGTGAAACCTTAAAAGTTTATCACAGGAATCTCATAATGTAATCTAATATGAATAGATAGCCATCACTCTAAACTTCAGTTTAGAGCGATGGTTCTGCTACAGGTGTTGTTCAAATTTATTTATTAGGATACTGCTCTTTCTCCACCAAGTTTGGCTAACTTGGTGGAGAAAGAGCAAACACAACACAAACTTAAAGGGGACAGTTCACCCCACAATCAAAAATACATATTTTTCCTCTTACCTGTAGTGCTATTTATCAGTCTAGATTGTTTTGGTGTGAGTTGCAGAGTGTTGGAGATATCAGCTGTAGAGATGTCTGCCTTCTCTCCAATATAATGGAACTACATGGCACTCAGCTTGTGGTACTCAATGTGCTAAAAGAATACATCTGAAAAACTCAACAGCAATGTCTCTCTCCAGAAATCATGACCTAGCACTATGAGCTAGCTAGCATTACAGCTCAGCTGAGGAAGATGCCATTGATGCTTACATCTGATGCTGTTCTGAGCATGAACCTCTTGTCCATGAGTAGATGTACGCTTTCTTCTGCACTGTGATACAGTTGATGGGTTTAGCTTGATAGAAGAAAATAGTTGCTACATGAAACTGCTCACAATAAGTTCTGTGGATTATCATCAGTAACAGGGTCATGATTTCTGGAAAGAGACATTGATGTTGAGTTTTTAAATTTCTAAAGTTAGGTGCTTTGATCACCACAGGCTGAGTGTCATCTAATTCCATTATATTGGAGAGAAGGCAGACATCTCTATGGCCGATATCTCCAAATATGTATTTTTGATTTGGGGGTGAATAGTCCCTTTAAGCAAAAATCTCATAGTATAATCATGTAATGTAATTATATATAAAACTTTATAATCTTCTGTAATTACTAAAGCCAATTTACTCTGAAGTTACAGTTTCTATATGTGATCAGTAACTTGCTTCATATTAAAATGATTGCTATTTCTGATTATTTAATGTAGTAAAACAATTAATTTGATTCAGACGAGGTGAAAATTGTGCACAGTGGTTCGCTTATAACACAAAGTAATGTGGTAGTGTTGAATTAGTTACTTATATACAAACAGCTATGTTAATGGGAAATCATTGCTCAGAGAGTTGTGTCATAGTCAGTTATGGGTCAGGGAGCAAATCACCTTCTTTGTTTTAACTTTGTAACAACTATGTTTGAGAACACAGTAATGGGGCTGAATATCTTTTCTTTCTCAAAGATATGACTCTATCTGTATAAAGTATATAAAGTAAAGGAACACTGTCCTTAAATTCTCCCCATGGACAGGGTGTTGACCATGGTCCTGATCCTGCTGCTGCCAGAAGCAAGGGATCTGTCCAAGGTACTTACACTGGGCTACTCCATCCAGTGACTGACAGGTCATATCATTGATTTTATCTGTTTGTGAGGTTAGACAATATATGCTCTTTGCTGTTGATTCTCCTGGTTGCTGAAGTTTTTCCCCTAGTCTGATGTAACTATGTAAAAAACTGAATTTTGGTATCGACACAGCACTGGATAAACTTTATTGCTTCCTTTAGGTTTGTTGTTTTTTGGACAGTGAGTCTCGTCAAGCTGTGAGTGACTGTTAGCTGTTGTGTTCATGGTTTTGCCATGTTAAATTTACTCTCTTACTTTAGATTCAGAGTTATACCAACACATAGCATACTTAGACCAACAAAGCCATCTGAACCCTAGATAAAATAAAATACCTGGAACGGAACCAGTAAGGAAATCATATTCATAAGTCAAACTTATGCCATGAAAATGATTCCCAACTCACAAACTGAGATATTTCAAGCAGAGGGAAAACAGAAATCAAATTAATTAATAAACTACATTGCTATAATTTACTGGACACAGAATTTCAATTAACCCAATATTCAACCCAAATAAAACATCCTGCAAAAGACGAACCCTGACTAGATATAGAATTACTGGCCATAGACTCGCCACTGAAAGTGTTTGCCATAAGAGAGAATGACTAGAACAAACAAAGAGAGTTTGAGACAGAAGACAGAAGTTTATTTTTTCACAAGTTGTCCAAGGTACAAAGAAATTAAATAGTTCATTCTTGAATTCAAACAGAAAATTCTTACCCCCCCAAAAAAAAAAGAAAAGACAGCTCAACAGTAGAAGTGGAATGAGAATATGTAATTGCATGTCACAAAGCAAGAAGTATTTTAGTGTCAGAACCTTGTTCCCCTTTTTCTTTTATTTCATTTTGCAATTTACTATTTACATTCTGTTGTGTAATGAGTATGTGATATGTGACCTTTTGTTTTGGTAATATGTTTGATCCATAACCTCATGCAAATAAAGCCAATTACATTGAATTTAAACTGAAAGAGAGTGAGAGAGAAATTCACTATATAGTTTTTTCCCAATGCATCAATACAGTTCCAGTGAGGCGCCTTGCTATATTTATACAGGACAATATACATACCGTACTAGCACCAACTATGTACAGAATATTATCATTATAGAATCTAGTTAAGATTTCGGTCATTTATGTTTTTATCATTCTGTTTTCTTATCTGTCTCTTTGTGTGTCTTTATGTTGTTTGCAAAATTAATGCGTGGCTTTCAACAGTTAATTGAATAATCCATGGGTCTTCAACAGGGGACCGTGACTCCTATAGGGGGCCTTTAGAGTTACTGCAGGGGGGCCACAAAATTGTTGTGTGATAAATTTTGTAACTTTTTTTTTCACTTTTAGATTAAAATATGTCTGGAAATACACATAATATTAACCCAACATGTTATTAGCACAGATAAATTTGCCTATTTATTACAAAAACAAACAATCCATTTCATTAGTGGTGCACAACACTGATGACAGGCTAATTGCTGACCATTAATCCTCTTCAAATGAATCTATGATATATAAATATATGAATATGTCAAAAATTATTATTTCAATAGCTTAGTATTGTGTGCTTCATATAAAAGTAAGTTTATACATGGCAACTGGTAGGTTGCGGTCAGTGGGTCGCGGGTCCACTCTGAATGGACTGCAAGTGACTCACATATGTGTCAAGTTTGTAAAAAAAAACAAAAAAAAAACTTTATTTTGAAGTTCAGTGAATTTCTGGCACAGAGCTTTTATTTTGAAATACAGTTTTCTGCTGTAGAGTGACTACCAGACAGGCACTTGACAGGCACAGCAAACTAGCTTGACTGCATAGCCAAACACAAGTGTGACGCTGAATGTATTAAACTGTGTGGATCTTAAACTAATTACTAAGGAACAATTTGGCTGGACCAGTTGGGAACCACTGCCCTACACCTTATTGTAGACCCAGTTTAATATGCAACTCATTTTGTTGACACTATATGTAATAGGTGGTCCCTGCTCCATCTCTCTTTCAGCTAAGGGGTCCTTGGCCTGAACAGTGTTGAGTACCACTGGATTAATCACTGACTTGTCAACTATTAAATCAATCAACAACAAATCTGATAATTAATTAATCAATTTGATTCAGTTTTAAAGAAAATAAATCAAAATTCTCTGACTCTGCCTCTTAAATTTGAATATTTTCTGGTTTCTTTCTAACAAACTGAATATCTGAACAAGACATTTGAGAATGTCATCCCAGCTTTGGGAAACACTGATCGACATATCTGACATTTTACAGAACAAACAACAAATCGATTAATCAAGAAAATAACTGACTGATTAATTGACGATAAAAATAATCATAAGTTGCAGCCCTAACTGCAATCTATGTATCTATGGAGGTGCATGTACACTGTCCTGCTTTCACGCATGAGGATCATTAATTAACAAATATTCATTTAGTGGTTCAATTAAGAAATAACCAGATTTGTTGTTTTGTCTTTTTTGCCCGTCAACCTTGGCTCAAACTATAAGAAAACATGGAATGTAAAATACATAAACATACTTGGGAGTGATATAGTCTTGCTCTAAATCTTTAACTGTGTTTGCATTGACTTGGCTTTTAACATTTAGTGTCAGTTAGCATTAATCTCTGTATACAAACAAATATTCAACGCTCTGTGTAAGTTAAGGTTTTATAAGCCTCAGAATAACCCAATTTCTTTATTTACACACTATATCACTTAAGCTAAACAATTGACATGGCTTATAAAGCTGTGTTACAAAGACAGCACATTCAATATCATTTGAATCTTTGTGCATCTGATATTGATTTGTGTGATCTATGAAAAAAAGAATCAATTTCATAGCATTCTTCAAGGCTGCTTGTGTCAAAAGAATATATTTCTGATTACAGCCCACTCTTCAGCCTGCCAATACCATTAAAAGTTTATGTTACTCAACTCTATTTCTGCACATCATGGCATAACAGCTTTAACTCGGTTAATCATAACAGAAGAGTAATTATATACAGGATGTTTAAAACATACCTTAAAGGTCTTAATTGTTCATTACAACTGATCACAACAACAAAACTTACAAGTGAAGAGCCAAGCAGTTGTCAAGGATGGAGGAGAGGAAGACAGCTGCTACTATATGATAGAGGGAGGAAATTTAACACCTTTTCTCGTGCAAAGAAATCCACGATCCAAATTGCCTACGTCAAAAAAAAAACACGTCCTCACTGTTATATTTGTCATATAATTTGCAGTATTATTGACATTTGTTGACTGTGTGGTTTGCATGTTTTTACATCTGTCAACATGAAAAATATTTTATATTATTCCCGTCAGACAGAAGAACATGAGAAATGTTTGAGTAATAAAATCAAATATGAAGTTTGCAAAAATGATCATGATAGTGATAAAACAGTGTATGATATGGTACATACACCAAAAACGGGTGATGTAAACAGCATACATGCCCATAAGGACAGTTGGTCATAGCAGTGAGTCAAGTTGCAGAAGAAGCAGTGATCAGAGATGGTACAACAAACAGTGGTGCTGTTTGTTGTAGTAATTACACTGTAATACAGCATCACTGTCTATTTAGCGCTTAATTTTTTTACATATCCAGCCTCAAATTAAGAAAAATGAAAATATATATACTGTACATATTGAGATGATTCTCAGCAAATATCATTTTTTACTGACACAAAGAAAAGGATTTATTTAATATGAAGACATTTGTTATTGCACCACCGGAAGTTTGATTTTCATTTAGACATAACATTATGATTGCCTGGCAAATGAAGAGACTCAATAACTGCCATCTTTATGACACATAATGTAGTGTTCCCAACTATTTTTATTAGCTGAAAAGACAATGTTTACTGGAGGTAAACAGATATGAAAAAGTAAATTATTGGAATTAGTGGAATAAGAATTTCTACGAACATTATAACAACTTTAGGCATATGCTGTTATAGATATTTACAACTATAATGGAATACAAGACAATAATTATAATATATATTGAGGAGGACACAATAGAAAAAGACCCCCCCACCTCTGCCTCATATTAAAATCTGCTTAAATATAAATATAATAAATTATATAATATATATAGTACATAACAATATAAGTAAATACTAATTACTACAACTATAATAATAATAATAATAATGATAGATTAATATAAAGATTTTCTTTAGTTTATATATACATATATATGGTTCATTCAACTAATGTTAATGTCTTTATTACATTTTATTTGTCAGATTGTACATTTGAGGTCTGAGTAAATTGTCTATTATTAATGTTGCACTGCATGTCTGCATGTGTATGTAGACAGTAGTAGCTTTCACTTATTGCACATTTGTATATATACTGTATCTTGCGTATGATACATAATATAATGAAGTAGGAAATTAGTTTTCAAATTTTTATTTTTATTTTTTATTTTTTTGTATTTGCTTTATGGTTACAGCCTTGATGGAAAATAAATACTGCACTTCAATCAAATTTTGAAGTACCTGTAGGCTACTTTACTTGAATACGTCCACTGGATGCTACTTTATACTTTTACAGCACTTGAGAGGCAAATATTGTGACAGCAACTTAAACAGTAAAATACTTCTTCACACAGTGCAAATGTATCAACAATTCAGTCATATAATATACTGTAGCTAATGTAACAGACAGTAAACTCATTCATCTGCATAATGAGCTTACCTTTAATACTACATTTTGCTAATAATACTGTATTACCAATAACATTTTCAATACAGCTCCATCCTTCTCTTGCTCAACAGTGCGCAGATCCACTGGCACAGTAAGGGCTTAAATTATAGAAACATGGAGGACCAGGATTCCCCTCTAATGCAAAATAATTATAATGAGTTGCTATTAATTTATATTATACCAAGACTAAATAGGTTAACATAAGAGGGTAGAAACCACTTCATTCTCTCTGCAACCGGAACCATCTAATGATGTTAGATTTGAGATTTGCCATGCATTGATGCACGACATTATTTCTAAATATTAATCTAGAAGATATCAACTAGTCTAATATATATTTTTCTCTCTCCCACAGTAGACACGAACAAAATATGGCGCAGGTTTTTGTGTGTGGATGCATTGTGTAGAGGCCTGCATGCATGGGAGCAGCAGCAGCAGCAGGAGGAGAGAAATCCTATAGCAGGCAAAGCTCATGTGATTGCATCTGAGAGGTGGGAAAACCCCGGGCTCTTTCCCCTGCAGCTTCATGGCCGTTGATTATTGGTATTTTCCGAGTTTTCCAAACTAATAAGTGGCACTATCAAGCATTTGGAAGCGCCGTGAGAGTACAGACGGGCTGCTAGACTTAATTGATATTGAGCGAGGCACTGGTAGGCGCGGACGGGGCCGCTGCTGGGTAATTTGCAGTTTAATCAGCGTTTGTAATGAGAGCCGCTGATTAGCGCGGGGTGGAAATAAAAGAGAGTTACAAGGAACGTCTGTCAGAGTCCGGTGATAATTCACGACTAATTGTAATGATTAGAGCAAACTGGATGACTTTGGAGTTTTCTAATGCGTTGCCTTGCCTGTGTGTGTCTTTGTGTGTGTGTCTCTGTGTGCGTGCGTACGTGTGTGTGTGTGTATGCGCACTGTGCAGCCTTTACACATTGCATATGAGCGTGCATGCGCTTGTGTGTGTTTGCATGATAGTTGTATTCCTAAAAAATCAGATATCAATTTGACAATTTTCTCCATCACAAATAGGGTAAAGCATCTGCGCGCGCGTGTGCGTAATAACGCCTGCGTACGTGTGCGTGTGTGCGTGTGTGTGTGTGTGTGTGGGGGGGGGGGGGGCAAGTCTGAATCACATAGATTTGATTATCAAACAAAACAGCTAATTTATAACTGGGGAGGGAGGCGGATGAGGGAGGAGGATGTGGGGTGGGTCGTTGATGGACTCTGCAGTAGTGGGGGCGCGAGATGTATTCCTCGAGACGTGCCTCGGCCACTGCTGGAATAGCAAATGAGAAATTAGTGAGAAATGTGTGTATGAACGCCGTCGGTCAATTAGTGAGAGGCGAGAGGAAGAGAAGGCGAGAAAATCAGCTGGTACTCTCACTGTGCAGATTTGCCTGGAGAGCGCACATACACACACACACACACACACACACACACACACACACACACACATAGCCTTCTGTCTTCCCTCTCTCTGAAGCTTTATGTGATTTCCTCTGAATTATAATAAAAGTTGGGGAAATAAGATCTCTAACTGTGATGATGACAATACAGACAATGTTTAAGTATTGGCTGTTTATCAAGTTGAATTTCCTGAGCTCACATTAGTGACCTTAAATGGTCAGTTCACTAACAATAAAAAAAAATCTCACTTACCTCTCATGGCATGCAGATAGTTTTGTCCATGTTTTAAGATATTAACTTATGACAATTGTGCCACTTTCCATATACAGTAGAGGTGCATTGGACTTTTTACTGTGGTGCACACAGATTTTTAAAGAAGCATTTAAAATGTAAAGACACACTGACCATGATCGTCTAGATAATCCATAAACCTCACTGTTTCTTCATTAGAAAGTTGCCCATCTCATATAAAACCTGTTCACAGCGTGGTTTGTTGATTACCCAGAGTAACCAGGACATAGAGGTTTATTTCAGCTTACGATTTTTACATTTTCAGTCTTTATTTTTTCCACATGGGTAATAATGCCACAGTTGGACTATCATACCCCATATTTCCATATGTCAAAATAAAGGCATAAATGACAAAAAATGTTGCATAGAAACATGTTTAAAAACAAGGCAATAAAATATCAACAGGGGCTGTTACACTTATATGGAGTGGAGAGCAAATTCATATGTAGGGCATAAAAAAACAGCTTTTACCTCCACCTGATCCCATTAACAAGCAGCAGTCATTACAAACTTCTGTTGTGCAGCCAAACATTTTCCAAACCCACAGAACTTTATTTGAAATCTTAATGGAGATCCTTTTTTTTGTGGTAAAATATTTTCCATTTGAAGAAAGGGTGCAACCATAAAAACCCAGCTATACACAATATGTGATACTGTCAGAACATAAGATTTTATGATCTTAAAGCTTAAGGGAAAATAAGATCTTCTGCATTTTGGGATCCATAGTAAGCACATTAGCGGCTTCCGCCTAACTTCTAGCACTCCGCCAACTGAAGTGAGGATAAAAATGATTTAATTGTGCGACTCTTCTAACCTTTCCAAATGTAATCAGACTCAGTGGATCAAGTTCTGATGGTGGAGCAAGTCATTTGACAGGGGTTGTGACGCTCAAAAACATGTATCCACTGATTTACATCTCTTTGACAATGTAGGCTTGTGGGAAAGTCTTTTTGTTCCTGATGGCAACACCTGGAAGTTGTAATTATACATTTGGCTATTGTGTCAAAGTGGCTTCAAGGCCCAAAACTGTTCCTGGGGACTTGGTTAAAATGAGCACATACGGGACATAACAAGGTCGTGTAACTACGTCACATAAAGTATGCCAGTACTTCTGTGCAGATGTTTGCATGTTCTCCCTGTGTCAGCGTGGGTTTTCTCCGGGTACTCCGGCTTCCTCCCACAGTCCAAAGACATGCAGGTTGGGGATAGGTTAATTGGTGACTCTAAATTGTCCATAGGTGTGAATGTGAGTGTGACTGGTTGTCTGTCTCTATGTGTTAGCCCTGCAATAGTCTGGTGACCTGTCCAGGGTGTACCCTGCCTCTCGCCCAATGTCAGCTGGGATAGGCTCCCTGCTCAAAAGGATAAGTGGTTACGAAAATGGATGGATGGTTGATATTTGGTTTCACACATGACACAAACAGCAGTTTCCTGGGTGAAATTCTTGTGTTTGTTTGACCTATTCAGCCACCCCGGTCTCTTGTCTATGTGGACTTTAATGCTCTTTATACTGACGTTGTTGAACCAGAGAATGCGTGTGTCAGTGATGTGTTCTGATTGACTTTCCTTTGGTATTGTTTCAGTGGTGCTGACACATAAATTTAACTCATTATGTGCCACAGCCACATAATGCGGTGTTAAGAGGCCGTGGTCATTTCAGTTATAGAGAATGTGAAGGTACATTACAGCGTGTGGTCCAGGTCACCATCTCGTGAGGCACACACTTTGTTTCCTCTGTTACCAACGTGAATGCACTCAGTCCAAAAACAGGATAAGTTATGATGTCCAGGTATGTGAATGGAGGTAGTACATCGGGGTCTGTAACTCAGCCTTGGGGTGTCAAGTCATATGGTGGTTTATCGTGATTAGTTTGTTCCAATGCTGTTGCATGACCACTATAAAAGAAACAAGTAACACAACACATTCCTAACAAGATGGTGCCCCAGCCAAAAAAAATTAACACAGCATAACGTCAACCTCACATTCTCTATTTCTGTGAGACCAGGCATGGACTGTTATACATTAATACTTATACAGGTTTCCTTTATCAGTTTGTTCGGGTGTCTTTTTGTTGACCTTCAAGTTATTGTAACATGCTATAAGACCAAAGGTTAAAACAGACCTAATTAATAATCACTCAAATATATATTATTGTTTGTTTGTATGGTCCGGCCTTCTGGAGCCTATCGACAGTGAGTATGTTGTGTTCATAGTAGCATAGCTTTATTTATACATCATGTAAAGACAAGCTGAGAAACCCAGTTGTATTTAGGGGGATTTATCTGCAGAAATGGAATAAAATATAATAAATATGTTTTCATTGGTCTATAATCACCTGAAAATGAGAATTGTTGTGTTTTTGTTACCTTAGAACGAGCCGTTTAGATCTGCATAAGGAGAAGGTCCTCTTCCTCAGAGTCCGCCATTTTGCATTCCCATGTTTCTATGTCATATGTTGTAAAGCCCTCTAAGGCAAATAGTGATTTGTGATATTGGGTTTTATAAATTAAATTGAATTGAACTGAATTCTACAGTGGCCCGGAATGGACAAACCAAACACTTACTCCACTGAACGTGAAACTGCTTCATTAAGTGTTTTTACCGGTTTAAATTACCTAGACAATTTGTTTTGGAGAGGAAGAGACCTCTGCAGATAATTCAGCTATTACTAAAAACATTGAACACCCTAAATCTTAAAACACTGTTCCTTTATAAAAAAAACTTTGTAAAACTAAACTGTTCAAGATTTACAGTCATAAATGAACTTTCTATTAAAAAGCCACAAAAATTAGTGGGCATAAAGTCATTTTACATATGACAAGACTGTATTAGTTTGATTTCTTACCTTCCTCTGCCGTGTTTGTCTTAATATAAAGTTTTTTTTATTTTACAAGCTTGTTCTGATATATTGCATGATCATCACTAAAGATGTGTAAACTTCTATAGGCACCTGTGTAAAAAATGTTTGTATTTTGGGTTCCTGGCGGCTTCATACTTTATTAAATTGACAAAATGATGAGTCAGACTTAATTCTGAGTTTGTACTGGAAAAATACACATACCATGTAAGTAGTGTAAGGACAGTTAAGTTTAATTTATATATTTGCATATACATGTCTTTCAACAAGACAGTAAGAAAAGTTTAAGAAATGTTTTAACATTGTGCAGGAGAGGTTAGAAGCCAAAAATGTCTTATGAAGATACCTCCCCTATTGAAAAGCAATGACAATACATTAAAAGAAAGGAAAATATAGAAGATTGTACAATGAATCAAAAAAGACTAACAGTAATACAAAAATATTAGAAATGTACAAATTACAAAAAAAAATTGTTTTTACAAGCTAACATTAATTACACATGAATCAGTAAAGTGTTTAGAGTCTTTAAAAAGTTCTGGAAAATGCTGGGCAAGTCACGAGTTATGTGTACATATTTATACATCAGCACACAAGTCTGGTATATGTTCACATTAAAAATTGATATACAATGATATTTTCTAAAGAGCGGAGCAAATAAGTCCTATCTTTTAGCAAAGCAAATAACTATTAGAAAAATTCTTTTGAATTTGAAAAATCTTACTGAGATCATTGGGACATGTGGCAGCCCAAACAGTATTACAATACATACTGTGAGGATAAATTAGGCCGTAACAAAAACTAAGAATACAGGAATGATTGACCAGTGAATGTACTCTACTTAAGATGCCAAGTGGCTTCATAATTTTCTGCAGAAAAGTTCAATATGATATATATTTCTATTTTAGTTTTTCATCTACTGTGACTCCTAAGAATTTCATGTAAAAAAAAAAAAAAAAACTCAGTTATTTTGATGTTGTCCTATGTATATTTTGGTCTTTTCTTTCTGTTTTCTTTTTCCTTTTTGTGACAAAATATCATGCAATTACATTGTTTTTGTATTGAGAGAGTTTGTTCATCTGAAACCATATGGAAACAGATAATACCACTTCATTTGCTTTTCGAATCAGTGTGCTAAAAGTTTCATGCAAAGTCACCAGACATGTCATCAGCAAATAGAAGAGGCTGTACATTTTTTCAGACCCTAAGTAGGTCATTAATGTAAATTAAAAATAAGAGAAGTCCAAGGCTAGAGCCCTGAGGTGCTCCACAAAGTAGCTTAGCTCTATTTGAAATATACCTATTAATAACAACATACTGTTCTCTGTCTGTTCAATAATTTTAAAGCAACATCAGTGTTTAAAAGGTGCTAAAAAAAAAACAATGATGAAGGTCAGCAAAGGTTAACAAAAATGAGCACTGACTCTTAAATAAATTATTAGTCATCCCACTTTTTATTGAATTCTGAATCTTTGGCCTAACTGTGAACAGTGTGATAATAATGTGATGACAAAACTTTATTTTTAGCAAAGTGAGTCAGCTCCTTGTTTGGTTGCTGGGAAGAGGTCCCTTAATGCATCCATTCTTCCCAGGGATCCCAACCCCTTTTTGGGATCCACCACCCTCGAACAAAACCCCTTATTAAAATGCATAAGGCCTCCCTGGGCACCATGGCAGCAGCAACACGGATGACCTGTTTGGTATCAGGTGTGATGTGCCACTAAAGTGACCTTCTCCATCTGATCCTCTGGTCTGCTACACAGGGAGACGGAGCCCGGACGGGGCCAGCAGGAGCCCTGCGATCGATTCTCCAGCAAGAGGTTATCTATACGTGGTATTTTAATGTCACGGAGTCAGGCCAAATTGATAGTGATAAATATTTGCCGGAAGATTAGGTGAGGGGAGTGTGTCGAGGGCGCTCTATCTCAGACCTGTAACCCCAGCAGAGCTGTTCCTCTCTGTGTCGGATTAGCCCCATCCATCCAGTGTCAATGGCTGTCTTGTTGAGAAAATCAGTGAGTAAACACGGCTGACAGAGAGAGAGAGCAGAGTGTGTGTGTGTTAGGCGGTAGATAGGCGGCTGATTACTCATACAAATAGACTCCAAACTCCGCCTGGTCCCTCCAGAAATGTGTTTTCCCTCTGTTCACCTCCTCTCCTCTCCTTTTTCTCTCCTCTCCTCTCCAATATTTACTCCCCCCTGCTGTCTCTGAGGATCCCCCCCACCACCCTGTCCTGCTGTTCCCACTTTGTCCCCCATCAATCACTGCGGCATTGTGTCCTGGATGTTATATAGAGTGTCTTAATATCCCCTCCTTCATCTCTATTCACTCCCCAAATCCATTCTGCGTGATGGTCCAACACTGCAGCCATGTATGTGTTTAATGAAAAAGGTCATGGGGGGTACAAAGAGGAAACAGAATGAGTTTTTACTGTAACATAGGAATCACTGGTTTGTGCGTTATTTAATGATTCTCACTGGATCTAAATGTCCAAAATGAAATTGAACCGTAATGCAGTGGTGCTCATGCAGGCTAATGTGTGTTAATTATTATTTTTTATTTACACTTATTTGCTTTCTTGCTGAGAATTAGAAGCAGAGATTGATACTACTCTCATATGATAAAATATGAAAGTACAGCCAAGAGATGGTTAGCTTAGCTTAGCATAAAGACTGTAAGAGGGAACCAGCTAGCTTGGTTCTGTCCCAAGGTACTCTGCTGTTTTTGAGGTATAATTTGTCAATAAAGCCCCTTTCGCATTGGACTAGACTTTTGCATTTGATGGGAAATCAGCATTCATTCCCAGATAAATGACTCTGCTGTAGTCACTGGTATTTATTGGCTCCAATTGGCATAGATGGAAATATGACACCCGGGTGGACGTGCTAATTTTAGCCACTTTGCCAGCAATCACACACAGCCACTAAATACTATCAGTCTCCATCCAAGCAGTGCTCAAACATCAGTTAAAATCAGTCAGCACCAGATTTGAAAGAGAAACTGAGTAAGTAACACATATTTTTTTTAAAAGTAAAAATTGTAAAACTTTTACCTGGCCTCCATCTTGTTTTCTACTGTTTACTACACATACAGTACATGCTAGTTTTGGTGTAAAAAGGATATTAGTGAGTTTTAGATGTGCTGATGGGCAGATTTTATTTTAAACAAGGAAACGAGCTGGCTGTTTCCCCTGCTTCCAGTATTTATGCTAAGTTAAGCTCGCTATGTCAGCTAGAAATTACGTTTAGATAAATATTTTTAAATGACCTGCTGTTTCTATCTGGATTATCCTCAGAGGTAACACACTTTTGAAGGAATGAAGAGCTAGGTGCATTTACTGGTTAAGTGTAAGCACCAAAAGCACTTTGGTTAAGAAAATATTGTAGTTTTGGTTAAATGTTAAAACATGTTGAGTGTTATGTCTACGCAGACTTTTTATGTGTTAAATTAGATCACAATCTTTCTCTGTAGGAGCTGCCAGTGCTTTAACATAGCCATTAAACTGTTACGTAACGCTGCAGACACTTCAAGTGGACACTATTTTGCATAATCCAACCTGGTCTTGCTCCCAACTCATCAAATACCAACGCTTGGCTTGTGGCTCTCAGTGTCAGATATTAACTCTCCGAGGCACCCTTTGGTGGCAGGTATGAGATGCACCAGGCAGCGGTATTTTTTTGATGCTTCAAGTAACTGTTGAAGAGTTAAGAGTGAAAGACTGCATACGGTGGGGTCAAACAAACTCTGGACTTTCACCCAGGACACTGCTGTTTGTATTCTGTCTGAAACCAAAAGTCAACTGACTTATTTTAATAACAGCCTAGTGTGTTAGTATGTGTAGCATACTATGCTAGTGACATATGTCACACGACGAAGCCTATATGATGTATGCCATGTAACGATTGCAGTTATTTTAAGCCAAACCATGATGTTTTTTTTGTAAACCTAACCACTTGCTTTAGTTGACTAAACCTAAGGGAGTAAAGTACATTTTTTATGTGATGAGTTTATTTAAAAAAGAGACCATATGCATTTAATGAGCAGAAACTGTGCATTTCCTGTGGAAACAGGAGTTTGTTTTGAAAAGACACAATGCATGTAAGAAGCATAAATTGACAAGCCTGTCCCTGAGTGTCCAAAATAGACCCTAGTGTGGTTCCTAGAGCATCGTAGTTTGACATGTAGGGACACTGACCAAGCACCAGTATTCGTAGAGTTTGAAGTGAGAATGTGTGGCATGATTGGATAATTTTGCGAAAAACAAATTAAATTCTGAACATTCTACTGATAAAATCTTGCAACTTGCCAGATACACTAATTAACAATATGTCCTTGTTATGTTTATAGAAAATGTAATTTGCTTGGCATTGCATTTCTCCCAAAACAGGCGACAGGATATTTGGCAAAAGAAAAAAAAAATAGAAAAAAAAGAAATTGTAACTAGTAAAGCAGGGAATAATAAGACAGACAAAAAGACTAAAGTTAGTTAAGTAAATAAACTTATTTAGTTACCTTTTAGAAAACACAAACAGAAAATCATCCAATTTCCTGTGTGATTGTTAACTAATTTACTTTGCTTTAGTTAATCTAAAAATATTCTAACCAGGCAATTAAAAATACTTTGAAGCCATCCACTAACTGAGTGAAACTTCATATTCCTACAGCAGTGCTTACAATGAGCTAAAAATCCCTCTTACTGGAATAGTCTTTGACCCTTTTTTTGCCCTCTGTGTAAAATGAAGACATCACATCCCCAACGCCGTCCTCATATTTTATGAAGGGCCCCTGACAAATAGGGCCTCCCCGCTACGCTTGGGTGGCCACCTTCATTCCGCACTTGGCTTGTTTACATAGCACCAGGACCATTTCCACGGATTAAACAAATCACTGCCCGAGGGGGACATCCATAATCCGCTAACGGGTCACCAGCAAGACAGTTATAAATGCCTGTGTCTGGTGTTAGGGGGGTAGAATAGATGTCCGTGTCCAAAGATGACCTTCCCTGAATGCAGCACCCACCGCTCCCTGCAGTTCATTAAAGGACAGAGACGAAAAAAGAAAGAGAGGGAGGCTGTCATTATATTGTTATTAAATGGCTCAGTTTAATGAAAAAAATCAAGTATTTTACTGAAGGAGGAGGAGTGAGTCTTGATGAGAGCCCATCACCTTTTATCAGTTTCTATCACTCCCTGAAAAGACATTGTGACACCTACAGTAATAACAGGAGACATTTTTCCCACAAATATAAAGGCCAGTGAAGAAGATCGGTAAAATATTGTGTGGATCTCGGACCAATTTACTTCATCATTCCACATTACAGCCTTATGAATTGTTCAAATTTGATAACAAGCACTCAATTCGCTTTATTATGTAAGTTAAATTAGACTTTTGCTGAAAAAAGTAGTTGCGATGGCATTCTGTGGCTCCTTGAATAAAATGTAATTTGTGTGAGAATTTGTTGTATCTGTCACAAATATTCACAATTAGCGGCGGTAATTATTTGATAGTTTCTGCAATTATGACTTAAACGGTTAAATTTGGAACTGTGTGGAGCCCTAATTGGCCTAAATGCGATATTTTGCATATTTGCATAATGAGGAAATTGGTAGAAAATTGTGTTCATTCATTTGTGAAAAATCCTATGAATTTTATGAATTTGAAAGGTCTGTTCCTGCAGTCTGTGACTTTGCTGGCTGTTCCCTGAGGAGCCCAGTGGAAAGTGGGGCACAGGCAGAGGGCCAAATGGAGGAGATTTGGAAGAGAAAGAGAGAAGAAAGGGAAAGGAGCAAAGGGTTTTATACAACTTTATGCTTGTAGTCTGGCAAAAGTGACAATTTAAGTTGTTTAACATGGTAACAAACAGACTGTTTGCTGCCATTTAAGGACCAAGTTACTATGACTGAGAGGTTAGTGAGAGATTCTAGTCGATAGGTTATTGTTTTGTTGTTGTTGTTGTTGTTGTAAATCATCAGCCCATTAAATGGCTGTTAGAGGCCTGCTCTACACCCACTGGTAGGTTCAGGTTCTGCCTATTCAATGGCCATTACAAGTTCGTTAGGTTTTACTTTAATTTTCCATAGATTTGGACACCTAAAAGATGTGATTAGTAGGGGTGGGGGAAAACTGTTACAGCATAGTATCCCAATATTTTGCATGGTAATATTGTATTGATACACGGATGTCTGATAAACTTCTTATTAACTATCTTATTACATAAAACTGATGTTGTCAAGGTTTTCCTTTAGGGACATAATATGCAGTAAAAATGGTTATTGCAATATGCAGCATATCACAATACATTTAAAATCATAATAATATTGTATCATGACTTAAGTATCGTGATAAGATCTCATTATATTGCCTCTGGTGAATCTCACCACCAGCGGGAATCAGACAGAAAAAGTTAGAGTGTAGTTAAAAGACCATGATTGGGCATAAATACTGGTTTCACATGAAATTCGAACCCCCGTCTCCTGGATGAAAGTGTCTTTGATGGGGAACCCCTCTCTGCCAGAAAGTTTTATTTCATGGCCTGATGATGACCTCAGTCTAATAGTAGGTGTGGCAGCACTTTATTAACTCATACAGTATCTATGACGCTTACCACCACTGATAACAGCCATTTAATGGCCTGATAACAGCTAAATTAGCCATAAGAGCATTACTAGAACTTCTCAGCTAACTGACTAACTAAACTATTAAATACATGCAGGTAATGATCAGGTAACTGATCTGGTATCTTTCCAGTTTGCACACTGTGTAAATATAATTGTTGCTTCCAGGGGATGGGCAGGGATCTCTGCAGGAAGCCAAAAAACGTTCATCTACCCACACTATAATGACACCCAGCTGGTTGAATATAAGCAAAGTTTCCCTGCCTCCCTTCACTGGTTCCTGTACAGCAGGGTCGGTCTTTATTCACTGTTAAAACCATTAAAAAGCAACAGTAGCACATGCATTCAGTTGGCTATACCTTCAGTAGCTAGCTAGCTAGCTAACCCTACACTTTTCAGGGTTTGATTTGGGTTTTGGAACAGGAAATAATTCTTTCTCTCTTTCCAACTTCTCCATGTAACAAATATCATCAATACATGTGCCCTGGGTTCAATATTTAGCTCAAAATCAAGAAAACCCGCCTGAAAAAGAAAGAAAATCAGAAACGATTGCATTAGAGTCAACAGAGCACAGCCGAGTTGTTGTCGACCCTAACCTGATCTAGGCATGATGCTACGTTATGATTGGCCAGTCTGCGTCTGGGGATGGGACTTAGCAAATGGTCATGTCTTCTTTCTCGTTCTCGGTCTTCAAGTTTTAAGGATAAGGCTGGTAATGTTTTGTTATTGTCAACAAATCTCATGAAAAGATAAAAATAAAAAATTAATGTTGTCTGGTGAGTAAGTATTATTTATGTATCCAAAGCCTGATACGTCCTCCTCCTCTGTGCCATAGAGCTCCACTGTTGTCCAAAACTATTAAAACACATGGGTGAGTCACACAGTTGCACTAGCTGACATGTTCCTTTATTACCACAAACACACTTTAGTCTATTTTGACTTAATCCAACATACACCGTCTTGCTGCCACCAACACTCACTAGGACACCAAATGTTGATGAATTTTACCTCAGTGCGTTATTGTATATTGTCACAATACATTTACAGAACTTACTCTACCTGACTCTAAAACAACCTGCTGAATGCACCAACTTGTTTGTAGAACCGAATCATTATTTGTAGGCAAAGTTGATTCAACTTTAATTTCGCAGCATTGCCACAAATACGGAAGAGCTTAAGCTTCATGTCAAAAACTTCAAAAATGGACTTGAGGTATGGCCATAGGTGATCTTGTGGGGAACTGTCACCTCCGTCTGCTGCTGTAGCCATCGGGACACTACATAACCAAATACAACCGCCTGATGATGACCTCTACCTGTCTCTATCTATGAGTGGTGCATGCACCAGTTAGAGGTACGGGAACACCACTTCGACAAACAAACCACACGCAGAGCTGCATGATCACAATTTATGGACATTTGCATTTTAGAAAAAAAAAAAAATCATCCACTGACTTCAAAGCAAATGTAACGAGTAATGAGATCCCTCCTAGAAATGTAGTGGAGTCAAAAGTAAAATATTTGTCTTTCAAATGTAGTGGGGTCAAAGTCATAAGTTTCCAAACATACAGATGCTTAAAAACTGTACTTAAGTACAGTACTTAAGTAAATGTACTTTGTTACTGTCCACCACTGAAGAAACCACATCTTTACAATTTTAATTATCTTTTTTTTTTACTTATGAATCACACACAATTAACATCAGTGTCTGAATGAATGCTGTGAGTTACCTGTTCCATGATCAGATTTAAATCAGCTGTATAGTCAGTGTGTATCGTTCGCACTGCATTGTAAAAGTTCAGCGTGTTGCTTTGCAATTAGTGAAATGTCACATGATAACAAAACATTTATTTGTACACAGATATAAGGGCGTTTTTAATGTTCAGTATTTGTCAACAATGATAAGCTCACATATGAAGCATAATCATATTAATATAGCTGTATTTCACAATCACACAGTCATTCATTATCTATATATACGCCTCCACTTAGAAAAAGCTTTAGTTGTGGACAAGCACATTAATAAACTTATATCTGCTTACAATCATATTATAGTGTCTTGCAAACTATTTTTAAATGTGATAAACTGCATAAAGTGTTGCCAACACATCCATCCCTCTGTAACATAGATGCTATGCTGATACATCACTGGCTGTTTGGTGTGTATTGATATAAAAACCAGCCCCTCAAAACTCAGACTGCATTATTTTCATCTTAATGAGAATCTGGTTGTTTATGTTTTGTGTTTTGAGGATCATCCACATTAATTAGAATTTGACAGATCCAATTAAAACTGTAGGCCCATAATGATGTGATGGGGTCGCCACCAGGGGAGCAGCCTCAAAACAAACAGCACTAGTTTAATGTAAAGGTTGAGGGGCCGGATCACAGAGCCTTGAAGAGGAGGCACGCGAGCGCACATGCACGCTCGCCTATTTTCCCCATATAGTCTCTCTTCTCTGCCATTCCCCAGAAGCTCATAAAGCTCATAGACAATAATGATCCTGCCATAGACTGTAATGATCCCACCATTTCATGGGGTATTACACTATAATGATGATAGTCCTCGACATTTGCATCCCATCCAGCCTTTAGCTGCTGAGCTGCACCTCCATCTTTACCTGGCACGGGTAATTTATAGAGCAAAGGCGTGAATAAGCCGCTCTGGAATAATACAACCCACACTTAGAGTCAACCGCAGAGATTTATTACAGGAGTGTAAACCCAAAAGGCAAATAGAATCGGGCCGGCTCGTGGCGTGTGTGTGTGTTTGCGGTCGGTGTTCAAGAATGAAGACATCCATGACAACCCGCCAATGACAGCACATAAAGGATGATGGGGAAGGTGGGTGTGAGACCTGGGAGGGAGAGGAAGGAGGAGGACGAGGAGGAGGTGGTGGGGACGTGGGTGTGGTTGTATCATAAAAATATTTGTCTGAAAAAAAAAGAGAAGAACGGAGGAAAAAAAACTCCATAAATATGTTCTCTGCCCGAGGAATTTTTTACCACTATTCTTTACAAACAGAGAGACGCGTGCAACACAAAGACGACATACACTCAAACACACACAATCACTGCGAGGAGGGGGGAAAAAAACAACAACCCTGTGCGTATTTTACTCTGAGAGTTAATGGGAATAAAATACCTTGGTGGATGAGTGCAGATGTGTTTGATACAAATAGTCATTTTCCTATTTGCTGCCTCATTGAGCATGATGAATGATGGGAGTCAGGGAGGCGGCGTGATGAATGGCAGCACCTTGGCTCCATTGCATGCCCTATTGATTCTCCTTCTTTATTACTCCTACAACCCAGCTGGCTGCTCCTGCCCTCCCTACACTCTCTCCTCTCCACTGAGGGGGGGAGGAGGAGGGAATGAAGAGGAGGGGAGGGGGTGGGGGGTGGGGGTCTTTTTCCTACTGTAAGGCCCCACCTCTTACAGGAAGACTGTGTGTGTATGTGTGTGTGTAAACATGCAAGTGAACAAGCATAATGTGTATGCGTGCTCGTGGGCTGCTGGGAGTTCATGGATAGGAGGGAAAAAATGAGTTTTCTGATTAGCGGATTAGAGGCCAACAGTCTCTAATAGGGACTTGTCTGGGAGCTGCTTAGTTGGGAGGGAGCTCTCAGATGACGATGAGGGGAAGAGGAAGTGCAACACAAGGAAGAAATCAGACTTTGAAAGTGGGAATCAAGGGACAAGGACTTTCCACAACTCGTGGAGGGGATGAGACAATGACAATTGTCCCCTCGGAAGAAGAGGGAGTCATTTTCAAGCATTTACACGTATGCGTTGGATGGTATCAGTGAGGTGAAACAGAAACTCAGTCATTAAAACTAACATATATGCCTTTATTTCAGGCATGACCCTCAATTATCCCCAGTCCTTAGAAATGTCCAAGTCCTTATTATACAGATATTAAATTACTAAATGAATCAATGAAATGTGAACAATAAAAAGCGTGATTAAAAAATGATGAAAAAATAAATGAATGGAATAGAGTGTAACATACATCTTAGAGAATTATACAGTCATATAAAATATTTTGCATTAACTTTTCTACATAAGTAGTTCTTAAGTTATTGTAGGTTTATGTTTTTCTACCTGTGGATCTTTCTTAGTTTGAATGTTCTTGGTTGATATTTACAGAGTTGTACCTCTTGTTTGTACATGAAATTTTTTCTTACGGTCAACAGATCCAATGAAAAGGCTAAACGCAGTTTTAAAATAACACTGCTAATGTCGACCATGCACTAGAACACTTTGAAAAGACAGTTTGAGCTTTTAGTCACACACACTAAAAGATTTTGCAAAGACTGGGGTTCTTGTAGAGTGAATGTTTGCAAGACATGTTTGTTTTTTTTTTCTCCCTGTTAAAGGGGTTTTTTGGGGGGAGTTTTTCCTTATCCGCTGTGAGGGTCCTAAGGACAGAGGGATGTTGTATGCTGTAAAGCCCTTTGAGGCAAATTGTGATTTGTGATATTGGGCTTTATAAATAAAAATTGATTGATTGAAATTGAAGACTTCAACTAGTTTCCTTTTGAGGATATTTCCCATCCTGCTCCTGACATGCTGTTCTCATAAACTGTTCATACGTTTTCCTATGAAAAATAATGCACCCAAATTTGTACGTATATCACACAATCGTGAACCAGTAATATATGCATAAATTTATCTTAGATGGCTGCAATCATGTGACGAACCATGTTTCTTTTCCTAAACCTAACCACAGCAACTTAACATTAATTACATAACATTACATTGTGAAAATATGTAGGGCTTGATTTGTATTGTCATTTGTAGGGCGCCAATTTGTAGGATATCGGACAAACTGTTGTGTGTGCATTTTTGTAGGATCCATTAAAACTGTTTTATGAGTGTACGTTGCTCCCTGTAGAAAATATTATGCCAAACTTTCTTTGAGAATAGTAACAATTCCTTATGTGTCCACAAAAACAAATAACTCTAGAAACACAAGATAAAAGGTGTCATATGTTGACAGTTTTCTTGTCAATGCAGCATCAATATAATCTATAAAGATAAACCATGTTTGTGTACAAACTTTACACTTTGGATTTTGTCTCCTCAACTTGCTTCCAGCCTTCATTGGCTGCTCTGTTTTGATGAGAGGAGATTGTGGTAACCCTTTCAAACGTTAAAATCTCTCACTAAAAGGATCAGATACGCACTGAAATAAAACACTGACTCTTGTTCACTCCACAACTCCTGTTCCTGATCCTTTTCCACAGCACAAGAGAGCCGAGACTTACTCAAGTTCTTGCACCTCCCCAGAGTCCCCCTATGTTTACTGTCTATCTGTTATACTGTTTCCTGTTCGGTGCTGCAGTGAGCCCAGCTATTGGTTGTTGACAACGTTCACATCATTTAATTTCCCTATTTGCATGAACCAAGACTAGAAACTTTCAATAATATTGAACGTTTGATTTTTTTGGAACATCAACACAAGAAACAGACGACTTAAGACAGCTCGCACTGAGTTTTATGACCACCGTATACCAAAAGATCGAGATCACAGGAGCGCACATCAACTAAGGTAAAACTGTCGTGATTTTATCCTGACACTGGAAATTTATCTGCAGCTGTGAAAGTGCTCAAAAAGTCATTTGGTATAAAGCCAGCATAACAAGTACTATCTGTGTATATTGTTGTCCAAAAAAATATTAAAAACACACACTGTTCCTTCATTACCATGAACACACACGCCGTAGTTTATTATGACTCATTTCCCCATTCATTTCCTGCTGCCCGAATCTCACTAGAGTACCGAATCTGCATAAATACACTGCTGAAAATAGTTCCCAACAAATGCATTATTTCCTCCTGTTTGAGTAACACTTCATTAAAACCTACAGTACCCAGCTGATTCAGGAAATTACTGACCCTTTTCAAAAATGAAGCCTGATTATTTTATTAGACCCACTTCACCTGCACAATGCAGGTTGGAGTAGGAGCTAAAACACGTGTCATACACAAAGCCATCTGAGTGACAGCACTGTGGAGCCTTTAGAAGATCTGAAAACACATCTGACCAGGGACTGTAGCCTCAGTCCCTTAGGCTCTGTCAAAACAAAGGCCTGTTTATCCATCCGTCCTCTCATCCGAGTCCACATCTGAGAGACTGAGGCCTCGGCCTGGACGACAACCCCTGTGGGTGTTTTGGACTGTATAAGTGTGTTGTTACTGTTCTGTCTGCATGACAAGGACTCATTCCTGGTCTGGCTCCAGCTTACCGTGACGTCGCTGGCCAACAGGATGACACAGAGAAAGATTAGATAAAGGTCATGACAGGCACGATGTGAAGGTTGAAGACACAGCTGTTCCAGTCCAGCTCTATTATCAAACTTTTAAGTCTACTTCTGAAGTTAAGTAGGATGAAAGTCTCCGTAAACACTGGCTGTATTGTGTTAATTTCATCAATGATGGAAAGTCTTTTTTCTACAAAAATAAAACTTTAACTGTATAATAAGTAATGATTGAAAATGAGAGCCATGACGAAATGTATTTATTACAGATTCGTCAAGAAATAAAAACTAATAATAAGACCTGCACACATCTGTAAGTCAGTTAGTAAGACTTCCATCACTCAAATTATCTCATGTTCAAAAGTTGATTGAACTGTTTGACCTGTTGCATCTTGCATTCAGTAACATTACATCCCTGTCAGTGATGTTATCTGATACCACCAGTTCTTAAAAGAGCAAAACATATGGACTTAATTCATCAACAATTAACTAAGAACTAATCAAGAACAGCTGGGACAAACTACAAAAACATGCAGGCCAGCCAAGCAGCAACTTCCACGGCTGAAAATGAAGCCAACAAGTGTCAAAAACTGCAGTTCTCTGAACGGCCACTTGAGTTTGGCTCCAAGAGCGAGTCAATCGGCATAGACCCCCATGTTGAAATGTCCAACTTTCCAGCAGAACAAAAACATGTTTACAGCCTGGTACAACAAACAGTTTTGGTCTCTATAGCTATTTACCCCTTAATGACAACTGTACAGGGGGCGACATTTTTTAAGTCACCCGTTTAGATTTTATCAAGACTAATCGAAATTGGTCACTTCTGGCTCCAAATGCACAAGATGGCAATGGCCAACAAGCCAAATGTCCACAAACTAATTGGTGATGTCACGGCGGCCACATACATTATTTTCATACAGTCTATGAGGCCTTTGTGCTGAAATTTACAAAAAGGTAAACAAATAATCAAGTGCTGTGGATGTAACATTACTTTCAGTCAGCTATCTTTTACATTGATATCAAAGTTTCAAGAAAAATGTCAACGGTCAACCCTCTAAATCTTTCTCAAGAAGCTCCTTAAAGAAAAATCACAACATTACTCAAAATTTTTGCTTCTCTTTTCCAGCCATAGCCAGACAGTTAATGGTGCTTGAGTGAACAAGTGAGTGATTGCTGCATCTGAGTGGAGAGAGCATGTAGCTGTGCTAATGCTAATGCTAGGTGAGCAGGGACAAGAGACAGTGAGTTTTCTTCAAACGGTTTGGAGAGTCAGTCTGTCACACATAGACATTGTGTGTGTAAACAGTGCTTTTTACACTAATTTTGTGATGGATGAGAACGACACCTGTAACCATGGTATGTTTTGTTGCTGTATGCAACAAAGATGGCAACCACTGCAGCCTCAGAATGCTAAGAAGACATAAGAAATTAAAAATACATGGCAAAAAAAGAGACTAAAATTGCACTGATCAAAATTAAACTTTGACTAAAACATTTGACACTACATTTTCATTAAAAGATTAAAACTAAATCCAGATTGGGGCCCCAAAATGAACACTGGTGCAGAGCTATAATACCACAGTATTCAGCATAAAGCATATTTCTGTATGCATCATGTACACTGTGTTCAACTCGGGTCAGTAAATCCAAATCCAGTCCCTGATTTGAAAAACAATACTCATTGAAAATAATGGGCAATCTCTGCAACTGATGAATTAAATTTCGATTCATTTCCTAAATGGGCTAGGTAGAGATAGAAATGATCCCAACCAATAATATGCATACACATATCACCCTCCGCGGCACACAGACACCCACTCACACACACACACGGCTGCTCTCTCTCACACACACACAAGCATATACACACAACCATCTTCATCTCAGCATGGCCTGCGCGAAGCTTCCCAGACTAAATTACAAATGTTTCAGTGGATTGGAGTTGCAGGACATAATGAAGCAGTGCGGCACGCTGAGAGGTAATTACCCAGCAGCACTCCTGCCGTTCTGCAGCCCTGCGAGGTGAGAGAGAAGATGAATAGCCAAAGTACAAAACCACTGACCCCTCAAAAGTTTCATTTACCATCTCCCCCTTCTATCTCCCTCCCCCTGGTTTTGGGGAGCTTGGAAGAGGTAATCATCTAGGGACAGTTTTGGTAGGTTGATGAATGGTGTGTGTGGCTTTGGCGCTCGTACACACACATACGCGCACCTATTTATCTGCTCCGGCCTAAACCCAGCCGAGCAGGGCTGGAGATGCGGAGCATGCTGAGCCTTATTGAGTCACCAGGGCTAGTTGAGCGGAGAGACAGGCCAGGGGGAGGAGGAGGAGGTGCAGGAGGAGGGATGGAGGGATGGAAAGAGGACAGACCGCCTGGCTGGGAGACGTGGAGCCGATCAATTTTCCCCTCCAGCCTATCAGTCATGTCCTCTCACTCTGTCCGTTTCTGCTGATGACACACTTTCTCTGCCCATCGGCCCATTTCCAGGCCAAGAGCGAAAAAGAAAGTCTAGGTGTGTGTATTTGTCCGCGTGTTTGTGTGTGTCAGTCAGAGGCAGAAAGAGAGAGAAAGAGCACACACCTGGGGGTTGTCCGAGGGGAGCGGCGTCAGAGACGGCGGGAGGCTGGCTTCTGTCAAAGTTTCCTCTCCCAGGAGTGTGAGCGAGGGGCTGAGGAGCAAGGAGGGGGAAAGCAGAGCAGGAGGCCCCTCAGGTGAGCCCGCCTCAGCCTCCTCTCCCAGGCGTGCCAGCGGAGGTGGCAGGATCCAAAGCCTTGTCAATGCATAATGCATTAGAGGCCTCCTTCTACTGACAGCCCCCTCTGCCGCCTTCCACTCCAGCAGCCTGCCCGCTAATCAAAAACGACACATCCGAATGTCCAGACGTACACACATGCGTACGCCCAAACAGACACACACACGGGCAGAAATTTACTAATCAAAAAGTGTATTTCCTAGAGGCTGACTCCCAAGAGAAATCCAGCTGGAAGAAATTGGAATAATTTATTAGCTTACAAGTTTTCGTTGACAGTTAGCCCGAGGCTATTTATCTCAGTAATAGAGAACGTCTCCAATGTGGCAAAATTGACCAAATCAAACAGCTTTGATCAGAAAATGAATCTGGCAAGGCTGTCTGTCTCTGGGTGTCCCACGAGGCAAGCGGGAAACAAACAAAACTGAGAGACAGAGAATGAGACTGAGGGAGAAAGAGAGAGAGATTATTTAACAAGTGACCACGGGGAAAGGAAAACAGGGAGTGAAGGATAGGCTCACATTGCAAGTGAAATCTCTCCCTATAAATTATTATTAATTCAACAAAAGAGGGGGCTGGCGATATTCAAAATGGAGGGCATTGCTGGATAAATAATGTGACAACGGTAGAACATCAAAGCAATTTGTAGAGTTTACAGTCTCTCTTCATTGAGTTTGAGATGGCAAACATTGTCCTGCTTTTTCATATTACAGCAGCAGAATAGCTAATTCACTTTGTCAGCCACGAAAACGGGGAAATGGAGAAGACAAAGATGGACAGAGAAAGGCCCATCCACACTGTATGCAGCATAGCAACACACAGGGGTGACGTATACTCCTTTCTACCGAAATCAGCGCCTGTACACAGCCTGCACATTTTTTAAACGTGGGAAAAACCTGCCAATATTAGGCTATAGACTCCTTTCCCATTGCCAGTGTATGCCTTTCTGTGTGTCACGTTTGATGTCACAAACAGGCTTGAAAACAGGTTAGTAAACAGTGTAAAGCAGCATGTAGGCCTGTGGAAAATGTGACAGTGGTAACTTCTTTATATACATATCTTACTTATTCAGTCTCTTTGTCAAACTCAGTCAATGCTTCAGCGCTGCTTGGGCAGAGACAGACTTTTTTTGTAGTGGGCTACATTGCATCTCGCCAGTAAAGGGGCTAATTTAGCACATACACCCAGGTGTTATATTTCCATCAATTCCGATGGGAGCCGGAGCCGATAAATACTTACATCTGCTGCAGATTCATTTGCCCCGGGTTAAAATGCCGATTGTAACCTTTCCCATTACATGCAAAAGCCAGATGTTAGCAAGGTGTTAGCAGGTTTTTTTGTGCAGTGGAAAATGGACTGTAGTGGGAGAAAAGTGGGACTGATTACTTGACTGATTTTTGAGGGCCCTCGAAAAGCCTGGAATGTAAATGTTTTCAATCAATTTTTTATTTCTAAGAAATCTGTTCCATAACTAAATTAAAACTGGCTAAATAAATCAGCTGACAGACTGAACTTCGTATATAAAAAAAGTGGAAGCTCTCAGAGGCCCCTCTCTCTTCCCTTAGAGGAGCAAAATAGTTTAGTCCACCCTTGCACTTGGATTTGTGTTAAATTTAGGTAAAGCTGAGTGAGTAGCCCTTTCACACTGCCTCTTCAAGGTGGGAGTTTCACGCTGTCACGCCATCTCGCCATTCTGTATAAAAGGTACAATCATGAAATGGGGGGACAGAATTGTCTCGCCTTTAAGGTGATATCAAAGATAGTAACAGTGCCAAAATGACCTACTTATAAACAGAGCAGCTGACAGGATCATAGGTGGCACAGGTGTGACATTTTTGACAATGTGCGACCCACCACCGTGAGGTTTAAAAAGTAGGTGGTAGCAGTTAGCAGCCAACTCAAAGAAGAAGAACAACAGCCTTAAATGTCTGCAAACTGGACAGTTAATGATTGTTATTGCCATGGTATGCAATTGTTATTGTTTATAAATCGCTGTCAACACATATGTTATCTGTCACACTAGAGGCTGACACTGTTGTGTTACACGTCACATTTGTCATACCTCTTTTGCTTCTGAGATGCTGGCATGCTGTCTAAAATCACACAGTGGAGCGACATGATGCTGCCCTTGCTTGATCCTGTGTAAAAATGCAAAGGCAGCATGAAGGAGGGACTTCTCTTTGTAATGTACACTGTCATGTCTTTGGCCAAAAAAATGGAAATTGGGGTTTCAAAAAAGAAAAGAAAGACAACAAACTAAAATTGTAAAAAAAAAAAGATAAAATAAAAGGTGCATGAGAGAGATAAAGGCCCACATTTTGGTGCTACGTCCCTGGCTTACACAGTACAAAACTCCTTCCTGCTTTGATACGTATTTGGAAATGTTTCAATCCAGAACAATCCATGCACTCCTGTCCACTGTAACACAATTCCCATCTGCAAAACTCCTGAAGGGATCTGCAGACATTTCGAAGCCAAATCTATTTCCATTCCTGCGCAGTATATCTCTCTCTGTCACTCTGTCTCAGTCTCAGTGACAAAGACACTGAGGCGAGCTGTAAAACATGCTTTTGACATGATCCCCAGGCATGCCTCTCACAGTGAGGGACACATTCATTTGTCGAGGAGACTGACAGACAGTTCAAAGGGTCGTCAGGCTGACACCGAAAAGGGGACAGTAAACACACCACAACCGTCTCAATTAGCAGCCGGGGCCTTTGATTCACAGCCGTCACGCAGAGATCCTGGAGATAGGTCTCATTATGTTAAATGCATGTCAATCACACACGCCTCAGGGCAACGATGTGGAGGAGGTGGTGGTGGAGGATGGTGGGGTTAGTTGCAGGAAGCCTGATGTATGAGTTTAAAAAACAAAGATGAATCACAAATTTGCAGCATTTGGAAAAAGATCAAATAAGTTTCACTCGAGCATAATGGAGAAACTCAACTCGGCATCTGTGCTTCGACCTCGCAGCCGAATGGAGAAGTTTATAGAACAACAACAAAGTCTTTCCATAAGTGGAGAGCCGTGCGGTGGAGAAACAATGATTGGATCACAGTGGGAAATTTCTCTATAGACTGGCATTAGCATTGACCCCCATCCTCCCTCCCTCCTTCCCCCCCTCCACCTGTTCTGCTCCGCACCTCCTCCCTCTCCTCGTCCTCTCCAATCTATCCGCCTAATGAATTTTTACCTGGCACAGACTGTTTTAAACTCCATTTGGACTTGTGCCTACAATTACCTCCTCAGAGTCTCCAAAGTAACTGCGCACAGCCTAATTAGTATGCATTATCAATTAACAAACTTAATAGCTGGCAGATTGATTGGATCCTCTGTAGGAGGGGGGCAGAGCTGAAGCGAAACACAAAATGAAAAATCATCTCCCTCCGCACTTCTCATTTCTCTTGCACACTGATTCATGTATGCATGTGTGTATTTACCAATGTGAGCGTGTATTATATATAATATTGTACATGTGGACACTGGAATGTTGATTTTTGTGATTTGTTTTTGTTGGAAAAAAACATAAAATACAAAAATATAATAATATACTGACATAAAATCTACATTTATATAATACTGTATTTCTGAAGTAAAAGTAATAACTCCTGCATCAAAAATCTTAAAAGTACAGAAATATTATTAGCAAAATGTACTTTAAGTATCAATAATAAAAGTACTCATTATGTAGAGCAATGTCCTCTGCTAGTGTTATATATTATATCACTATTATATAACATGCTATAGGATTATGAATGAGTACTTTACTGTCACAGCTGGTCAAGCTGAACTACTTTTGTAATGACATATCCTATCTTATCAGGGATCATAGGTTTACTATGTAAAATCATGACCTACAAAGTACCTACACATGCAAGTATAAAGCAGGATAAAATGAAAATATTCAAGTAAAATACATTACTTGGCTATATTACTATGTAATATTACTGTTACTTATCATATTATGGGATTATTATAGTATTTTATTGTTGCAGCTGGTTGAGGTGGAGTTGATTTTTACTACTTTTGACTGTGGGCAGTTTAACCTATAACAATATATCCTATCTAATGGGCAATTATAGGTTTAGTATATGAAATCTGAACCTACAAAGTATCTACAAGTAGAAGATGAAGCAGAATAAAATAGTATACTCAAGTACCTCAAAACTGCAAGAACGGTTCTTTAGTAAATGTACTGGGTTCCTCTTCACCGCTGTAAATATACATACATTATTCATTCATATAGATGTAATAAAATACATATTATTTATATATACCCAGCAGTGGAGAAAGTATTTAGTAAAAGTAGCAATACTGTAATATAAAAGTACTCCATTACAAATAAAAATAGTGCATTAAAATATACATAGGTAGTAGCAGCAAAATGTTCTTAAAGTATCAAAAGTAAAAGTACTCATAATGCAGAAACACGGCCCCTGCTGGTGTCATATACTAGATTACTATTATATGTCATATTATAGGATTATAAGTGAGAAGTATTTTAGTGTTGTATAAGTGGAGCTTATTTAAGACTATTTTAAACCATTGGGCAGTTTCATGTGTAACAATGGCTCATCATGTGTTTTGTATATAAAATCCTAATGTGTGAAGTACAGCTGTTAAATACACATAGCAGTGCACAAGTAACAAAGTTCCCTGCTGAACTGTGGTGAAAGTATGAAGTAACATAAAAGTACCTCAATTACTGCACTTGAGTGATTGTATTTGTTTCCATTCCACCGCTGCATATATGTCTGCGTATCTACCATCAGTTGTGTCACATACATCCTTTCACACCAACAACACGAGGCCCTGCTCTGCAAATATGCAATGAGATGGTAAAGAACACCTCCTGTAATTCAGCATTAGGAGCTTTATGAAGAAGAAAGGCGGCTGATGGAAGCTGCTGTTTGGTGAAAAATGAAAAACAAGCGCCTGCTTCCCGGGAGGTGTTAAGTGGCAGCCATGGGAGGCATGTTAGGCAAAAGAAACCAATTTGTCAGGGAGATGAAAATGATAGTTAAAGCAAGCATTCATTTTCTGGACATTGACGTCGCCATTAAATTGTTGCTGTCTGACATAAAAGTCGCTGAATGGAGAGGAATGTCTGCATTTTTCACTCTTCTCTTAATTAACGCCACCTGTTTTCCCCCAAAAAACCTTTTAGAATCATTTCAGGGGAAGAAAACACGTCGCCGGCTGTGTTTCTGATGCTACCAGGCTCGTGTTTGCAAAGCCTGAAAGCATAGCATAGATCCAGCCTGACTTGTATGTTAAAAAGTCTTAATTTAATCTTATTATTGGGGTGCCATGTGGTGATATTATCCTGTTTGTCAGTGTTAAAGTCTGTAGCTTTAGGCAGCTACTTAGCAACACTCTAGCAGTCCTGACTATTTAACTGCAGTGAGCGTTATGAGGGTAAATAATCCACCTTAATATGGCTCTTTATCCGCAGCACTAATGCTTGAATAACATTCATAAACGCATTACCAAAACATGTTTGACAGAGTCGTTTTAGATGCAAATTGCCCAATACGTCCTCAGCTTTAAGTGCGCTGTCCATGGCGCCAAAAATTACTGCTGCATTGATTCTCTGCATGGCGTCGTAATGAATCCAAACATTTTCACCTGATTCAAATGGTTTGATTAAAGAAACTGGCTTATTTACATAAATATCAATAAGAAGACATTATGACAATTACCCGCCCTATTGGCCACAAACTTTATATGCTTGAAAAATATACTTTATTTTCATTAGGAGGCATGAAATGCAGTCATTAGTGCATTAATTAAGGCCACTATAAACAATTATCTGGGTTAGTTTTTCAGTTCTCCTGTAATGGGTCATTGTTGTGATAGAATCAACACCGCAGTGAGACTAATTTCTACACAATGCCACTTAGGACGGCACAAAGGCCGTGAATTCCTACGGCAAGAAAATGGACAAATAGAATAATGTTTGGTCTTTTATGGGAGGTTTTCTGTGGTGGGAGAGATGGTATCTCAGCACATCAGTAGTGAGGTCCACAGGATAAAAAAAAAACAATCCATTACCTGGTGCAAACACCGGTTGTCCAGATAGTTCATAGCGAGGTAATACAGCGGCAGAAATGTGCTGTAAATGCAGGGAAGCAGAGAAATTGAGGAGTCACATACAATGAATGTCACCTTAGGGGGGGACAGTGGCCTCGAGGTGGGGGTGGGGTGGGGGTGGTGGAGTCAGGGGGACAGATGCAGCAGCACTTCCTAAAACACTGCAGCAACTTTGAAGAAATAAGGGAAAACTTATCTTTCCTTCAATGTAAAACACTGCAGCATATTTAGATATTTCCTACAGTAAAGGTTGTGTTTAAAAAAGGATGATTTGGCGCAAAGTGCACACACACAGAGAATCATAAAAATAGGTCAGGATCAGTACAATGAACTTTACCTCCTCATTAACTGGTTAGTCCATAAGTTTATCACATTAAGTAATTAATCAGCAGCTATTTTGATAATCAGCATATTTAAGCCAAACATTTTCTGGTTCCAGTGTGTGAACATTTGCTGATTTTCCTTATCATATATGATAGCAAGCTGAATACATGGAGCGATTGGACTGTTAGTCGGACAAAACAAGCTATTTCAAGACAACCCTTTGCACTTTGGGAACATTGTAATGTGCATTCTTTCTATTTTTTTTTCCTGCCATTTCATAGACCAGACAATTTATCAAAGAAATAATATGCAGATCAATCAATAATGAAAAATATATGAGCTGCAACTCTTCACTTTTCACTGACATATTTATTGTTTTATTGTCACATATTCTCATATTATATTAGGATGTATTTGCCTGGCTGTATTTACTTTTATAATCCGATAAAGCCAATGGAAAAACAGTGGTGGAATTTAAGTGGGTACATTTTCTCAAGCACCTGTACTAAGACACTTGTACTTTACTTGGGTCTATTCTTTTCATGCCACTTTATACTTCTACTCCACTATATTGCAGAGGGAAATATTGCACTTAACTACATTTACATCAATGCTTAATAAGTTACTTTACAAATGAAGATTTTTGCATAAAAAGCACGAGAAAAGTTTATTAATAAATGTTGTTTTGTTATAAATAAACCTACCCAACAGCTAATACAAGTACAGCTGAAAAGATAAGTCAATTAATTAGAAAGCAGATTAACAGAAAACTAATTGGCAAATATTTGTAACAAACATTTAATTTGTTTTCTAATTCATTTTGGGTGATTTCTGTTTTTTATGAATTGGGTACTTCTACCTTTCATACTTTTAGTACATGTTCCTGATTTTGCTTATTTTAACTTAGGTAACATTTACAGTGCAGGACTTTTAATTAATAGAATGTTTTTAAAGTGTGATATTTGTACTTTTATTTAAGTAAAGGATCTGAATACTTGCTCAACCGCAAAGTAAAAATACCAATAACACAATGCAAAAAATACTCTATTGCAAATAAAAGCATTCAAAATGTTTCTAAAGTAAAAGTGCAGAAGTGAAAGTACTAATAAGGCAGCAGAATGGCTTCTATCTATGTCATATTAATGGATTATTATAATCAACACAGCAGTTTATGTTGTGTCTGGTTAAGGTGTCTTAATTAAACTGGCAATGCAGTGCGTTTTGTAAGGTTGTACAGGTTTTGTACATAAGAAAACCTCATCTGCAATTTAGCTTGTATCTACCAGATACATGTAGTGAAGTACAAGCATAGCAGCATTAAATGGAAGTACAAGTACTGCAAAAATTTTAGATATTTAAGTGCAACAAGATAACAGAGACAGAGCAGTGGAAGTATTGATGCCAGGTCCCCATGGTGCACATGGTGTATAGGCTACAGAAAGGATGTAAATCACAGACCAATCAAAGGAAGAGCCCACAGGTCCCTGTCCAGTTTAGCTCTTTAAATTGTGTCTAATCGACTAAGAGCACGTTTATCACTAGTACTGATTCCATTTGTGGAGCTAAATGAACATTTGAGGGTTTAAAAATGGCTGAAGAGACTCTCAATACAAAGAAGGAGCGGTTATAGTTTATAGTATTGTGTTCTTTTCTAAATGACTAATACAAATATTGGAAATTATTGAATCAGAATCAGGATTTTACTGTGAACAACTGTGTGAAACATCAAGAGCCAGAGAGAGAGGGAGAGAGAGGAGAGAGCATACAAGGGCATGTGCTTCTTGTGTGTGAGCATGTGGCTGTAAGAGCCTCCTTCATCGTCACTGTTTTTTTTTTTCTTCTTTCCTTGCACTGATGTATATTTCGTTGTCCGCCGGCTTAATTTTGATTTATAGTCCGTCCATAAATTAGAAAAATATGTTTTAGAATTCCATCCCGCGGAAAAAGCGGCCCGTGATGTCAGGGGATTGGGTGATATTTAAGATGTCAGAAATACATATTGGATTAGTGCGCTTTGTTCCCCCGCAACAGCAGGTGTTTAATCATAGCTGATGGCTGGAGCGAAATGCGTTAGGACAGGCCAGGCACCAAAAAACTAGAGCTGCGTTCCCATTGCGATAAATCATACGGCCCAATGTTGTTACATTCACACTCAGATGCCCCCCCCCCCCCCCCTCTCTCTCTCTCTCTCTCTCTCTTCTCTCTCTCTCTCTCTCCGCCTCCCGCTCATGCACTCACAGGTAGGCCTATGTTTACTGCATCACGTGCTGGGCACGCGCTTCTCGCACCTTTCCACCTGCAGGTTAAACCAATTGATCAGCAGTGTAATTGAAGCAATAGTCCATTATCTGAGCCTGATGTGATGACAGTGGAACAATTACACTCTAATATTCATTTAGACCTAATTCTCACCTAATAACAACACTATGCTGAAGATAATGCGCTTTAAATACATTTTTTCTGCATGTGGCAGTGAACGCAGCAGCACTGGTGATTTCTGCTGTCATTTCCGCATATTAGCACGGATGAGCAGTTAAGGACAAACCCAACTACAGGCCTTTTAAAGCTGATATAAATCAAATTAATGCTATCCATCATGCAAAAAAAAAAAAAAAACATGTATATACTCCAGGGCCGTAACTGCATATGTAATAATGTGGGGACCATTTTAAATCAACACCTTATGCAACCCCAACCCCCCAGGGGCGTTTGAGGGAAATTTCACTCAAGAGAAACTTTTAGAAACTTGACAACTAAAAAGACCATTTTAGAGCATCTTTAAAATACGGTTGAGTGCAGAAAAACTGCGCACACTTTGACTATTATATTATTTTTTATGACATACTATACTGTGACTTTTTTATGACACAGCTCAGCTAGCCACTACTGTTGTTACACTGTAAACTATTTGTTTTAACTTAAGAAAAAAAAAAAGCTAGTGTCTGGGCTGCCTTAAATTTTTTAGTTGAAAGAATCTGAATCATTACAAAATTACCTCAACTTGTTTTCCCAAATTCAGTCAACTTAAAATTTTAAGGCAGCCCAGACACTAACTTTTTAAAGTAAAACTGGTGTCTTTTTACAGTGTAGATGTTGATTTTTGGCTGAATTTAGGTTGTGATGTCCCTGACTTAAATTCAATGTCAGGATAGCATTTACTGCCAATGTCAATTTGGCGTAGAATACCGACTTCAGATGACAATAATGTTTTGTTGGTTTTAAGTTGTATTGTAAGTAGTTAAAATCCAGCATCCTCCAAACATGTCATGCCAACGTCATCTTGACGTAAAATAACAAAATTTAGTAAGATATGGAGAACAAAACCCAACATCTGCAAAACGTTATAATGTTTTAACATTTACACAACATGAAATGCTAACGTTACTCAACATTTAAAATATTGTCAACCGGATTTTTATTCCGACGAAAATTTAAGAAAGAAAGACTCCTACTTATTTCTGACGTCATAATGATGTAAGGTGCCAGCTGGGAGCCTCAAACCACTCATATTATATTCTAGTTTTCTTTTTAATACATTTAACAGTGAAATAGAGAGAAGGTACAGTGTTTAACAATGACAGCTATTTGTGCGTTGCGTGATTGCCTTTTGTAGCATGTTCAAAAGATTTTCTTTTTTATTTTATGAATATATGGGGGCCTTTTGAGCATATTTGAATATTACTAGGCTATATATTATGATCACTGCCTAGATCAACCATTTTCTGGAGGTACAACTGATTATTTTTGTTGATATTAGTGGTTGTTTGTTTAGCCTACAGAAGGTCTTTTTTATGTCTCCACCGTTAAACCGATCATATCGTCATCATTATGAGGATCTCTGTGCTCGGTACCGGCTTGTCCACGGCCCGACTGAGGCTGTTTTCCCCGGGATCAGCCGGAATGGATGAGGGGTGGGGGCCCACAGGGGAGGGAGAGGGAGACGTTTAGGAGAGCAAACATTTTCAAGGTCACCCGGTGAACTGGAACCAGGGAGGGGAGATGCATGGAGAAAATAGTGCGTTTTGACACCAGCGCGCCGTTTGATTAAAAGGCAAAGTAATGGGTTTAAACACACGCACCGAGAATGCCGCCAGACTCTGTTGGCTTTTTTCCCCGCAAATTACTTAACGGTGCAGTGATGGAAATAAGGTTGTAATGTTTGGTAATGGAAAAGAAAGCCTATATATTCTTTTTTTCTGGTCTTCTTGTTTTCTGACATACACAAAATAAATTGCCCGAGCTAATAACCATGGTGCATGAGATTTTTTTTTATCTCCAGTGTGGGAATTGGAGTTTTTTTGCTGTTTCATTTAACATGAACAATAATGGTCAAAATGATGAAACGTCAGTCTTGTAATGTAGCATTAACAGTTGTGACTAGTGAGACAAATAGCTCGGGTGGACTCGAAAGAGGAATTAAAGAAGTAGAAGAAAGAGAAAAACAAGAAAAAATGTCAAGCTTGCACTTCAAGGCAGAGTTGTGCGCGTTACAGGGAGCCTTTAAATGCCTCACAGTGGCACCGGGGGCACCTGCAGAATGAAGGAACCTGCAGAGCAGAACAGAGAGGATTGCAAAACACACTGGAAGATGATTTAATGCTGGCTGCGTGGGGAAAACAACCTCAAGCATATTAGCTCCGAGAGAAAAGTGCTAATCATGCATGCTCGCCAGTGGGAATAGCGCCTGCAAATCAAACCTGTATGGCTCGCTAAATATAGGCTTTATTGAACATGGAAATTCAATAATCAAAGTAGCTTGAAAAAGAGGGCAGAAATCCACTGAGGGCCTCAGAGGCCGCTTGGATTTTTTTCCTGTCTTTCTGTCTGTGATGGCTGCTCTGTTTATCCTGGAACCACCTCTCCAATGAGTCTCTTAATTCCTCTCTAATTCCGCGTGTCAGGGCCGTGTATACCCGCTGTCCCGCCCAATGGCCCTTTGTCGCCCCGTTCTCAACTCTCCCCAGCATTACTCAGCTCAATGACACACGGCAAATTGCATTTAATAAATTAGCTTAATGGATTCGACGATCGGTTAGCGGGCACAGTGTTTCCTCTGGTTAAGCAAAACATTTATATCCCACAATCCCTCTCTCTCTTTCTCTCTCACACACTCCCTATTACATCACACGTATCTCTGCACGGATATGAACGCGTGCGTAAAGGCGCCTCATGCGCAATCATTCTGTTTTGCTGAATCTAACATTAATCCATTCATAAGTTCACAACGCTGCCTCACTTGGCTCCAGCTCATTTCCAATCATGTGTGGCAGTAAAGGTGTCAGCCTCGCGCCTCCCTTTAACCTCCGCGTCATTTCAACCACGTGCGTAAAGGTGATTCCAAAACATTCTTTTAAGGCTATAAATCACCATCATCATCACCATCGCCATCACCGCCGAGCATCATCATCCTCTCGTGAAGAGGCCACGCTGACTGCACGCGGTTAAATGTCATGACATCCCTCCCTTCCTCCCTCCTCCTCGCGCCACAACAATCCTTTATGGCCTCTGCATGTTTGGTTGCGCAAAACAATCTCATCGGACATTATTGATGTTACAGATGTTATAGTAATCAAATTATCGGCCTGTGAAGGGCCCCTCTGTCACCGCGCCGTGTGATGAATTATAGTAAAGGTCACAGCCTGCCGGTGCTTTATGGAGGGTTTGTATGGTAACGCTCAGGTGAGCGCCTCCAGGGCCGGGCCGGGCGGTGCCACACACACGCGCACACACGCACACACACACACACACATTACTCGTTCGTGTTAAGGGGTTGTTGCACCTCATGGGAGGCGGGTGTAGGTGGGGGAGTCACCTTTTTTCATAACACAACTTTACCTTTTGCATTTACAGGTAATGGGAGCTTGACTTCCAATGAGCCTCTGGTACTCAGAAAAGGTTAAAGAGGATCTCTATGATGTCATGTTTCTTATCGTCAACAGATCATTAAAGGACCAAAACCAACCACAAACTGATCCTACTTTCATATACTCATCTGATGTATCTTAATCTGTGCCACAGAGCTCCACTGTTGTCCAAGAAAATGAAAAAAGTTCCTTCATTGCCATGAACACACTGTAGTTTGCTTTGACTCAGTTCCACATACACCATCCAGCTGCCACAAACACTCTAGAGCACCAAATGTGGATTAATCCGCCGCTGAAAATAGTCCCAGACAAATGCACAATTTAACAATAGTAAAAACTACAGTGCCCAGCTGTTTAAGGGAAATTACCTTACCGCACACCCTTATGACGCTGTTATTTATTGAACCTTTATATCTATGAAGTTCTACATTGCATTAGTCTCTGTGTTTGTAGGAAATCATTTGTACTTGCATTTTATTTACCGTGCCAAAGCTACTCTGGATTCACTGGAGATTTATACTTGTTTGTTTGGAGAAAAGCTGTATCTGTACCTTAACGTGAGTCAGTGTAACTTCCCCTGTCTATCATTGCTTTGGGCACAAATGGGTAAAAATGTCTCCATGCTTTTATCAGCTTGCATTGCATAACTGTGGCATTAATGGCAAACAATTACGTGAAAATTAATCAACAAAAAGTCTGACAGCATAGTTTTCGTTTAATCCCCTGAAAACCAAGCAGTTTCCTCACTTCTCACTTTATATAGGCTAAGTCTCACGTCCCTCTTTGGAAATAGCATAGGCCTAATCATGGCTAGAAGAAGGCGGAACTCAAAAAAATGTCCCTTTGTGCAGTGTAACACAGTTATTATTTCATAAATCATTAGAACAAAAAAATAATAAAGAAAAAAAACGCAAGTTGAATTTCTTTGATAACTTATTTTAGCCTTCATAAAATGAAAAAGGTGGAACCATACATCCTTTTTCTGAGTGTCCACAAGTGTTAGGACAAATGGGGCTCCACAAAGGTCATTACATATTAAACATTTTTTTCAACCTCTACTCCCAATCTCGTCCTCTCTCGTCTCCTCTGTGTACACAGCCTGCAGTTCACTCGTCATGTGATGCTGGTCTCAGCCAGTGGTCTCACAGTCTATATCTAGTGTAAATGTGACCAGCAGAGTTAAGGGATTTTGTTAAAGTAGACTAACGCTAACTTGTAACGGAGTTCGTTGCACGTGATATGTTCAAGGGCCGTCGGAAATTTAATAATGCCTTGGAAAATCTCTGTTTTTACAGTTTCTGGTTATGATGAATGGTAAAATTGTGGCAATGAAGAAAACATGCCTTTCAAACCTCCAGTTTTGGGCTTCTTTTACTAAGCAGCAATAGGCCTACTAAACATCTGCCCAATCAAGCCTGGAAAGACAAGCCATTTGAATATGTCATTTAGGGTTCTGGGAAACTGCAGTGGGCTATTTAACCCTTTTTTGGGAAAAATAAATAAGTTGAACACAATTTTGTTCCTTTGCTCCTCCTCAGACCTCTAGTCAGTGTCATTACAACCAAGCTTCATCATCAAACAGGTTAAGGTATAGATGTTAAACTCCATCTTTACAGCCACAGTCCAGATTCCTTTAGTAGCCTATAGCATATGTGGGGGACATTAGTCTCCCATCAACATGTTATACAGTTAAAAATGGCAAATTATCTTTAGACGATGTTGAAAAAGAGGTGATAACAATACACAGTTTTTCAACAGAGAGTCTAGACCCTGTAATCAGCTACTATGATGTACATGAGGGTGAAATAAATCAGTGTTTAAATTGGTGATAAAGTCTGTGAGGTATGATCTAATTGGGCTGAACATATTCTTCTGTGTTTACATATTTAAGATAGTTGTCAGTAAATAAAGAAGCATGATATTAGCAAGGTCACAGCGTACGTACAGCGCATACACCAAGAAAAACCCAAATATTCCCTGTTCAACTGGTGCCTGCTGTTAGTGTGTAGCATCTGAAACAGCATCTTCAGACCTCCACCAGTGGCTTCAGTGAGACTGCAGGGCTGGAGAATTTAAGGGTTGTGACCCAAATGATTTCAGCTGCTTTACAGTATATAAGAGAAATGTTGGAGGAAATGCTCCTTTATCAAAAGCAGAGAACAAAGTTCCCGTGCAGGGAGACGCACACAGAAATGATGATGAGGTGTGGCAGCAAGGGAAACTTATTTTTGTTATGTTTATCAATCTTTCATTGAGACTCTTTTTGTTATGAAATTACATTAACCAGCTACCATCACTCATCACAGGTGTTTAAATCTTAACCTCATATTGCTTTGTCTGTTCACTAGATGTAACATATTTCCAATAGGATCTCTATCGAACACAATTTTGTAATATAGTAATATGTTTAGTCCACAGATGCGGCCGGACAACAACAACAGTTAAGGTGATGGAAGTCTGAGTAGGGCAGTTGGGAAGTGGTGGATGGGTCCAACAACCACCTATGTTCACCTGGCCGATGTTCATCCAGGAAGATTGTAAAGCCAAACCCTGTTCTTTTTTCCTAAACCCAACCTTGTGCATGTGCTGGCTAAATGTAATCATGTGTGTTTGTTGTTAAGGACAAAAACGCCAATGTGCAGGTTGTACCAACATAGTATGTTTATTTTAAAGGGGATTGCATGCAAACTGTGCATTTCCTGCGAAAACAGGAGTGTATTTTGAAAACAGACAATGCATGAAAGAGGCTGAAGTTGACACAGCATCCCAAAATGTCAACAACCAATGCACCCAGGTAACTTGCACATCTCGACAGGGAGAGTCCATGTCCAAACATCAATATGTGACGAGGTCAGAGTGAGAATGTGTTAAACTTTCAGTTGTTTTAAGATAGTAGATGAATGTAGGTGAAGATAGCAAACATTTTGATGTTATATTTATGTTTCAGTGACCTTCGAAGGAGGACCAACCGACCCCGGTCTCCCCTACAGACTACATTTTTCAGAGGGAAAAGTGGTTATACATTATTTAATATGACTTCCAGTTGGTAACCATGATAAGGAAAACGAGCACACATGGGAAAAAAATGCAATGTATATTTGCCCCCTCAGCAGCACACCCTTAGACATGTGATAGCTAATTTTAGCAGCCTATAAAGAGAGGTATACCATCTTTTAAATAAGGCCAACACTGGGAATATTAATCAATTACATATTCAGATAAATTCATAACTTGTGTTTGGCAGAATTTCCTCAGGATTCTTTACAGAGGAGGTAACTGGTTTGGGGGGAGGCTTTGCTGTCAGTCCAGCCCACATTAATCCAGACGCAATTAGGTGTCAGCTCGCTGCTGTTCTCAGTTTGATGATAGCCTTGGGCTGCGCACGGCGGAGAGAGCCCTAATCAGGAGAGTAAACTCCGCTATATTTCAATTTGGGAGGGCGCTCTTCCGCTCCGGGGGGCTGTGGCACCGGTGATAAATAAAACGCCCATTTACTCCCCCTGTTCGCCTACCACACACATCCAAACTGCACTCGCCACCAGGCCCGTAATCATAGCCCGCATTTGGACGCTGAACATAAATCACGCAATTGGAAACGCCATGATTAGGGATGCCAAACTCAAACAAATGCAGCGTGTAACCTTGTCAGCCCCGCGGAGCTGATATGAAATCATCCTCAATGAGAAATGAAACAAAATGGAACAATTGACACTTATCCAAATATTCCATCCTCTGTGAAGCTGCATTACAAAACTCAAACAATCCTCAGTCTTAACCTAACAAGATTACAGCCTCCTCTGGTGTAATCCCTCAGTATTATGACACATCTGTTATTAACCAATGTGACAAAGGTGGCCGCACAAGTGGGCCAGGCCTTTTAAATCCTTTCAAATGTTAACCAGCATGTTCCTGGAGCCGGTTAAAGTGTTAATTGGCTGATTGAGTCCATTTATCTAATCCCTCAGTTTCCCCGCCGCCCTCAAACCCTCCAAACCCGCCAGTGGATTTGGGTGAAGTGCTGCACACGATCTCTATTCAAATATTTCCATATGACAACTGCTCACTGGACCACTCCAATTAAAGGCCAGTCACTTTCTATTTAAGTTGCCTCAAAAGATCGCCGCTGTGTGCGTGGTGCAAACAAAAGGATCCTTCCAAAGCATTTAACTCCCCAAAAGTGACTCGGGGCCGACCCGGGACCCGCCCCCTCAAAGGCCATCTCAGGGGATTAGATGCTGGATTTAGGAGGAGAATTGGGGTTGCAACACTGCCTTTCCAACCCCCCTATTTCTTTTTTTTTTCTCTCTCTCTCTCTCCGCTAAAGAGGGGGCTGCATGTGCGTGTTCAGCACCGTGGAAATGAGATGCGCATTTAAATCTGAGAGCGGGGTCCACCACCGCCTGTGGCCACGCGCTGCCAGGAAAACCTGCCCGCCCGCCCCGCCGGCCGGCCCGGGGTTAATTAAGCAGCATTCAGAGCTGCGGGAGAAGAAGAGGCCAGGTTTTGATGCTCTCTACATCTGTGATTTCTAGCAAATTCATCCACTGTCCCCCCTCCATGCGCGAGGGAGGATTTTTTTTTCCAAATTAGCATTCAGATGAGAGAGCAGTGCGTTATGGCGCTGCTGCAGAGCGAGACACACTTACGCATTATACTGTGGTAATATTTTAAGTAAGGATACTGATGAGTGCTGGAGATACAATCTGCACACAGTGGGACAAATCAAGTCTAACTGGGCCAAAGACAAGTCAAACCAGAACAAGTTCTCTGTTCTTCTGTCAAGTTCTCCCCATACTAACAAACCAGGATGTGGAAACACTGAAATAAGGGACAATAAACTCTGTATGTGTGTATATTTCTTTGTCAGTGCTGTTCCTGTGTTTTCAAAGTGCCCTTAACAAGATATTGAGTCTTAAAACTTATTCAACTGACAGTGACTTTGATTACTGATTCATCTGAAAAATTTACAAAGATCATCACAAAATCTCAGAGCCCAAAGTTGTGCCTTAAAGTTGGCAGTTTCTACAAACCATCAGTGCAGCAGTCAGCCAGACATTCAGTGGTGGAATGTTATTTACTCACGTACAATTTTACTTCTCCAAGGAAGTCTTTTTAGAATTTTTTTTATTATTTATTGTACTTTTGTAATTATTTTTAACTGTTTTAATCATTTATTTATTTATTTAAAACATATAATTTTACTGCCTGTCTTTTTTTTTTTACTTTATTTTTCTTAATCCATTTTTACCCTTGACCCTTGACCCCCTTTTCACTGCTTTATCAACTTCATCAAGACACATACAAACAAAAAGCCATTCAGCACCATCAACATTTTACCAATATGCCTGTTTGTCTTTTGTTTCAGTTGTATTTAACATCTGTCTTGTCTCCCCTGTCATGTCTTGCACTTGTTTTTGTTGCCTAATTTTACTTACGTTTTTCCATTTTCCACTATTTTATACTTCTTCTCCTCCACATTTCAGAGATAAATGCTGATCTTTTTATTCCACTACATTTTCTCACACCTGTAGTTACTCGTTCGGCTGCTTTGCAGATTAAAATTTTACATAAAATAGAGGTTTTTAAGATGTAATGCATTGTTAAAGATTAAACAAGGTTCCAAACCTTCATGGCTTGTGACCATAAACAATAAAAAAATAAATAGCCTCTAGTTGAGATGTGTCACATTTCAGATGTTTATGAGTTGGTGAGTTGTTTCACCAGTGGCGTAAAGTAGTTGTGATGGGCCCTAGTGCATGCTATTGTGCACATATCGTCGAGACTTGACGCTGGATAACATCAACATACATGTTACCCAATAATCATTATTGCCTATCTGTATATCTCCAAAATACTTAAGAAGTTAGGAAATTATTCATTTATTTTTAACAATTTCAATAGTCTATTATAGTTTATTTTGAACAGGCATTTAATTTTGTTATGGATGCTATTGAGTATTTTACAAAAAAATTAAAAAAAACACATGACAAAGATGGGTTTGTCTTTTTCAAGGGCATATATAGCAAACGGCATTGTTTTTAATTTATTGAGTTTTTCTTTGAACCGGGGCATAGTTGGCACTCACTCATAATGGCCCATTCTCTACCCAACACATTGTTGGAGGGCCCACTCCCTCTATGAGCCCCCACCCCCCCACCCACCTCATGGGCCTCAGTGCTACTGCACTGCCTGCACTGTCTACATATACGCACCTGTGTTCCACCAAAGAGACATTTCACCTTTAAATTTCTCCAATTGTTTCATTTAATTAAAAATAAATACCTGTTTGACGCCCAAAGAGGTGAAATTATCCTATATTTAAATCACAGAAATGAAAACATTTGAGAAAAGTCTGAAAAATTATTATAAATTTGTGCACTTAACGGACTAAACTACTTAACTGTGGTCTATATATAGCAAATAAACCAGCTCCACCTCGAGTAGCTACAACAGTTCAATGCTAATTTCACATTGATGCATCAAGAATCTGATAATGTCATATCTAATATTATATTAGTCACAGAAGCCATTTTTCTTCAGAATGAGCATGTTTACTTGGGGCACCCGCTCTACTAGGTGAGCTGCTGGCTATCATGTACTATGAGCTACCATATACCAAGGCTGTGTCCTTGCCGCAACAGCCCGGGTTTGATTCCAACCCACAGCCCTTGGCTGCATGTCATCCCCTCTTTCTCCCCCTTTCATGCCAAAACTGTCCTTTCAAATGAAGGCAAAAAGCCAAAAAAAAGACTGAGTATGTTTACTTTTGATACTTCAAGTACATTTTGTTGATAATACCTCTGTACTTTAGTAGGATTTGGAATGCAGGACCTTTACTTGTAATGGAGTGTTTTACATTGTTATATTAGTACTTTTACTCAAGAAAGGATTTGATTAATATTGTTAATACATATTGATTCTAAAACGGTTTCAATACTCTTTTTTTCGAAGTATCAATACCCCCATACCAGCTGCGCTTTTTCGCTGTCTCATGTTGTTATTGTTTCCTACAGTTATTCTGCTGTTCTCTGCTACTTACCAAGAAAAGAAGTCATTAGTGTCATGTTATAGATTGTTATATTAATATTTTAATTAAAAAAAATAATTGTATGCTCTTGATTTCAATTTTTCCTTGTGGTATCGAAAATGGTATCCAATCAATATCTTTCAAGGTATTGTATTGAAGTTCGAAATTGCAGTATCACAACATTAGATCTGAGTACTTCTTCTGCCAGTGTAGATATTTGATTTACAACCATATAAAACAAAGAAAAGCAACAAATTCTCACATTTGAGAATCTGCAAGCAGAGAACATTTGACCTTGATAAATGACTGAAAGAATTAATAACTGATCGATTAATCCACAACTTGTCTCAGATTTGCTGGTTGGTGAGGTGTTGACATGGGACTGCATAGGTGGTGTTGGTGATGTTGTTGTTGGATGAGGAGTTGTATCTGATCATTTCCAAAGGTTTGGAACAGTAATCTAATCCAATGAAACAAAACCAAAAACTACAGATTCAAACACCATGACAGCTGAATCACACATCTGTTTGACAGTCTGTACATAAGTAGATCATTATAGGCTCACAGAAATAGATCTTTCTGTATTTGTTGAGTTTATAAAGTGTCATTGTGCCTACTTATGGCATTTTTGTACACCTTAAAAATGTTAGATAAGCAAGGTGAGATAATTGCAACTCAGCCTTTTGCATTGTTTGCATTGTTAAATTTCAACATATATCAAGCCTGTAACTAACAATTATTTTCCTTATAAATGGATCATTTGGTCTATAAAATGTCTAAATACAGTGAAAGTCTCCAAAAGCTCAATGGATGATTCCCAAATGTCTTGTTTTTTCCAACCCAAAAGTCCAATTCACAATTATAAATGACAAAGAACGAGAAATCTTCAAATTTGAGAAGCTGGAACCATCAAATATTTGGCAGATTTGTTAAATATTTATCATCTGAAAAATGACCGAAACCATTAAACCAATCTATTAACAGTTGCCGCTCTAATTACTATCAATCTTTCCAGGAAAATAATGACTAATGTCTCCTGAAGGGAAATAAACACATGCAAACATAATATATTGTGTAACAAGAAGCAAATCAGCAGATACAACTGTGCCGAGTATGCAAATCGTGGAAAATAAAGGCAGATTCCATTTTCTAAATGCAAGTAAATTCCTTGAATGAACAATACATTCATTCAAAACGGAAACCCACAAACACGCAGAGGCACTTCTCTGATTTCCAGACTCCACTCTGGCTTTTATAATCATTGAGAGGACAGAGGGCTGATGCAGATGCAAAGTGTTTGCAGGCGGAGAGGCCTGGCACTCTGCTCGCTCTGCTTTATTGTGCGCTCGCTGTCACATACAGGTCTTCATTAGGAGCATCTAGAGACTTGCTGAGGGGCTTTTGTGTGCGTGAATCACTGCGGTTTTATGTGTCTTTTTGCACCACTAATACGCCACTATGTCAGATGGAGTCTGTTTTAGTGCAAGGCTTTATGGGGGCAAATTGGTGCCGAATAGGACGGCGGAGCACTTTAACAGCACTCACCTTCTCCTCACCCCTTTTAACTTATTAACTTATATTAACTCATTTTAACCTGTCAACAGCTCTGCATCTGTATCACAAATAAATCACAGCAGTGGGTGTAGAAGAGTGTGTAGCTGGGTGCAAAATGTGTTTACGTCTGTGTGTGAAGCCACAAGCTTTTTACCTCCTAGTCACTATTAATGAAGCCAATCTCCATTTTGACTGTGTGATCACTTTTTAATGCACTTGAGTGTTTTTTAAAGTGCAATCAAACGCTAATTAAAGGCTGGTGGTGGGTTTTTTTCTTTTTTCCTACAGGCTGACCATAAATGCTCTTTTGTGCATGCTTTCACTATAAGAGGAACATAAGCATGAGTCAATAGTTAAATGCACCTGCAAGACGGTCCTCGGTGAACTGTGTCTCTTTTAAAAGGACACAAAAATGAAAGGTAAACAATGTCATGAAAGCCTTTCAGAGAATTTGCAATGATTAGTTTTTCCTTGCTCTTTGAGTGACAGCACAGAGCACATAAAGCCATGAAGCCACAGTGTACTGTCAACACATTAAAATCCATGTCAAACAACATGTCAGCAATGTCACATTTAAAGCTAGAAATAGCTAATTATACATTCATTATTGTGAAACATCTCCTATCTATCTCAGGAATAAATAGGTCTATTCTGATCGCAAGATTCATAATATTCTTGTATCTCCAGCAGTGGACTGTAACCAAGTACATTTACTAAAGCACTGCGCTTCAGTATGATTCTGAGGTACTTTACTTGAGTATTTCTGTTTTCTGCAACTTGATAATTCAACTCCACCACCAGCCCAGTCACCAAAAGAAAACATTGACATTGGATTTTTCTGCCAACAACAAATGTTTTATTTGTGTATGTTTCATACATATTGTATCATGTTTCTAAAGTGACGCACAGGAGGGGATGGTGGGTAGTGTGATATCTTAGCAAAATGCCTGCCAAGCTGCAGACCACTGTTTGAGACCAACAAACAACAAAACAGTTTGCCCTTTGGTGAGTCATTGCTGTGTCTCCAGCAGCTTTTTAGCTTCTAGGTGTTTTGTAGTGACCTGTTGCTGTTTTTTCAGCAGAGAATGCTACGAAAAAGTGGCTACTGTGACACTGCTGCATTTCTGTTCAAAATAGTGCCATGAAAAGTGGATGTTTTTTACTGAGACATCACTGTGTTTCCTTCCAGAACAGTAGCACAATAAGCGGTTACTTTTTTCTAAGTAACCGCTTCTGCTTTTTTGCTGTGTTTCTGGACGAGACAGTGGCATGTAAAGAGGTTTTTTACAGAAACATTGCTGTCATGCAAATGGCTTGTTTTTTGTATTGCTGCATTTCTTGCTGAAAATATGACATGAAAAGTGGCCATTTTTTACTGAGATATCAACCTGACTCCCTCTGGGATAGTGGTATTAAAAGCAGTTGGGTTTTTTTTTATCAAGACATCACTGTGTCTCCAGCCGAAATAGCGGCATGAAAAGCGATTGGTTTTTACTGAGACATTACTGTGTTTCTGGCAAAAATAGTGGCATGAAAAGTGGTTGTTTTTTTACAGAGACATTGCTGTGTTTCCCCCAGGGGGAGCTGCATGAAAACACTTTCTTTTTAAAGAAAAGAAACATCTGGAAAAGTAGAAAACTGATGACAACAACAACAATGATAATAATAATTGTATTAAATTAAACTTGCAAAGCAGCACATTAAGTAGGTAAAATTAGCACTACCATGACAACACTAGAAAACTGCAAACAAAAATGCATGGCTAATAATGTTCCAATTAGACATAAAGACTAACACTCCCACTGGTGTCATCATGCATAAGGAGTATTTTTACTTTTGACATTTTAAGTGTATTTTGATGCAGATACTTTTCCTTGAGTAAGATTTTGAATGTAGTGCTTTTACTTGTAATAAAATAGTTTTAATCTGTGTGATTATTATTTCTACCTGGTTAAAAGATCTCAATACTTCTTCAAACCAATGCGTATCACTATAGGAACTATTTATTGAGTGCTTTGTTACTTTAACCTGTAAGAGTCAGAGCATGGAGTATATATGCTTCAGTGTGTGCCCACTAACCCCGACAGAACGCTCTCCCTCCTTGTCTCCTCTGGACTGTGGATTGATAAATGTGGGACACCGAAAAGGAAAGTGAAAAATCAAATCAGCAGAGCTGAATGTGTCTGTCCCTCTAATGAGCTGCTGATTGAACATTTCAGTGGGGAAACATGTAGTCATTAGTCTCCATGCTCCAAAGAAGCATTTAAAAAGAAACTTCAGTAGAAGAAAAAAAAATCTAATTACAATACAGGAGACACAAGAATAGCTGTGAAGCATCAATTTGAGCATAATCACTACAATTACTGTTCCCACGGGTCTGCTGGAATTACACAGTGATTGTTTTGAGGGGAGAAATTGTATGTGTGTGGATATGACACCTTTCCCTCAGATGTCATGCATATTCCCATCATCACACAGATCTTGGTTGTGAGTAACGTGTGTTTAGCTTGTCAGAGAACATAATTTTGTGTTGCTGGAGGATTAACTGTGTTAGTGACTTGTGAAATGATCAGTTACAGAATCTGTAACCTATTTATTAGCCTTCATCAGTTTTAGAAAGTAATCAGTTTGCATGCAAGCATGATGACGGAGTTTACATTTTCTTTATTGTTCCCTATATCAGTTTAAAGGGCCAGTTCACCCACCTTGTTTATTTAGAAACTCTGTCTTGATTACTTTCAACTAGACGTAGACTTCGCTGATTGGATTGAAAATATTTTTTTTATAGCCGGAACAAACCGTACATCATACAATACTTTCCCTCCTTAGACCGTCAAATGGATCAGGAAATACTGCCTCCCAACAAAAACCTGTAACAGGGAAAAAAAAAATGGAAGAGACCTCTGGAAGAGAATGATTTTTTTCTAGCTGCAGCATGAACAATTAGAAGAATTACAGTAGTGAGTGGGAAGACTGACAACAAAACGTTACAATACTAAAGTCTGGATATAACAAAGACTTGAATTTGCATCTCTGCATCAGCCATCTACAGAGAGGAATGAATTTCAGTTATGTTGCCGAGTTGAGAAAAGGCTTGCTTGGGGATTTCGTGAAAGGGGAACACCACCTAAATTAAGAATTCCAATATGTTATTTCAATGGTCTCGGAAAGTTCAATCAATATTTATCAACATGAGCTTCTCTCTCTCAAAGCCAGAAACCAGAGGAACAAGTCTCAAATTTGTGATGTCATCAAATACAAATTCTGTAGCTGCTCCACAGACAATTAATTGGAGATTGATTTTGTGGACCCACAGAATGTTTGTATTGTTGTTTTTATAGACAAACAAGCTTTATTCTGATGTTTACCCATATACTCAGAACCAGTGTTAATTTTGTTGAGGAAAACTATGATGAAAAATGTTCAACAACGACCTTTTTTCCATGATGGAAATGAGACGATGATGAGCTAAAAACAGATCCTGAAGACACAAATTAAGACCAAATCTATGTTTCGTTTTCATTGACGAGACATGACAAAAATGTTCGTGGTGGACACGGACATTGAAAGCCGAGAACAGATGTGGTTGCAATTATCTTCAAATGCCGCAGGAGGGACAAGCTGGCAAACTCCAGTAAACAGTCAGCACCAGGATGCTTCGCTAGCCAGCAAAAAAAACACACACACACACACACACACCGGAGCAGTGTCAGCCTTTGGTGTGAGTTGTGAGCTGTAATTCAGCAGTAAATAATCAGCTGTGTGTGTCTGACTGTGGATGGTGGAGCTGCTGAATAGATTTGTGGAGTTAGTTGCAGCAGTGGCTGTTAGCAGTTAGCTCCACTCCTCAGCCACTGAACAGCAGCGGAGTGAGCAGCCACCGGCCAACAGACTTCACAGCTGATGTCTGTGGGACTCCAGTCAGTCCAGACTTGAAAAGGTTCATGGGTTGATGCTGTTTGACAGGCAGATAGTAGGGTCAGTTATCTGTGAGTGTAGCTGTGCTGTATGTAAACACTTTTCTCTAACAGAGATGAAAGTTTAGTTTTAATCACTCTGAGAGAGAACACAACTTTAAACCTCCAGACTAACATGTTGCAGATTAAGAAAGAATTCAGGCTTTAATTAAGTTATTTCTCTGCTTTTCAACAATGAAATCGATAAGTCAGACTTTACATTAAACCTGGGTACAAATCATAGTTGTCTCAGATTAGTTATTTGTGGTATAAACAGAGAGATGTTGAGCTTTTCAAATGATGATCAGTAAGTGTTTGCTCGTAGATCATCCTTTCAACCTGTCAAACACTGCTGGGGAAATGACAGTTTTTAAGTGTGCAGAAATTATTTGTAGTTGTAGAAAAAAATGTCTAAATTTTTTGTACAACCTGTCACTGTGATTCTAATTTGTGATACATGAATTAACCTAACTGGATTAGTTTAAAGGTTAAAAAACAACACATAGAAAACATAATGACTAAAAGTAATGACTAACGTCATGAATTTTTGTCGACTAAAACGTTTTGATTCCTCATCTATTAATACTAAACAAAATGAAGGACTAAAATGACTAAATTGTGATTAAAACTAATAAGCATTATTGTCTCAAGACTAAAACTAAGACTAATTCTAAAATATCTGTCAAAATTAACACTGCTTAGAACATTCTCCTGGGTGCTCTCAGTGTCATCCCTGACAGTGGTTCCCAGTCCAAAAGCAGGTCGCGGGTCCATTCTAAATGAACAGCACGTGACTCACAAACTTGTGTTATAAAGTGTGTACGAAACACACTTTACAACTACTTCACAGAGACAGTAAACTAGCTTGATGATGTGGCTAAACCCAAGTATGACACTGACTAAGGAAGAATGTGGATTCTGTGGCTGCACCAGTTGGGAACCACTGATCTAGAACATCTTTCACCTTTCCATTCCTTTTGTGAAGCAGCTCCAGAAATTATGCCCTATGTCATCACAAAATTGAATTTTATCACTCTAGCATTTGGATTTGGATGAGAGATGTTTATTGTTACCAGTATTTTTGGACTGTCTTAGATCATAGGATTAAGTCCTATGATCTAAGACAGTCCAAAAATACTGGCCTAAGGCACACCTGTGCAATAATCATGCTGTCTAAGTGCTCACTAACACAGATTTAGACAGATTTGTGAACAATATTTGAGAGAAATGGTCTTTTGTGTATATAAAAAATGTTTTAGAAAAATGGGAGCAAAAACAAAAGTGTTGCATTTATATTTTTGTTCAGTGTAGTAGTCCTGCCATTAGCACGCAGTAGAGCTCTAATCCTGGCTGGCATGTTCCCCACGAGCCTTTCACACTGTTGAGGGGTAATCTTGTTCCGTTCTTCTCGAATTACTGCTTTTAATTGGTTTACGCTCTGAAAGAGACCTTTTGATGATCCACCACCGATTTTCAATGGGGCTCATGTCCAGGGATTGAGCTGGCCACTCTAAGACCTGGATACTGTGCTCCTGCAGCCAAGTTCTACTGGCCCTGGATGTGTGGCAAGGGGCATTATCTTGTTGAGACATCCAGTTTTGACCTCGACGGAACAGTGCACGTGCAGAAGGGAGCATGTGGGTTTGGAGAATGGCACAATACTTGGCAGTTCAATGTGCCATCACAGACAGTGAGATGACCAACACCAGCAGCACTCATGCATCCCCAAACCATGATACTGCCTCCACCATGCTTGACAGTGGGTACTGTACATGCTGGAGATAATGCTTCGCCTGGCCTTCTGCGTACCCTCACATTAGCAGGAGGAAGATAAAGCTGGTAACTGGACTCATCTGACCACAGAATCTTCTTCCAATTCCTGTCTGTCCAGTTCTTGTGTGCTTGGGCCCAACGACGCTGAGCTAACCTCTGTCTCTCATTGATCAGGGGCTTCTTGACAGCCTTGTAGGACCTTAAGCCATGATCTAAAAGTCGGCCACATACAGTGCGGGTGGAACACTGGACACCAGTTTGGTTTGACCACTGCTGCTTAAGCTCCTGTGATGTCATTCAGTGGTTTTCCCTGCACATGCGGATCAGGATGCGGCCATTTCTTGCTGAAGAAACCCTTGGACGCGCAGATCTTGGTTTGTCTTCCAAGCTGTTGGTTCGTCTGTATTTCTGCAGAGTGTATCCAACTGCTGAAGGACTGCATCTGCACTTCCTGGCTATCTGGCGGCAGCTGTACCCTTCCTGGCTGAGAATCTGTATCTTCTGTATCAGGCATGTGTCCTGCGTTAGGTTCCTTGTTTTAGCCATTTTTGTCTCTGAAGAACTTTCAAATGTGCTGGCTTTATATAGACACGAAGCACGGCAACAAAAATTGTGTCTTTTAATAAAAAGCACGACCTTCATTAGTGGATCACTGGTACCAAAATGACCCAATACAAAATACAAAATTTCTTATGTATTTTTATGGAACCAATCAATTTTAAGTGTACCATGTAAAAAGTAGTAAGTATAGTAAATGCATATGAAGTAAAAACAGTACATTCATGTTCTCCAGACAGGGAGGAAGAGGGTAAAGAGCTTAGGAAGAGTCACTAACAGCATTTTTTGAGCTCTTTCTTTTCCAGTGTATGTGTAGCAGTAACAGTTCAGAACTACACTGTGGTTGAAAGCAAAGAATTTTAATACTGTTGTCATGACAGAAAGTAAAATTATTCCCAACAGAAGAGGGAAATCCGTTAGTTAACAAAATGGAGTGGCATTGCTGTGTTTGTATCTTGGCCTGCATGTCTGCACCTCCCTGTCAGATGAACGAGGAGCTGATCAGAGACACGCCGGCTAATGAGAAGTTGCTCTCAGTGGTAAGGTCAGACAGGCGTTTCCTCAGCTGGGGATCCTCTGCTTTACCTTCCCCATCTCTTCCCCCCAACGTCCCCTCCATCCGCTCTCTCTACTCTCTTCAAACACAGACCGTGATAAGACCAACTGAACAGGCCCATCATGTCACTGTGCTGCAGCCCAGAGAGGGAAAGAAATCAAGCTGTCACTGCGCAGCAATGTTGAGGGAGAGGTGAAGGGGAAGAGAAGCAGCCCCCCCCCCTTCTCTCATTCCTTCCCCAGAGCCTATTATAGCAGGTGCCAACACTGGGAGATGGATCACACACACACACACACACACCCTTGTGCACCTATCAGTATGAGGACACCCTATGTTGAGTTCATTTAAACTCTTTCCCTAATCTATACGGATCTGCTGAAGTCTCAAAAGATAAAAATTGATAATAAAACCACACGTAGAGGTTACAGCACTGTAAGGCTGTACTACTACATGCTAACATGGAATGACTACAACCTCTTAACACCACATTATGTATTGGTGGCATGAAATGTGTTAAAGCACATGCCGGACTGGTCACAGTTTAAAACACGTGGTTAACAGTGTGAAAAGGTCACAGTGTTAGGCACCAAACTAAAGGGTTAGTTTTAGAGAAAAATACTTACAATCAGTCTTTGGTTTTACACGGGACACACACAGCTGTCTCCTGAGTGAAAGTCGTAGACCCATCCTTCCACCCTGTCCTCCTCCCTATGTTGACTTTGTGTCTCTTTATACTACCTGTGGTTGTAACATTAATCACCACTCATTGCGTTATGTTGTTGAGCCAGGGTTGTATTCATGACACATGCACACTGCACACTGGCCAACTTTACTCGTACCACCATGTGAATCATTCTAAATTGACAGCCATGTGCCCACTATTAGCAATCAGCATACTGCCACATTTGTCTACATAAAGAAATGCATTTGCTTGGAGATATATAACGGAGGAAGTGATGAAGTTGTTTCTGTACATATAAGTGGATGTCTTGGCAGGTGGAAATGACTGGTAAGACATTTGTCACTCCCTGTAAACACGCTATGTCTCTGAAGATGTGCTCTCTCCTGAAAGCACAGGTTGTAACATCTTCTAGCAAAGTTAGAATACCAGCCTAACACCTGCTTGGAGTAAAATCAGAACATTACATACTCTGTATATATGTGCAATCTCATGGCAACAGAAATTGGTGGGAGTAGCTGATCAGTACAGGCCAAGCAACGAAAAACAATAAAAACTGAAACTGTTATATTTCAGTGTGGACAGTTTTACACTCCATTTTAAGCTAGGACTGGGACACTCAGTTTTGACAGTTGAATATCATACAACAATTAATGAGGATCAAAGGGCGTCAGTTTCTTAGATTTTAATACATTTTGCCAACACATTAGTAAATTAGCAGTTTAAAATACCACTGTTTAAGAAAGTCTTTTTAAATGAATGCAGTCTTAATATGCTATGCATTTAGTTAAAAGATGTGTGTTTATATTTTCTAAGACCTTTATCATTTGTGCGTACACACGGTCTGAAACAGTCCTAAATTTGTTTGCAGAGACAATTTCAAGTAAAAAAAAGATTGACAAATCCCAGATTTATGCGTACAGCACTCATATGCACTGTTTCAGAACAGATTTGTGTGTACACACTGTTTCTGAATGAGGCCTAATGTGTTCCCAGATACAGAGCTACCAGTGTGGCTGTGGACTCTTAGTGTTGCTTCAAAGAAAACACAAAAGAATGCAGTGTAACATTTGTAAACTCTTTATTAGCTTATTTTAATAAAGACATGACATAGGTCAGTATCTGAACTGTCCAGATGCTATTTGAGTATTAAAGCTCTTAAACAGTGAAACAATGTGTGTAGGTGTTGTGTTTTTTTCTGTCTGTTAACAAACTTGTAAAATGTGGAAAGAAGTTTGAAAATCTTCTATGTGGCTGCGGATCTGTATGATGCGTGTGTGTATCTGGCAGGTCTGATGCAGCTTGTGTGTGTGTGTGTGTGTGTGTGTGTGTGTAATGGGAACAGCTGGCTGAGGGAATGAGTACAGAGGGAGAGGTGATGGATGCGAGTGGAGCTCCTGTGACAGATGAGCTAACAGGTGTTCACCACAGCCCTCAGAGAGACGCTATTTATGAGCCGGAAAAGACAGCCAGACGCAAAGCACACTACGCCACCGGCCCACTCAAAGCTAAAACACATCACGTACATCTGCACTGAACTTTACTCAACAATGAGCAACACAGCAGAACTGTCTTTAGGCGGCGGATTGGCTTTAGTTCGCTAAGAGCATCTTTACTCAAGAGTGGAGCTGAAACCCTTTCATCATTCTCTCTGCACAAAGTCCTCATACATCTTCTACTGCAGAATATTAACATTAAAGAAATGTGCACAGCTATGATACACTTTATCCAAGATCTTAACTCGGGTTCCACAGTTTGCGTCTCATGAACAATCACTTTGTTGTGATATTACTACTCTTAATACAGGCTGTCCTCTGTTGGCTGCACAATACAAATTTTAATGACTGACTCATCTTTACATTTTTTAATATTGTTGGTTTCTAGCAGTGGCCAGCTGCGTGCAAAGCCAACATCTTACAGGCACAGTGAATACCCAAATTTTATGTTGTCAATATGTTCTGTATGTCTGTACCTTTTAATTCATTTAAGAATAAAATTGATTTGAACAGAATTTTTTGGGCAGATATTACTTTCCCCATCTGGCAATGTTTTAAAAATCCAGAAGATAGTTTAACTACAATTACTGCCTTGTGGCTGTACGCCTCTGTGAACCAGTCAAGGTACTTACAGTTTACATCCATTTCTGTCAAAACATGGATGCTTCACACACATCTTACCCCCAGCAGTACAGAGGATCTATGCAGTCAGCACAGTTTCAAGATGGACACACAAGTTAGTGTCACCAATTCAGGATCTGACCAAATGTCTCCCCTTCTGTTCCTGAGATATGACATTGAATGAAGGCCGGAAAAGTGTTTTTGCAGAACATAATGATGTCACAGTGAAGCTGACCTTTGACCTTTTGGATATAAAATATGTTCACTTCATCATTTTATCCTATTAGACATTTGTGTCACAATGAGTGTATGAATTCCTAAGTAATGGTCAAAAACATGTTTTGTGAGGTCACAGTAACCTTGACCTTTGAACTTCAACCACCAAATTTTGATCAGTTTATTTGAGAGTGAACGTTAGTACCAAATTTGGAAAATTTGCCTTAAGGCCCTCTTGAGATATCACGTAAACAAAATGAGATGGAGGCAAGGTCACAGTGACCTTTGACCACCAAATTCTAATCAGTTCATCTGTGACTAAAAGTGGATGTTTGTGTCAAAATTGAAGAAATTCCCTTTAGGTATTCTTGAGATATCACATTCCGAAGAAAGACATGGATATAAGGTCACAGTGACTTTGACCACCAAAATCTAATCAGTTCATATTTGTAAACTCAGAACGTTAGTGAACATTTCTGCCAAATTTGAAGAAATTTTCTCTAGGTGTTCTTGAGATATCACTTTCAAGAGAACGGAATGGAAATCTGTCCATGTAAATGGACGGACAATCCAAAAACATAATGCCTCTGACCAAAACTTTCGCCGGCACAGAGGCAAAACAAAAATTAGAGATATTCTATAGATTCTTCTAACCATCTGGATTAAATACTATTCGGTCAACTGCATGAAAAATACATTTCTACCCTTCTAGTTGCGATGGTAGTTCCTAATTCAATATTTAACAACATGAACCAAAATTTTATTTTATTTTCAGTTAGTTGTCTATGTTTATGCAAGTTCGCATCATTCGGTATATTGTAGTACATTTTATGTCGCACAAAAAAGAGCATGGACATAATCATTGCTGTTTACCTGGATTAGAAACTACCATGGCAACTTGAGGGATGAAAATACTTTTTGTAGAGCAGACAGATTTATGTGTTCATCCAGATGGTTAGAAAAGTCTCTGAGGATACCGCAAGTGTTGTTTAACAACCTTGTGTTTATTTCAGAAATGGCAGGTATTTATTTTTATGCCTAGCTGTGTGACTCACATGTAAAAGGTGCAGCAGAAACTGGGGCTGCAGCAGCTGACATTAATATTGTAGTCACTGTTTTTGTTCAGCTGAATCCCGTTTGTGTTTGTGTGAGAGGTGAATTAAAACAGTTTAAATATACAGGGTACTTGTTTCATTACATGAAGTGTCGGCTGCAGTTGTATATGTTACAAGGTCATATGCATTTGCCTTTTATTGACTGTTAAATACAGATGCAGCAAAATTGTAAAAGATTTGATGTAAACTATGGACGTCAAAACCCTTCTGTTGGGGCTAGATTTGCAATGACTGATCGATTAGTTGTCAGCTATTAAATGTATGTGTATCCTGTATGAGAGTAAACTTATTATCTTTGGGTTGTAGAAAAAAACAAGACATTTGAGGACGTCATCAGATGGACATTTTTCACAATTTACCAACAAACGTATCGATTAATTGAGAAAATAATCAACAGACTAATTAACAATGAAAATAATTGTAAGTTACAGCCCTAGGTGGGGTGCAGATCATGAGTCGACGCTTGTCTACATGTGGTTTACAGGGGTGAAACATAACTATGTTTATTTTTTCAAATACTGTACTTAGGTACAAATCTGAAGTATTTGTACTTTACTTGTGTATTTCAATTTCATGAAAATCTATACTTTTACTCTATTTAAATATTGCAAATATTGCACTTTTTACTGCACTACATTTGTCTGAAAGCTTTACGTAACTTTTAGATCACAGTTTTTCACCTCTTCGAGTCAAAACCATGTATCTCCACGTGTTGATTTTGAACGTTTGTGATAAACTGAAGGATGAAGTGTTCCTTTATGTGTTGAGAAAATTCTCCTCCTTCTTAAGCTAAATAAGCTCTTTAGAAACCCTCTTGGATCAGCTGGGTAATACGTCGTCACAAAGCTGAAAACAGGGCTGTTTTTCTGACAGTATGAAAAGTTGACTTTTGAGAGATATGTGGTTCTCACGGGACAGCCATGCTACAAACATATGATGATCTTATAGAATATAATGCACTGCTATAAATTAAACCATCCAACAGTATATAAAAGAGTTAAAATGACCACCACCTTAAACATCTACAGCAGTAAAATACAGCATACTGTACAACTGATTGAATGATGATGAATTGTGATACTTTAGGTATACATACTTTTCCTTAAATGAGGTTTTGAATGCAGGACTATAAGATATTTGAATACTTCCTCCACCACCGCTGGCTTATAGAATACAATACAGCTGATTGGTGGATGGAAATACAGGAGATGAGGGGAAAGAACATATGACAGCAGGTGGAGTGACAGATTCAGAAAAATCATGATGTCATGAGTACATGGTACACAACTCAGCCTGCCAATTAGCAGAGCTCATCATTAACGATTTTGTGTTTCAGCCACGTTCATCTTAATGACCCTAAATCACAGCTGGAGAGACACCATCAGGTGACACGGAATAGATTACACCGAGGAGCGTCATCACCAGCAAGAAACACACAAATAAAACGTTTACTGTTTTAATAAATTCACTTTTTATTGTTCAGCAAAAGCGATACAAATAAAAAGACCTCGTTGATTTAAGTCTATATGTTTTGGTTTTCTAAATAACATTTTCACGTCGAAGGCACTTTAATAAATGTGATTTAAGGGCAGTGGAAAGGTTGGAATGTAAAACTACATCAGGGACAGAGGCTCGTCTGGTGCTGCAGCAGCTTCCCAAAGATTTATAATGTAATGAGAGTGTTGAGATGGGTCTAAATGGCATTGAGAAAATCCTCCTTTTCTCTTTTTCTTGGCATTTAAGAACAAAGTCCATCAATGCAAACACAGAGTGGCTTGGCTCAGGCACAAATACAGCTGAAATACAGTCAGACATCAATGCTTTAGTAGAGTATCTCAATCTATATAACAATGAAGAAGGACAGAAAAATTGGGCTGTAGCACCAAGAGTGAGGCAGCAATACTTTCTTACTCCCAAACTGCATGTGCAGCTGTTTGTACATTATAACATTTGGTCAAACCCATATATGGCATTATATTTTAATAGTCACCGCTGAGGTAAATGACTAGTTGGTTTGACATGATTGGATGGAGTAGTGTCATGTTTAGGAGTGACTTCTACAGGAGAAGGTAAGTGGGTCACATTTTAAAATGTATTATCAGTTCTATGATGCCTTCTGTGTGTTTTAAAGGGGGTCATCACTTTATTCACAAAGTTATTCCTGCGATTCAGGACAATCCTTTCCAAAAACCACAGAGCAGAACAATAAGAAACGCTGCACGCTTCCATTGTTTCCAGTTCTGTGTCAGTGACACAAGTTCAGCTCTTCGGTTTCTGTATTGTGGACAAAAGTGCCATGCCTGGAGTGTCCTTAACCGCAGAAATAAAATATATGAAATCTTTAATGAAGTGCTGTTCCCCTTTACTTTTACTAAAGAAAGTAGGGAGGAGGAGTGGGGGGGGGGGTGTTCCCTACGCCTGGGCGAGGGCTTGTTTGAGGTCTCGGAGCAACATGGACGCCATGACGCTCTTCTCTGTGTTGATGGTTAGCAGGGCAGTGGAGGACTCCTTCAGCTCCAGTGACACCAAGACCAGCGCTCCGCTGCTGACTGTCCGCCCAGCAAACCTGCAGGTGAGTTACAGAACGTGGGTCAGCTTCACAAAACCACTGAGACAGACTGAAAATGAGCTGCATGGTAGTTCCTGCCCACAGAACTACTTTCTACTGAAGAAATAGTTCCTGTAAAAACTGTTGACAGCACACTCTGCGGTTAATCTGCAGTAACAGTGACAGTGGAAAGAAATGTAATTTTAAAGTCCCTGTAAGCAGTTATAGCATCTTTAGCTCCTATACTGTGAAACAGAATATTTGCTTGGTGTACAGCTACGAGAGGGATTTAACTCAAACAATTTGCATTTGATTAGAATGCTTAAAAATGTGCGGGGGTGAATACAGGTATATTCAGGCAGACAGTATGAGGATAACACTGTGTTTTGTTAACATTAAAGCATGTAAACATGTTCTAATGACACCCATAATAAAAGTATGAACCTAAAAATGAGCATAATACAATACCTTTAAGCAACTTCTGCAGTGCTGTAAGCGCCACAAAGTTTCACTCACCCCCATTGTGTTGAGGTGGAGGCAAAAATTTCAGACATATCTAAAAACTTAGACAGATAGAACCATGCCTTGGTTTTATTTGTCCAAGTTTTTAGATATCTGTCTGAATGTTTTTTTTTAAGGCATGGTGTGTCACTCCAGGGCTAAATTAAACAAAATATTTTTGGTGACCAAAAAATAACTAAATAAATAATAATGATAATCCAAAGTAAATAAACATCAATGTGTCCATTCCCCTGTCTAACAAGTCTTATGTTTATAAAGATAAAAGATACAATTTTTGCAAAAAATTATGTTATGGAAACTAACACATGTATCTCAAAAATTGGTCATTACTGGGCAGGATACTGGAGCAGGTTGGTGTCTGGTATGTCATGCTATTTGAGAATAAAAACATGTATGTAGTTTTCTGGCAGTAATAAAACACTAGCTTTACATGTTATAGAATGAGACTAATCTGTGCAATAAACCAGGCCTACATCATTACTTTTATTATACATTTCTATTATTATATTTCTAGTTAATGGAATATTTCTTCAATTGAAATAAATAATAATGCCTAATTTCTTTATCAGTGAAAGACTTTTTTACTTAGAAAGTGTAAACAATTTTCCTGGAATTTCTGAATTCACATGAAACACCAGGACATGAGGCTAATAGTGACGACTGCATAACAAACATCAGGTACCTTTACATACAAGAGACTGCCCAAACTACACACTTAATGGAAATTTCTCCCTCAAACCTGTAAATCCTCATGTTATAAAAATTCTCCTACACTTCACACCTTGTAATTACTCTAAATTAGTGAGTGAGACAAAGCAGGAAAATGATGTGACAGGAAATATAGAGAGCAGAGTAACAGACAGTGCATTATCCCAGCTGACTAAAGAGCCATTAGGGGTGAGACACGCCCTCCCTGCCCGTCAAACAGAATTCAGCCTGTTTTTATGGACTGTGGGTGTCTATGAGTGTGTGGGAGCCTCTCCACCACTATGGGGGATGCCCTGTCCCACCGGCTCCCTCTGGACCATCAGGAGAATTCTTGGTCTGCCGTTTCCTTGGATACAGTCCCTGTAGACTGGGGGCAAATCTGGGCACACATGGTCCCCATTGAGAGCGCTAACAAGAGGTAGACAGGGGCTCTGACCCAGTGTGACCCTCTTTTGAGGGCGACAGAGCCGAGCGGAGCCCCCTCTCCCCTCTGCATCTCTGAGCCTCACGTGGCTAACTCCCAGCCATCTGCCTCCATTTAGCACTACATCCCTGCAACAAAGACCCCCCGTGGCAGCCCGCTTAGGCCTGACAAACAGCCCACAAAGAGCCCCACTTAGGCCTGACTAAAGCCTGTGAAGAGCCCCCACAGGACGGCCTGTGGACAGGCACTGTCACGGAGCCCCGTGACGGCGTGCTGAGTGGCAGGAGCGGCTACCACGTCCGCCAATTAGCACGCACACGTTAAAGATGGGGAGGCGGGAGGCGAGGGGGGCACTGAGGGGACATGCATACACAATAAACGGCGCTGGCTCACAAACCCAGTGTGTCTGGGTGTGTCTCTGGGGAGCTGCTAAATTACCATCAACAGAGAAGAGGGAGTTTATCAGGGAGCTCTCAGGGAGGAGAGAGAGTCCTCCTCGGGCTTAATTAAAATATTAGCCACTTCAGCAGGAAACACAAGCCATTCAAGAAGAGGATTAATTTCTTTCAAAAAATACCAACCTCTTTGCTCTGCTCTCACTGCTGTAAATAATTCACGGGTTGTATATCAATCCAAATCTCTAATTGTGGCAAATCTGAATGTGTCCTCTTTCATAATCTGTTGCAACCCCTTAAAGAACACAATAAAAATCCTATTCATGAAAAAAATAAAAGTATATTTTGTTTCCATTCAACACACAATCATGAAAACATGTACAGTAAACATACATGGCCCCTTCTCTTTGCCCCTACTGTCAGCAGCTTAAGGTGTCTATGTGGTCCCCATGGCTTTGCTAATGGATTTAGGATATAAATCTATCATTTACTCAGCCAGTTAACACTACCCCGAGGCTGCTTTCATTTTGTCTCAGGAGACGCCGCTGTGGGCCTTTGTTCATGTGTGGTAATAAGAGCGAGTGAAAGAAACAAGAGCATGTTTTGATTGTGTTTGATTTTCAAGCGTGTTTGCTTCGAAAATATTCTCGCTTTGCCGTTTGTGGTCGTGTGGATGTTGAGGTGCAAAGACCAGTTCTGCATCACATCTAACACAACACCAGTGCATTTTTAGGGCCTAGAAAGGGAAAGATTAAGGACAAGCGGGCCTTAAACGGGTCATTGGTATTCTCCTGCACTCTTCACACACTGGGCTAAACACTGGATTAATTGCAGTGTATGGAAAGAAAAGCAAAGCATAACCCCTGGACTTAGAGCAGGCGGATTGGCATCGATCGGCAGGGCTGCGGCTAAGCATCACTCTCCAATTATCTGCGATTCTCCTCAGTGCAGAGGAGCCTGTGTGTGCCATCTGCCTCCCCTCCACCCTGCCACTGCAAACACAAAGTGGGCTCCACCTTTACATTCACCCTCACGCAGAGAGGACGCAGAGGATTCTGCAACCAAGAATGCAGGACTTAACCCACAGCGAGTGCACAAGCCCCATGCATCTTAAGTAAACATTCGACCAGCTTTAACTCTCTGGAAACAAGGTCGGGGTCAAAAACTGACTACAGTGCATGATGTTTTCACAAAAATCAGAAACTCAGAAAAGCTGAGGCCAAACGTGCGGTGGCTACAGCTGGACATTATTGTTCCATCCCAGTTCTTGGCCAGGTGGACAAGTGGAGGAGTGTCCTTCAGCTGAGTGGTCAGTGAGGCCAGACCAAAGCCGAACACATGCGAGCAGACTCAGACCAGGCAGATGGCCAGAGCTATTAGCCCCAATTAGAAGCAGGAACCCTCCACGCATCTCCAGAGCTCGGCCATACGGACGAACCGCAGCGCTGCACTCGAAGGGCAGAGAGGCAGACGGACGTGAGAGGAAGGAGAGGACAAACAGACTGCAGAGGCTGATGGGAAACAAAATGGGAAGAGGAGGCGAGAACTTAACTCAGTGAGGATTCAACGAAAATGTTGCCAACAACTGAGTTTAACATGTAAATGTGACTTCATATTATATCTTCATTGTGGTAATGCGGGTTGTTAATAGACTACAGTTACACTGCACTCTTTGTATCATCTGAAGATAGATCATAAGTCGCACTGTCTGCTGTAGCAATCTGTAATAAAGAGACCAGACGTTTAATTAGTCAGGTTATAAATGATAGTCAATTAAATTTTAAATGGGAACAAGAATTCAACTTCACTGAAAAAAGGAAAATTCACAATGTTCAGAGAAACATAATTTAATTATATCAAAGTGTAAAGTAAAGAGAAAGCATAGCTTATAAATCAAGGGGTTCAGTTTTTTTTCTGAAAATTAGGCTCTAACCAGAGGGATTGGCAATGCATGCAAAATTCGATCAAATTTGCTTTCAAACGGACTGAAAAATAGAGCACATTTATTCTATTCCGCCTGTTTAGACATAAACAAGAACAGCGTTTTCTACATTTGCTTTCCTGCTTGATTTATTGCCATCCTCCTTTCCAGCAATCAATTTCTGTGTTTCAGTGGCATCCCCCCTCCGCTCGCGCCTCGACGCCTGTTTGGGAAAAGCAGTGCTGCACCCTGCTGATAAACAAGAGGAGTGCAGGGGATGCAGAGGTGCAGAAGAGGGAAGGCAGGCTGTTGCTTTGTTAAACAGAACCTGTGTTAACTCCAACACTGCAATCTATCACGCAGTGAGGTGCCTGAGGTCAGTTTAAAGCACAGGCAGTGTGTTGTGGACTCATTCTCAGGATTCATATTGTAATCCTTTTCTACATTAAACCCGAGCTCTAACTCCTCTGAGGGCAGACAGTTTGTGTGATCTTACCCGGATTAGAGGACCCTTTTTCTGGGGAGATCAGAGGAGAAAGAGAGAGGTCCTGGATGGAGGTCACCTCACACATCACATTTAATGCCAAGTGACCTCCACAATAAGCTCTCAGTGGGTGTATCCGATCAGATCGATTGCTCTGCTGTGTGTGTGTTATTCAAAGTATGCACAGCAGCAACACACAAAAACCCCAGGACTAAAATTACTAGTGCTAAAATGATGAGCCCACTGGCAGAAATTTAATCAACAACAATTTGAAATCAAATAACTGTTTGTCATTTATCAAGCAAAATCTCCAAACACCCTCTAGTTACAGCTCCTCAAATGTGAGGATTTGTTGCACCTTACTGTTTTATATTACAAAAATTAAATTGATTCAATTTAGTTTAATTTAATATTTGGTGAGTTTCTGACGGTTGTTTAGACATTTAAAGAGATCATCTTTTCCCCTGTGATCCTGCGATGGGCATTTTTCAACGTTTTCTGACATTAACCACCACAATGATGAAATGTGATGGGTTTTAAGTTGTATGTCTTTTTCTTTTTTTGCTATGGACCCTCTCGTGAGTGAAATAAAGTTTGAATTGGATTTAAATTATCTGTAGAAATAATCCACTGATTAACCAATAATGAAAATAATTACTAGTTGCAGCCCTAATATCACACCACTCTCGGTTGGGATCCAGATTATGAGAAAAGGAAAATGTAGTGTAAATAAAGCATGAATGATCCATTGTCTGCAGAAGGTATGAAACAAAAGCTGCTTCCAAACAAAAAGACAAAAAATGGATGATAGAATTAACAAACTTGCTCCAGCATCGAGTTGGAAAATTAAAGATGCAATCATAGCTAGGGCTGCAACTATTGATGTATGAATTATTGTTTGCTTTAACAATATTTTTCTCACTTTATTGAATAACTGTTTGTGTTTATCAAATCTTGGAAAATAGTGAACAATGCCCATCATACGTGCCCGTAGTAACATTTTCATGCTGAATGCTGGTCAGACAAAGATACTCAATTTACTGTGATAGAAAAGTAAGACAACTAGAAGATAATCACATTTGTGAAGCTGACACCAGCGATTTGCTTTTTTGCTTTTAAAATGACTTAAATTATTCACTGATTGACAAAACTGTTGCAGATTATAGGTATTCTATGCAGGGTTGTTGATTAAGGTTTGTAAACACGCTCGCCAGCAAAAGTGAAAGTAAAAGCCAACCCCAGATTTCACGTTTAGCATTTCACCGCGCTATATGTGCATTTTTTTTTGCGCCACGTCTCTTGGATGCCTGCGGTTTACGGTCTTCCATGTGGTCGCTATCTTTTTATAAATCCCAACCTCATCTGAGATATGTGGGGGTACACGCCCATAAACATCCTGAACACAGAAAAAAAAGAAGAAAATGAGAGAATCCAGGCAGAGGGCACATACACCGCCACACACTGAGAGTGGGTCATAAGTAATGACTGAGAGGGATTACTTCTGTTTAGTCTATACATTGTTTTTTAAGGAAAATCTTGCAAAGTACATCTTTGACTTTAATGTTGACTGACTAAACAATTAATTGAATAACTATGTCATCAATAAGTTGTATTTTATTTTAACATGTAAATTGTAAATAGACTGCATTCATATAGCACTTATCTAGTCTTAGCAACCCCTCAAAGCACGTTTCACTCCATTCACACGCACATTCACACACTGGTGGCCAAGGCTACCATACAAGGTGCCACCTGCTCATCAGATAATCATTCACGCACGCTCAGCGTGTGGGAGCAATTTGGGGTCAGTATCTTGCCCAAGGAGACTTCGACGGTATACTTCCTGAGCCACCCCAATGTGTGAATATGGGCAGTCACTGGCACTGAATCAAAACCATAAATGGACAGATTTAAAGATCTTTGCTACAACTTCTCAAACACGTTATGTTCAAGAAGACAAGGACTGAGGATTTTTTCAGCAAGGAACTCCATCATCTCCAATGAATGGATGTTCTAAGGACGATGTGGGAAAGCTGGTCATCACCAGCGGACAACATGGAAGAGAGCGTCTTCATTATATTAAGACGACAGGGCAACATTGGGAGACTGTCTTCTTCTTAAACCGTCACAAAAGCAGAAGAGAGATTGATAGCATGGAGTCATCTGAGCTATTGGTTATTCTGAATGAAGTATGGGCTTATTGAATGTGGGCCTCTCCCACTGGCTTACATTGATTTCCACTCACTCTATCAGCTCTCTGTGCCCTTGTGCTTCTGTCGCCCTCTTATTCTGTCACTCTGACTTCCTCGCTGTCCCTTACTTATCTACCATTTCCTACATGTCTCTGCTATTCCTGACAAAAAGAAATGATCACTAACATGAGATCATTCAAAAGACGAAGAGACAGAGACATGTCTGCACAGAGCAGGAAAATACAAAGACAGACAGAAAGAGACGAGCGGGAAGAGGACAGAGCATGGCGCAGAGGGATGGAGTGAAAGACAAAGAGGAAGTGAAAGAGAGACAGCGGTGTGGAGGGAGAGACAGATGGGGGGAGCGTGCAGATGAAGTGAAAGAGAGACAGAGCAGGAAACAGAGGGAGAGAGGGAGGTGTAATTATCTATCAGGTGTTCGGGTGTGCGTGACAGAGGAGGAAGCTCATTAGCACACTCTGTGTACACCAATTACACAGCCAGGCTTCTCAGGGCATTCCCCTGGCATGTCTGTCTGTGTGAGGCTGGTGGGGGACACACAGACACTTTCCCTCTATGATACCTGCATACACACTATCTCACCCAACTCTACATAAGAACACAAGGCACATGTACGCAGGCACACTCTCTTATTCACTCTCAGACAGAACAAACTCATAAAACACTTTCAAAGAAAGATTGTGGGATCACTACATTCACTAACTGAACTGACTGATGCCTGAATTTGGACTGAATTTATCCACAAGTGATTTTGCACGCAATAAAATAATGCATCTCTGAAATAAAGATATTAATTAGATCTTTCCATACACTTGGGGTATTTTAGGAACATGCTGTTAAATCAAATAAACATATTTTTCTACTTTATTTATTTGTTGTTCTGCAGTTTCCATCATGTTTTTATATCCTTTATATTACTGTTCCTCAGTATGCTGTATTACTTTACATGTACTCATGTCTGCAAATTCGATCTCAATGGGACTTGACTCATTTAATAGAAGGTAAGAATTGATGATAACTTCCCAAACTGAAGAATCCCAAACTACTGGAGCTAGTGATATATTTATGTCACCCTTGCAACTAGGCCTGTCAAGATAATTATTGACTTACTAAGGTCATACATGCATATTTGTTCACATCATAATGTCACCAGAATCTTAGTCAACATGATAGTTCAGTATTCCATAAATCTGGATAAATCATCTAAACATGTAGGCGTAAAAGATATCACACAAATTTTTCATTAGCTCTAAAAAGAAATGTTGTGAACAGATGTGTCTGGAGGTCCATTGTGTGGAAATGAAGAATTCATGTGGTGAATGAATTGTGTGTGCATTTCTGGAGAATTCACCTGTGGAAGTTGCTGGATGAAACCACTCCTACGTTGGCCACAGACAGGACCTGCTTGCTGATGGCCTGGCTGGAGGTGTTTGCTGTTGCCATGGTGATGGTTGCAGACGTCTCATTCATGCCCAGGAGCTTACCTGAGAGAATGCAAAATGTTAAGCCATCAAAGAACAACCTATACAAACAGAAGCTAAATTCAGGTACTAGTGTTAATTACATGTATTTGTCCAATTTAAATTCCGACTAAATATATAGCAGCTATGGGCATAATCACAACTCCACAGTCAGGCGTTCTACATATAAAATATCCAATTACTTGCTGTTAACAGAATATTTTGGAACCTGGTTTCAGGGTTGACACTGATGGAACAACAGTATAAAATAGATTTTAATGGTAACTGGGGGATGCTTAAAAGTAAAAGGTTGCCTTCTTTGATAATGCAAATAGAATTGCAAAAAAGACTCTCAATTGAAGGCAAAAGGCCAGTTCATGTGCACTTAGTAATGAGCAAGGATTTGGGAGAAAGAATGGAGATAAATATGCACAAGTTAGGCAGAAATAAAAGAGGTCTTAAAGGCAAATATAATGAAAACCTGTAAACTGAAAGCATGAATTAACTTCACTCAATTGGTATAAAGCAGCAATTTGCTAGAGAGAAAAAAGCTCCAGCAAAGCGAGTTGTTCTTTAGTGCAAGGTGTATTCAGTAGAGCTCAAAACACAGCGAATGAAGATTAATTAAGGCAGAAGCAGCATTAAGCAGGCACTTAAGAGCACACTGATGGCTTAGATATGAGTATGCTCTTAGCTCTCAATAGCTGCCACAGTATGTAGTTCCACAGGTGTGTGTGCCTGTGTGTTTGTGGGGAATACCATTAAGTGCTTCATAAGAGGCAAGCAGTCTGCTTTAATGACAAAGGTGAGGAAATGTTTAGTAGAGGCAGGGCTACTATGATTTTATTCCACTTCATAATATAGAAAACTCTCTAATTTAAAGATTTAAACCTCAAGCTTTGTCACTGAGATCTGCTGTGCTATTGTTATTAGGTATGTAAAACGTGTGTTAGATTAATCTTTAACAGTTTAATCGCCTTCAAAGAATAGGTCTGGTGATATTCTATATTTTTTTATTGTTAAAATCCTATTTACATTATGTACAGTGGCATGCAAAATTTTAGGCAGCCATGGTCAAAATTTCATTTACTGTGAATAGTTAAGTTAGTAGAAAAAAATTGATCTCCAAAAGGCATGAAGTTAAAGATGAAACATGCTTTTCAACATTATAAGCAACATTATTTTTGTTTTGTACAAAATATGTATTTTAGAGTGAAAATAAGGAAAGGAGCACCACGCAAAAGTTTGGGAACCCCAAGACATTTGAGCTCTCAGACAACTTTTATAAGGGTCTCAGACCTTAATTAACTTGTTTGTGCTCTGGCTTGTCCACAATCATCGTTAGGAAAGGCCAAGTGATGCAAATTTCAAAGCTTTATAAATAGTCTGACTCCTAATACCTTGTACCATCAATCAGCAGCCATGGGCTCCTTTAAACAGCTGCTTAGTACTCTGAAAAATAAAATAATTGATGCCCACAAAGCAGGAGAAAACTATAAGAAGAGTGCAAAGTGTTTTCAGGTAGCCGTGTCCTGAGTTTGTGATGTAATTAAGAAATGGCTGTTAACAGGAATTGTGGAGGTCAAGTTGAGGTCTGAAAGAACTTTCTGAGAGAGCTGCTCATAGGATTGTTAGAAAGGCAAATCAAAAGTCTCGTTTGACTGCAAAAGACCTGCAGAAAGATTTAGTGGACTATGGAGTGGTGGTGCACTGTTCCATTGTGTGCCTGCACAACTATGACCTTCATGGAAGAGTCATCAGAAGAAAACCTTTCCTGTGTCTGCAAAGGAACATCTAAACAAGCCTGATGCTTTTTGGAAACAAGTCCTGTGGAGTGATGAAGTTAAAATAGAACTTTCTGGACACAGTGAGCAAAGGTATGTTTGGAGAAAAAAGGGTGCAGAATTTCATGAAACACCTGCCTAACTGTTAAACACGGGGGTGGATTGATCATGCTTTGGGCTTGCAGCCAGTGGCAGTCAGTGGTCTACCTCAAAAAAAGCTGTTGGCAGCCTACAACTTGTTCAGAATGCAGCAGCTAGAATACTGATAAAGACCAGACAGAGAGCACATATTTTATAATATAACTATTTTAAAGTCACTGCATTGGCTGCCTATCAGTTGTGGAATTGATTTTAAGATTCTCTTATTAGTTTTGAAATCACTGAATGGCCTGGCACCAGCCTATCTCTTGGACATGCTTCTTTGATAAGTACCTAGCAGGTCATTCAGATCCTGTACTGCTGGCCTGCTGGTCGTCCCATGGATTTCAACAAAAATCCATGGGGAATCAGCGTTTAGCCACAGTGGCCAAAGACTATGGAACAGTCTACCTGAGCATCTGAGGGACTCCACCTCAGTGGACATTTTTAAAAGAAACCTTAAGGCATATCCTCTTAATTTGGCTTTTAGTTAATGGTGCCTCAATATTTGTTGCCTCTATTTTGAAGTCTCGTCTTTGGTATTTTCTACTTTTTTTTCCCCCTTGTATTTTTTTGTATTTTTAAATGTTATTTATTTTATACATTTTATCCTTTACTATTGTAATGTCTAGTTATTTACATGTTACTTTATCTGTGCTGTTTTAATCCTGGTCTGTGGAACACTTTAGGCTGCATGTTTGTATGAAAGGTGCTTCATAAATAAAGTTTAATTTGATTTGATTAATTTATTTTGAGTCAACTCTACATTGACTGCTGCCATAAATATTTGTACACCTAATGTGTATCAATCCACAGCCGTAAACAGTCCCCAATAAATGCACTATTTCCTCTTGTTTGAGTGACGTTTGCTGAAAATGACAGTGCCCAGCTGTTTGAGGAAATGACTGAGGCTTTAAAAAGTAAATAAATAAAAACCAACCATACTCTAGCCTTTTTTAAAGACTTGTGTCATCAGTAAGAAGAGTATGAGTTTGGGGAAGTCAGAAAGTTTAAAACGATGGACTAACACTGGTTTCTGGCAAACTGCTGAAAATTAATAATATAAAATATGCCCAGCCTTGTCTTTTAATCATATTATCAGCAGATAGTAATTTGCAAAGAAGACTGCGGTCATTTGGGCAAGTGGGAAGGATAATTCTTTTATCTGAGACCCAGTAGAGCTATCAGCTCAGAATGGCCTACCAGTAGCAACAGACCTATCAGAATGGACTACTACTTCTATAGATATAGTTAAAAGTATGGTAGCTTATTGTGTCAAGTAGGAATTGTCTATTGAAACGTGGTTAAAAGTAGAGTAGCTCATTCTGTCACCTAGGAAATGTCTACCAGAATGTGGTACTATCTCTATAAATATGGTGAAAAGTATGGCTGTGTCATTTGGAATATATGTATGTCAAAACACCAACAGGCTTGAAAAACTTACAGAAAACAAAGGCATTAGTTGTTCCTCTATCACCAAATTGATTCAACACTAATTATTAACAATAACAAGCATGTCAGCTGATATGTTTTTTTCCAGCAATATTTCATTGTGGCCATCTATATATATGGTATAAGCAATCATTAGAACAGTTTATGTGCATCAACGACTTTGAATCAGGAGAAAAACAATGCAAGCTTATATTTAGTGGTAATAACAACAATCTTCATTGTGCTTATAACAGGACACTGATGCAAATACCTCACCTTGCTCCTTGGTGAAGTCTTGCTCTGTCATGCTACTGGGCATTAATAGCTCACCCACAGCCGGCTGGATGGACACACTAAACTGGTCCTCCTTGGTGCTGCGAGAGGAAAACAACAGGAAAGAATTAGTGAATCATTTACAGGATATCTAACATAAAGAGTGAAGTAGGATAATTGTAAAGTCAGACTTGTTGCAAGACAATGTTTCTCTCTGCTCTGTAATTCAAATTTACTTTAAGCTGAATGAATTAAAGATGACATGTGGTACAGTGTATGTGTTGGGTGCACTTGTGTGTATTCTTGCTTTGCTTGTGTATTAAATGTTTCTCTTCTGACTGCCTTGCAAACCATGCTCTGTGAATGGCATTTTGGGCCAGATTGATTCCCCCATCCTGAACAGATTTTCTGATAAGATTATTGATCAGCTGAGCAGCGGTGCCGATGGCATTCAGCAGGTTGATTTGAGCTGGGGCTGATTACTGGAGGAATAATTGTTATCCCAGTGAACCCAGATCAATTGTGGCTGATGTCTCACCTGGGAGTGCTGGCACAGAGCAGGGAAGGAAAAGGAGAATTACCAAAGAACAAATGAGAGAGGAAAAAGGTAAGAGAGGATGCAAATGAACGTAAAAGAAAGAGACACACCAGGGAGATGTGATGATGAATCTGGAGAGCAGTAGCAGACAAAGGTAGTGAAAAAGATGTAGGTCTGAGAGAAAAAAAAGCCCGACTTGATATGAGTGGATGACAGGTTGTCTTACCACAACTGGAAGTTGGCTGCTTGTGTCGAGTCGCTGAAGTCAATACCCATGGAAACCGTCACTGAGGCCTCTGGCTCCAGCCGCTCTGAGAGTGGAAAAAAGAGGGGAGGAAAGACGAGAGGAGAAAAGGAAGAGTGAGTGACAAGGGCACAGTGTGCAACGTGGGGAAGGATGGAGCAAAGGGAGAGGAGGTGGAGGGGGGAGGAGGGGGGGCAGCAGAGTGGAACAGACAGGCATCCACACCACTTGTGTTTTCTACTTCACAAAGCAAGGCCACCGTGTGTGAGAAATCTATCCTTCAATCTCATCCCCCCCCACACCTCTAGCCTCGGGGAGAGAGAAAAAAAAAACACATGAAGGACTAGCATATTTCCAAAACAACAGGCTTGTCAAAGAGAGCATCAGCATCAAGAGGAACGAGGTGAGGGAGACAGACGGAGCGGACAAAAGACAGAGAGTTAAGTAAAGGCAAAAAAAAAAATGCTGGAGAGAGTCTGGACAGCTGAATGTGAAAGGAGGATGGGGGGGGGTTAAGGATGAGAAGAACACAGACAGACAGAAACATCCTCCGCGCTTCCCCAGCCGGCCTGTGTTTCTCTCTCCGTGGAGCAGCGCTATTTTACTGTATAACTCTTTCTGCAGACAGAGAAGAGAAGAGACTCTGGAGGAAACTCTCTGAAAACAGAGCCATCATGGACTCACTTCCAGTCCAACCTTTACGCTCTAACATGCATTCTCTGGTTTAACCTTTTTTTCACACTCTCTGTATCCTCCCTAGTCTTTCCTCTGTGTCAATATAAACCATAACATAAACTATTTAGAATACCATCTGAAGTAAAGTAAAGACTATTCAAACTACAAAGTTACATGTATCCTTCTTAGTTATTTAACACATTTCAACTAGTTAATAAGTGGTAATATGTGTAAGAACAAGTTGTCTGCAAAGGAAATATGCAATTTGAGATGATTTAAGTCAGCAACTTAATGAACTAAGAAACTACCTTATCACTTTATGACACATGCAGTAAACACAGAATCTATTATCATCTTCTGCACTACTGTCAATCACTCGGAAAGGTTTTTCAAAAACTGCTAATTTAAAGGAATTATTCAATATTTTGAGATGAGAAGATCCATACAAATCTTATGTTTGTACGATAAATATGAAGCTCAAGCCAGGAGGAAACAGTTAGTTTAGCTCAGCACTGCAGCAATATCTGATGTGGAGATGTGGAGAAAAACAAATACCACAATATTTTTGATCAAATACCTTGATATTGACATTGCAATAATATTATAGGGTTGACTATCAGGGCCTTCACAAGACATTTATACAATAATTTTTAATAAATAATTGTCAGTAATGTGGATATAATGACTAAGTGGTTAAAATGAATAAATAGGACAGCTAAAACAGTTTGGGAAGTTCAGAAAATTACATTGTTTACTGTAATACAGCCTTTAAAACCAGGAAAATGCTTAATGATAGTGCGAAATCTTAGAGGATATCTATTCTCTCATGACATCAATAGAATATCAATATATCGCCCAGCCCAACTCTAAAGGTAAAAAGTACACCTATCAGCATCTCTAAAGCTCCTTAATTAAAACATTATATCTTCGCTATATAAGTCAAAGTGTAAAAACAAAAGGTTGTGGTACCATAGGAAAAGTAACACAAAGGTCATTCAGACAGGCTGAAACAAGCCAAAAGATTAGTTTGTTTTCAGTCAAAACTAAGATCAACAATAAGCGCAGCTAAAATGTCTGCAATAATCCATCGCTGCATGGCAAAACTGTAGATGCACGGCTGTGAGTATGATAGGTTAAAGCTGAAGCAAGAAACTCAAAAAGAAGGAATGGTCATTAGGTCACTGTGTAGCATGTGAACACACGTTGGTGCCTACCTCCTATTCTCCTACCAGTAGTTATTGTACATATGTTTGATCATGAAAAACTAAACAGCCTTCAAACTGTTAGTCATTTTTTAAATAATATTCAGGAGGGCTAACATTAGCCAGCTCTCTCGATAATATTTCCTGTCATTGTTAGCATTTCGCGCTAATTGCTAAAGGGTGGCATGGTGGAATAGTGGTTAGCACTGCTGCCTCACAGCAAGAGGGTTCACACAGGTTTACACCGGTGTCCAAAGACATGCATCTGTCTCTATGTGTCAGCCCTGTGATAGTCTGGCAACCTGTTGAGGGTGTACCCCGCCTCTCGCCCAACGTCCGCTGGGATAGACTCCAGCCCCCCTGCTACCCTCAAGAGGATAAGTGGTTACGGAAATGAATGAATGTCAAACTTTTAATACATAAATCTGGACCTTCATTATTTTTTCTTGTTACACCAGGTTCACACTGGACGCGGACGCCTGGCCCATCACACCAGAAGCACATTTCTCCGCACCTGTCAACGAGGGATTCTGTTCTCTGCTCTGTTTAAATCACATGTAGAGCTCTGTCTCTGTCTGCATGTGTGTGTCTCTGTGTGTAACTGCATGTGTGTGTGTGAATGTGTATGTGTGTGTGTCTATGTGTGTGTGTCTGTGTGTGGGTGAGAGAGTGGCTCTGTTCATCTCTCTCACTCTCTGTTTAGACACAACTGACAAATATGTGGAAGCATGGGATGCATATTCTATTATTTATCATAGATCATTTATATCATATTTAATACACATTATATCGTTTACAACACATATTCAGTGCGTTTTCTTGCCAGATTCACTTGCAGAAAAAATAGACAAGATGCCGAAACTATTGCTGCAGTTTGTGAGCTGGCCTGGGCACTTGGCACCACATCCAGTGTGAACAGCCCAATTTGTTAACAGCAGTACTCCATGGAATCTCGGTGCGCTTTGCGGCACATCCGTGTCCAGTGTGAACCCAGTATTACTTTGTTTGTCACTGAACTAAGTTAGCGTTTGTACTTTGTTTAGCTAATGTTAGCCAGCAGTATTTCTGCTGAGACGCCATTGGTAAGAAATAATGTCTTTAAAGGACAGAGAGCTGTGGTGTTGGGTGATAGCCAGTGTTACAGCCTCTCTAGCTTAAATGTCATGACTTATGTGTGTGCTGGCTAATAATACAGGCTAGATGACTACTATGAATGTAAATCACAGAGGCAAACTGTGAGGCACTGTAGTATACAATCAAGTCCTAGTTTGGCTTCAGGATATTTACCGAACTCTTACAGGTCTTATCAGAGTCCAGCCAGGTACAGTCAGAGCCATTCATAGACTGATCTGGTTATAATTACAGTCTTGTCAGTGACAGGAATAGGATGGACATGCCAATTTGCAATCATGATGTATTTGACCAAACAGGGGCTTGACTTGAGCCAGGCATGTACAAAGTCCAGCTGGGGGTCACTCGTGGCCCATGGACCAATATTTTAAAAGTCTGTGACTTGTAGGAGCAGTTAAAAGTTGAATACTTTTTCACAGAAAAATGATACAGTTGCTTTTGTCTCGTTTTATGGCTTTTTCTTTTTTTTTAAATAACCCATATGATGCGAGAGCCAGCTGGGCCCCAGGTTTTATTGCATTATCTAATCTGGCCCCTCATTCAAAAAACTGACTTAAGCTATATGCAGCTCCTGGACAGAGCCATGATGACTTTAGAGACCAATAACAAGGAAAACAAACTTGCACGTTTAGATAGAAAACATCAGTCAACATCACGTGATGTGGTTTTTAAATTTTGTGGGGACATTTTTCCATCAAAGATGAAACAAAAGCAGACATGATTGGTTATAGGTTATGGTGGTTATAGTCGGCACCCCATTAACTTCTATAAAAGTGGCATCAAAGTCTGGCACCAATGAAAAATATGAATGCTGTGATAACGATGTAATGGCCCTCCCTTCTTTAAGAGCTTCCTTGAGGTGAAGTAGTAAGTCAGTGTGTAAACCATGACGAATATTTACAACAGTTTTATCTTTTTTACCATATCTCCACAACGACACTTTGCTAACCTGGGGGTTTGTTTAAAACCTGTATTATCATCTAACTGTTCATGTTTCTATCTCTGTTGGACTTCTTGCAATGTGGCCCAGTTCCCAGATCTCCACAATTAATTAAATGAGTATGATGTTTAGGAATGATGAAATGATGAAATAAAAAACTAAAACTCATGCTTTAATAAACCACACAAAGCTACTTGTTCTATTTTTTATATTTGTATCTGAATAATTTAAAAGCAGAGGACATGCCAGTAACTTGCTGCTACTAATTAGTTATCAACAAAGATGTTAATTGACTTAGGAACATGTTGCTGGACACAAACAGAGAGCAAATCACAAATACTATTTCATTTTACACCGTTCAATTACAGGTATAACAACCGTTCACATGGCGATGAGCAGCAATGGAAAAGTAATGTACCCTGTAGAGGCAAAGTGCAATATTTCTTACTAAATACAAACCCTGTTATGTATTGTCCTTAATGAACACACACAAATCAGCATTACATAAAGCTTTGTCTGTATTCATCCTCTGCAACTTATCCAAACCGACTCCAGCCACCAGCTCGCAGTAGCTGGGCTCAATCGATCCAAATTACCCACTGTTTGGCTGCTTGAGTTCCTTCAATGCCCAATCAATCCCCTGCAATTGACAGTTTTAACGTGCTCCACCGCACACCACTTGTGTGTGTGTTTGTGTGTGCATGAAAAAGAAAATCTTGAAGGAGCCCTGCTCTCAGTCATATATTATATGCAGCAATCATACAACAGTGTGACAAGAAATATGGAGATGGTGCATGTTTGTTCGTCCTGATCGATACTAATGAACAGGGATTAGCTGAAGTAATATTGGCTGTTTTCAGGTTGGGGGGGGGCGTATTTGCTGAGCTGATAGCAAACAGGCTTAAAATGGTCATTTAATATCTATCTGAGAAAGGTAGGGCTGCAGAAATTCCAGAAAGCCATCATGGATGAAAAGGAAAGCCAACCAATACTGTATAGAAATTGTAATAAATGCAGCTGTTTAGATTACAGAGAGGAAAAAAACAAGTATGACCCTAACTCTGCAAATACAAAAGTGAATTCAGGCTGGAGTTTGGCCCCCACATTTGTGAGGACTGGCAACAAGTTTAACAATCATAGAAAGTATCATTAACATAATACAGAGAAATGAGATTACATAAAAGCTTTAAGGCCATACAACACACATTTTAAATAAATATAACGAAACAAAACATCTGAAGACAACTAGCAATATCTATTACATATCTTAGTTAATTAGGTTAGTGACACAGAGATGGAATAGATAAATGAAAAATATAAACTCAAACATTGGACACCACACTTTGAATAATGCTCATAGTACATTAAAATTTCTATTAGTTTGAGATTAAGTAGTACTGAGTCAACAACAGAGCTTTGATTTAGGGTTTATACTGTGGAAAATACCTCCCTAAAAGGAAGAGACTGCCAATGTTCTATACTTTTATTAATGTCAACAATTACCATTTAAAGCCCAAAACCAAGCATGTGTTTACAACTTTTCTCTCAATACTTCCTGGCTTCCCAAACATGTCTGAGATTCTCAAACTCTAAGTCTACTGGTTCCTATGGAAATATGTAAATCTTTAAAAACAGGTCATAAATATTTACTTTCATTCTTAAAAAAAGACGTGTCACTCAGTGCAAAAGTGTGGCTCATACAGTGGCATGCAAAAGTTTGGGGACCCCTGGTCAAAATTTCATTTACTGTGAGTAGTTAGGTAAGTAGGAGATTATCTGATATCCAAATGGCATTAAGTTAAAGATTAAACATGCTTTTCAACAGTTTAAGCAAAATTACTTTTACAGGCGTGAAGCAAAAGTTTGGGCACCCTGCATGGTCAGTACTTAGTAGCACCCCCTTTGGCAAGTATCACAGCTTCTAAATGCTTTTTGTGACCAGTCTTTTTAATTCTTGTTTGGGGGATTTTTGCCCATTCTATATTGCAAAAGGCTTCTAGCTCTGTGGGGTTCTTGGGCTGTCTTGCATACATTGCTCTTTTGAGGTCTATCCACAGATTTTCACTGATGTTTAGGTCGGGGGACTGTGAGGGCCATGACAAAACCTTCAGCTTGTGCCTCTTGAGGTAGTCCATTGTGGATTTCGAAGCCATCCTCTCATCTTTAGCTTTTTTTACATACAGTGTGATGTTTGCTTCCAGAATTTGCTGGAATTTAACTGAATCCATCCCTCCTTCTACCTGTGAAATGTTCTCTGTGCCACTGGCTGCAACACGAGCCCAAAGCATGATCGATCCACCCCCAGTGTTTAACAGTTGGACAAGTGTTCTTTTTTCTCTAAACATACCTTGCTCATTGCGTCCAAAAAGTTCTATTTTAACTTCATCAATCCACAGGACTTGTTTCCAAAAAGCACCAGACTTGTTTAGATGTTCCTTTGCAGACTTCTGATGCTTAATTTTGTGCAGAATGCAGGAAAGGTTTTCCTTCTGATGACTTTTCCATGAAGGTCATATTTGTACAGGTGTCACTGCACAGTAGAACAGTGCACCACCACTCCAGAGTCTGCTAAATCTTTCTGCAGGTCTTTTGCAGACAAACTGGAGTTTTGATTTGCCTTTCTAACAATCCTATAAGCAGCTCTTTTGGAGAGTTTTCTTGGTCTTCCAGACCTCAACTTGACCTCCACAGTTCCTGTTAACTGCCATTTCTTAATTACATTATGAACTGAGGAAACAGCTACCTGAAAACACTTTGCTATCTTCTTATAGCCTTCTGCTGCTTTGTAGGCATCAATTAGTTTCGTTTCAGAGTGCTAAGTAGCTGTTTAAAGGAACACATGGCTGCAGAATGTTGGGACAAGGTTTCAGGAGTCAGAGTATTTATAAAGCTTTGAAAGTGGCATCCCCTGGCCTTTCCTAAAGATGACTGTGAACAAGCCAGAGCCCTAACAAGCTAATTAATTTGCATGGTGCTCCTTTCATGTTTTTCCACTCTAAAATTGTACTAAACAAAATAAATAAAAGCACTAATCTTGCTTAAAATGTTGAAAAGCAAGTTTCATCTTTAACTTCATGCCAGTCAAGCATAACTGGTCTGACGGATGTTACAATCTGTAACTCAACTGAACATTCACTGTTACATTCATGATTTACTGCTAACCTGACGTCTAGCTCACCTCCCTGTTTCAAATATGTCTCTCTATTCTCGCTCGCCACACACAAACACAAACCACATTAAACGCTTCTGTTTTCTGACGATGCTTGCATTTTGCTTTGTTTTGTCCTGTATTTCTATGTTAACAGTCATTTAATGTTTTTTTGTTTTTTTTAACAAGCAAAGTTAGAGTCCCAATATTGGGAAACACTAGATGTCAAATGTTACATCTGCTTCCTTGTGCAGGAGCAATTGTATCAGCATATGAGGTATAAAAGGCGTGGGATCTAAATCAACATGTACAACATTGTTCAAATGTCTGTCGAAAGCCCCTCTCATTTCAGCTGACGTGCAAAATTTCTTCCAGCAGCATAAAATAAAACTCAAGAACTTTAGCAGCAGTGCTGGACAAAATCCTCGGGCTAAACATTGTGATAAATATCCATTTTACGAACAACACATCTTTCTACTTCCTGTCAACTCTACAGTAAAGTGATCACAGTGCTTTTTCATCCTTAAGTTAGCTACTTCACGCTTCACAGTCAGCTTTGTACATATTGTTAACAGTATTTACAGTTCATTTTGTGGATAGGATTTTTAAAATATTAGAATGATCACTTCAGTGTCTTTAAATAGTGAGGTTAGCCAGTCAGCTAGTCTAGCTGGATATTAAAATGAAGAAAAGCACTATCAGGTTTGTGAGGAGTGTGGTCAGCTCTAAAATAAAAATAAAAAGAGCCCTTGTGAGCTAATGTAAGTTAAGCTCTGAAAATCAGGCTAGTGTTGGTGCTACAAAGTTAGCTTGTCACATTGGTTATCTAAGACACTGAGGTGATTATCAAAATGTTTCATAATTAAAAACACTATATAGTGTGTCACAGAGAAGAAAGATACACCTGGCTCTGATATACAAACACACACAGTACTTGTAAGTAGATCAATTAATTGTTGGTTTTCATATTTTCATGGGGATTGATGACAGTAAGACAGATATAAAATATCACCAGCCTTAACGTTTAAAATCACATTTGCTGGCAATGTTACAAATCAGTAAACAATACTGGATTTACCTGATGTTCCTGGAGTGTTTTTTTTAACATGTGTGATACTCATACTCACCAATGGTGTTAAAGCAGTGGATGTTCAGGCTTGCTGGACTTCGGTCTCCTATATGAATCTCCTCAAGGCTGTGATCTGAGCTGTTGGTCAGTGTGACCTGTACTGCCACCATACTGGGCTGGTACAAACAGGGCTGCCTCGGAAAATGATACTTGGCTGACAGACCTTTTCCAGTCATATGGTGAAGCAGCTCATAGGTCTTCACGGGGCCGAAAGATGGAGTAGTGACCTAGAGGGACACATGAAAGAGGAGAAATAAACCTCAACAACCTCTGATTCTAGGTGTGATTTCGTACAGTGCAGAACAAGACTGACAAATACACCAAACTTCTCGATTATCAGAGAAATAAACTGCAGTATGGACTGGATCGATTTATGAACTGAGCACTGCAGGAAACAACAGCCTGAGAGCAGAAGCAGAGAAGAAAGATGAGAAAAACAGTACATGCAGAACATTGCTCAGAAGCCTAAAGCTCTCTACATCATATCCAGGGACGCCTTGTGCATTACAGTACAAATGCATCCACACAAGAGAACAGATTAATACAAGAATCTCCGCTCTTTCCATCACCTATATTCATGCAATTCAGCATGTCCAATCAGCAGGCAGAATGCAGCACTTCTGAGTGGAGTGGGACCAAGGGTTGGACGCTAACTCCCCGCTAACCCTCCCTTCATTAACTCTGTAGGGTAAAGAGGAGCCCATTTAAGAAATGTCCACAATCAGCCCAGTTAGATGGAAATGGGCTGGATGCTCGGTCAAACCAGGCTGAATAAAAACAACCTCTAATGAATAGAAACACAAGTGCCTGCATGGCCCACACCCGCCACTCGCAGGCCTTTTTAAAGGGGCTTTTACCTTGTCAGAGGAAGGAAATTGTATTAGCTTAGAGAGATATGAAAAGAAAGAATGTGGATATGGTGGTGGTGTATTCCTTCTCCTAAAAATTAACATCCAATTACTTAGAGGAATATTGTTGACACTTTCTGGTTCTCACTTCACAGCAGCAACTGTCAGCTCTCATCAGAAAGAAAGGTTGGTGAGCCCACACAACACAACACAACGCACTGAACGTATTTGACTGTCATAAATGAGAACATTCACATGACATGCATAAACTTCAGACACACCTTAACAATTCAAAGTAATGAAAAGCATCACAGAAGTATGACAGTTTTGAGTAGTTTCTTCAAGTCCGTCTGCCTCGACTGATGGCACCAATTAGTACAAAACATCAGGATGAACAAAGCCTTTTCACACCCTCTGAAACACTTAGCACCTGAATGTATACATATGCTGACACAGGGCAACAATGGCGCAAATGACTGAACATTTGTCATTTACCACCTCAGAGTTGAAAAGAAATTTAAAATATGTGTCTCAAAAAAAATCACAGAGGTGACAAAGAGGAGGGCAGAAATAGTGAGAAATATCATGTATGAAAAAACAACAGCCAGTGGTACAAAAAAAGATCCTGTGAATAACATACTTTATATGATTAAGCAAGGTGTGTGAACTAATGTGTTGTGGTGTGACAGGTGCTCCTTACAAGTGTAGATAGAAAGAAGATATAGTGCAAAAAGAAGTAAAAATATAAGAAAATATAAGAAGATAATTTACAAAATATATATGTAGTGACCTAACAACATCATTTACAAAATATATACAGGAACCTTAGATACAGATGGAATAATATAGTCAGTTATTGCACGGATTATTGAGGAAAAAATATGTAATAATTTATTTTGAGTTGGTGACAGTGGGTGAAATAGTCCTAGGGCAACTCAGAGGGAGCAGTTGTACAGTTGATGGCCAATAATATAATATGACTAATAATATCCATCCATCCATTTTCTAACCGCTTATCCTCTTGGGGGTCACAGGGGGGCTGGAGCCTATCCCAGCTGACATTGGGCGAGAGGCAGGGTACACCCTGGACAGGTCGCCAGACTGTCACAGGGCTGACACATAGAGACAGACAACCATTCACACCTACGGACAATTTAGAGTCAGCAATTAACCTATCCCCAGTCTGCATGTTTTTGGACTGTGGGAGGAAGCCGGAGTACCCGGAGAAAACCCATGCTGACACGGGGAGAACATGCAAACTCCGCACAGAAGGGCTCCCGCACCCTCTTGCTGTAAGGTGACAGTGCTAACCACCACGCCACTGTGCCGCCCGACTAATAATATGATATGAAAAAACACAATGGAAATGTGCTAGTGGAGCTCACAATGTTGAGTGGTGTCAGAGTACACTGTATTATTGAAGCACTAGCAGCGCGTTCTGACTCGGGTGAGAAATGTACAAGGCATCCTCCCGACGACTTGTCATGCGGTTTGTGTGAGGATGAAGAATTGGTTTGACATATGACAAGAGGAGTGGAGATGAGTTTCAATGTGTTCACTTTAGAGGGTGAGAAAAGACACTCACTGCCATTGTATTGTAGCAGTAAGACATAAAAACAACACCAGCTTTCATAGTTAAATTGTCTAAAAGATTAGGTACTTACTTACTTACTTACTTCTTACTTGGAAATTTACCTACAAGTTAGTAATACAACATGAAACCAGAAGGCCTCTACAATGATGTCAAAAACTACAAAGTAAAGAAAGTTGACTTTGAAAGAGTCTTCAGTTCCATTTACCTGATTTTTGATTAGATAGACAATATTTTGAGGTCAGGTTCTTGTGCTGTTGTTCACAGTAAAGACAATAAGTATGTATGAAAAGCACTCTCTGTGACACATTAACTGACCTTTCCATGTAAAATCAGTGGAATACCCCTTTATGGGTACACTTTGCAGGAATTGTCGGTTACTGCTCATAAACACAACAATTGCACTTGGCTCCTCCTCCCTACACTGCTTGTCCAAATAGAACAGTAAAGCTAATGCACTTTTAGTTTAATTTATTTGACACATTTTTAGCCAGGTAAGTCCAGCTGAGATCAACAAACTCTTGGAGAACTTTCATGTCATTCATTCAACTTTCAAACTTTCATGGGAGACCTGGCCAAGACAGCAACATAAGAACAAGTTACAGCCAGCAACAATACAACTTTTAACTTCTTTCCCTGAGCAGTAATAACATAGGGAGTGTTCACAGACTTCTCTAGCATTTCAGAAATGCACTACCTCAGTTTTATCAGCATTTAAAACCAGCTTTAGTTCTGAAAGCTGAATCTGGAAAACATTTAGGACAGCTTGCAATTTGGCCACAAATTGCTGTGTCACTGGCATACAAATGAAAATTGACACCATTCATGTTTTAACCAAAACTATTAATATAAATCGAAAATAACAGCGGACCTAACACAGAACCTTGAGGTACACCATTACATGTGTTGAGCCAGTTAGAGGCGAGACTATCAAACTGAACACACTGAGACCTTTCCGAGAGGTAATTCACAAACCAGCCCACTGCCTGATCAGATATACTAATACTAGTCAACTTCTGTCCTGTAGAGAATGTGAAGGTACGTCACACCATGTGAGGTAGGAGTTGCCACGTTGTGTGGAACACACTCTGGTACCAAAGTGTATGCACTCAGTCCCAAAAACAAGTTAGTTTACAGTCTGGATATGAGAGTGAAGGTAGTACATCAGGGTCTGTAATCAAGCCTTTGGTTGCCAAGTCACATAGACCTAAGTTGTTCATTGTAATTACTTTGTTCAAATACTGATGCCTGACCATCGTAGCAGGCAGAGGAAACAAGTCGTGTACCTCATAAAATAGCGCCCCATTCCAAAAAATTTCACATGGTGTGACCTATACTTCTTGTTCTATACACAACACTTTTAACTTGAAAACAATGTCAATGCATTGTCCCCTTGGCCCTTTTTATGTCCCGTTGGAATTTCGTGAATGCCGTAGCTAGCAGGAATTAAACAGGGACTTAATTTTTCTTATTTCAACAAAATAGAAAAACTCTACTGTAGGAATGTTACATTTGTTGTAACAGAAAAGTCAATGCTAACTAGGCTAACTGCTGGCAACTACCCGTCCAACAGAAAACAGATCAACTCTGCATCACTCTTCATCCCCATCCTCTCCTTCAGTGATAGCTAGCAAAAGTCCAAGCAAACCCCAGATTCACTCTTCTTTTGGAATGAGCTTTATCAGCTTGGTGTTTTGCCCTGTAATATTAGGATTGCTTTTGGCACTGTGTCCGTGATTTTTGTAGCCTCCTCTGGCATGTGTGCTGCTACTCCCTGGTTACTACCTTTATAAAGTCCAAGCCTCATCTGTGTTTAAAATACAGGCAGAGGACAGAATCTCTGCAGATAAATACACTGCCACACACTTCTAATGAACCATAAGTGATGATTAAGATGAATGACTTTTGTATAAGTATACACATTTTTGGGGAAAAATCCTGCAGAGTAAACCTTCAATATTAAATTGTGACTGACAGAGCCGCCAACAAACACACAATTGACTCTTGTGTAACTCCATGATAAGTGTTTGCTTAAAACTACAGTGCCAATTTGTTTATCACAGAAGTAATCCCTCTCAAACATCACTTATGGCCCACTAAAAGTGTGTGGCAATGTAATTTTCTGCAGAGACTCTACCTGTGTTGGGGACATTTATGGGCGTGTTTCCCCACAGTGCTCAGGTTGAAAAACTCACACACTGCTTTTACTTTCACTTTTGCTGGTGACGTGGTTACAAAGAGTATTCAACAATCTTTATCCCACTGTATACCTTTAAAATATTACAAAAATATATATAAAAAAGATATGCACTCAGTTGCCATTTTTCAGGTACACATAGCTAAAACTAATAGTCTAATACAAGAGTCCTGCAATGAATACTTTCTTCATGAAGGTTATAATGTTCAGTTTTTGTTGAAACAGCACTGATTCAACTTTATACTCAATTTGGAAATTGTAGTTTGTCATGCTGTTGAACTGTATTGCATTATACAGAGAGGTGTTTCTGTTATTAAGCCTGTCTTCATTCAGTGAGTTTACATGCAAAGTTACTAGTTGCAGTTTGCTTTCTTCAGTAAGCTTATTTCTTTAAATTAATGTGAACGTGAAATCTGGTTTCTGAATGACATCAAGTTGACTCGATTTCCCTGACCTACATTACTCCTGGAGAACGCTGATTTCTCTGCCTTGTACACAGGTCACCGGGTTTCTAGTTGACGTTTTACAAATATGCATATGCATGATGAAAGACTGCAGGCAGGGAAACTTAACAGCAGAGTGGCTGAATAGGAGAGATCATAACATAGAGCGATGCATCGTTGTATGAAAATAATTCCATCCAAAGTCAGACTGAAACTGAAATTAACACAGGGTAGCCTCTAGAAGTCTACATAAGTCAGTTTCCACCATGTAACATTTGATATATTTGTTAAAATTAAATACTTTTGTGTTGTTAGGAGAAGCTTCATTTTGTCTAGATATCCATCTGTATATCCACAGGACTACCAGTGTCCTCTCTCACTACTACAGATCAAATAAGCTAGGTGGAAATGGCAACTTTTGTCATCTGTTTTTAAAGATGTAAGTCTTCGGTAGGGACAAATAGGCTTGCGTATCATACTGGCACCAGTATAAAACATCTAAAGACAATAGCCAGTCCAAGTCACATTAGATACAGAATAAACTGTCCGATAACAACACCATTTCTCAGTCCCCTTGACAGAGTAGCAGTGTCTCTTGTGCCCAGACCGCCCACACGCCTGTAAAGGAGGTCAAACAAACATTTGTTGCTGTGCTGTAACGCTGCTGCGCCCTCACAAGCGCCCGTCACGCCACCGCCAGCCTGCAAATTTATTGGGCCACTTTTAGATGTGTCAGAGCAGTCGGTGTCGATAAAGCTGGCCATAATGTTTGCCACCCCATCACAACAGAGATTTACCTCCCTGACAGACACATCCTGCTTCAAGGTCCTGTCTGTCGCCCTCGCCACCAAGCAGGCGGCAGCGACAGGAGACAGGACGGGGCTTCAAACTACTTATTATCACCAATTTGACACAGTGGACAGTTAAAGCCTGACACAAGTGCCCACACAAGCCCCTTCACTCTCCCATCCATTGTTGTCCTGTTACGCAGCACAAGCCCATAACACCTCAAGTGTAAATAAGAAGAAGAAGAGGGATGTAACCTTGACTTCTCTGTCAGTCTCCCGTTCTTTCTTTGGCTCGCATTCTCCACCCTGGACAGGAAGGAGGGAGGTGACAATGAGGGAGGAAGTTGATTGAGAGGCTCTATTATGCATCAACTTAAAGGAAGCTCCCATGATGGATGACACAGACACCAGTCACCTTCAGAGCCCGGACGCCACGCTCCCAGCATCCTCTCTGGCAAATGACCTGAAAATCCCGCTGACATATTCAAAAAGGGCTAACCGGAGCCGGGTAGCCTTGTGCCGTGTGCATAAGAGGACCAATTTAAAAGAAAGTGGTGTGGGGGGTACAGAGACGTATGGGCATATATTGAAAATCCATTTCTGTTTTTCAGACACCGTCTGCCTCCAACACCAGGGACAGGATTTCATTATGCTCTACAAGAGTTGTGAGGATTAAGGTAAGGGACATGTGTTTGACTTTAGGGCCTAATTGTTCCCCTCAGTCAGGAGATGACAATTAATTGAGGGGCGTCACAAAGACCTTGACTGCAAATTGGATTAAATAAATGTTACTACAGCCATCTAAAACTACTTTAATGTAACAAGAAGTCTCTGCAGCGCATATAGACAGAGGTTACTTCATTTATGCCAATTTGTCAGTAAATTAGGTATTTTAAAATGATTAATTTTGAAGTTTTCCATTAAAGAACATTAGCAATAATAGAGGATTGTTATTCAGAAACACTATTGTCCTTCATCTAGCATTGCAAGTATCGTTAACAAACTGCCAACACTTTCTTTGTGTTAACATAACATTTAATAGAAGCAGGGCTGCAACTAATGATAATTTTCATTATCAAGTCATCTGCTGATTGTTTTCATAACCAATCAATAAATCTCTTGGGTTCTGGTCATTTTATAGACCGAAGATATTCAACTTACTGTCATAAAACCCATCAAAATATATTCATACTTAAGAAGCTGGAACCAGTGATTTTTAGCATGTTTGCTTATAAAATTACTTCAAAATCAAAATTCCAAACATTTGTATCTTTCTAAGATTTAAATTTGAAGAATTTAATCAACTTTCTTTTTTTAAATATATAAATCATAAGAGATTTGTTACTCTCAAAGATCAGTATCAATGTACAGTATTCAACCTCACTTATAAATGATGAAAGTAAATTATACTTACAATACCACTGGCTACAGAACATGGAAGAAACCAGTATTTACTTGAGTATTTCATACTTCCACTCGACAACATTTTAAATGAAAATATACCAATATACTTAAGCTGCATTCCATCACTGAGTTAACTGAGTTAACTGGTGCCATGCATTCTCAAGATTTTCTTTTTTGTCTTATTTTAGGAATCTCACACATACTATGTTAAACTTTGAATGCATTTTTAAAAACATATTATTTACCTATTTACTTTTAGTCTTGCTTGAGTGAAGGATCTGAATACTCCCTCAATCATTGGAAGAAACAAGCTGCATAATACCACATCAATTTGATCATGTAGGCGTGGATATGGCATCATATTTCTGTTTATAAATTTCAAAATAAATGGTTAAGACCCTAATCCATCTGCTTAATTAAATAGCTAATTGGTTTGTTGAGACAGGTGGAAGCAGCAGACAATAAAGACATGTATGATAATGAAGATTTTTAGGGATCAGCATCATGACCTCTGTCACCTCGGAAAAGGACAAACATACATGACAAAAAGAAGAAAACAGAAGAGATTAGATGCCTATGCATAACACACAAACACACAACACACACACACACACACACACACACACACACACACACACACACACACAGACAAAAATCTGTCCTCACATAGCTCCAAAAACAAACTAATAAAAAAAGAAATGCTGCAACAGCTGCATTAAAACACAAACATTTCCCAAACTCTCCACTTGCTGCGTAGGCCAATGCACTGACCAGCTCTTTCTGTGTGGGCATTTATTCCTATTTAAGAGGCAATCTCTGCAGTTTGAGTGGCAGCAGGAGGTTTGGAGGGCAGGGGCTGCTATATTCGTGGCGCTTGGGGTCCTTCTGCTGATTCATAATTAGACGTGAACCCAGAGCGCCCACTACGGGGAGGTCAGAGGGGTGAGGAGGGAGATGGGGGAGGAGGAGGGGGGAGCTGGCGCCCGCCTGATGGACACCAAATGAACAAATTATGATGGCCCCCTCTGGGCGTGATGGGGTCAAACGCCGTGCGCCCTGCCGCTGACAGTTCAATTTCCCCCCAACGCAGCACCATTCGCCGACTGCTAATTATGAATGAAAAGTTATCAGCCTCCGCCACCCCGCCGCACACACGGACAGCGGTCGGAAGAGGTTTGGGGAGGGTGGGGGGGTGGGGGACGGATTTAAGAGGCATTTGTGAGAGATCCTAATGTCAAAATGTTATTAGAGAGAGCGGTAGCATGCAGAAACTGGAGAGAGGAGGAGGAGACAGAAGAGGAGGTGGGTCAAAGACAGTGACCAGGGTTAATCTAAATGCCTTTGATAACCATGCAGTAATTCTCTAAAAGGGCCCGAGCGCTCAGCTGAGACAGACTCGCTGCCTCTGTGGGCAGATTGCTGAGAAATAGAAATGACACTGGGGCCAGTGTGTGTGTGTGTGTGTGTGTGTGTGTGTGTGTGTGAGTGTGAGTGTGAGTGTGAGAGAGAGAGAGCTGATATGTAAGCGTGTGCATGCATAGGGAGGGGGGAGTGTGAATAAAGGTGAGGTTATTTACCCTTGTCTATGAATCCCGATGCCCATCATGTATTTATGCATAGAATTGACTCTAAATCAGATGTTGATGTGCAAAAAGTTCCCTGTTCTAATCTGCATTTCTATTCTCTATTACTCCATGGCCTTCACCTGAGGAGGAGAGAGCGACTAACAAGACTGCATAAACGCTGGCCTGAGAGCAGCTGTCAATCATACTGACTGACAGGCGGGCAGGACTGACGGGCGGACTCAGAATATAGAGTAACTTACCACAAAAGCTAAGCATGAGACCAGAGCTGGGACAGCAGAGAGGCCATTCAGACAGCTGGTGAAAAGACATTTGTCTACATGCAGCCAAACCAAGTGTTAACAATAAAAAGTTAAAACAAACTTAAGAGAAACCAGTTACCTTAAAAGCATCTATAATATGAAGTCCTGAGTTCGATACCATGCAACCTTCATTTAGACTGTAAATGTGTCTAAAGCAAGCAGCACAGTCTTGACTCCTTTATACTCTGACGGTTTGCTGGAAACTCTTTAAATAGGTATTTCACGGCTAGAAACATGGTCTTTCATGAAACTGGGCTGTCTATTCAATAGAAAGATGTAAATACTTTAGATATTGGTGTTACATGACCAGAGAAAACAGAGAAAAGAGGCTATGCCATTGGCTTTTGCTCAAGAGGTAGAAAACCTATAGCTACCACAACACACTGCGCCGCACTGGACCTATAAATGCTTGTGCTGGTAGTTGATGTAATGCGAGCCTGTCTGTTATGACGCAGGAAACAATATGGTGGCCAGCTGGTAGAAAAAAAATCTTATATTACAGTTAAACTGTAAGTTAAATTATGTTTCTGAAAACATCTGAGGCAGGAATAGGCAACACAGTAACAGAATCTTGGTTTATATTCGATCAGCACTGCTTAGTTTTTCCGTTTGATCTCAGTTTTTTACCCTTTGTTTTTACAGTACAGGAAACAGTATGGCGCCTACTTCCTGTTCACAAGTTTTGCTTTATCAAGCAGCTTTAAACTGGAAGATGAACAGGGAGATCAGGGAGCTGCTAAGATGGAGGGAAGTCTACCATTGTTCATTTACACATACTACCCAAATTGTTATGATACAAAGCTGGTTGAAAATCGTCAAGTATCCATTTAATTTTAGAGACGCTTATAGACAGACTGTATTACCTTTGGACAGAGTCAAGCTTCCTGTTACTCCCTTTCTTCCAGTCTTAATGTGAATATGAGATAACTGGCTGTAGCGCCAGATTTACTTTACAAATATGAAAGTTGTACAGATCTTCTCATCTAACTGTCAGAAAAACGCAGACAAGCATATTTTCAAAAATGTGAAACTATTGCTCAAATATTGTGACTCTAGATATGGCATCTATTGTCTGTAGAGGGATCCCTCCTCTGTTGCTCTTCCTGAGGTTTCTATTAAATGATTGCATGACTAATAATTTATCATTAAATAAAACATTTGTAAAACATGAATCAAATTAAGGTAAATTTCAAAATAAGAGTATGTGTCAAACAGTGTGTGAGTGCTTAACATATTAAAAATTACCATATATTTTCTCATATAAAATCTTCAAACAGCAGAGTTACCACAGACCTGGCTATGAGACACAAAATAGACACAGCAAACAGCAGAAAGAATGGTCTGGACATTTTCCTCCCGGGGGGAAAGACAAGATACAAAATACACAGACGTGCAGAGCGGCTCACACACTGAGGAGAGAAAGGAGCCGTCACACTAGGAAAGGTCAACCATCAGATATACACAACACCGAGACACAAGGGACACAACATCTGACAGAGAGAGATGGAAGGTGACAGAGAGGAGGAGAGAGATAAGGGAGAGAGAGGGGGAGAGAAACGGAGTGGGTGGACTTATAGATGAGACACAGAAATAGAGTTCAAGGGTGTGGAAGAGCAAAAGACAGCGAGGGTGAGAAAGACAGACTATAAGAGATACAGGAAACAGGAAGAGCAGTTGTACCATCCTGACTGGCTATAAATATAAGAAGGCAGAAAAGGTCAATAGTCGGCGTCTGGAGCAGAAATGTTCCACGAGGGAGAGAGGCTCATTTCACCATCTCATATGCTGCTCTGCTGTTCTGTCAGTGTCAGACAGAAAAGGAACGATTGACTCTCAACACACGTTGATGGAGGAAATGTCATCCTGTGTGTTTTATAATGCAGACACACACACGCAAACGCAAGTATACTAACCTGCATGGTGGAGGAGATGTTGGACAGAGAGAGGCCCTCGAGGTCAGACAGCAGGCTCGGAGAGACGATCAAAGACTTTGGTGCATTTGTGGGTGCAGGAGAAACTAAAACAACACATAGAAAACGGAAACAGACACTTTAAGCTTGTTACAGTCTCTATGGAGTGGTGGCATTGCTATCAAAGCCTCTATCAAAGAGTCTTTTTTAATAGCACCACTGGGGGGCGCCAAAGACAAGAATTTTCAATCTTTACACGCAGTGGCTTTTAAGCTTTTTTTCATCGCTTGTCTGGCCACTTGGGGGCAGTGGATAATTCTGGAAACACATCAACTAATATATTATCATCCCATAACACAAGTCCATAACTAGGCTCAGTTATGTGGTTTTCTTAGGTAGGCAAATCAGGCCTGTATGCTTTCAATATATACAGGAAATATATATATTTTTGTTCAGTATTATTTGAATTCATTTAAAGGGACAGCTCAAACCAAAATCAACCAACACATTTTTTCTCTAAAGCCCAGTTTAGATTCCCAACAAGGTGAAACCGTTTTAGAACGTTGCAGAGAAAAGTTGCAGCGGTTTAAACCGGCCAGTCTGAGCTCGACTCAAGCCAACTGAAGATGCCACCTGCAACTCAGCAAATCAAATCACCAGCAGCTGGTTTAAGAACGTAAAACATGTTACGTTTTTCAACAGCCAATCAGCTTGTAGTGAGGTCTGCTGGTAGAGTTAAACTAAGCCCTCTGTTTTATCCTTGTGGTGTGCCAGTGTGTGACGGTGAGTTGCCGCTGTATGTGCTTCTCGTCGCAAAAATCTTTGGTCTGAACTGGGCATCGTCTGTAGTGCTATTTTTCATTCTAGACTGTTGTGAGTTGCTGAGTGTTGGAGATATCGGCCGTAGAGATGTCTGCCTTCTCTCCAATATAATGGAACTAGATGGCACTCGGCTTGTGGTGCTCAGAGCACAAAAAAATACATTTGAAAAACTCAACAGCAATGTTTCTTTCCAGAAATCATGACCCGGTTACTCAAGATTATCCACAGACCTTGTTGTGAGCAGCTTTATATAGGAACTGTTTTCTTTCTACACACCAATATGCATCCACCAACCGGATCACCATCACGAGGAAGTGTGCATCTACTGCTAGGTCACCTAGCACCGGTGAGCTAGCTAATGTTACAGCTCAGTCGAGGAGGACCTTATGAATGTTTACATCATGCGCTGTCATGAGCACAAACCCCTCATCCATGAGTAGAGGAACAAGGTTTTCAAATGTATTTTTTTGGCACTTTGAGCACCACAAGCAGTGTATCTATCTAGTTCTATGGCTGATATCGCCAACACTCTATAGTTCACACCAGAACAATATGGACAGATGAATAGCACCAAAGGTAAGAGGACGAATATGCATTTTTGATTGGAGGGTGAACTGTAGAATAAATGTGATTCATAAAACAGTTTGAGGATTTTATCTGAGGGCATTTTTCCTGTTAGTACATAAGTGGTAACAGAGTTACAGTAGCATATGTTCTGTAAAATTCATCAGAGGGTATCACTGATGGACTGGTTGAACTACAGTAATGTTATTAATAATGTTATCAACGTGTAATTTCAGTTTGATCACAACAGATTTGCATCTTACAAACACAAACAGGTGGTAGTCTAACAGACTAAACCCATGGAATTAAAACTGTTTGAAATCACAGGGTATTAAATCATCTATCGGTCTTATTTATCTGGATAATTGATTGGGGTCCAATCCAGCACCATGCACTTAATAACTGGAATAGCTTGGCAGAGAATGAGGCACAGTAGCCACAGTTTGCATGTCTCTCTTCACATGGAGATGCTGATTATTATTAAAAGGTCATGCTTTTCTTTAAGATTTACACAAGCCTTTATTTCTGTGGTTATCTTTAGTAGATTTAAGAAAAACCCTTCCAAAGTTCAGCAGAACATAAAACTGAAAATTTAACCTCCTGTCAAGGTTCCAAACATGTTTTTGTTGGAGGACAGAATTTGGCCTACAGGTCGCTATTTGCCTACCACTGCCTTCAAAGCTAATTTGGAGAATGCACTTTAAATTGCCTGTTTGCACATCCAGCAGACACAGAGCAACACTGGTATTCATTTTGATATGTGTTTGTGGCCATCTGACAAATGTAAACCTTCTATTCACTCTCATATTAGCTCTCTTCTTCTAGGCACTTCTTCAGCTCCACAGAAAAATACATGGGTTATTAGAAGAAAGATGCTCAACTTTTTCCTTCAGGAGTTTGTTTACTATCTCTGGTGGAATACATTTTGTTTATTAGAGTGTATTTTGAAGCCTGCTGGCTGTAAAACAAAAGAAAAAGAAGCTAAAACAGACTGAGCTGAGGGGAACTGGAGAGTGACGTAGTGACAAATGTTGAAAACTGAGTAATGTACAGCAGTTAAGTTCAGATAAACTCACAGTCATCTAGATCCAGTAAGGAGACTTCATTCTTGGGCTTTACTTCAACCTGAGAAACAAACACAGCAACATGGTGATGAGCAACACAGAAGAAGAGGACAGGGCAGAAAAATATCAACTCGAACCAAAATTACTAAAACTGTGTGTTGTGCTTTTCAGTGGGTGACGTGTTTCAATTCTGCTGGCACTGTCTCTCAAGACATGACACATTCATCCCAAAAACAGATATGCAACACGTCTGGAATTTTCAATGACCAGTGAAGCACGGTATCGTGTCACAACCGATACATGCCACCTCGTGCGACTGAGGCCGGCTTGTCAGGTGTTGACTTGTGGGAATTACAACACACGGCACTAGCTCGCACCACAACAGGCCCAATAAAAACGCATTTAAACGTACGAGCGCTTTTATCACCCTTTCTCCACACCCTCCTAACCAACCACGGCTCCATTCACGTCACATAAAGAACCATAAAATTCCACTCTGCATACTCCAGGCTAAGCAGACAGGAAGGGAAAAAAACTAAACAGAGGAGGGAGTGAGGAATGAGAGTGAAAACAAACAATAAAGTTAGAAGGCGTATCTTATCAGATCTTCTCTGATTGACGCTTGGTGGCGGTAATAGAGACGGAAACCTTGTTAGTAAATGGAGGTCTGAAAGAGCAAGAGAGAGAGAGGTGTGTATAAGGAGAGGGAGAGAAAGATGCATAATTCATAGGCCATGTCCAAATGACAAAGTGTATGAAATGAGAATTTCATAGTGCAGAAAAGGAAAGGGAGGGTGAGATATAATGCGATGAGCATAACAGGTAAGAAAAAGATGGTGAGGGCTGAAAAAAGGGACAAATGAACGACTTGGGGAGAAAAAATATAAAGCTGATAACAGAGGAGCAGAATTATATCCCACGATTTAAATTGTGAATTTGATGCTCGTGCCACATGTGTGCCTGGGGAACAAGAGCTCCATGGGAGAACGTGGTGTTTATACAGTAAAACAGAATAGGGCCACAACAAGAGTTTCTCTATTAATCCTGTTTGCAATAATATCAGATTCTACACTGGTTTAAAGATGATATATTGTAGAATAGCTTAGCTCAGGGATTAACATGCATTTAAGTATGATGCATCCATGAAATGGAATAGCATGCAGTGTGCTGCCTTGGCCTCAGAGATCTATTTAAAGAGTTGTGTGTTTTTAATGTTTTTTTATACAGAAGGTGAAATTCACCCTAACATTTCTTACAATGTAAATGCTCTTTAGAGGCCATTATGCAGACCAGTAACTCTTTCAACATGCATATATTCACATATAAGCTTACTGTATATTTTGCATACACACATATGTTTTAGCATACTTGTTTCTTCTAAGATAATATTGGACATCCGGATGACCCAGAAAGCATAAGATTAAAGCTATCAGGAGAGAACAACATAAAGAGAGAATGTTTTGTGGGACAAAACAGCCGCATATCAGCTATTTATAAGTTCAATTTATAGAAATATATGCTCTTGTAGTCTTATCTAACATTCAGGATTATTAAGTGTATTTCAGCAGTAATATGCCCTAGTTTCTTTGAGCTGTCTAACCAAGCAAGTTATTAAAATCTACTCAGAGTGCTTACATCTACACCAAGCCAGTTCATCACCTGAATGACTTATATTTATGATAGGAAATGTTCAAAAATGTTTAAATCTAGGAGGAAACTAGGGCTGACCCGAGGCTTCGAGGCTTCGATCGTTGCTATCATAATCAACGTCCAAATCAGTATTCAAACACTCCATTTAAACTATACACAATAGCCCATAAATTAAGAAATAGTTATCCAACATTATTCGTTATGCATCAACATTAATTGCTTCAAGTTATTCTCAGACAAGGACATTTAAACTTAGTGGCAGTTTTGTGACTCTGACTTGTTCTTGTCAGACATCGTTTTTCATCAACCCCTCAGCCTATTAAAGGTCTGGTTAATCCCTGATTTTTCTCAGTTTCAATGCCCAAAAACTGATATTCTGGGCAGCACTACAAGACACAGTCTTAGAAGTATTTTTTCCTATTGAAGGCTAGTTGGCTAAAAATGGCTTTTGAATAAAACGCGATGTACTAGGGAGGAACTGTATGGCTTTTTTTATTTTTGCAGCTCACTCTGGTCTGCCCCTTGCTGTGTATTAAAAATTGTTGTGCTACTCATTTCTGTGTTTTCAAAAATGTTGCTTTATAGATAAATATAATATTTGATTACATTTTTACACTGATTTTCCACAGCAACAATAAACAGGTAGCAGCTGTGCTTTCTCCATCCCTGTAATTGTTAATGTTTACCAAAGTCATTCTGCTGTTCTCTGCTACTAGCCAAGAAAAGAAAAGGTGCTGTTGTCATGTTATGGCTTTATTATATTTATCATTTTTAAAAAAAATGTATGTCCTCAATTTCAATTTTCCTTGTGGTGTCAAACACGGTACTGAATGTTGATATTTTTCAAGGCATTGCATCGAATTTATAAATTCTATTATGGTATGTTACAGAGTCTAAAGGCATTTGAAAATAACTTATTGAAAGTTTTATTAGCACCTGTAGGACAAACTCAGGGCTGAAAGTAATTTTAAGGCTATATGACTTCAGGAAATTAAGGTAACAAATACCTACATATAACAAAAATGGAAAAGGGAATCTAACAGTGGCATGCCAGAGGAAGTCTGGACAAAATATTGTGAATGTCAATGAAAGATAAAAGGCTCAACTGTATGGAGAGCGTTTGGCTGGAAGAGTCTTACATATTTTATTACACCTGCTCAGGCACGTCCAGCTGCTGGTGGAATTGTGGCTCCTTGGCAGCCAACCACTACCACCTATTTTTGGGCCTGTCCAAACATAAATTATTTTTGATCTGAGATGTATACAGAATAAGAGACTATATTTGGGACACAGATATTTAAAAAGGATAAACTCCTTTTTGGTCTTTTACTTTCAACATCTACAAATATTAAAACAAAAGACTTGCTAGAAAAGCAGTTACAAAGAAAGGGCTCCAGCCAGACACCCCATCTAAGGAGAACTGATACGATATAATCTATGAAATATTTTTAGTAGATAAAATTATCTTCTCAATGAAGCTTCAGGAAATTAAATTGAGAAAATTTGGAAGAAGTGGAAAATGTATATTTCCCACAAAACACCCTTCTTTTGTTTGTTTAATCAACTCTTTAATTTTTTTTTCATTTATCTTAAATGAAAAATACCTCATGTTCTATGTTTGTGTTTCACTACTACATCGTAAAAAACAGAAAAAAAAATGGTACACTCTGTAGAAGTGCTAAATTAAAGATGACTGTGTGACTGTTATCATCAAGTGAAACCAAAAAACTCACCTTGGGTTTGGACTTCACATCACCCTTCTTCTGTTGTGCTGTGGGTGTGTCTGAGTCAGAGTCATCGGAGGAGTCTGTCTCTGAGTCGGAGGAGCTTTCAGCTGATGAGCTGCTGGCTTGGGCTACAGGTCCATTTCCGTTTTCATCTGAGTCACTGGAACACACAAGACCAGCAAACATAGCCTCAGACAAGTTAACAACACAAGTAACAGAATACATATATGAAAATAATAGCATTGCACGTTCTTTGTTCAGTAACCATTCTTTTTATCACAACATTAACACAACACACACAGCTTTCATGCACTCAGTTTGAACAAACAGTCCTGAATTCATCAGGCAAAACAAACTTATAATATCTTAAATATTATATATTTTGCCTTTTCAGTGTCTTTATTTCTCTTTTCCATCCAAACTGAAAGCTTAAGCATGGCCAGTCAGAACAACACCGATCAATCTGTTTTTGTTTGTGAAGTTAATTCAATGTTGCATTCACTCAAAAAAGATTTCTTCCATCTTTCTCCTCTCTCTTTCACTTGCTCTGTCCCTCTTCAATTTGTCCCGATAATGAGTGTTTACTCCGCCTGCCTGGGATTTTCAGCCGTTAAATTAATGAGGGGAATTGTGACGGTAACTGGCTTTTTAACTTGGGCGATGATGAAAAGCCAGTATTAATTTGGCCTACAGATTTCATTTGCTGCGAACAGGAAAAAGTGATATAAATCACTGTGGGCCTGATTAGGCCCTGCCTGAAATGACTGGGCCATAATGAGGGCATTATGCTGTGTTTGTTGTGGAAGCACTGGGGTGAGCTGCTCTAATTACTGTGTGCATGTGTGTGTGTGCGTGGCTGCGTTTGTGTGTGTTTGAGCACTGGGGTGAGTTGCTCTAATTATACTCTCTAATGGAGAGAACAGGGTCAGCCGGCGGCCTGTCACACAGCAAAATCAGGTATATTCTGTGTGAGTTTGTGTGTCCATGAGCAAATGAAGTAGAGTGCATAAGAAACTAAATTTGCCAGTGTGTAAGAGGAGTGTACGTGAGCATATTCAGTAGTAATGACTCAAATCTCATTCATTGGCAACACCAGGCTGCTAAATGACCAATCAAAAGTCATTATCCATTAGCCATGTAAATGTGGGTTACGCTACTGGAGGAAAATTCTCCTTGATTAGCTTGTTAATGGAACTCACACTAACGATATTCTAGCAGCTCTGCCAGCCTGATGTGTCTGTGCGTGTGTGTGTGATTAGGAGAGAGAGAGAGAGATAGAGGGAGAAGGTGCATATACAGTACAATAGGTGTGTATGGCTCATAGACTATAAAGACTTTAGACACCATAGTCTAGTCCTGTTGAACCAAAGGATAATCCAAGTCTCATTTATTCAGTTGTATGCTCAGTAGTTCCCAGACTAATAGCTACTGCCAATGAGGAACTGAACTAAAAGTGAAACTTATCTATACTCCCTTCAAAGCCAGACTCCACTGATAAAAGAAAGTATTTTTGCCTTGCTGAACACAGGAGCTGCTTGTCTACTGCTGCCTCAATTAGTTATAGTTTGTTTATGTTTTTGTGTGACTTCCTGTTGTTGTAAAGTGTTAGTGTGCACGTGTTGTGTTATAGTTTGTAAACAGATATTTTAATATAGTTTTGCTGTTGGACTGATTTTAGATTCTTCATTCAGTGCAGGTAGGCGAGAAAAAGAAAGTTTTTTTTGACTAGGTCAGCATCTCATGAGGTGAGTAACTGACACACAAATGATCATTTGGTGGGTTAAGTATTCCTTTAAGTTTGGGGTGTAAATAAAGAATTCTCATTCAAACATTTCTTTATTAGAGCATCTAATTTCATATTTATACTTTTCTTTGTTGCCTTAGACAAATATGTATTTGTCATATCCAAAATTTCCATTATATTTGTGAAAAGTTTAATAGTGCGCACGAGGCAAAACATCCCACTTCAGTGGTGATTAGAAATGTGTAAGAGTCCTAATGTGACTAACTAAACTAACTTAGCAACATATTTGGACAAAGTCTACACAACCAGATGTGTTTGTATTCTCCAATCTTGTCTTAAAAAATGTTAATTTTCTAAATAAAGAACACATTTGAGCATGAGCAGATGACTGTGTTGTGAGTCTCTTAGGACATAAAATCCTAATTACTGTTTTTTAAATCAACATCTTGACAAAATAAACTGGAGATGTGTGGCCTTTTTCTACACTGATTGCTTGGATCTAAGGTTTTTTTCAGGATTATTAGGATTAAATTATTATTTACTAATTATTGTCTCTTTATCTTAAGAATTGTCACACTGTGTCCATGTGGTGGTGTGAAATTTCATCATTAGGATCTTCCAAGGAAGTTGCTTGACAGAGCTGTATTCACTGCCACTTGCCACATATTATTTATCAAAAAAAAATCAAAACCAGAAAACAAATGAATCACAAAAATTAATTGCCGCAGAGGCTGCGCCTTAGGCTTGGAGAATTGTTCAGACATGTTCATAACAATTCATGATGGCTCACATCTTATTTTGGATTGTGTTTAATTTTTTTTTAATGTATCACATGCTTCACACAAACTCAATCCTTTTTGTTGGTACAAAGATATCAAAATGCATAAAGTATAAGAATCTAAATTCTTTCCAAATGCAGATTTTTCCTGTCAGACATATTGGATAAAGTGCAAACTTGACAAAAGGAAGTACCATGCCAGAAGGTGTGTTGTCATATAGATTATTAAAATGGCTAAAATTATAAACAGATGGGAGTTTGAGCTTATTGATGCAGCGAAGCACTGATCACATTTGTTGCTGACAACTCTGGTGGCCCTCACCAACACACACCTGTGTAATTAGCTAAGAAAGAAACAGGTAACATCTGGACACACCTAATACACGAGGAAGAAAAATGATACTTTCAGAGTCTTACAGACAGGAGGAATTTAACTGTACCTGAATGCAGCATTTGGCTTGCTTTTTTTCTGCGGTGCCTTCTTGGTCTTTTTCTTCTTTCTTTGTTCTGATTCAGATTCACTGGAGCTCTTTCCTGAATCACTTGAGGTCTTTTCTGACTCTTCGCTGCTTTCCTCCTCACTCTCACTGCCAGACTCTGTATAAAAAAAATCATACACAGAATGGATATCAAACACAAGCCTAGGGAATAAACTTACAATTTATATATTTTCATGAAATCAAACCCCATTTTTAATCACTATGGTCAGAAGCCATTCAGTGTATTTATTATAATTTGGAATTATCTCTCCATAAAGTAGTTATCATTGTTAGTTTCAAACTACAATAAAGGGGCTCTATGCAAAGCATTTGAGTTTTCGGAACATGGTTTTCAACATGGAGGGGGTTGACAGAGCTAACAGTATTAACCAGGGGGGAACCAGAAAGTGGGTGCTATGCATACACAACGCCATCATCCCAATGTCAGAGGTAACCGCCATATGAGTGCATTGCAAAGCAGCAGTGGTAAACTAGCCAGTGGGACACTAAGCTAAACCAGCTTACCACAGCAAAGCAAAATAAAAAATGTGTCTATAAAACCACAAAGCCATTTTTGATAATTTCTAAATATTGTAGGAAGTACAAGGAGCAGCAACACACCTAACAACTCCACAGCAGGGTAACAAACTCCCATGTGCTTTGCTGTTGTGTGGGAAACTACAAGCACTTGGTGCAGCATGAAATCAGATGGCAGAAAGTAGCCAGAAAGTGGCCAATTATTGACTGAGTTCTTTATTGAATTATGTGAGTTTGTTTGGCTGCACTGTAAATAGATACAGCAGTTGCTGCTCAGTTGTATTTCTAAAAAAGTTGCTGTTCAACAAGCGTCTGCTGCCCACAGAAATCCTGCACTTGCTGTCGCCAACTCAAGCAGGACAGAAATATTAAGGATTATAAATTTAATACATGATGCCATAAGGAAAGCAGCACAACATTTTGTCACCATCTGTCTATTAGATGCAAAGACAGAAACACACCTTCACTGCTGCTACTGCCGCTGCTACTGCTGCTGTCTTCACTGCCACTGCTCTCGGAGCCTTCCTCTTCTTTCTCATCCTCATCATCTGAGTAGAACTTGTCATCAGATTTGGGTTGCTTGGCCTTCCCAACTGTGGGTGCCCACTCTTGCACCTAAACAGATATAGCAGAGGAAAGTGGGGTCAATTAATTAATTACAGCATTATCACTAAAAAACATCACACAGACCCGACTATTCACACAAAGTAAAGAGTAAAGCATCTATCCATTAGCAGTCTGTGAAGAGCTGGATAGTGGATATACCCACTGTGTACCTCTCCATCACCTAATAAGATGCAATAGAATTAGTCAGTTAACTAAAGAACTATTTATTTTGTCCAGGACAGATTTCCCAAGTTACAACATACATTTTCTGCTATATATTATATTTAAAACTAGGAATTAAAGTTTGTTGAAATGACCGTTTGTGTTCTGCTTCATTGTTGTTTTATTAGGATCCCCATTTGCTGCCACAGAGTAATGATGATAAAGCTGCTCAGAGAAAAAACAATCAATAATATCCCTTCCTGAAAAACGAAGCTCTTTAATTTTAGTAATTTTTGTTCTTTAACTTATTACGTGGCACAAAAAGTTCTTGTTTTTGAGCTAAATAGAACAGAGGAATGAATGTTAATTTCACCAACACAAACCAAAAGATCCTACAAAACCAGGCTGGAAAATGATACCCGTGCAAGCTAGTAAATTTGACACCAAGTAAGTGTGCAATGGGAGATTAGGCTATAGCTAAAATGCTAAGGTCTGCAACAACTCTAAGTTCTTTAAAATCAAGGCTAAAAACATCTGATTACCACTGCTTCTTATTAAATCAGATTCAGGGGTAACTAATTTCTTTCTCTTTACTGTTAATGGTGTGTTCTAGAGTTTAGCTTATTTTCATCTTCTGTTTCTTTTCTACAATACAATTTATACGTATCTTTTCATATTGCTTATGTTTATTTTATAACTTGTAGAGGGATAAGGCTGGTTTTATTTTTTTTCTTATTATCAACAAATCTCATGGAAAGATCAAAACCTACAACCATATTTTCTGACCTCCCTGTCTGTGACTCTGGTGCCTTCTGAAGAAGTAAAATCTTGAAAAATGGGTAAATATTTAATGGGCATAAATATTTACTTTCATTTTTAAATAATGTTCAGTAATTTCCACTTTTAGTGAAGTTACTCAAAAGCTGTCAGAGCTGTAGGGCATGATGAAATAATATATATCAAGCTTAGGACACACAGAAAATACTTCTTACTAGCCTTTTACCTTCGGTGCCTTTTTATGTCATAGATAAAGCACTCTAAATTGCATTCTTGTTGAAAGGTGCTATACACATACATTTGCTCTGCCTTTCAACCTTAGTACATCAGAAGTGTTTTAACTTTCGTGCAATTGAGTTGTTTAGGCAATTTATTTTAAGCTTGCTGCATTTTTCCACAGAAATTATAAATTGGGTTCAGCCTTCTAAAAGCCGTGTGCCTCATGATATTGGAGGATCATCATCCTGTATAAAGTAAATACCCTGGATAAATGACAGATAATAAAAGGCCTTGTTGTTGTATTCATACAACTGAGCCTGGCACTTCATCTGGCAAGTAGTGCTGAACAAGTGCTTGTGAGTGGTGATGGTCACGACCTCTAGTGTTATGTTGATACACAATTATTAATGAGCCTTTTGAAGTGTGATGCTCATTACGTAGTATTTTATTCTCAGCTTCTAGCACTTTGCTTTTTAAATCATTAAAAATATGTCATTCTCTTTGATGTAAATGACATTTAAATGGAATAGTGTTCTGACGAGAGGTTCCTGCAGGGAACAACAACATTAACAGCACTTTAATATGATTTGTAATCAACCACTTGCAGCTCAACTAAGTCGACCAATCACTATATCTATTGATTGATTAATTGTTTGGACAAAAAAATATCAGCAAATTGTAAGAAAACAAAAATACAATAAAATCACAATAGATAAGGAGGAACCACTGAACTTTTGTCAATTATCAAAATTGTTTCTGGGGATCAACAAATTGTTGTAGTATAGTATAAACCATACAGATGCCAGACAAAGTATTACAAAGTAAGCTTTTTGTACTATTACCCATGAAATTCATGTCAAAACAATGGGGAACCACAGTGTCGCCTCATCAGTGTTTTTCATAATGATGCATTTCTCAGTCCGCAGAGACACTGGGACTGAAGACGCAATAAACTGACAGTTTAGAGTTAGAATTAGGCACGTATGAAGTAAAACTACTGTATGACGTGTGAAAGGAAGGTGGATTTCTTACTGGCTCAATGACCTCCACATTCCTCACAGACTGATCAGGAGCAACAGCTGGCCAGTCTGAGAGCTCCTGGTATCCAGTAGCTTTAGTATTGAGGCTGTGGGAGAGAGTGCCCAGCTGGAAGCGATCACGATCTGAAAGACAGAGAGAAAAAAGAAAACAAATCAAACAAAAATAGCCCTAGGTTGAAAGGATGTTAGTAGTGAAAAGCAAAGAGGAGCTCATTTTAAAAAAAAAAAGGAAAATAAAAGACCTTTAAAAGAAAAGGAAAGACACAAACATGGAATAAGTTTCGAGCCTTCGCGGCTTTTAAAATTTTTATTAAAACTCACTTGGGAGCTTCATCCAGTGAGTGGCTTTTTGCGGTTCCCTTTTTCTAAATTTCATTGTATACCAGTAATGGAAGAAGTATTCAGATCTTTTACTTCAGTAAAAGTACTAATACTACACTGTGAAAATACTCCACTGCAAGTTAAAGTCCTGCATTCAAAACCTTGCTCATGTAAAGCAAAATGTACTTAAAAGTATGGAAAGTAATGTACTCGTGCAGTAAAATGTTCCCTGTCAGTGTGTTCTGATTCTATCTGATGTTTCTGAATTACTATTACAGCTGCATTAATGTGTATGTTGCATTTTACTGCTGTAGATGTTGAAGGTTGTGCTCATTTTAACTCCTTTATATAATCTTAGACAGAGGTGTGGAATCAAGTCAGATGACTTGAACTTGAGTCTGACTCGAGTCACAAATGTTATGACTTAACTTGACAAAGTCAAAGAAGACTTGCAATTCGACTTGGACTTTGACACCAATGACTAATAACTTGACCCTTCTGACTTGAAAATACTTGATACCTTCCTCCAAGCAAAAATGTGCCATAAATCAATTAATTTCCCTTCATTCTCTGAATCAACTAACATTAACGCTATTCATTTCCAGTGCGTTTGCTTCTTAGATGTAGGGGTATAATGTTGCATAAAGTGGAAACACTCATGTGAAGTACAAAAAAACCTCAATTTTGTCCATAATTACAGTACTTGAGTAACTGTACTTACAGTAGTTACATTCCACCACTGCTATATACATAGAGAGAGCTTTAATATAGAAACTTGGCACCCTCATGCTTTAATATCAGCTCTCACACATTCACTCTTCTCTCTCCCAGTGGTCAACACAGGAAGGTAATCAGTGTCTGTGCCTTGGGAGGTGCTCTCTAAAAACTGTGCTTTGCAAACCAAAAAGAGAAAAAAAAGAAAGACTTGAGTCGTGAATATTAAGAATGACAGGGGTGGTTAACACTTTCCATAAACATCCAGTAGGGTGCAAACTGCCTCTGAATTTTAATGTTGCAGGAGGCAGTTTCTGTCCCTTTTGTCAAGGAGAGGGAGAGAGAGAGAAGAGACAGCTAAATGAGAGAGATTTTTTTTTTCTCCCTCTGAGTGTCTGAAAAAGGTTAGCATTAGCTCAATAATTTACCCATCTCATTAGTCCAAGGTAAAGGGGTCTGACCTAACTGCCCTTCAGAGAGACAGACGCACCAGAATAATAAAAGCACTGCCTGAATCAACTTTGCATAGTACTGGAAACAGAGCCACGAGATGTGAAATAGAGGTCCAGTTAAAATGGAATCAGTTATTGGCTTTAGATAAATTACAGAATAGGAGAGGAATGGTATTTAATCTTACATTCTCAACCTAGTTATAGGATTTAATATGTTCCCAAAGAGGTTGATATCACAAATGTATGAAGTACCTTTGAATGCAGACTCAAGCACTGGGGCTGGTTTGGGGGCCAGAAGGATCCGTCGGGCATACTTGTTGAGGGCGCCGCTCTTCTCGCTGGGCACTATGAGTTGTCTTATGAAGCGTGTTCGGTCTCTGATATCGTAGTTCTGGTCATATTTGCCCAGGTTCAGAATGTACTGGGTCAGCAGCTTGGTCTGGAAAAAGTAAAACAACATGTAAAACAGCAGAAAAGGATAACAGTTAGCATTTGAGAGTTAAGACTGGTGGTTTATGGTTTGTTTGCTTGCTTGCTGAAGTTATTACAGCTCTCATGTCAGCACGCCAAATTTACACCAAGTCAATGCCCCCAGTCATGTTCGCACGATTGGTCATCTTTAGAGCCTGTGCCAACAAAGTGTTTTTTTGTCAGCGCCAGCACCTATTTTTTAATCATTCCCAATGAGGAGAGAGCGCATGCAGCCAGCATCTTTTTTCAGAGCTCTCCCACTGTTTTGTGTGGCTGCTCCAGGCATTTCCAGTTGAAAATGTCTGAACTTCTTCGAAAGGCATTGCTCCTTGAGCTACTGTTTATCCCAAGTTGTATGAAGAAAGACCGAAAAGCCAATGTGTGTGAGCAGATCAGCCGGATACTCAATGCTGCAGGTGAGTGTTGTGCTTTTATCACTGTATGCATTTTAAGCTTGTTGTTTACTGTGCAGTAAACCCTCTGTTAATGTAGCATTATTATGAGCTACCTAGCTAATATAAATGTCGAGATATTGTTGTCACAGAAACAAAACCCATGTGCAGTGTGTCATTAGAAATGCGATGGGAGTGCTTTTTTATGAAGAGCTGGAAAGAGGCGCTCCTCAGCATCCTGCCACCACTTTCATGCCGATGAAATACGTTACGTGGACAGGTCCTAACATGACTGCTTTTGTTCAAATAAATTAAACAAAAAAAAAGATATGCCTTTCATACCTCAATTTATGTTGACTGTATGGTGGAATAAAGTTGGACATCGGTGATTACTAGCTGCTGGAGAAATATTTGTAGTTTTTATATCTATTTTTTTTTTGTTATCATTTTTATGTATTTATTTATATATATTTTTAAATATTGGCAAGAAAAACAATTAGCATATTTCCAAAAACACTGAACTATTACTTCCCATTCCCATAAATCCATAAAGCTGGAATATAGCCATGTTAACAACATGTCCAACCACTTGAGCAAGGATTGTCATTACCACCCTCCATCTCCTTTTCATTCCAATATTTTGGTTGTTATTTCACCTGAGTAAGTGAAAAACTCCTCATCTGGCTTGAAACAGCCAGACAGAGCAGTTGCACTGACATATATTATTTAAGCAGGCATAAAAACAAAAATTACTGCTGCCCTGAAGGCAGCATTATAACCCAAATCATTTTCTGCATTGTCTTTGTCTCCCCCATCTTTCCTTCTCTTTCCTCCCCGACACATTACGAGGAGCAAGAGGTGTAATGATGTGATCATTTGAGGAGGCAGCGTCTGGGCTCATAAACCCGGCTCGGGGGCCAAAATCACCCCCATTTCACTGAATGGGCCTGTAGACACCAAGCTGCGCTCAGAGATGCTCCATTACGTTAAAGCTGTCTCACTCACAGCTTTATATTTAAACTGAGCGTTTAGCTCTGAGTTGCAGAAATGTTCAATTACTGCAAGACAATACTACGTCTTGTGAAATAAAACACTTAAAGAACAATTTGTGGGCCCACATTTAGATAACGGGAATTTGATTTACGTCTTTCTCACAAGGGGAGATGTGTTTCCTTATTTACTGTCATTTTTATAATATTATATTGATGGAGGTTCAACGTGGTCGAAGTTTCAGGGTAATGAGGTAAACGTATGTAAAAGAAATCACTGTGCGCAAAAACCTCAGGCTTCATACCGACGTGAGTACTCTGTTTACAATTGCTTTTTCTACTTTCAAGACAAGAGGACATCAGCTCCTGAGAGATTTTTTTATATGGTCATTTGCTCCGGGCACACCTCAAGTGCTTGCAGTACGTAACCTACACAGGTCGAGTTCAGCCTCAGGGGGGGCTTAAAAATACAGCCACTTAAATGGAGCGTCTTCAACAGAGGGTGAATACAGGTGTGCCAGCACAGACAGAATAACGAAATGAAGAGTTTTTTGATCATTAAAACATGTGAATATGTTCTAGTAGAGACCCAGAATATAAATATGAACCTTAAAATGAGGATTATGGGTCCCTGTTACAACTTAGCATCAGCATGCCAATTTCAGGGATCAGTAGCGTTAATTCAGCACCTTATTTTCATGTTCAGGTCAACACATTGTATTTAATGTTGTACCTGCTTGGAGTTGGTCAGGTAGAGTTTGGCTGCTAGGTTGACAGTCTGCAGCTTGACAATATCCTCCTCTGCTGTAAAAGTCTTTGCCATCTTACGGAGTACGTCAGGTGCAATTTTTGGCACCCTCTCACAGTACTCTCCCATCAGCCACAGGATGCTGGCTCGGGCCATGGGGACCTGCAGGTTTGGGAGAAAAATAAAAGAGAAAGAGCAGCAGTTGCTGAGAGTACTTAACAACACTTATTTGTTCCTGCCTAAACTTTCAGGCTGAGCAAACACAAATGGATCAACAGTAGGAAAAATTCAACGATGAATCGTACAGTGATGTTGTCGAAGAGCTTGGCCATATGTTTGATGATCTCACTGTGCTCTGTGGGCTGAGTCTGAAGCAACTTCTTGATCACCACCACACTCTCGGCCACCACAGTCTCTACAAACATAAAACACACCGGCCAATCTAGGCACCATAATATACCCATGAAGGTAAACACTCAGATATCTGTAATCACTGATGGCATTTTACCGTCTCTGTTGGAAAGTAGCAGCACCAGACCGTTGAGACAAGTATCTGTCACCTCGGAGATGTTGGTGGCGCACCTGCCGATGGCCTGAATGGTGGCTGCTGCAAATGCCTTGTCCTGGCTCTTCACATAGGTCTGAAAAAGAGACAAGACAAAGACAGTGAAGAGAAGAAACAATTTGAAAGTCACCAGGGAAGTGTAATACCAAGAATCACTGATGTCAGTTACTGGATGATCATTGAGAAACAAAACACAAACCTGAAATTCCCTCAGGATGGTGGAGATGTTGGCTTCATTGGCCAGGTTGGTCAGGATCTCCAACTACAAAAATCACAGTGCAGAGGCTGGTTAAAGTTAAAGCTCAAGACTAAGATAGGAGAAAATACAAAACTTTATTTATCAAGACAGGAAGCGATGTACAGAAGTTGCTATACAAAGTGAGAAAAATGTAAATATATAGAATGCAAATAAACAGTTTAAACATGTCATCAGGAAACAGATAAACAGTAAGGTACAGATTCAAAATACACACATGCTAACAGTCAACAATTAATTCTGAGGATTACAAAAAATGAACAGATTGATAATAAGGTGCGAATCAAAACAGAGTAAGAGGGGCTGACAGGGAGGCTGGAGCCACCTCAGCACCCAATATTTCTGCTGTCCATCTTTTTGCAAGAAGTAGCTGAACTGAAGATTCTTGTGAAACTGTGCTCAAGAAATATTTTAAAGCTTTTGGTTGTGCAGTATATTACGCTTTATAAGCTTGTGACAAATCTGCAGGAGAAATTCAAGTTAGTAAAAGTGAAGAGAACATTTGTAGGTGTAGAAAAGAACAGAACATATGTGGCTAAAATTAGTCATTTTCAAAGCTGGAAACTGTTTGTCAAAGTCAGTACACACAGTTCCCACACTAGTGGTCTTGCTTTTACAGTGAAATACAGGAGCATTATTTGTACTTTTAAGTCAAAAGTGTGTGTAACTTAGTGTCACACAGTGTGAGAACTGTTTTCTACTTTGAATCTGAACTCAAATGATCATCTTTTTGTACAGCATCCCTGTTGACATAATTTGTGCATTTTATTCTCCCAATAATCTTTTCTACACAGCCTTAAACCTGAATTTCTCCTGCAGATTTTTTTTGCAGGTTTCTAAAAAGATAATAAACAACCGCACAGATTGAAATTATTTCTAAACACAAACTTATAACAAATTGGTAGTTACCTTCAGTGTTTTGATGTGTGTGGCATCTGTAGACCTCACATAGAAACTCTTCATGAAGGGCTCAAACATCCCCTGTTTGGAGATCATTTATGTTAATACATCAGACTGTGTCAGTGCATCGAGACACAGTTATTGTTCTGCTGTCCACAAGCATACTTACCTTCCTCTGAATGGACATCGTGGCTATATTCTGAAGCACAATGTACTGCACCTCTCTGTGCAGCAGAAGAGAAAGACAACAACATATTCAGTCATCAACATAGATGCAGAGATACAGTGAACTCAGAGAAGGCAAACATGGAGATGTAGCTTTCTTTTGCATTACCTGTGGCTTCGTAGTAGCCGAACAAGTGATTTGGTGACAATGTTGACTTCATGCTTAGGGGCCAAATGCCAATAGAGCTGAGCGACAGCCATCACAACCTAAAACACACCAAACACAGTTGGATATTATTGAAATATCTGTTCAATTTAATCCCTCTTGAAACCTTTTACAGTCTGGCGTCCAGGCAGTGGTGAAAGAAGTATTTAGATCCTTTACTTAAATAAAAGTACTAATACCCCACTGTGAAAAGACTCCACTACAATAACTTCTGCATTCAAAACCTGGGTTAAGTTTAATAATGTAAGTGAAAAACAAAATGTTTTGCTCATTTTAACTCCTTTATATACTGTTGGGTAGTTTCGTCTACAGCAATGTGAGGATAATCATGTTTGTTGCACAGCTGTCCTGTGAGTATCTCTAGAAAGTCAACTTTTCATGGTGTCAGAAAAACAGACCTGTTTTAAGCTTTGTGACGATGTATTTTCCAGCTGATCCAAGAGGGTGTTTAAAGAGTTTATTTAGCTTAACTCAACACATAAAGTTGGTCCAGTCAAAAGAAGAAAATGTTGGCACTGTACCTTACTGCAAACCACAAATATGTTATGTTTGCATGTTTCATATCTATCATATTACCATTTCTAAAGTGGCACTGTATGTGTCATCTGGAGGTGTAGGGGGACGGTGGATGGTATGTCACCTAGCTAAGACACCTGCCAAGCTGCAGACCACTGTTTAATTCCAACAAACAACAAAACCTGTTGTGTCTTAGCGAGTCATTGCTGTGTTTCTAGCGGCTTTTTTAGGTGCCACACATTGGTGTATTGTAGCGACAAATAACTGTTTCTTTCAACAGGGACTGTGCCCCCAAAACAGGATATTTTAAGCCAAAACATGATCTTTTCCTAACCGTAACCGAGTGGTTTAAATGTCTAAACCTAGGCAAATTTAGAGTTGCAACATATCCACTACAAAATAACTTGCAAATGTAAAGTATCCACAATTTGCAGAAACGCGAAATGCCTAGGGCTAGGCGATATAACAACTATGTACGATATATCAATACAGTTTCAAGCAAGATATAGATTTAGACAATATTGTTTATATCAATACAGGGTCAAGCTGCATTACGTAATGCTCCTCTTCTGAAAAGCCATGCTAGCATGCATCTTTCTTCTCTCACAGTCTCCGCACAGCCCCACCCCACTGATTCACAAGTTCTCCAGCAACATTAAGAGAGACACAGAGCTGCTACTTTGTTAAATCTGTCTGTTAATTAGTCAACAGTGGCACATCGGTCTGTATGTTGCACGTGCTGTCCTAAATCAGTCTGTGAGGTGAATGAAATGACTGCAGTAGCACCTGTGCAATCCAGTGCTGCGCTGCATGTGTGGAGAACAAAGCTGCTCGATTGTGTCAGTTGAGCGTTTGTTTGCTAGTTTGTGTGTACGGTGGATCATAGTGGATCACCGTTCTTCTTGGTAGTTGCAGTCTATTGTGTGACATTGAGACAACGCCTGGATGCAGGCAACAGATGTGTTTAAAGAATGCAGCGACAACACAGACATTTTATATACAAGACGTGTATAACGCAGACAGTGTTTCTCGCTCCCTCCATCCCTGTGCCTCTCTGTTGATGTGCATAAATAAGATTAACAGCCTAAATAAATGAAAATATTTCCATCATTTTCCAGCACTAGATTCATTTGAAAGGTCATAGAAAATGAGTTTTTACTCCCCCACAAAGACTTTGAACAGTTTCAAGCTACAATGGATTTAGGCCTACTTTTTACTTTTATAGTCATGTTATAGTTTTATGTCCTGTGCCGCAAACCTTTAAACATCTGTAGCTCCTCTGTGCAAAAAGTTAATTTACAGCCCTGCTATTTATTTTATACGATTTTTTAATCTACATGTTATTCAGCTGAGAAAATACTGAGATATACACCGTGTATCACCATTCAATTTTTGTCCATATCGCCCAGCCCCAACAATGCCAACATTTTTCTGGTGATTGGGTTGATAAAGGAACACTTCTTCCTGTCACATTTAGAAAAACCAACAGATCTGGAGATGCATGATTTTCACTGGAAAAGAAGTAACTAGTGACTAAAGCTGTAAGACGAATGAAATGAAATAAAAAGTAAAATATTTCCCTCTGCGATATAGTGGAGCAGATGTATTAAGTTGCATAAAATGGAAATACTTAAGGAAAGTATATGTACCTCAAATTTGTACTTGAGTAAATGTACTTACTGGGTTATTCCTTTGCCTTTTAGTCTTGTTTGTTTTAATTTTAAACTTTCCAGAACCACAACCAACTTTTTACTCTCTAACTCTGTTACTTTTCCTTGATTTTATGTTTTGTAACACTCTGAAAAGCACTTTTTAACTTTCAAGTGCTGTATTATTATTATTACACCACCATCAGTATATTACCACCTGCCTACCCAAGCTAAAATAAAATTCCTTCACATGCATCTCTTAGGGCTCTACAAAGGCACTCATGACACGACTCTATAAAGGCAATTTTTCAGCAGGGCTTTAAATAGCAGGCGGACGTGTGTCCATCGTTGCAGGCAGAATGAAAGGGTTCAGGCGTCTATGAAGATGGAGGATGTCACTGTGTTGTCGCGTGTAAAAGACACAGCATGTCACATTTTAATCAACACTTTCATTTGGGAGCATTTTTCCTCCCGCTGCTACACAGCGACAGAGACCTTGAGGCTCCTGGGTGATGGAGATCTGCACTCACTATGATTTTTATCTTTTTTTTTTTAACTTGGGGGGTGCACTATGGCAGGTATGCGTGTGTATTTGTGTAAGAAAAGGTATCTTGAAATGTATTACTGCTGGAAAGTGAATTTGAAAGTGCATGTGCGTCCATAAAGCAGCACTAGTGTAGCTTTTATCTCTAAGACAGCGGTGAGATATGAGCAGAGGCCGCACTCAGAAACCTTGATCAATGTTTATATCTCTCGACAGGTTAAAAAGCAGCACACTTACACCTCCTACTCCTAATGGCTAGAATATGGCTGTATATGTCTGTGTTTAAGTGTCCAGCTAACTCACAGCAGTGTTCCTGCTCTGCAGCAGAGGTTTGGTGTTCCTGAGCAGCAGTCTATGATCTGGATCCATGATGTAAGGCTTGGCCACCGTCTGGTCTTTTTTCTCCTCAGAGTCAGAGTCATAGAACGCCTTCTCATTGTTCTCATCAAACATGGCACCCTGAAACACAAACAACACAATACAACACACTAAACCACACATTTTTCTGTGGATTATTGTGAACTTACTGGTCCAAACTTCAATTTTATTGCCCAACCCCATGGATTGAGCAAATTGAGCATACAGAGTTGTCAAATATTTTATATTGGCATTATTTTAATTATAGTAACAATGTTTTTCAATGCCTCAAGAATCAATTACTCTCTTAATTTCTCTCATATAGTATAGAGCCTTCTACAGATTTTTCAGAGCCACATTTACCAAGAAACAAATTTTTCAAGGACATCAAGTATTGTGAAATGTGTAAAAATAATTTAAAAACACAAAGACTGTAAATAAGGGTTGGGCAATATGGCAGTATATACCGTGTGAAAGCAGAAATGTGGCCACCACAAGAGATTTATCAATACCGTTTCTACAACAGGAACTATTCGGGGCAGACTATGTAGCACATCAGGGATGGATTCTCACGTGATCTTGTGATTCTCATGTTGTCTCGCAAATCCAGCTGCCTCACAAGGTAACATGATTCAAGCAGACATGAAGTACGAGAACGAGGTTGTAAATACAGAGACCTGTAGCACTTGATATTATTGTTCTCTGGAATCTTAAAGCTTTCATTCTGAAATAATTTTAGTTTTACTAATTTGAGTGTATTGCTCTTAACTCAAATGCTGTATTAGATGAGGCAGTTGTTTTTTTGTTTGCATGGAAGTTCCAAATAAAAGAAGAAAGTATTTGAATGTGACAATGTGTGGTAATGGAACAATTACTGTATGGTGACACATGCGTCTCCATGACATAAATATACATGTTCCATAATAGAAGATTCTGACCACATTGCCCACCCACACTGTAAATCTAAGTAACTCCAATAATATAATCTAAATGCTGAAAACAAAGACTTATTGGCTTTCTCATTTCGCATTTCATTTTATACATCTGTATAATTATATTTTTAAAGGATAAAGCTGGTGTTATTCCATCTCTTTTGTATTATCAACAAACCCCACGGAAAGACCAAAACAAACCATTTCTGAATACTTTTTGAGCCTGCTTGTAACTTTCAAGTCCAAGTCCATTGGTTCCTGCTGAAGGTGTTAACTTGAAAAATGACTCAGAAAGTTAGTTTCATTTTTCAAAAAGGCTCAGTAATTTCCTTTAACAGCTGGGAACTGTACTTTACAAGAATTGTTACTCAAACGGGAGGAAATATTGTATTTTTTTTTTTGGGTACTATTTTCAGTGGAGGATTAATCCACATTCGGATATCTAGTGGGTGCCTGTGGCAGCAGGACGGTGAATGTCAAATCAAAATGAACTACAGTGTGTGTATTTATGTTAATGAAGGAGCATGTCACCCAGTGCAACAGTGCGTCTCACTGATGTGTTTTTAATAGTTTTTGGACAACAATGGAGCTGTGTGGCACAGAAGATATGTCAGGCTTTAGATACTCAGATAATACTTGTAGTTGTACAGGAGGGGTGGAGAGGTCTCTAGTCACCTTTAAATGTGATTAAAATTCAGAGGGCTATGAGGTGATAATAAAATGATTATCGATGCATCGTGATGCACAAAAATTGGATTTCTATTAATGATTTCATAATTCTCTTACTGTGTGACTAACTGTTGCTTTTAAAAAATAGCTCATTTGTAATGATCCATGATTATATAAAGAGCTGATTTTACATGCATGCAGTGTGGCTCTTGGACAGCTCCCTTTATCCATTCGACTTCATAAAAGTCAAAATGCCTCCATACCCTAGCCTTTAATCCAGGGGGTGCCAGTCGGATTGTATTCAACTTTGGCTGCTCACGCTAATACACTGTGGGATATTTATGCCAGCGTAATGACCAAAAATCACTACAAAATCTCACATAGGCTAATGTTTTAATGTATTAAAAATATATATTATACAGTATGTACCGTGTGCCAAACCCTTCACTGGTGTCCATATTACTCTGAAATACGCTATGAAACATAACTGCCAATTAATGTACATGGTCTACAGCGTTTTATTTTACAAGTTAACTGTGTTACTAATTAATAAATTAATCTAAAGGTACCTTGCAGTCTCCTGCTTGTATGACATTAACAAAGTGAGGGAGAGGTGGCATGCTCCGCTTTGTTGATATTAACTAAATGTCTCCAGCAGTGAGAGCAGCCACTCTGCTGCACTGTTGCCTCCGGGGAAAGCCAAGACGCTGAGCAGGCTGGGCACAGGGTTTTTTGAGGTGAAACAGACTGAGCAGAGAGTTGTTTTCTTTACCACAGAGTTGTTTTAAGTTGTGTAATGCTGCAGTCTCGTTTGTTAACATTACTGCTGAACACTGCTATGCTCCATTAACATTTGTCTTATGGTGATGGTATAGATTAGACAGTATGCACAATATAGTTCACATTTGCCTTACAAGGGTAATTATTTAGTCATTAAATTAAACATGCTTACAACTGCTGCCTTTTCTGAAGATAAATGACAAGATAGGCTAACTCTAGTATGCAGACTGTGCGGATGCTGCACTGCCTTAACAGTTGAGTTCTGCCTCTTTCCTTCTGTTAATATCAAATCATTGACTAACATTTAGATAACATTTTGATTATCAGTTATTGACATTTTAGAATCAATGCCGAATTGTCCACATCAGCATCTAAAAATACATTTTTTCCCCCACCCCTATGTGTTAGTAGTATCACCAGACCTGTCCTTTAGGATCAGACAGCTGCACTCATTAAACAGGATTCATACAGAGAGCGCATATTTGATGTGTTGACATGATGTGTCTTATAATTCTAGCAACTAAATGAGAAGGTAGCATGACCAGTAATTGCTACCTTGTCTGGGCATCTAGGCAATGGTGAATTGCCACTTCATGGACTGGATCCTCATTGGTTTTAATGAGTGCCTCACCTCCTTCCAAGGACTGGTGAACTGTGTCCTGGCGTAGCGCGTCAGCATGGAGATGATGACCACCTGGCCCCACTCCTCCACATCCACCAACAGGTTACACAGCTTTCTGTAGTTCTTATGGATAAGGTCAATGCGATCTGGACAGACCTCCTCGAAAGCCATCACCACACTGCCAGCCACTAACTACAGAAAAAAATTAAGGGAAGTAGAAGAACAGAGACAAAACGATCAGGGAACTGTAGCTTTTTTTATGCATTTCTCTCCAGAATTAACATTCGAATTAATGGAAGCTGTGAGGATAAGCAGCAGATCTGTTAAGACAAATTTAACTTATAATTTTATCTCGTCAAAAAAGGCATACCATATAGACTCTTGAGAAATTATAGACTGGTAAACAGATATGACCCTGGTCAAAAAAAGTACCATCATTGCACTTAAAAACATACACATAATTTACCACTTTGATTGCAATACAGCAATGCAGTTCAGCCTCTAACTAGTTAGAGGATAATTAGAAGGATATCTGCTCTTAAAGTTTAACTAATTTATTTTACACAACCCTGTGAAAGAAACCCATCAATGAGAGTGCTTCTCATATTTTTATGTAAATTACATTTTTCCTCAGGTACAAAACTCATTTCATGTTCAATTCACATAGAAAGGACAAGGAGGAATCAGCAGCTGAGAGAGCCAATAATCAACTATGTTTTATTGGTAGGAGGAAAAAACCCATTTGGCTGTCGCCTGCCCCCCCACCACCCAACTGCCTGCTGGCTCGCTGACTGACTGTGAGACTGAGTGAGTGAGTGACACTGTGGTGTATTAATATGCAAACAGCATTATCATGGGCAGGCGAGGGTGAAGAAGAAGAGAAAGGGAGCAGAATCTGGTCTTCCCAATTAAAGCCTTCTGGCCCCCGGTGGCCCTGTGGGAACCCGGAGCATTTACCCATCAGCATTGTCATGAGCCTGCATTGATTGTGTGTGCATGTATGTGTGTGTATGAAATGTGTGTGGCTCGGCTGCTGTCTGTAGATTTTCTGAGAATTTTGGACCTTATATCTGAGCAATGATTAGCTTTTCTGACATTCACACACTAATACTGATGCATGGACCACTGGAGGATCAAACAACTGCATTTTATGGTATCATGCTGATGGATGAAGTTAGATTAACTGAGTGACCCGCAGAAATTCTTGATACATTTGAGCACTTGCAGGTACATCCAGCCAGGGTAATTACATGATAAAGCTAGCTTAATATCAACAGTCTTGTATGAAAATGCATGTTATCATACCTGCTAGAGTTTCAGTGAGGTGTCACTTTTGAGACTGCAGTTTGTGGTGCTGTTAAATTTTGTTGCATCCTATTAAAAGGTGTTTCTAATACTGTGTCTCGCCCATTTATATCAATGATGGCAGGCTAAGTAAGAGAAACACCTGTCGGTATAATTCAAGACAGTTGTACATAGACAACCACAAACAACATCCTCCAAACACCTCTCTCAAGGAGTTTCAACACAAAGAGCATTACAAACTTCAAGTAGAGAGGATTTCTTATTGTATTAGACTGCATCATTTTTAGGTGGGCGTACCTAATAAACTGTCAACTGATTGTTTACTGAAAGTCAAGACATCTTAACAGCCACTAAAGTTGCAAACTGCAGCCAAGTGAAACTTCTCCTGTGGGACAAGCCTGCAGGAGAACTATGCTGGCCAACTATAGTCTGTATAAAGTAATTGATGTAGCTACCATGACATCCACCACTGGTTTGTGGACTCCAGTTTTGAAGCTCCAAGTTCAGTATTTCTGCTGTGGCCATCAGGATTTTGGACCTAGAAGTGACCACAGTCGTCACCTAAAGCAGCTCCGCCCTTAAATATGCGTAACTTTAAGCCTTAATAAAATATGAACATGAATTAGCGCTGGGCAATATATGGATATTATATCAGTATCATAATATGAGATAAGATACAGTCCTAGATTTTGGATATCGTAATATCATCAGTGTTGTCTTTTCCTGGTTTTGAAGGCTACATTACAGTTAAGTGATGTAATTTGCTTAACTTACCAGACTGTTTTGATTATTCATCAAAAAACCCATTGTGTGAATAGTTTGTGAAAGCACCAAAAGTCAACCAGCCCTACAACATTGTAGCAGTATCTAAATTGATGGAAAACAAACTAACAAAAAAAAAATAAATCTTATTTGGTTTTCTCCATATCGCCCAGCTCTATGGAAATTTGCACTGGCTTGTGTCTACATGCATCCGTAGCATTTCTGTGATGACATATATTTCATGAGAAGTACACACATTACACTATTTTAAAGCTGTATATAATGAGTCTTACTTGATTTATCTATAGCAGGATTTGTTTTAGGGTAAATAAAACAGTGTTGTAAATATGTGGATTCATTTGAGATAAACCAGATAAAGCACAAACATTTGCTATTTGTGATATTTGTTTTAGTGTGCTATTCAGTGAAATGTTCTTCCATTTATATTCATATATATTCAAATTACTGAGTAAGTTGGCCTCGTTTGATTTAGAAAAGCTGTACCCAAAATTGTTTTAAATTGCTTTGAGAAAAGATGCTTACAGTTAATTTAAATTTAGCCAAATTATACACACACAAAAGGCAACTCTCAACTCTTGAGACCTTTTTCACAGCAGACATTATGACCTCGTCGATAGCTGCCTTCCAGTTCAGTGTGACAGTTTCAGGGACCTGGTGTTGAACATACTATCATAGGAACAGAGCCACTATTAACTTAATATCATTAGTTACACTTGTGCTTTTCTTACTATGACAAGTCATATTGCTGTGGGAAAGAGATTTTTGACCCCAACCCAACAAAGAAGGTGAATATAAATTAATCTAAATAATCCACGAAGCATGATGAGGGATGCACAGATTTATCAGCCAAATGTTAATATTGGCCAATATTCATCTTGTTGACTATCGGGAAATGAGATGATATTCACTGATTGCAGTTGCCCATCGGCGGGTCATTCCTTCACAATCATTGGATTTGCAAATCTGCATCCCACACACCATAGAAAACTTGTTTGGGACGAGCAGAGATCTTCCCCGGGGCGCATTTGGGACAAAAGGACACAGTAAACTCACTATTAACACTTCAGAAGACGCTCCCTATTGTTTCCCTGATAATGCTACATTGAAAACAACGTATCTGTGTTGACATCGACAGGAGGAAAGCTAGTTAACATTAGCTGTTAGCAGACAGTGGTCGGCACAAACAGCTAACAGAGGTTGCATTGAGTTAATTAATGATGCATCCAATCTCTTTTCAGTAAAAATTAGTGTTTGGCAAAGGTAAACAATAACATTCTCATGCTGTGTTCAAATGTAATAGTGAAAAATGTAGTTTTTGGTCACAAATTTGAATAAATGCAGCTAACTGAAGGAGAAATTTGATGATGTTTTTACAGCAATATAAAAAAGGTATAAAAGAGGGAATTTTACTTATTATCATTTATAGTAAGAAGCTTTTGTCGCAGTTATTTTTTATGTTTTTCATGTGAAAGAAGGTTATATTAAAGGTTGTTTAATAATTTTGTATGTATTGTTTAACAGAATTTCCCAATTGGTACATCACTAAACAGTATAATCTGTTGTAATAAGAATAAACAGGAAGCAGTTCCAATGACAACTGTTCACAGTGACTGATGTTCAATATAAGCAAAATGATGACTTGTACATATCTATGTTAAAGTAGCTTCACAGCAGCTTGAAGCACAGTTGATCTTTCCAGTTAATATTTCTTCCAACATGGTCTACTGTAGATAAACATACTCAAAGCAGTCAATTAGAATATATGTACTTTAGGCTTGTATTGGTGTGTATCTGACTCCCCTGGCGTTCTCCCAAGGCCTCTCTTGTCCAAGGCTATTACAGGCAGCACTGTTCCTGAGCATGTGGATTCTGCTGCAAGGCTTTGTGCATTCTCCACCAACTTCCCCCATTAGACACAGCTCCAAGGTAAACTACATGCACCATCAACAAAACTGACACCCCAATCTATGGAGTTCATACACCTCCTCCCCCTCCTCGACCATATTATCTACCCTGCGTGACAAGCCGGTAATGGAAAAATCACACTAAGCAAATGGTTCTTCTAATAACAATAAATTTCCTATAAAATTATGAAGGGCCCAAACCGTTTCCTTGCATCTATTTTGCTATGAATTCTAATTAGGGTGCCAGAGAGGCAGAGAGTGCTGGGTCATCACGCCACAGACAACGTGCGCCTTTTTGATTGATGGCCCGATGTGGGGTCGGCCTATCCTCCCTTCTCTCGCTCCTCTCCTGCTCTTTTCCTCCTCCCTCCTTTTTCTCTTAAATTAATGGGCATCTCACCTAGCACCTGATCATAGCACCCTCCTCCACCCCCTGCTCCTCCTTTCTGTTCTCATTTCAATTTTGCAGAGGGTGCAGAGGGGTGGGGTGGTGGGAGGGATCGATCATTTATCTTGTAATGGCTGGATAATAGATCCATCACGGTAAAACAGCTGCACAAACTCCTATGTTGTCTCTGTCATCGGGCCTTCCCATTTTCTCTTTAAACCATCCTGCCTTTAAGCAGGGCCCCCGTGTGTCACAGCCATTTAGCCAAACAGGCACATCTGTAAAACTAAATGTCAAGAGGCCTGGACAATGTTACAGACTGGAACAATAACCAAATGTTTCCTTCCTCTACAGGCAGAATACGGACATCAGCTACATAGCATTTACCTAAATTAATGAACTTATTTACAATTAAACTGATTCATTAACGTCAGATATGGTACAACTCTGTCACAAACCTAAAGATGTCAAAGGTAAAGTAAGGATACAACAGCTTTTTTTTAACATTCTGACACAGCAGGACAAGCACAAGTGTAATTAATAAGATTAGGATTAGGACACTTGATTGAAGTGAGCCATCATTAATAAAATGAGTTTCACGTGTGCTTGTCCTGCTATGACAGGTCAAAATGCTGTGAAAGAGGTCTACAGATAAACTGCAACTATCCAGCCCAAAACATAAGAAGGTAGACTGAAATCTCTGTATTGCTAGTGGTGAGCATCAGTCATTGACTATATAAAAATAATAGACGTAACAACGGTGACATCACCCACTGGTTTATGGACTTCTATTTCGAAAGCCTTGAGTTTGGTATTTTTGGCTGTCACCATCTTGGATTATTGGAGCCAGAATTGACCCTATTTGGATGAGAGGGTGGAGCTGTGGAGGAGCGAGGGGTAGATCTGACTCAGCAGACAGCCTGTCTCTCAAAGCAGCTAAACTCTTCATTATGCATCACTATTAGCCTTAATGAAATATAAATGTGTGAGTTAATTAAAAAGTCACCCCTGTACCGTTGTCATGAATGTTGAAAGTAGCTATAGAGAGCTGTTTTTGAAACAGACTGTAAACATGTTTATTTCTGCAGAAAAGCCTCAAGTGGCCATTCAAGGAATTGCAGCTTTTGGCACTTCTACATTGGCTTCATTTCTCAGCCTCAAAGGTTGCCACTTGGTCAACAGGTACAATCTCAATTAAGGCTCAATTTACAGCACAAAGGAAGTGCATCAACCATCCATAACAGGAAGAGAGTAGCTGTTTTGTTTTCCCTGGTAGCTATTGCTAGCTATCCCCAGTTACCAAAGAATATCAGTGTAAGTGCTTTGCAGTTACTATCCCCAGTAATGCTGTATTATGCACCAACACTAGAAAAGGTATTGCGATACCCTGCCGTGAAAAATTGTACAATATCATGTTTTATAAGTATTGGTACTTTGGGAACAGCAGTATTATAATGTACTAATTTACTGAGGAAAAAAACTACATGTATGAAAAAGAAACTAACAAGAAAACACCTGACAGCACATAAACTACAATTTTATTAAGCATGAAAATAATAATAACTAATAATTTGTATTAACTTAAAGTCTAACACTTCTAGTATTTTTAGCCTGCACACTACAGTGGTGCGCTAACGCAGACTGAACACAAATGGCTCAATACTCCTCCTTGGCTCCTCTACTGAGAAAATTCTCTAGTTTTCAGTTTAGTGACATTATTTCCTGATGTTTTAGGTTTTTGTCATGGTATAGTTTCAGTATTGGTATCGAGATATTTAGGCAGGTAAACGCATCAGTATCATGACAACAGTAGCAGTGACCCTGCCCTCTGTCTGTATTTTCTTATTTTCTTCTTAATTTACTGTTTCTGGAATGTTCCTAGGCACAGCACGCAGGTGAGGTTGAGACTTAAGAGGGTAGTGACGAGGTGCCAGACTGAAAGCAGAGGGCATCAAAGAGGAAGCTACAAAAGTCGCAGACACACGAAATGATGCAAATATAGAGGGGCAAAACAGCAAGCGGACAAAGCTCATTTCAAAAACAAGAGTGAATCTGGAGTTGGTTTTTACCTTCACTTTTGCTATGACACAGTTTACAAACAGTAGCTGACAATCCCTACATAGTATACCTTTAAAGCTTATCTTACTTATTAGCTATTAATAAATTAAAATGCGTTCCATGTCCTCACCAGCCCTCTAAGGCAGTTGATCTCAGGGAAACACTGCTTAGTGTTTCTGCCAGCATAAAGAAATAGAAATAAAATGGCAAAAAGCCTGGCCATCGTTGTGGGACTTCTAAATGCTACATGGTATCGTCCTAGCATCATAAAAATGCATCACTTGATAGCTATTAAGTGTCCACTATGTTTGGGTTTTTTCGCCATTCATCACAGACTGATAGTGCTCTTGTGTCTGTGTGATGATAGTGCCCTCTCTCTCCGTCCCCAGCCTCACAATGTGGGCTCCAACGGGGGAGAAGTCATCTGTCTTCGTTAGCGTCTGGGGCTAAATATGCTATGCATCTGGTACTGGGCTTTCCATCCCCCCCTTGGCCTAAGCTGCTTTGTTTTGTTTGTATAATGATAGGTATATGCTATGAATACATAATTACAACAAACTGTGCATGACTCACACGTCCAAACACAACATACTCTGCATTCTGAGACCAACGTCTACATATCTGAAATTGGCATTTAAACACCCTTAGTATTCACTGTGACCTCCTCAAATTAATGTGCTGCCTACTGACTCCTAATGGGCTGCCTGCATTGTGTCTGTGACTGGCCTAAACACAGAATTTGAGCATCCAACTCATTTATGGTCCATTGTGAGGAAAAAAAAAGAAAAGAAGTTGGCCTTTGAGAAAATTAAGCTGACACTAGCATCAGTGCGAAAATTCCTTCCAAATGGACACTTAACAAGGAGCATCTGAAGATGTGTGGGTTTAAGTGGGTGTTAACAAACCATGGCATTGCCGAATGAGCTGTGGGATGGAGCGCTGAGAGGAGAATCGCTTTGACTGGGGCGCCCTCCAGTGGTCTGCATTCTCTAGCAAGGGAAATTAAACTGAGAAGCACTCACTGCTCAGCCTGTACTTACTGTGCTTTTGTCTTTCAATAGTTTCTCAATCACTTCGATCAGCTGCTCTTTCTGGTCTGGATCCAGGCTGAAGACAATAGAGAGTGAGAGAGACAATTTGTCAGCTAAGGAATGGCAATTATTCACATAACATGAAAACTTGATGGACTTACAAATTAAATTATGTCCCCTCTGTGTGCTCAGAATACGGAGGTGCCTGTGAATAATATAAACTGTCTATGAGCAGGTTTTATTTTCTGATCTAACCGGTGACTGACCAGTCCTGTTCACTGCCCCTATATAATTAACACTCAGTAGTTTTGTCTACAGAGAACAATAAAGTCAGATTTTGGACACTTGGGACTCATCATCATATTGCATCATCACTGTCAGGTACAGCATTTCACAACTATTCATTACCACATCCTTAAAACGCATTGTATTAGCAGAATGAGTGTACATGCTCTTGATGTCCAAATCAAGTTTTTTGCCACCAATTACAATCAGAGTAATAAAATATTGAGTATATGCCGATACCGAGTCCTGATCTGATACTCCTATTTTCCAACATAATACAAATGCACAGTGCAGACTTCAAGCACAAGTCCACATCACGTGGATGAGCAAATAGACAGAAAATTCATCTGCAATTATTCTGATAATCAATTAAACGTTTTGGTCCCTTAACAAGCGAAATATCCCAAAGTGTCAAAAATTCAAGTTCTAAAATGTCATGGTTCGCTGCTTTTCTTTGTTGTAACCCATTGTACACTGGACATGCTTGGAAGGTTTCAACTGTTGATTAATTGAAACAATATCTGAATACCTCATTTTGGACTCTGGAAAATTATTTTGCCTTTATTCCGAAAAAGATGATATTCCTGCTAAGCTGTTCACATGGCTAACGAAAATTATTTTTTCCAACAAAAGCTGTTACCAGAAAATGTCAGAAGACAGAGACAACAAGAATCGAGGACTGGGTGGATGCAACTTATGATATATACATATGTGTGATAGAAACGTTGACTTTTTCTTCCTGATTGGAAGATAGAACATTTTCTTTGTTTTGATTTTTTTTTCAATAGTTAAATTAAATTTTCAGTATTAGTATTATTTGTTGTCTTCCTTTTTCCTGTCTCTTCTCTTATTCTATCTGACATGACTGACTGAAAATGTGTGGACAGATATAGGTATGTAAGTGTCTATATGTATGTGTGTACCTAAGTACATATATAAGGGCAAATAGGGAGTGGAGTATTGATATACTCATGTTAATGTGAGTAAACTTAATGTTTTTTTTTTTATGTAAAACAAAAAAATAAAAATGTGTATGAGACGATGAAATGTTTTATGGATATCAGGTCCTTGTCTTAATAAAAAGAGAATTTAAAAAAATAGATGAGATTTCAGACACAGACCTACTCTTTTAAAGAGCTATCATCTGATACCAGCCATTGAATTAAATGTACAACCGATCCATTCAAGCTCAGTTTTACTAGTTTGCTCATATGTCAATCTTTGATCCATGCCAGTCTCAGAAAGACTCAGCTGATAAGAGCAAGATAACTGCAGGGCAAAACCCCTTATATCAACATTACCCAATATTTACTGTATTAACTGCTTAGAAATGAGGTGGAAAGGAGAGCCAGTCAACTAACAGGTGCAGCTACTACATCTGAACTCTTGTTATTTTTTGCCAAAGGCAGAAACAACATCAGATGCACAGAACTGTACCTGTAGAGCTTCTGGATAGCGTGGGCCGCCGTCTTCCTGACATATGGGGACAGATCAGCTGCCGCCTCCTTGATGGCTAACATCATGATGGGGACAATTATTGGGACCCGGATACTGGACAAAACCCTCAGTGCGCTGGCCCGGATCAACTGATTTGGGTCCTGCCACAGAGATATAAAAAAATCCACTTGTGTCAGTTTGTGAAAGAATGTTTTCTACTAAAGTATCTGAAACATCTCACAGAAAATCGAGGTTAGAGATTACATGCAACTTTCCCAGTAGTAATTAAGAACTACAACAACACTAATGTCAAACATATATAACAAAAACAACACAGTTAACATCTCAGCAATAAGAACATATCGCAAGAAAATACAGCTTTTCCCATATTAGTAATAATAAAGAGAAAAAGACAGTGACAAAAAGTAGAGATGTTACCTTGAGGGCCCGCTGGAAGGTGCTGATGGACAGCAAAGCCAGGTCCTGCTGCTCTTCTGCATACCTCACCAGGTACACATATACAAGCTTCTTAAGCTGCAAAGGACAATTAAATCAAAAAGGCAATAAGTTGAAGCAGCTGTGAGGGAAATTAATGCAGCACATGGGAAGGAAACCAGCTGTGTTCTAAAAGTTCAGCAGGTTTATGTGAGAGGACGTGCTGCATGTTGTTAATAAAAGATAAAAGACTGCAGCTATAAAAGGAATAAAATGAACAGGAAGAGTCTTCTCTTAGCTCCATTTTTCTAAGGGAAATCTGAGTTTATTATTTCAAGTAATGTGAGGAAAAAAGTTGGTATAGAAAGTTTTCCTGTCTTGGTATCACGGGCTGCAGACTCGATTCAGTGTTGTTTCAGGCAGAGAGCGAGGTTATGTATTTTTGTTCCCTTTCAGAAATTGCTATTGAATTATTTGCCCCGCCGTCTTGTGTTTCTGGCTTCCAAACCTCTTCTTTTCTTGCAGGAAAGCCTGAGATAATATTTGTCCTGCTTTCTGACAAGGTTAACTTGAGGCCAAAGGTTGCTCGTCTGCTGATTCACATCAGCTGTCCAGAAAAAAAAAAGAACAAACAGAGCTGATTTCTTCCTATAAGGCAGCAGGTTCATAAATAATAGAACTGGAATAAAAGTGGTTATGAAAAATGATGATTTACCTCAGGAACTATTTATAATTTCATTTAAGAACTGATCTAAGGTCGAGGTCAGGGGTAAGGTTACATTTTAGGGACAATCGCAGAGAGTTTAATTACTAATCAGCACCATGCTTTCTAATGCAGTGAGTATTGACCTGCAGCAGTGCACCACAGTTCTCAATCATCCTTTTGGTCATTACTGCTGGAATTAATGGCATTACTCACTATAAAAGCAGACACAACCCATCTGCCCTCAAGGATCTGGTTTCTCTGACCACAAGGCACAAGACTGATTTCATTTTGAACCACTAAGAAGGCATTATAGGCTTTACAACTTCCTCAGCACCAAATAAGATTTAATAATATTTTTATTGCTTTGCTTCTTGTCACACAAAAGCATACAGAAGTATGCCAAAGCATGCACACACACACATTTATGGTATGATATGTGGTGTTAAAATAAAGGGTGCAGCAATGATGAAAGAAAATAAATCCAACTGATATTAAATCACGCAACACTGTCAATAACCCTCATGCTCTTGTGCCGTTTTCTAATTAGCGGGGATCAATGGCGGCTCATAGTGAAACAGAGAGAAAGGGATGAGGGTGGGAAAAAGAGAAGAGGCCATTTTTAGTGAGATGTACTGTAGGTGAGTAAAGTGTGGAAAAAACTGGGAGAGAGAGAGGAGAAACCAGCACTATCTTAGCAGCTGGTGTATACGAGGTGGGAGAGAGGAGACGTGACTGTGGGCTCTCTTCTGCCAATTACATCCACCCACCTGCTCCCCTACCCTGCCATGAGTTGCTTCGGCTGCATGCCTTGCACACAGCGCCGGGCTTCAGGCCCCCTGCTCACAGGCTGCCCCTCACGCTACCTGATTATTCTGCTGCTGCTAATCAATATTCACAGGCTCTGGGCATGGGAACCCCTCTTGAGTTGCTGCTTAGTGTTCGGTCATTCACTGGAATAGTCTGTGCACAAGTCTGCCATGATTTAGTGGGGTATTTACAGACCCACAGTATCTTACAGTGTCTTTGTGCTGCTACTGCACCAACCCATGATTTAAAACTAGTTGTATTACTATTGATTGATCAGATGATAAACCTTTAAAACTAGAATTACCAGCTCGCAGTTGTATGCCTCCGACAACCAGTCAAGCTGCAGTTTCCACTGATGTCTTTCAAGACTCATATGTAGTGAAGACATTGAAAGAATTTAATGAAAAGGTATTAAATCCTTTTTTTGGTGAAATTAATGTTATTGCTTTATTGACATGTATGATTCGAGAATTATTTCTATGCTGTCTCGTCACATGGTGCAACGACAATCACCTTTTGTTTGAAATTTTGTTATAATTTGGGTGTGAATTCTTGAGTTGTGGCCAAAAAGTGTTTTGTGATGTCACAGTGACCTTGACCTTTTTTTTTTTTAAAGATTATGCTTTCTGCAATTTTGCGCTTTACTTAGACAGTGACAAAAAGAGATAGGAATAGCAGGAGAGACAGGTGGAATGACATGTAGCAAAGGACCTAGGCCCCACTGGAACCTGGGCCACTGCGGTAAGGGCTCAGCTTTAATGGTACAGTGATGTACCGGCCCCACAGTGACCTTTGACCACCACAGTCTAATCAGTACATCCCTTGAGTCAAAGTGGACGTCTGTCCCATTCTCGTAAATGCGATATCTCATGAACGCTATGATGGAATTTCTTCGAATTCAACACAAACAACCCAAAAATATAATGTCGCCGGCCGCAGCTGTCACTGGCATGGAGGCACAAAAGTTTTTCTTTGATAAAAAAACAAACAAAAAAAAAACAAACAACAAGACAATCCCAAATAAAAAAAAAAAGAAGAATCATTCATCCGGTCACAGTTGAGTGGCTCTGTAGAGTCAAAATTATCACAACTAAAGTTACTGTTACAGACTCATATTTCATCACGTGTTCAAGTTATGAAATTGTCTTACTTTCAATTTTATGTTGTCATTTACTCACATTTTAATTGACTTACTTTTTTACCTTTATACATTTGTACACCTGTACTATTACTTTTACTTAACTTAGACATTTCTAGTAACAATACTTTACTTGAGTATATAGTATAATATAGCACTATTTCTAGCCTGATGGTACTAATGACTGAGGCTATTTTGTACCTTTTGATTCTTCTTTCTTTTCTCTCTTTGTGTTTGTATTTTCATTTAGTTATTTTTCACAGGGAGGCAGGTTTAGAACATGACCAACAACAGCCAAGGGGAGATCTTGGGAGGAGCAAGTTAGAGCTCTAATGACTGCGTTAACGTCCATGAACGATCATTCATTCATTTTCCGTAACCGCTTATCCTGTTGGGGGTCGCGGGGGGAGTTGGAGCTTATCCCAGCTGACATAAGGCAAGAGACAGGGTACACCCTGGACAGGTCCCCAGACTATCACAGGGCTGACACAAAGGGACAGAAAATCATTCACGCTCACATCCACACCTACAGCTAGTTTAGAGTCACCAATTAACCTAGCCTGCATGTCTTTGGACTGTGGGAGGAAGCCGGAGTACCTGGAGAAAACCCACGCTGACATGGGGAGAACATGCAAACTCTGCACCCCCATTATTCTTACCTTGTGTTTATTTTAATTCTTTTATCTTTCATTTATTTATGTCATTACTCTTGTATGACTATTGGTTTTAAGTATGTCTGATTAGCTTTGTAAAATAATGAAAATAAACACAAACAAGTTTAGGGGAAGCTTTCAAATATAGCCAATCTACATAAGCCTACCATTGTTCTGTAAGAGGAAGTTCTCTCTGTAATGTAAAACAGAATACCCACGTGACATGTCACACAAGATTACATGAATCACAGCAGTAATGATGGTGTTTTTTTCTGTGAAATATATATTTCTTAATACTGTCATACCTCGATGTTCTTACTCGCGACATTCTTCACCACAGCAGGAAAGAGCTCTGATGAATTTTTCCCTTTGGCAATCAGCTGAAAACAAATCAAACAATAAAACAATTTTATCCACCAATCTTATCTGCGATATTAAACTCAACAACTGAAAACACACTGTTACAATGTCGCAATTTGTCCTGTGTGTGAATTCCCATGATGCACTCACCCCAACGATCCTTTTCATGGCTTCCAGTTTGAGGGACTCCTTGTTGCTCTCCAGCATCTCTTTAAGGTCTTCATTCCTGAGGACAGAAAGAAAATACTGTAACTTGTACTTATTATGGTCATTACAGAAGGCGTTTGAGTTAACACTCATCGGACAACTTGACTAATCGGTTTCAAGCATGAGAGGTTGACCAAAGGTACTGTGAAAGATCCATGTATACAACATCTGTGTCAGCTTCACAGATTACAGGGTACACATACGAAGGCCACATTGACTTCTATAGGCTTAACAGTTCTGTATATTATTCAGCCTATAGGAGTCAAACGGTACACTGACAATGCACCCAAACAAACAGCAAGAATGTCATCTTTACCACTGCAAACAGCAGCATCACACTAATTTCTGCTGAAATGTCTGCACTCACATGACATGACAATGCTCATTCCTTGGCTAATGCTGACACACATTGTTATTGTGCAACAACACAGGTTGCTTGTCCCGCGCAGAGGCTAAACATCTAGAGGGGTAACGTCCAAATGGAAAACAAAATGTGGGAGAGATGCAGATCATGTGTAACTTTCTTTGAATGATATAGACAAGCAGATTTTAGCCACTTTGGTTAACGTTAATGTTATTCAGAGGAATAATTTCTAATAATTCTGATTATCTCCTGATTTTTCATCCAATCATCCGCCATAAACTCTGCACAATTATTTGGTTTATGAGCAATACTAATGACATTCCCATCAGTCCCTGTTGTACTTTGTATTTAGTACTAATTAGCAATGTTAGCATGCTAAATTAAAGAAATACTTCACCCACAAAATTGACCATTTGTATTTCACTTACTCACTGGGTGTTACAATGAATTCACGAAGACTAGTTTATTTTTCCTGCATGCCTCCACATTGAACAGAGAATCCAAAAAAGACAAACATTCCTGATGAATTGAAGTGAACCAGGTCCGCATTTAACAGCAAAACCTACATTAAACTACATTTGCTAAAATTCTAGATTTAAAACACATCAGTTCAAACAGTTTCATGCACAACTGAGTATAGTCCCTTGGCATGCGCATGTGTTTTAACTCTGCTTAAGCGGAGCCCATACGAACACATGCTTAGGTATGCTTAGGTCGCAAAAATAGTAGGCATAGGTGTTAAATCTTGTAACATTTTTGCAAAAGATGCAGTATTAAGCACACACCTGGATAAATGAGACTTGGTTTATACTGCACAAGTTGTGTGAGAGTTTGTAAAGGGTGTTTTGATATAATAATTTGGCTGTTGTAAACATGGAACCCATTTACTTCAATTCATGCAGAGGCATCCAAGAAAAACAAATTTCTCCTCACAAACTCAACGCAACACGCAGTGAGTAATTCACATACAGATATGTAAAGTATCCCAGACTAAATTAAGATGGTCAACATAGTAAACATTATACCTGCTAAACATCAGCATTTAGCTCAAAACACTGCTGTGTTTTAGTACAGCTTTACAGACCTTGGTCTCATTTCATCATTAAAGTAAGTGACTACATTTTCTTAATTCCAATATTATGTTTTGATGGGTGGGTAAGTTTAAAGATTGCACCATGAGCCATCATTTTACAAATGTAATGTATTATTCCCCCGGATTAGCTTATACTTTTTGAGATACAGTTATCGCGTTAGGGATGGGCAATATATTGATATGATACTGATATTGCTATATGATACTAGCTATTGTCTACCATTTTGGATATCGTAACATCATAAGTGCTGTCTTTCGCTGGTTTTAAAGGCTGCATTACAGTAAAGTGATGTAATTTTCTGATATACCGAACTGTACTAGCTTTTCTCGTCATTACATACACATTACTGATGATTACTTCTAAAAATCTCATTGTATGGATATTTTGTCAAAGCACCAATAGTTCAACCTGCAATATTGCCACAATATCAATATTGACGTATCTGGTCAAAAATATTATGAAATCTGATTTTCTCAATAACACCCAGCCCTTATTCAAGTAAAATAATCTGCAACAGTAATTGGAGATTGAATCTGCAATCTCTCCCTACGCAAAACGAATGGCAGTATACCAAACCTTTAGAAAAACAATAATTTTAAAACATGATTTTTACATTTGTTGGTAGATCTAAATGTATCCATATTTTAAGCAATAGTCACTTTAAAAAGTTTTACATGACAATCTTTTACGGTTTCCCTTTGAAAAACATTGCAAACTTGAGTAACCAGCTGATCAACATTGTAAGGAAACAATAACCTAATAACTAAAACTTACATCAAAGAGGTAAAACACACAGTTTAAGGTATGTCTCCATCAGAGTTTCTGTGGGTAATCTTACTACAGTACCCGGCTTTTTGTGTCTCCTTAGGGCTACTCTTGGTGTGTGTGAGGGCCTGTTCTTCCTGACTGAGCCCAGTCTTCAGAGTGAGCTGTAAGTTCTCAGCGGACACCAGTGCTGTCCTCATGGCTCCCACTGCCTCCGAGCGCAAAGAAGAGAAACCACCATCCATGCCGGCTGTCCCCCACAGCAGTCCAAAAAACACTTCAACAACCAGTGGTCCTCCTGTGTGTGTGTGTGTGTGTGTGTGTGTGTGTGTGTGTGTGTGTGTGTGTGTGTGTTAGCTGTCTAAAGAATAGAGTCCATGAACTAAGCTGACTGTATTTCAAGTAACTCAAGAGAGAAACAGAGCTGTAGTAATTACTTTCCTTCGGGCTGTGTGCCCTGTTCTCTTGGCTTTATTTACAGTTGTCTTCTCAACTCGTTCTTGTTCATAACTGTCAAAGCCGGGGAGAGTGGAAAAACAGCACAGGCTCCACTGGCTTTGTGCCTGTCATTCACTACTCCCTTCCTCTTCTCTTGGGCAAAAAAAGTCACAAGATGCCCCGTCAGCTCGCTAATGGCAAGTCATACTTATGCTTGAGGGTTGTGCCGGCTGACTCGGGTTAGACATCGGTCCTTCTGCTGTAGTCCATCTTCTTTCTGAAACTACCTGCTGGTCAGCTGTGGTCAACTCTTGTTAAGTTGTTACTCCTATCTTCTCATACATGCAGATTTTCCTCTGGAAACTATGTTATCTCACCTGCCTTCTGGCTGTCTATGTGACTCCGGCTCTGTGTGACTATGGTCACTTCCCTCTAGGGGAAAAAGGAGGGCCTTATCTACACTGGTGGGTAAACACTGCGATACTTTTCATCACCTCCACAGCACAATCATCCACTTTAGCTCGACACCACTGAGAGCCCAGGCAGTACACTGCCAACAGGACAGGCCTACATCAAAGATAACAGTACCGAGCTGAATGACAGGAAACACCCTTTAATGTGAGAACGTTGCAGAAGGATTTTGGAGGGTGCAGAATTTGCCTCTTACCTTTTCTGTGGCTGAAAATGACTGATCTAAATATGCCAAACAATCAATACTTGGTAGTGTCCTTGCTATCTTTAGCAGCTTGGTGCAAAGTTAACTTTTATAAAAAGAGTTCTGGTTCACCAATAACAGCTAACAATTTTTTGTGACTTAAAGGAACAGATCACCCCAAAATCAAAAATATATATTTCATTTTTCTTCCTGCTTATAATGCTATTTATCAGTCTAGATTGTTTCGGTGTGAGTTGCCAAGCATTGGAGATATCAGCAGAGGACATCTCTCCGTTCTCTTGAATATAACGGAACTAGGGATGCACGATAATATCGGCACGCCATCGATATCAGCCAATATCGGCTGTAAAAGGAATTATCAGAATTGGCCAACATGCTTTTTCTTATTTTGGACAATTAATGAATATTACATAGATTGAAAAACATTCTATTTCATGTTTCCATCTGCTGGTGGGCCATCATGATAAGAGTATGCATAAATAATATGATGTTAATTCCACTACAGAGGAGACTTGATGATCACTAAAAAAAAAAAAGTGGGGAAAAAGTGGATATATCGATATCGGTTATTGGCCAGATAAGTAGTTATACAGTATATCGGCATATGGCACTCTGCTTGTGGTGCTCAAACATAGACTGCATATAAAGATGGCAAGGTGTCTCCACTTCCTCCCACTGTACAAAAAAAAAGGACCAACATACAAGGATATGGCAGCTACCATCTTGCGCTGGTGACGCCATTTGGAGTCAACTAAAGTAGCAATCTCCATGGTATCGAGTTTCTGTCCATACATCAGTCTGACCATTTACAAGCAGCGTCACTGATCGCAAGAACACCAATTGGCACACATAGCTGTCAGTCATGACATCAAACCTGCTTTTATAGCATTAAAAAGCTAAATAAAACTAAACTTGGTAAGAACTACCTAAAATGACAGAAACCATCTTTGGCAAAAATGTATTGTAGGGGGCAGGGTTTATGGCCTATGCTGCAGCCAGCTACCAGGATGCAATCGAGATGTTCTAGCTTCACTTTTTGAGAGCTGTCACCCATCTTTGTATACAGTCTCTGTGCTGAAAGCAGCAAAAAAATACATTTGAAAAACTCAACAGCAATGTCTCTTTCCAGAAATTGTGATCCTGTAACTCAAGATAATCAACAGACCTTGTTGTGAGCAGGTTCATGTAGGAACTATTTTCTTTCTAAAGAATCAGAATCAGAATCAGAATCAGAATCAGAATCAGCAATACTTTACTGATCCCCAGGGGAAATTGTTTTTGTTACAGGTGCTCCTTACAAGTGTAAAGTGTAAAGACCTACACCTTCCAACAGTATCACTGTGAGCTTATCTAGCACCACTGAGCTAGCTAATGATACAGCTCAGCAGAGGAGCATGACATTAATGCTTATATATCACGCTGTCACTAGCATACAGTTAGCCTCTTGTCCGTGAGTAAATGGACACTTTGTTCTGTACAGTGATACATATGATGGGTGTTGTTTGGTAGAGAGAAAATAGTTCCTACATGAAACTGCCCACAACAAGATCTGTGGATTATCTTGAGTAAGTGAGTCATGATTTCTGGAAAAAGACATTGCTGTTGAGATTTTTGAATATATGTTTTTGGCAGACTGTTGAGTAGCAGTACAGGTAAAAATACAAATATGGATTTTTAATTTGGGGGTGAACTGTCCCTTTAACCACAGATCTCAAACCTTGAAATATTTTGTAAAAAGAACTATATTGAAATAAATCATTAATTAAGCAGAGTCCTCATACTATCTTTTCATAACTGCAGCCTAATGACGGAGGAGACAGTTCACAGTTAGCGTATACTGTATATAAAGATGGACAACGTGATAGCTCCCCAAAAGTTAAGCCGTAACATCTTGCCCCCTGGTGGCTGGCTGCAGTATAGGTCATAAAGCCTGCCCTCTCCAGGTTAGTGGATGGAACATAAGCTAAACTAAAAACTCAAAGTACACATAAAATACATTTTTAATTTAGTTCTTAGCACATTGCTGTGTGTTTCAGTGTTAAATTTCCTGATAGGTTAGGTAAAACAAGGTTTTGCCACATAATTGACAGCTGTGTGAGCCAATCAGAGGGCTCACATTTGGTGTCACTTCTCGCAACTGGTCGGACAGGTGTATAGATGGGATACTCGATACGGCGGCGATCACTACTGCGCAGACTCTGGTTCTGAATGACATCACCAGAACAAGATGGCAGTGGCCATATCTGGAATAGTTTAGCCTCTCTACTGTACAGTGGGGGTAAGTGGAGAAGCATCGTCCATCTTTATTTACAGTCTATTGTTAAAGCCAGCACACACCGGCCACTTGGAGGAATCAGAGACAAGCTAAACACAACAGCAAAATATCAGCTTTAGGTTGAAACCTGTTAGCAAACAGTTGTAATACACATCCAGCAGATACAATGCAACTTTTTCCATTTATTTGAAGACATTTTCTTACCATCTGACAAATGCAAGTCCAATATTCACCCTGCTTTTAGCTCTGTTTTGGTCTCTACCAACTCCTGAGGGAAATGTCTCTTTAGCTGCTAAATGCTCCACTATATTCAGCGGCTGGTCTCTTGCTGTGTCTGTCTGCTGTTTGGTACTGGGCAGGTAGTGTACAGTGGTTTTTAGATGCCTACAGCAGCTGAAAACACTGCTATAAGAGCGTACTGAAAGAGAACTAAACCAGTAACGTTCAGGAACAGAAAAAACATCTAGTGACATTTAAAATAGTGTGGTATCCAGGTTTTTCTCTTCTCGAGTTCAATATGCTAAATTGCTGAATCAGAAATACTTCAGCGCAAAACAAAGTGAAAAGAGGAACCAAGATAGCCATAGCAAACACCACTGCATCACTCTCAATCCCCCTCTCCTCACAGCCAAATGTCTGCATCACTTCGGACTGATTATGAGCTTTTTTTTCCATCACTGGTGAGATTTATTATAATATCATTTACCCATGGCAGTTTCCTGATGAATATTTATCACAAATGTGCCACATGTGTATCCATCTCATTTAATGGCCACGTTGTTATATGTGAAGACAAAACAAATTTGATTTAATGATCATCATTTCAGCTCTTGTTTTAATGCAATTTCTGGTTTTGAATATTCTTTACTAGTCTTAACAAGAACTGTATTTTGCAACTTACTTTGTCTAAACAGAGTAAGTATCAGTGGAAATCATACGCAACTCTTTAATTCAAGTAAAGTATGAACACCGTGCATTATGAACATCGCACATCATCTACAGAACATGACAGCTCATTAAATAAAAGCTAACAAATAACATTTATTTAAAACTGTGTTCTTTAGGAAAATAAATCTTTAGGTAACATGCCTGATAATTACAATGGCAATTTCATGTGGTGAACACAATCACCATTATTTATAGCTCAGTCTAATCGACTAGTATTTCTGATGCTGACTAGCAAGGGTAGCAACATTTAATTTTCGGTTAATCATGCACATCCTACATCAAAGTGCCAGAGGGAAGAGTGAGTGTGCCTGAGAGAACATAACACATTGGAGCAACTAATGCTCACTGTTTGTAATGCTCAGAATGATTTTAACTAATAACTCAATGAAACTCTAGGTAATGTGCTGAAATAACTTCTTGATATGATTATTTATAGCTCAGATTTTGGTGTGCCTCGCTAGCACAGCACAAAAACTTCAGAAGAAAAAAGGAACATACATTATCTAAACATTTAACTGTTTTCATACATTTATTCTAACATAAATGGCTGAAGGAATGCAGTCATGTTTTTGCAAAGTTAATTCAAAAGAAAACCAGAGCTGTATGGGCACACTTTAAGCCAATGCATCATACTGCAATAAAACATAAATAACCCCCCTCCTGATTTCTTTTCCAAAGTTACCCTCTGTAACTGACAGGACAATCTCAACTTCTCAGCTTTCAACTGTTCAAATCAAAATCTTTTTAAATACCTTGAGGACTACTCATCCATGTTAGATTAAAAGCTGCCACTGAATGTTCATACTTGACAAAACAAATGAGCAAAACAGTCAAAACACGTTCACAATTAAATCAGGACTTCCTAAACAGTAGATATGCACCAAAATGAAACTGTGATCAAAATCAAAAACTGTTTGTTTGTCTATGTCAGGAAGGGAATAACTCCCACGGCTAATATGATTCAACATAAATAACAGGGGGAAAATAAATTCAGCTGTGGTTTGACTATGCATGAAGCCTGGGAAAATATGCAAGTTCTTGTTAAAATATCTGGAGGTACCTCCTGGTTTGAGACCAGCATAAAAAATCTGCAGTAATGCTGAGCAGTCAGAAAAGGGATTGTAAATAATATAAAGTATAAAGATAGACTTTTAATGGACTGTGATACTGCAAAAAGGTTTAAGCTGATTACACCATAACAAGTGGCACATTGCAATATCTGAATTTATGTGTATGTTTTACAAAACTTGGCAAGGGTTATTTAAATATTGATCTGATAAAAATAAATACATTTTAAGTTACTGTTTGTTGAGCTTGTGTTTTGTATTATCTGAAACATAAGAACTATTAGCAGTGGCAACATAAAATATCAGTGTAATCATTAAAAGACTGCCAGTAGCCTTAAAATGATTAAAAGCAAAAAATGTATAAACAAAAGCACAATGCATGATGTTTTATTAAGGCAATCTGCAATGATTTAATCAATGTGTTTAACACCTGTTGATCCTGTATTTAAGAGTGGAAACCTTTCTGGTGTTTGGGACACTGAATCACAAGATCAATCCAGGAAAATCTATCAGTATTATTTCCTAATCATTTAGATGTTTGCAATGCTACTTAGTTTGAAATACGATTGCTTTCATTTCTATGTGAAGAATGAGAGTTAGATGTGCCCTGGAAAGCATATTATTAACAAAAAGGCCAACATAATAACCATTTACTTAAAATAAAGTCAAAGGTCCAAAAGCCAACTTTTTATGCAGCTCAAATACAACTACTAATACAACAAATCCATACAACCAAACCACTCAGCCACAGTGAAATATCTCTTTAGTCACAAATAACAAGTTGGTCACATGTTTCTATGCCTCACTAAGGCCTGGCAAAAGGCCTTCAGTCAGTAAGAAGAGGCCTTTAAGACTACACACCATTACAGGAATGTTGCTGTGCCCTTTACATGTGACAAACATTCAAACAGAAAAAAGTTGATTTAACAACCTCATTTGAGCAGGCACAGCTCAGGATGCACAGGGTTGGGCACTGTGAATTGTGTCACACAGACGTGCAAACAGAAGTATCATTCATTCAAGTATCATTCTCTCTGGTACTCCCAGTTTGGCCTAGAGGCGGGTAAACATATGATCTAGCCTTGCCTTGCTGGGTAGATGGTCATGTGAGACAGCTTAAGAGGTTCACTTTCGCATACTAAGCAACATTTAAGACTTTGGCAAACGAGAGTCATCAAGATGATACTCATGACGGGCAAAAAAAGCTGCAGGGAATAATCCAAACACAATCAGAGGCTGCAGTGTAACTTCACAAAAAAGTTTGCCAGATTTCAGGAAATTTAGTCAAACATTTCTTTTTGGAATTAACACAAAAAGCCTTTACTGAGTGCTTAAAAACTGACTGAGCAGCTCAAATCTACACCTGTGGAGCCGGTGTAGTGTGTAGCCACTCAGAGGGCTTTATACCCAGAGTTGCTTAACTGCATGAACACTGGGTTAGATGGTTACACTGATGATCAGCTGCCCTCTAGTGGCAGGTTTCCCAGATGAAATTTAAAACATGCTGACAATCCAGTTTCACTTTTACACTAAAAAGTTGATCAAACATGTTTTGACAAGTTAATGTAAAAGTGAACGTGATGTGACATTAATATAGAAACTTCTTTTTCTCTACAGCATTCCTAAAGCATTTGATAGCTTCACCATTAAAGCACACAGCACCGGACACACACATGGCTAAATTAGAAACTAATAGGTCCAAAGGGTCTCATGTTTTGACAAATTTTAGTAGCTCCATCTGGAAATATGTCAATTTGAATACAGATCATTCTTTTCATTGAGATATCCACACCCACGCACAAAAAGAACAAGAGCCACTTGTCCGAGCATATAAAACAGGTGGTTTACAGACATATTCAAACAGGCCACATAAGTTTATAAAAATTAAATGCCTTGTTGCTGCTCTATATAAAAACCCATAAAACAAATCTCTCAGCCCAAACAAAGACACTCTTGCTTTCAAAATTCAATCCTGCTTTCACACAGCCATCAAAAAATAATCTCTCTCTCTCTCACCTGAACAGTTTTGTGTGAATGGCCACATCCTTGGTTAGAAGGAATAATTTATCTACAAATCAATTAAATCTAATAATAATGACTCATATCAATCACCTGGCTGCTAATACACCTTCCATACACAAAACCTGTGTATATCACGTGATACTGAAAATAAATACACATCTGCTCACAAGCAGAAACCTGACTGTCACTCCACAACAGCAGCCTGTATCACTGCTTAACAGGTTTACACAGCGAGTCAGTGTAATTTACAGCTGTTAATACAGTGTTTATTTTATGCTGAATATTGAAAACGCCCTCATACACTAAAGGCATTTGTCTACAGTATGATAAGGTATATAGTGGCCAGTCTAATCCACCTGCAGGCTCAGAAGTGTGTTATTGTTTCCATATGGTGTGAACAAGTTGGCTCAGTTTATGCTGGTTTAATACACATCATAAAGGTGGAGAAAAGTTTTGATAATAGGTTGTTTTCAATATTTTGGGGTAGAAATTCAATTTCATAGTCAATATGTGGATTTACAGAATTTTAACCTCAAAAAAATTTAAATAGAATACAATAAGAAGACTATATCAGCCTGCTCTGCTCAACATTCTCATAAATAGGGACACTTTATACTTATTAATGCTGCACACAAATGTGGAGGCAATTCATTCTGAGTCACAGTCTTGTTTCAGCTTACTCTTTGAAGACAATCACTCCTGTGCACATTTCATGAAGCACTCTGTGCAATGATTAGACACTCACTGAACTGGATAAAGATTTGTTTACTGAAGCTGATCTGACGGACTTATCAGTCCTTGTTGTTTAGAGTAAGTCAGACCTCTCCCAGTGCTATGTCTTTCCAGTCTAACAAATTTGCTGCAGATTGTATAAGAATGTTCAGTATGTATGCATGAGGTCTTTATATTTGTGTCAAGAGCTTACAAGATGCAATAAATTCATATAAGCCAGATCTAAAGTACAGCATGAACATTTTCAAATAACACTATAATAAAAGTTAGAAAAAATAATCATGAAACCACTGGCAAAAACATGTAGCCTACAAGGGGTGAGGAAAAAAAATCCATATAACATATTATCATAACATTGTGCATGGCATTATTGTATCTATAAAGGGACACCACGTGTCTATTTTTTATGACATATATTATTACTATTGCAAATACAAATTAATCTTTTTGTGGCTTACTAGGATCATAAAATTATTTGCTTTTTCAGTCCACGAGATACATTTGCTGCAATAAAAACGACTGAAGTGAGATGAAAAGACATAAAACTTAATATTATTAGATATAAAAAAAATCATTAAATTTCTCCTTGATTTGCAGTTGAAAGAAGAGTAATAAATTCCAGTATACTGCAATATATGGTATTGCAATACTCATCGCAAAACATTTAAAATCACAATAATACTGTATTGTGACTGAAGTATCGTGATAATATCATATTGGGGGGCCTGTGTTGATTCCCACCCCTATAGCCTACTATAAAATACTGGAGAAATCCAAGTTAATACTAATTAAATTTTCCATCTTGCCTTATTTTTTGAAAAATTTAACTGATAAAAGTTAAACAAATATTCTGATGTTTGACCTTCTGGATTTTCAGTTTATTTCATGTTTTTGTATATATTTCTCAGCAAATTGACTCTCTGCAATCACTTCACTCTGTACAGTACAAAAGAAAATTGGACTTACTTTCCACTTCACCCAAATCACACAGCTCATACTTTTTTTTTCCTCCTGATTATTTTTAACCTGCCACCATCAATGAAATTAGGAAAGTATACCAGTTCTAAAGTGTACACCTAAAAATCTTTGGCTTCAAGACAATCAAGATACAACCAGTAGGGGATTATAACTACGTAGATTCACTCAAGTACTGTACTTGTACTTTAGTTGACTATTTTCATTTTATGTTATTTTGTATTTCTACTGAACTACATTTCAGACGCAAATATTGGACTTTTGACTCCACTACACTTATTCATCAATTCTAGTTACTTTGCAGATTAAGACTAACAATTCAAAATATAAATCAACTAATAAATTAAAATGTACTATTGTGTATAATACTAACCAGCAGTATATTACATAGTTTACCTGCTGCAGTATTATAGCGATGTACACATTATTAATGCATCACAAAACATAATATACATTCCTCTGAAATGGACCACTCTGCAGATTGAGTACTTTTACTGTTGGTACTTTAAGTACATTTTGATGCTGATACTTTTGTACTTTTACTTAAGTAAGACTTGAATGCAGACTTGTACTTGCTCTTTCCTGTAATACTTTACTGCTTTATCTTAACGTGCATACACTGATACATTAGATACAGCAAAACATTATATGTCGCAGATATAGAAAAGTTATCTAAAATACGGACAATTTTGACAGTTACACATGCCATAGCAAGCAGCTAACAGTCGCCATCACTGCCTAGCTTGTTGATGATGCTTCATTTATAGTCAGCAAGTTAGCCGCGTCAACTTAACCACAACTGTCTAACTTTACCACAAATGAACAATATTGGAGGAGAAGGAACACATGCTAAGCTAGCTTACTTTTTAAAGTCAGCGCTGAAAAGTCCAAAGGCAGCCCCGGCGGTGCTGGAGGAGGTCGCGGTGTTCTCCTGCCCCGCTTCCACGGCAGCCTCCGCTCCTCCTTGGTCATTGTACAAAGCAGACGTCGACATGCTAAGCGTTTAAACAAATCTCCAATAAGTAAATATATATTGTGCTCCTCTTCCGGGTTTTAAATAACTCATAAACGCTAAGATGTATTAATGTAACGTAGCGTAGTAAGTTCCAGCAGAGCCAAACTTTCTCCGAGATTTCACCCAACTTTTTTTTTACACGCAGTAGCGGAAGTGTGAGCTGGACAAGTTGGTGTCACATGACAGGGCTCAGCTGCAGAGGGCACATAGAGCTCAAATAAGTAGAAAATAACCGTTTGCTCATTATACCTCTTGTGGCTGGCGTCCTGTTTAGAAATTTTAGATCTATGGTAGAAACGCCCCCCCCCCGAGCCCTTGCGTTGCTAAGGCAACAGCTGCACCATATTACTTATCAGAGAAGAAGAAAGTGAAAAAGAACAGAAGAAGAGTGCCCAAAAATTTCGTACTCGCCAACGTATCTTACGTAAAACAACACCAAGAATACGCTCTTGCCCGTATTCACTTATGTCAAAGTGGTAATTCCACAGTATGAAAACACTTTGATACAAGTAAATGTCCCGAATCAGAATTTTACTTAACTAAAAGTAAGTATTTTTATTAAAGTACCAAGTACCAAAGAAAAAACTTACAAGTGCTGGCGTGATGCTTGTGAATACAGTGCGTCAAGCTAATATAGCATGTTTATGGTAACATTACGCGGTTATAACTAACAACACTATCGTAATGACATTTGTTTTTTACTCTTGTTGTTTTCCAGTGTGCATGTTAAATACATTTAACGTCATAATGTTAGTTGTAGCTAGCAAGATATCGTTACGTTAGTTACGCTAGTCCCGCCTCCTTTCAGCCCTCACATTTGTACCCATGGCAACTCAAAACAAACATTTCCGGATGTCATTGGATGTTGTGAAGTTAATGCTTAAATTGGCTATCTCTATGATAACATATTTAGCTCATACTATCAGTATTTAAATCTTGTTAAGGACACACTAGAAAGATTAGCATTTAGCTGACTTTTGTGGACTTGATCATTCATTCTCCTTTGCACTGGACACTACCAGCCGAGGACCATGGTAAGTCTTAGGTTAAAATAACAATCCAACGCCGTGCCACTTTACATATATTCCAACGTTAGCTGCATGCTACATCTTAGTTTAGCTTTTGGCTCATAGACCGTGTTGGACAACGGTTATAAATGTACACATGTGGTCGTGTTAATTCTGGTAGAGACGAGGATCCGACTCCACGAATTCAAGGAGCAGCTCTTACACCCGCATGTACCGCAAGCGAGCCCCCACCTCTGAGGTGGATGAGACCCTATTTGGGAATACAACATCGGTGAGTAAGAGTTGTTGTAAATACATACTGTAGCCAACCCACTACAATGGAATTTCAGTTAAGTGTGTTTGTTTATTTCATAATGGCATCACTATGAGCCCAGAATCATTATTTTGTGGCTGTGGTGTGATAGCATTACTATTATATATTATATTATATATATTATTACATATTACCTGCTCCTGAGTGTAGTGTTGCAAGGTTGGAGAGATCACAAGTTGTGACTGGGTTTGTGTGATGTCTAATTCTTTCTAGATATCCCAGTTTGGCCAACGTAGAAACTCAGCCTCCGAGGCCAAGAATCAGTCCCAGAGGAACCAAGAAGGAGACACTGTTCAAATTGTCACCAAAGACCTTATACGCAACCTCAGGTAGGCTGAAAAACTCCAAAGATTGTCTGTCAATTTGCCTGTGGAGGTATAAAACTGGTACCAGAATTAAAGGCATTATGCATAATTTGATAGATGGAAATTTAAGTAGTTAAATGTTATTAAAAAGTAATACACATTTTTTTGTGGGGGAAGTTATTTATTTATATTAATTTATAATTCATCCCTATGAGATATTGTTTATCATAGAGATAAAAAAAACGAATGTCACAGAATACTGTGAAGGCGCTCAGCAATTTTGTAATACTGAAACCCAATAAGCGCATATAACAAATCACCAATTGTCATTATGCCAGGATCCCATCTAGGGATCCCTTAGGAGAGTCCGTCATTCTGTCAACAGCGGAGTTAGAGCGGATCACCTCAGCATCCCAGGGTTCAAGCCAAGGTGGATAGGGAGATCCTGAGAGAGGCTTATCAGAGAAAGAAAGAAGAGGAAATTGTAAGCAACTTAAAAAAATTATCCTTTGACTTGCAGATTTACAATAAGACAACAAGCCCTCCAGTCTGTTTTATAATATTCCTCTCATCTAGCGAGCTGCAGAGGAAAGAAAGCGTTGCATCTATGAGGCAGACCTGTCCCGTAAGGAGAACAAGGCACTGACCGAGCTGGAGCAAGAGGCCCGGGAGCTTGCGCGGCACGTGGTGGATCAGGCCAATGCCTTAAGGATGGAGCAAGAGGATGAGATCCAAAAGCTTAACAAGGTAGGAATCAGCTGTAGACATGTGGTTTAAAGTTTAAAAATGTGACTGTAAATGAAGCCATCAATTATCGGCAGTTCTGATTTTATGAATGTCATCAGTACTTCTTTGTGTGTGTGTGTGTGTGTGTGTGTGTGTGTGTGTGGTGTGTGTGCGCGATCCCCTCAGCTGGTTCTGGGTGCTCAGTGTCAAGCCATACGTGATGCTCAGATCTATGAGAGGACACAGATCCAGTCAGAGTTGTCAAAGGAGGAGAAGCGTCTGGATGCCATGATGGAAGTGGAGCGCCGCAAGGCCTTGGAGACTATGGAGCAGAGAGATGAGCAGCACAAACAGCAGAGGATCAGGTAAAGATAGCTCTCACTGGGAAATACACACTAAATTATTCATGGATTGATTTGCACATGGATGAAAAAAAATATTACTTTTATGCAACCCTGCAGGGACGAAAAGATGTTTGCTTCACCCACCCAATCCACCCACATCTTTCTTATGAGATTCATTTTCTTATCAACAGTAAAGGCAGAAATAGTGTAGTTACTATTGTTTTTCTTATGCTGGTGTTATTTTCCAGCGGAATGCGGAAAATTTATGACCAGATCCAGCAACGTCAGGTGGAGCAGCAAATGCAAGACGAGATGAAAGAGCAGGAGAAACAGCAGATACGAGAGAAGCAGGAAAAAATGAACCTGGAGGACCTAAAGGTGCAGACACAGCCCACGCAAAGATGACAATAAACATAAGCACTAGAAATGAGAAGATTTCCAGAGTCATATACAGCACATGTTCAGAGGGGTGTGCAACCACATGCATGGTTCACCTGCATTTGAGTTTCTTTTCTGACTGGCTGTCCCCTTCCAGGCCCAGGAGAAGAAGAGGGAGGAGCAGCAGCATCTGCAAGAAGAGATCAAGCGAATCAATTCTGAGACCTTGCGGGCCAAGGAGCAGAGGAGAGAGGAGGAGAAGCTGGCTGACAAGAGAGACATGGAATACATAAGAAACAAAATGGTCGGAAGAAAAGCAAATAACCTCATAGACACTCAATACAGACTTTTTTCATATATTGACATTTCATGACCTGTGCAGGAGCGGGAGGCACAATATGAGGCAGAGCAGAGAAGAATCAAGAAGGAGAAGGAATTGGAGCTTGCCAGGGTGAGGGCCCGGCAAGAGAAAGCAATAGACTACAAGGCAGAACAGGTCAGGAAAAAAAACTACTAGCTGACCATCTCCATAAAGATGGTAGTTGCTGAATTTAATCCTATAACAGATGAAAATACTCATATCACTTTTTAAAAGCAATTAAACTCCATACAGATTCAGATGGGACATTAAGCATTCAGTATATCAAAATTTTGTGTCTCTGCATTTGGAAGGATGAGCTCCGTGCTCGGAGGAACCAAGAGATCGCAGACAGAGAGTGGAGGAGAAAAGAGAGAGAGAGAGCTGCAAAGAAAGCTCAGGAGGAAGCGATGCTGAGGGCGGCTCACTTGCAGCAGGTTCACTGCAAAGAGCACTTCCTTTCGATCGAGGTTGGCCGGGAGAAGGCAGAGTTTGAGAGGGTGGTGAAGTAAGGAACTTAACTTAGTTGTTTTTAAACTTATTTTCACATACTCAAATTTAATTACCTTAAAGATATAGTGCATTTTTTAATGGGGTTGTACGGGGTACTTATCCACAGTCGGTGTATCACATATAGGAGATGTCAGGTCGGCACGCCTCCAGTTTGGAGAAGCGGCAAGAGTGCCTACACAGAAGCTAAGCAATGTCCTGCTTTAGGCGGGGGCAGCAGCAAAACATTTTTAGCCACCTAAAAAAGTTCCACCCAAAAAATCTTTAACAGTTTAAGTGTGCACTATATTGAGAATATTTTCAGCACTTTACCTTTCCATCAGAAAACCTGTGTTAAGTGATGTTTAATCACTCTCAGTTGAGAGAGTATTTTACACATTCCACCATTTTATTAATATTAGTTTTCACTACCACTTCTATCTTTCTCCTCACAGGGTGCAACAAGAAGCAAGCATCAAACAGAAGGAGGAAGAGGAGAAGCAGCGTCAGAAAGCATTCCATTATACAGAGGCCCTCCGAAACCAAATAAAGGAACGTGAGCTGTCAGCCATAGCTGAGCGCAGAGAGATCTTCAAGGAGGGCGATCGCTTGATCGAGGAAGCCCGGCAGCGTCGTGTTCGCCTCGATGAGATCAAAGAGAAGAAGCTGAAGGAACTCAGGTAAGTACTGGAGGGTTAATGGCTCTTTCTTGTGGCTGATATTTTGAAATGATTGTCTTTAACTGAACAAACCTGACATGTGCTTGTTAATGTGCAGGGCTTTGGGGCTCCCTGAAAAGTACTGTGATGAAGTGGAAAGGAAAGCACGGGCACTCTGATCATTCACAACTGGATTCAAATGGTGCAAAGCCATCACATTTTACAGGGTCTAATGGAATTTGAACGTATATAAGAATCCAATAAGAATACCAATAAATGTTCTTTGATGGTGTTTGAAGATGGTTCTTTGAAGCATATTGCAGAAAACAAAACTTTATTTTTAAGACATTAATACTTCCTCTCACACAGACTGACTCTACAGGAGACCGTATGACCGTATAGAATTGTTAGTTTTAGCTTTTATTAAGCTAGTATTTTCCTTTAATTTGAGGCATATTCTCTCACTTATCATCCCTTTATTATAAACATTCATGATAACAGCAATAACTTTAGCTCATGTTAGGGTTAGGAGGGAACTTAACACACACACAGCTTCATGCATGTAAGGGTGGAAAGTACATCAAGGTAAATACAGGCTCTTATTTCAGATCGCTTTCGACAAAACATTAAATGTACTGAGACCTAATTAGGGGCCGGGCAGCCTAAGCTGCCAGGACCCTATTGTTATCCTGCCTGTTCTTCTTTCTTCTTCTTCTTCTTCTTCCGAGGAAATCCTACTTCCCATGCGCAAAAAATCACCAAACTTTGCACAAAGGTCCAGTCCCATGCCAGATTGCCTCAGCTGCAAAAACAGACCAATAGTCCTGATGGTGGCGCTACAGCAAGCCTCTAAAGTTCAAAACTTTGAAAATTCATAACAAATCAACCATATGTGCTACAGCTTTGGAACTTTCACTTTGAAATTTGCTTTTCCATGGCATGGGTGGCTACTGTCTGGCACCCTGATGTTTGGCTTAGTCAATTTGTGAAGCCACACATGAACTGTCACTTGCCAATTAGCTCAGTGGGATAGAAGATGGACCTCAGTCTCAGAAATTGTAAGTTCAAGCCTCAGCTAAGACAGAATGGACATTCTAATGTGAAAGTCCTATGTTCAGGCATCATGTTATGTGGATTAGAGGCTACTAAGGTTAAAATAATGATTATCCAGACAGTTTTGCAGAGAGACAAATACTCTTTATCAACACTTTTCCCTGTTATTCCTTGTCTCTTCTCCCTGTTTATTTGGTTTAGCTATCAGTCAATATGCAGGGTCTAACCAATAGCTACTTTTACATTTTAAAAAATGTTTTCATCTTTGTCACCATGGATAATGTTTAGCTTTAAGCTAGATCAGGCCAGTTTGTTCATAATTGCTAGCAGTTAATGTTATTCTTACTTTCTTGTTTTGCCTAAAATTGCTGCGCAGCAGCTATAATTTCTTCATGATAACCATCTAAACGCACAGCCTGCAGAGGTGCTTATGAATATGAAGCTGGTGAATTTACTTTTAGGGTTCTATAAAGTATTATCATATCTTAACATTACTGACCTTAAGCTCCAGAGTAACTGGTAACTAAAATAATCAAATCCAGTGGAGTAAAAAGTACAGTATTTCCTTCTCAATATTTGTTGAGGAGAAGTATAAAAAAGCATGAAATTAAAACTCAGTAACTAAATACACAGTACATTTTAATGCAGGACTTTTACTTGTAACTATATATTATAACACTATATATTGTATTTTATACAGTGGCATTTTTTCTCTACTTTCTTTGGTGTAGGGCTGCAACTAATAATTATTTTCAATTACTCTGTCAATCATTTTCTTAATTTAACATTTAGTTGTTTCATATATAAAATGTCAGAAAATGGTAAATAAAATTGTTGATCAGTGTTTCCAAAAGCCAAAGATGACATCCTCAAATGTCTTGTTTTGTCTTCAATACAGATATTCAGTTTACTGTCATAGAGTAGTAGAGAAACCAGAAAATATTAACATTTAAGAAGCAGGTATCAGAGAATTCTTTTTTTTTTTTTTTGTCCTCAAAGATGTCTCAAATAATTAATCGATTATCAAATTAATTGGTGATTTAATAGCTGACAACTAACTGATTTGGTTGAAGCTTACTTAAGTGTACACAAGTTCATATACAGATACACAGACAACAAGAAACAAGAACAAAATATGAAGACAAAAATCAAAATAATTAGTGTAAGTATGTGTACATTTTATGTGTCATATGCATCACTTTATAATCATTTAATAACTCAAATGTCTTGTTACTATATTGTTGAAATTAATTAATAAAGTGCCGGAAAGTCAGCTTAGTTCCTACCCATTTTTCCTATGAATATTACCAAAATAATAAATCACTTGTATATATGCAACATGTTATTTTCAGTGTTATTTTGACTAAAATATAACATTACATCACACATATTTATTTCAACTTTTTTTAATTCATGAGAAAGTGCGCTTCATCGATCTAAGAGATTTTTGTGAATATATGGTGAAAAAATACCCTCTTCTTCTAGTCCCATGCTGTGGTAATGCGTCCACTGGTGTATTTAGGACGTGACGTTTCATACAAAAGAAACAAAATAAAACACATGACGTTTCTTTACTTCCGCCTGGCGTCTCGTTTGTATCGCGTGTATTCCGCTGCTGGTGACCAATCCTCTACCTCGATAGTATCTCTGGACACAGTCAACACTTGACTTCACCTCCGACCGTGTTTCATCGCTTGCGTCTACCTCTAAACGACACGGTTTTTTCGGAAGAAGCCAGCTCTAACTTACACGTATATAATTATTGGTTTAAAGACGACTAAAGCCACCCTCTTGGGAAAATGTCAGATTTCGACAGCAATCCGTTCGCGGACCCGGAGATCAGCAGCCCATTTCAGGTAACGTTATGCTAGCTAGGTACTTTAGCCACATTAGCATTAGCTTCTACATTATTTCACATGAATAACAGCGTTACTCGACTAGGCAAGTCGAGACACTGGTTGTTTTGAGCTAAGCAGCTGGGATAAAGCTTCTTGGGTTAAATAATAGTAATCGCAGCTGTTACCAAAACGTTAGTTCACTAGTTGGTAGGCTTTGGTTACAGTCTGTCACTTAATCTTGGTACACTTTGTGACATAACATGTAAAGGTAACAGGCAGTGTTGTGTTAGCTGCTAGCTTGGTGCCTTGTGTTAGCCTTCCTTGTGATGCAGCAGGTGTTATTTCTGGTTTAGATTGTAGCACGTTGGATGAATGGCGTTGTATTAAAGTCCTATTTGCATCTTTTAGTTTTAAATTTCTACCTGTCTTGACACCCTTCCCTTAACAGATCTTTAAAGGGAACGTACACCATATTTAGATAAACTAAATTGTTGTACGTAGATTCTTGTTTAATGCTTGTTTTGAAGTGACAGTGATTTTTCATTAGTGTAGGTCACCTCAGTGGACTCTCCATATCAAACCACATATAATATTAATAATTCAACCTGATGTGCAGGAATTCAGGGGAAATTTCTCGCATACATTTCAAATGTGATATTAAAACAGTTATTTGAGTAACTCTTCTCACCAATACAGGGAAGTACATGAAAGGAGAACATACATTTTTTCACTGTCATGCCCTTATTATGCTGTAAGCTTTATTGAGGCATTTAACCATGGACATCCTTGTATTAACAGTGTCTAGTCATGGGTCATGGTGAAAGCATGCATTTGATCATGTGCTCTTTAGCCCTTTAAGTGCCCGCCTCCCTCAGCAAGCCTGCAATGGTGATTCTCTCTCTATGTACCTCATCAGATCAGGTGTACTGAACATGGGCACTAGGGCAGAAACTGATTAGCATTTTCTTTAGAGCTGAAAAGATTAGTCAAGCGACTATTCTGGTAATTGATTAAAGGTTTAAATAATTTTTCAGGTAAAAATGCCCACACTTCCCCGCTTTCAGCTACTTAAATGTTAATATTTGCTAGTTTTCTTAGTCTTCTATGATGTTTAAGTGACTATAATTGAGTTTTGGGCTGTTTTCATCATGGCTTATGGTTCTATAATGTGAGAATTCACAGCTTTTCTTGGTCTTACATGATAATAAACTGAACATTTTGGGGTTTGGGGACAGAAGACAACATTGACTAAGCGCACTTTGTGCTCCAAGATATTGCAATGGGCATTTTTCTTTTTATTTCCTGCTGTTTTATAGACCAAATTATTAATTACGAAGTTTTTTAGGTTAAACATGTGATCCGTAACATGCCAAAAATGATGGCAATGCCCTTCAGAGGTTTCCAGAAGTGATTTATAAAGATTGCCTACAGCACCAAACAGAACACAGTATCATTTTGCATAGATATGATACAAAGAAAAGCAAACCAGTCTTCACATTTTATCAGATCGTCTGGCATTTTTAAAATAAAAATCAACCTTTTTTTATTAGATAGGTATGAATTGGCTAAAGCATTATGTCACAGATGTTATTGTGCATGTTTACATAGCTACATTAAACTTCCTCTCATTTTAGAGGCTGTAACTTTCCACAGAAACTTAAAAAGTCATTCCTCCATCTTGCTCACTCAGTGTGTGGCTGGGAGAGATGCTGACGGCACAGTTTGACCGTACAGACGCATGAAAAGTGAATAATTCATGGAGCCTCATTAACATACTGACATGACTAGTGAACCCCTGCTGCTCTGCCATTTTTCTGTCATTTATTGGCTCACACTTTCTTTTCTTGCCTGAGGAGAGATGGAGCTTTGTTCCCTTCTCTGAGCTATCTTCAATAGTTCATGAAATCATATGGTGCTGTCATAGCGACATGTGGTGCTAGGATCCCCGCTGGCGCATATTTTGCTAAATTTCATCACTCCCAGTCATGCATCAGATTATTCATTCTGTTTTGACCTATTTCTCTGGATGTAGGCTAATTACAGACATTAAGCTCCATGTCCGGTAAAAAGGAAGCATAGATGTCACATTGTGTGGTCTTAGAGGCTTAATCAGATGTTGTAGAGAGCACACAGAGCATGGACTCCAGCTGGTTTTCATCCTGCTGAGCCAGCAGTGTGTCACATATTGAAGTTTCACTGTCACATACACTACAGCAGGCAAAGTTTTGAAGTCTCGGATGAAGTGGCTTCAGCTAGTGGGACCTCTGCACCTCTTATGTTCCCAGCAACCTCAGGACCATGACAGATACATGTTTGTGCCGTATTAGTTGACAGGAAATCCATAACCGTGAAATTAGTTTTCATTCAGGCAGACATGCAACAGGTGATTGATTTATTTTACTTTTGTGACCGTAGATTTTAAAATGAAATCTTGCTGAATATGCATGTGTTTGTTTGGCTGTGCAATAGGGCGTCATTAAACTTTAAACACAACATACTCTGAAATATTTATGACCCTGGTCTGATGACAAGTTGCAGCCTGTGTGTGTGCGGCAGCGGAAGAGATGCTCCCAGAAACTTAAGAGTCAGGGAGACAGCGAGAGGACTGCACTGAGACTGGATAAGGATAGCACTGCAGGAATACGCAGATTGGATGTTAATCTTTGGCAGTAATTTGAATGAAAGTAGTGCGTGACTGACAGCAGCTGATGGTAAGCTTATTATAAATAAACACGTGTGATAACAGCTTAACTGATGCCTACAGGAACAGGAATTTTACATGCAAATGGAGGCAAAAGATACTTAGCTCTGTACTTTTAAAGCTTGCGGTAGCTGAAATGTGATAGTTGAATACACCCCATAAGTAAACATAGTTGCACTTCAGTGTCATCCTTAAAATATGGTGCAGTGAGGTGTAACAGTGGAGAGCTTTTTCTGCATGTTTTAGCGCCATCTTTTACTGTATTTCACTTTGCGTGTTTACATAGTAGAGCTGTCATTTAGAGGCCTTTGTGAACAAGGCTGTTTAAATGTGCTTGTCTTGCAAATCAAGAATGTGCCTAAAAGGATCAGAAAGTGCTTTTGCAGTTTTTGTGCCGAGCGCAGCATATTCAAAAAAAAATACAAAGTCTCTCTTTTTATTTCTGTCTCTAACTGCCAGAAGCATTTGCCCCCCACCTCCCCATCTGAAACTCATGGACTTGGTTATTTATAGATGTCTTCCCGTGAAGATTATTGGAATCATCCCGTCTTTGCCAGAATTGAATTATAGGCCTGTTGCATTTTGATGAGAGAGGGTTGTTTGGCCTTCATCTGGCAGAATAATGGAGGGTTTTTACACTTACATGAGCCATGTTACTCTCACCGCAGAGCTTTCCACTGCTTGTTCTTGTTGTTTGTTCTGCTGTCCTTGATAAAACACAAGGGTAGACGTATCAAGACTGTCGAGCTCATATTAAAACTATTCATAGCACTTGAGTAATTTGTTACCATGATTTTGCATTTCCTCAACACTTCATGTTTATCTTTGAATTGAAAGTGTTCTCATGTGTTTTCTCAGGATCCATCAGTGACACAAGTACGACAGGCTGTTCCTCCAGGGTTGGAGGAGTATAATCCCTTCACAGATGCCAAACCAGTGAGTACTTTTACGCTCAGTCCAGTGGCAGTGAGTTCATACTTCAAATAGATTTGAACAACACTTAACAGGATTCAGAGGACTGATTCAGTTCTGAAGAGATCCGTGTTATTTCTGACTCATGTGACTCAATAGCCATTTGAAAACATTGGCAACTTTTAATAAATAAAAAATAAAAGCTGTGAAATTGAAAAAAAGACATGTCCCTGAGCGTGGCACATAATTCCCAGTTATCATGAAGTGTACCTTCAGAAAGCTATGCAACTGTGTTTTAGAATCATGGCACACAAATCAACCAACCAAAAATTAGGAACCTTATGTCCTGCTTTTTTTAAAACTTGGACATTTCCTTTTAATTAGTTTAAAAATAAATATTGAACAACTAAATAAAACCAAAACTTAATTTTTACATTTACATTTTATGTAAATTAAGATTAACTAATAAATTGTGAGATAATCAAGGGATAACTTTGGTATTTTTCAACCTGGACCCCATTCTCCAATGTTTTTGTGTCTAAGTCACCAATGGAGGCAACAATTTGTGAAACTGGTCCAGTATTAAGGAGACTACAAAACACGCTGTAATGTAACCAATCAAGGCATTTTTACACCCTTAGTTTACATCCACTAAAAGTGCTTTCTTTACCACTGACAGGCTCATATTGTTATTCCAAATGTCTTACAATGTTATGGAAAGGATCCATACGGAGATAAACCTTTTTGTTAAAGCGTAAGATCCCTTTTGTTTAACCAGAATCAGCCCCAAATTGCTATCGCCAAACTCACTGGACTACATTTAAATAAAAGTAATTTTAGTGTGTATACAGCCGGTATATTTTCACATCTAACTGGCTCAATTAAGGATTTATTCCAACCAAACTGGAGTTGGTGATTGTTGGAACAGTGGAGAGATAAGCAAAGTCGGTCTGTGTGAGTTTAATTTTGTTTTTGTCAACTTTGAATGAAGTGTGTTTTACGACGACAAAATTATTGTTTATTTAAATGGAGTCTGGTGGGTTTGGCGATTGCATTTTCGGGGTTATTTTTAAGTAAACCAAAAGATCTTACTCCTTAACAAAAATGTCAGGGATCCTTTTCATAATGTTGTCAGATACGTAAAATAACAATCTGAGCCTGTCAGTGGCAAAAACAAGCACTTTTAGAGGACATAAATTGGCGGTGCACAAATGCCTCAACTAACAAGTTACATTGCAGCCGCTGCCAGTTGTAGTGTTCCCTCTGTCAATACTGGATCAATTTCTTCGTCAGTCACGTAGGCACAAAACCACGGGAAAACAGGATCCAGTTTGAAAAACGCAAATTACCCTTTAATGGGATAGAAAAGAAGAACATTGCTACTGCTACTCAATTTTTTTCTGTCTTTTCTTCAATCTTTGCGTCTTCCCAGAAAATATTGGATAGTTTTACCTCTTCGGGCATCTGAAAGTGATTCAAATTAATTGATGTGAGAGGTTTCCACGAGAAATCAGTCTTTGTTTGAAGTGCTCACAACTCATAAACCAGTGAGGAGGGGTTGCAGGTAGACAGTGCTTCATTTAAAGGGGTCACCACCAACCAAAAACACACTTAATAGCTTTTCAGAGCTTTTAACAAGTGGTGAAAAAGACCGTCATATGTGGTTGAGAGTTTTCAAAAGCTAATAAGTGGACCTTTGATCGTAGATTGTTTTGTTACCCATTGCTATTAAGACAGAGGTCTCCACACATCAATGAAGGTTTTTGAGTGGTATTTAGGTACCATAATAAGTTTTTGGATTTTTCCTCAGTTCTAAGCACTTTGCTTAAAGCCAATTCTGTATATATAATCTTAATGTTAATGTAGATTCTGACTTACTAGAGGCAAACAGTGCTTATAATGTAGCCAGTTACAGTTGCTCTGTCTTCTGTATTTTTATTGTCCCTGTTTTAGATACTCACCATTTTGAATAAAGTAACTTCCTAATTTTGTTGGATTTCTGATGATGCAGTGTCACAGCATGGTTAGACACAGTCAGCTGTCATAATAAAAGGCTGTGATAATATGTTCTCTCTACAGACGCCTGGAGGTATGGCACCCAAGACAACGGCACCCACCGTCAACACACAACCTGCCATCATGAAACCAACAGAGGAGCCTCCGGCCTACTCGCAGCCTCAGATACAGGTATCACTGACTGCAGCTGGCCCTCACACAGCCAAAACACTGTCTGATATTTTTTTTTTTAGCTTTTTGAGCTGTGGTCCACTGAGAGAAGGCAGGTTTAACGGACAAGTTTTTACATTGTCATCATGCAGGAATTATTGTATCTGCGTCTGTATAAGCGAGAAGACTATGCCATCAGCCACCAGCAGAGATTCTTTTACCAAAGGCAGAAAATACATTAACATGACAGCTGGTTTCATGCTGAGTTGTGGGCAGGAAAGTAGCTCCACAGGAGGCAGTTTCTATCTGTGACTGGGCTTTGTAGCTGCTGAGGGGACACAGAGTGGGAGAGAGAAATCAGGCAGCCAGAGGACATAACTTGCAATGGTGCATCTCATTTGTCACCAGGCTCCTGGGAACAAGTTGCTGTGATGTCTTGTCCTCCCGCTGGTGCTGCCCCTGTAGAGAATTGGATTTATTCCAAAAGTAGAAACAGAGAATTCATGCAGAAAGACACATAGCCCCATACTTCTGCCATTGTGGTGTTGAACATGTGTTTTGTCTGTGTGTAGGAGCAGTCAGGAGCCGCTGCTGAGCTGTTGAGGAGACAGGAGGAGCTGGAAAGGAAGGCTGCAGAGCTGGACCGCCGGGAGAGAGAGATGCAGTCACTCAGTGCTTCAGGAGGTCAGACCCCAACTTTAGGGCTGCACGACTATGGTCAAAATTGTTTTGATCAATACTGATATCACGAAAATTTATCATGATTATTCATTGCTTTTGCACACGAAATATTTTTATTGCACTGTCACAACAAAGCACTGCCTTCACTTCCATGTTTCGCTACATTCCTGAGAATGTATAAGTCTTCATCAAAATGAAAACTGCCGCTTATTCACAGTGCATCTCCTGCAAACGAAATATAAATGAATAAAATTGTATAAAAACATTTTACCCTAAATAACTTCAACAGAGCACTTCCTTTACTTTCATATTGCACTTAATTCTTGCTCATTATCAAATCTTTTCATCAAAATAAGATGCATTTAAGGTTTTTCTTCACCTGAATTTAGTGCTTCTTCTACAGATCCATATCCGCTGCTATATATATATTTTACAGTGATCACAACACTGTGATGTGCTCCAGCATTGTTTTGAATGTCTTGAGTTGAAGCTGGACATGGATAAGGATTAACGATAATGGTACAGTAACATTAGTGACGGTATTCTTCTCAGCCTTCATGCATTTGTAATATTCAGATTGGGGTGTTTCATAAGTTGTGTTACTTTGTGGCACAGACACAAGTCTCTTGCACACTTCACATATGATTTGTTTTCTCAAATGCCCAAACAACGAATGAAAGTTGATGAATGGATGATTTTTGTTTTGCCCGTCTGCAGTCAGTGCGTAGTAGCATTAAAGCTCTTCAAAATCCACAAAATGTTTATTTGGTGTGGAGCACACATTTTAAATGTCAATATCACAGTCGATCATGTTCATTTAATTGTGGAAAGCCAAGATGGTGATTAATATTCGATTAATTGTGCAGCTCTACCCAATGTAGAGCGTGACATCAGAAAAATGACACTGTTTCAAAATCCAGACAGGCGTAAAGTGACCTCTTCTGACAGCAAGTCCAGCGCAGCTTTTTCTGCTGTAGATGGCCAAGACTGATGAGAAGATCAATACCACTCTCCTGTCAGTGCACTAAATATGAAACTGGAATCAAGAGGCAAATAGCTTAGGTTAGCGTAAAGACTGGGAGCAGGGGGAAACATCTAGCCTGGCTCTGTATCAGCACCTCTAAAGCTCACCAATTACCAACATACCATTTTTGTTGACTCCACACACAAACAGAAATGTAAAAATAAAACAGGGTTTTACAGGAAGTTACCTGCAGTGACTGCCACTAGTCTTTTCCTCAAATTGAGGCTGCCAGGCAACCAGCAGAGACTCCATGAAGTCACTGCCGCCTGTAAAGAAATGGCATTAATAGTAATAATGATGTATTAATTAGTCAAATTTAGAGGTCTACCTTTCAGGCTTACCTTTGTGCGAAGACAATCTACTTGTCTCCAGTATGGTTACAAATGATAAGCACTTCCCTTAATCGATCATTGGTAACATCAACGAGTAATTAGTCAATTAATCGTTATTTAAAAAAACAAAAAAACAGAAAAACTTTGCTCATACTAAACAATACCAAATGCATTTTTTTTTTTTACCTCAGTCAAAGCTCACAGCAACATATTGCATATTCTCTGACAGCATTGCATAGCCTATGACACATACAGAGATGTAGAGGCCTAGACATATGAGACATATTGAATATAACTGAATAATGCTTCACTTTGCCAGCTTCGTTTTCCAATTTCGCCACCTGTGCCCTTCTTCCAGAACCTGAGATGGCTGCCCTATCATAAAACTGTTATATTGCGTCCTTTGTTTCCTAATGCTAATTATTGAAACACGCTTTCCAAATACATGGCTCTACTGAATGTAATAGGAGACTACACATTGTTATATATCAGAATCACATCTTGATTGCCTTTCACACGTTCGATCAAATTCTTATTGACCAAATATTCAATCTTTGTTTAATTGTCATCATCCCCAGTCTTCAAGCTTTAACTTCCTATTTGGCAAACAGACAAAAAGTCTGTCCTTCTGTCAAACTCCCGGCAAGTAAGAACATAAGCATTATCCCTGAAATACCAAACTATTTCTTTACATTCTCAAAGCTTTTTTTACAGAGCACTGTGTGATGGCTACTGTTTTACAGCTTCTATTTTAAACCATGTTATTCACAGTCATGGCATCTCTTTAGTATCTTACTGCCAACCATATCATGAGTATGTTGCATCTAGAGGCATTTTAAAGGTTTTCCTGTGACTACTTTAATTTGCACAAGCAGTGTCCTCACAGACCACACTTTTTTGTCAAGGCCATTACTGCCATGTGATCCTTCCAGTGTAAAACATGAACTTACACTGTCTTCTTGTGTTGTCCTGTTTCAGGCAGGAAAAACAACTGGCCTCCCCTCCCAGAGAAGTTCCCTGTGGGTCCCTGTTTCTACCACGACATCACAGTGGACATTCCTGTTGAGTTTCAGAAGACAGTTAAGATTATGTACTACCTCTGGATGTGTGAGTGACTTTTTTAATTCCTTCACTGTACGTTGGTTTTCTTATGTAATGATTAGGAGGCCTGGTGCATTGTAATAAGGTGGTATGAGAAGTGAAATAACCAACAGATTAATGAAGAATGAAGAGTCAAACTGAATAAAGAAGTAGTCTAGTCGATTAACAGATAAATAATCTGCAGCCATTTTGATTTGAAGTCAAGACTAAGGGGTCTCCTTCAGGGGACAGCCCTAAGTGCTAAATTAGGGTAAAATATAATTTAAGGAATGTAAAGTAACGATATATGGATGCCTGGCTCTTGAGCCCACAAACAATCCTTGGGTCTGCATTGAAAATACTATTGATAATAATAGTAATGTACCAAACTACAGCCGGGCAATATATCAATAGTATATGGATAAATTATGATATTTTACTAGATATTGTCTTAGAATTTGTATATAACAACATCATAAGTGTGTCTGATCCTGGTTTCAAAGGCTGTTTCACAGTAAAGTGATGTCATTTTCTGAACTACCAGACATTCCTGGTCGTTTTATTATTGTCCTTTAGCCATTTAGTCATTATATCCATAATTAATGATAATTATTTATCAAAAATCTCTTTATGAAAATATTTTGTGAAAGCATCAAAAGTTAACCCTACAGCATCGTTGCAACATCAATATTGAGATATTTAGTCAAAAATATTACATTTAATTTCCTCTATATCAGCCAGCTGTTAACCTAAGTACAAATCTTTGGGAAACAGATGCCAGACTCTGCACTCTCTATTACAACTCCAGGGCAAGCTTGTTTTTAATGAATGGTAGTTTGTAGAACTGATAATTGTGAGTATTTTTCTTAGGTGTAGATACTAACTGTTCATACATACTGCTTCTATCCACACTTTGTAGGCCTTTGCTGCCAAAGAAAAGACTTGAAGTCACAGAAGAAGGGGAATGAAAACATGTAGTCTTGTTCAAGTTAATCTTAAAGTGTTACAGTATATCTGTGGATGTGTAGATCTGCAAATAAAGCTGCTCTAAAGACAGAACATTTAGATTTTTTTTATCAAACTCAAAACAGTTTAATAAGTTGGTACCAAACTGTTTTCTCATGTGATTTTTCTGAATTTATTTTAATTATTTAATTTTCAAGATCCCTTGCCCCACCCCCTGAATAAGAGCAACTGTTTTACCTCCCCCTACAACCTTTACAGCTCTGTCCTAAAAAAAGTGAATTTCCATCTGAGATTCAGGGAATGAATGGCTTCAAGTGGCTTTCAGTAGCCACATGATGAGGGCACGTGGTGCTGTCATGTGGCCCGATGAAATGACTCAGTCAGATGATTGCTTGAAGGTTGGTGTAGATGCAGACTTCACAGTGCAGTAGATACCGTCCCTCCCTCCTTCTCTTTTAATGTTTTCACAGATTAGTCCAACAAAAGCAAAGAATTTCATACTCTTTGTCGAAAAACACCAGCAAACTGGATTTTTTTTTCCAGACTCAAATAGAAAGGATAAAAAAGGCACACATCAGCAGTATCACCCCCGCTCAGCTCTGGTATGTCAACCAGCAGGCTAATGTCATATTTCGCACTGTGGTGTAAAACCCCCTCAGTTTTATACACTCTGTTAGTGTACAATGCCTCTAACCATGCAGGCACTGTTACGACCCCAAGAGCAAATGGTAATAATGAATTATTAAATAAATGTGCATGTATGTGCACAGTGCTACATGTTGAAATATTAAGTGTCAGGACACTGGACACTAAAAAACAGCCAAGCTCTGATATACAGCGACACACTGAGGCTGCCACACTGTCCCACTTTCACTAAAAAGCTCCTTCCAGACACTCACTCTAATTTTTTTTTCTGCTTGTACTTCAGTTCACACTGGGACGCTGCTGGCTAACATGGTGGGCTGCCTGGCCTGGTTCTGTGTGGATGCATCACGTGGGGTGGACTTTGGCTTGTCTATCCTCTGGTTCTTGCTCTTCACACCATGTTCCTTTGTCTGCTGGTACAGACCACTTTATGGAGCATTCAGGTAAACAACACAAACATTTTACCTTGGATGTTCAAAATAAAACACTCCACTGCTGTATTATTCATAACTAAGTATTTCCATGTTACGATGCTTTATACTTCTACTTCACTGCATCTCAAAGGGCATATTGTGCTTTTGACTCCACCACATTCACTTCACAGCTTAGTTATTAATTAGTTTTTGGTTATTGATTAATTTTCAGTTGAAGATTTAACATTAGAAATTATGTGAATATATGAATTTCTAAATTCTGTTGAGGATTAAACCAGTTTGGGACCTCTTAAAAAAAAGTGACAGATGTCAGAGTTGTTAGCAGTTCCATCACTTTTGACACTTTTGACACTTTAAAGGGACAGTTCACCTCTGAATCAAAAATACATAATTTTCCTCTTCCATGTAGTGCTGTTTATCAGTCTAGATTGTTTTGGTGTGAGTTGCTGAGTGTTGGAGATATCAGCCTGTAGAGATGTCTGTCTTCTCTCCGATATAATGGAACTAGATGGCACTCAGCTTGTGGTACTAAAAGTGCCAAAAAAATTCATTTGAAAAACTCAACAGTAATGTCACTTTCCAGAAATCATGACCCGGTTACTCAAGATAATCCACAGACCTTGTTGTGTGCAGTTTCACGGAGGAACTATTTTCTTAGTACTGAGCTACACCCGCCAACAGTATCACAGTGCAGAAGGATATGTGCATCTACCGCTAGCTCACCTAGCACCACTGAGCTAGCTAATATTACAGCTCAGCCGAGGAGGACGCCATTATTATTTACATGTGACGCTGTCATGAGCACCAGCCTCTCCTCCATGAGTTGATAAACACTCCTTCTGCGCAGTGATACAGTTGGCAGGTGTAGTTCAGTAGAAATGAAATAGTCCCTACATGAAACTGCTCACAACAAGGTCTGTAGATTATGTTGGGTAACCAGGTCTGGAAAGAGACATCGCTGTTGAGTTTGTCAGATGTATTTTTTTGGTGCTTTGAGCACCACAAGCTGAGTGCCATCTAGTTCCATTATATTGGAGAGTAGGCAGACATCTCTATGGCCGACATCTCCAACACTGAGGCACACCAAAACAATCTAGATTGATAAAAAGCACTACAGGTAAGAGGAAAAAATTATTTTTGATTTGTGGGTGAACTGTTAGTATATTTTCATACAATACTTACTTGTACTTTAGTTGGTATATGAATGCATTGCTTTTACTTGAAACAGGGTATTTCTACACAGTTGTATTAGAACGTTTACTTTAAGTAAAGGATCTGAATAATAATTCCTTTGCCTGTTTTTTCTCTTTCTGCAGGAGTGACAGCTCGTTCAGGTTTTTCGCTTTCTTCTTCGTGTACATCTGTCAGTTTGGCATCTACGTTATCCAGTGTATCGGCATCACTGGTTGGGGCGCCAGGTGAGAAAACAGGGACACAAAAACAAACATTTTGTTCCACAGCAATGTGTATTTTAATTTTCTCAAGAATCTTTAGTGCTACTGCCCCTCAAGGAGGAAATTATGGATTATAATATGTTTTAAAGAGCTGCAAAGATAAGTCAGTCATTTAGTTGTTTGACAGAAAACAGTCAGAAACTTTATGTAAGGTTTGAGCATTTTTTAATGTTTTGTTTTTTTATAATAGCACCATTTGACTCGACTTTCTCGTTCTTAGCGGATGGATCTCAGCTTTGACCGGCCTGAATCGCAGCATCCCAGTGGGGATTATAATGATCCTCATCGCCGCTCTCTTCACCTCACTGGCTGTTATGTCCCTCATCATGTTCAAAAAGGTGAACACACAGCAAAGCTAAAGGAAGTTTAAATAGTCTCTCTGTTGAAGGTCTGCTCAGTTGTAACAAATCTCTTTTTGTTCTTCATCGTCCTCCTTAGGTCCATGTGATGTACCGTACCACCGGTGCCAGCTTTGAGAAGGCGCAGCAGGAGTTTGCCACAGGCGTCATGTCCAACAAGACGGTCCAGACGGCCGCTGCTAATGCCGCCTCCAGGGCTGCACAAGGAACCTTCAAGGAGCAGATCTGATTGGCCTAGAGAGCTCGCTCATCTCTCCGTCCAACCCATACCAGCCCCCCTCTTCCTCCTCTGCTCACACCCAGCTTCCACTTGAGCCAATTGCCCTGTTTGAACACATGGAGAGTCCCCCCGCAGCCTTCTGACAATATCAAAGTGGTTGGTGTGAGGGCACCCATCCAGTCACCCATGATCTGTAATCTCAGTAAAACCACTGGAAACAGGATTCAAACAGGGCCACAGCTCTCATCACAGACTCTGGGACCCCCTCACCTACGCTGCACTCCTACCACTCAACCAGCGTGCTCAACTTTATTTTCTCTGTGTGAGTTTGTGTCTGTGTGTGTGGCCAACTAAAAGAATGTTTGTGTGCCTCTTTAAATGTCGGGTCAGATTCTAATGTAGCTGAACCAAGTCTGACTTTCTAACGTTTCCTGGGCATTTTCCACTACGCGTTCTCCACAGCATCGCTGACTTCCTGTGTGTCTTTGACTTATCACTACTTCTTATTTTTGAATTAATTTATTATTGGACAAATGGAAGTCATGTAGTAGTCTCTAGCTGTTGGTTAATGCACACGCAGCAGCATTCTCTCATTTCTTTTGCTGTTTTCCATAAGTACATAACTTAACACTGCTGCCCCCTGGTGGAGTGACCATGTATTGTTGAAGATGAATGCTGTGCATTCTCATTCACTGCCTTTGCCTTCTTCTACTTTCTGCTTTCCTCTTGAATTTGATTTTTAGAAAGTGTGTGTTCTTACTTTCTTAAAGTGATGCGTCACCCAAAATCCTCTTTGGTAAGTATCAAACACTAATGATTTTCCATATCCAATAATCTGCCAAGGAAATATATTCAAATTTTTCTTTTTTCCAATCATAGGAGAAAAACCTTCCATCGATCGTGGTGATCCCCTGACTTTTTCTCTAGCGCCACCATGAGGTTTATGTTTGTAGTTGTAGTGTAATATCTCCACAACTCTTCAATGGATTGCAGTGACTTTTGCATCAGATAATCATGTCCCACTCATGATTCATTATAATCAGTTTGAGCCCTTAAATTTTCATAATTATTTCTAAACACCAAATCATCCAGTATTTTGGTTTATGACCAAAGACCTGCAAAACCAATGACATTACCATCAGCCTCGGCTGCTAAGTGCTCAGCAATAGCATGTTGGCATTTTTGTTGTGAGCATGTTTTTTCTACATCTGGATACAAAAAGGATTAAATACAGGTATCCTTTGACTGGAAAAGTTCAGAACTACTTGGTACTGGGTTTTTTTCAGTGATACTATGAAGGTATAGATTATCAATACCCAGCCCTACTAGGTAAATGAATAATTAATCAATCAACCAACAGACTAATAGATTAATCATTTAAGATCCAGTACTAAAGCCTGTAGACTTGGCAACAGAGTGGCGGTATAGATGCAAGAGACAAAGGAGAAGTAATGTTATGCTGCAAAGTGGTATGAGATGTGATTTTTTTTTGTTTGTTTTTAACCAATTGTAAACATTTCACTGTTTGAATCTGTTTTAACCAACTAAATTCAACTACAAAACTACAGACTTTTAACAGCCACCTGTGCCGCCCACAAGCACTGTTTGATGCTCAAAAGATTTTGGGTGAACTGTCACTTTAAAGTTTGCTTTCAAGTATTTATCCGCTTGAAATCTTTTGCCTATAATGTTACATATCCATAGTGAAATTACTCCAAGTTGCACTTTAAATCTCAGATTCTTTGTCTGCACACTGTAATCTGTGCAAATGGAAGGATATTTCTAATAATGGCCTCTCGCCTTCCTGCTCATTAGTGTCAGTACTTAGTTTAACACATGTACCATGCACCAGCTGAGTTCAGCATAGTTTTCACACAAAGCCTACCTTTTTTGTGTCATCTCCTCAGAAAGGAATTAATTCATGGCACTGTTACCATACAGGAAGAGATCCACTACTCTGTATATACAGCTGCATGTTTATACAGTTTGTTTTCTGAAGAGGAAAGTGTAACTTGTCTCCAGCTTTTTCCTGTCTTACAGGAGACTTACCTCAGTTTTACTCAGGATGTACTCTTCACTTGCATGACGAGGTAAAAAAAAAAAGAAGATGAGATTGTATGAAATTAGACACTAACTGGCTCCTGTTTTTAAAATATATGTGCTGTAAATCAATATATTGCAATAAAATGACTTTTAAAAAGATGATTTAAAAAATGGGCCAGTAATGTTGATGTAATGTTCTGATAATTGCTTGCATATTCATAATTAGCCTACTGTGGATTGACGATCACTGAACTCCAGCAATCAAATCAGAAGATTCATTCTTGTTAGGTCTCTTTAATTTCAACATGTGGTCATTAAAAATTCCAAATGCATTTTACCTGCTGAGATGTCCTTGAATGTGTCTTGTCCTTTACACTTTGTCATACTTTGTGTTGCTGCAGCAGGAGCTGCAATGCATTTCCACGTTTCGAATGTGTCTGATCTCTTTTGTCTGTTGTGTCTCATGTTTAAGCCAGTTAAGCCTTTGTATGTATTTGATGTGTAGGAGTGTAAATAGAGGGGATCGGCCTTTAAGTCTTAAATCTGTGTGCAGGGCAGAGTCTGGCTGTGGGTCTGGGATCCTTCTTGACTTTCTAGAGCCTTTTTTTTTTTTTTTTTTTAAGCTTCCTGCAACATGCCTTGTTTTGCTTTTTGCCCACTTCTTTTTTTTCCCACACTGGCTTGATATGAACCAGTGCATGTGTATTCCTGAGTACGTTTATATACAAAGCAACATGAGATTATTCCTTTAAAAAGAATCAATCTGAGTGGCACTTACAGTATTTTGCTGTTTCTTTTTGATTTGCTAAATGTGAGAAAGGCGTTAGATCGCAATGCAATGTGAACTGTGTGATGTACTGTAGGTGGGCTGTGGCTTTAAGCTGTGCTTTATAATCAACATGGTTTGTGGTAGAAACACTGACAATGAAATTAATTCAGAAGCATCTCTAACAATAAAATCCTAATTAAATTATTGTAAAGAAATAGTAAGGGATGTTTGTATATTTTGTACGATTTACAGATGGCCGGCTATTTGCTCTAAATTTGTGTAATTTTAAGATGCACTCTGGTTTGACCTTCAGTCGCATGTTGAGTAGTTTTGAGTTTTGTATATTTATTGTATTAACACTGAATAAAATTCTTCTTCTGTATGTGTGTTTCACAGTGTCTCTTTTTTGTTTACATTTATGTTGGTGCAGTATATAGTGTAAACATCCAGACAAGACCAGAGCAGATGCAGTGTTTCAGTGGGCTTGCACCAGCAGCTGAGAACCAGATGAGGTCAGTAGTTATCATAGAAGATGAGATGAACTTCACCTCACTCCAAATATGTTGCACATATATGCTACTCAACTCAGGTGGTCAGTTCTCACATTTAGAATGAATGATTCCAAAACTTGCAAACATTGTAAATAAGACTGCTTTGAAATAGAGATGATGGGATCAAGATAATACAAACTAACACATTAATAATTACGGGCATAATAGTAACCACTAAAATGTCCAGGGTGCCACTTATGGATATGTGTAATTAGTGACTGGTTGCTTACACGTTAGCCATTGCAAATGTATGTTTTAACATGTCAGTGTTGTGTTTACTGGTTGTACTGCACCCAGAGTGACTAAATTTGGATGAATTAATACAGCTTTAATGCAAAAACTTGCATTAATTTGGCAGTAGCAATCAAAGTAGTAACAGTTGTAGTGGTGCTTGTTACAATTACTGAAAGTAGTAGTAATACTAACAATATTACACTATAATAGAAAAAAAGTCATTTTTGAGTCCAATAAAATTTATTTTCTCAAAGTAATATAAAATATCTTTGAGGACCTGTGGCTCAGGAGGTAGAGTGGGTCGTCCACTAATGGGCAGATCAGCGGTTTGATCCCCAGCTCCTCCTGTTTGCATGTCGAAGTATCCTTGAGCAAGATACTGAACCCCAAATTGCTCCCAATGCCTGTTCTACTGATGTGTGAGTGTGTTAAAAACTGAGTAGCAGGTGGCACCTTGTATGGTAGCCACAGCCACCAGTGTATTAATGTGTGTGTGAATGGGTGAATGTGACTCGTAGTGTAAAAAGCGCTTTGAGTGGTCAGATGAGTAGAAAGGTGCTATATAAGTGCAGTTCGTTTACCATTTCAGAACAAATCATGTTTCAAAGATTATGTATTATTAAAGGGGAACTTCTGTGTTTTCCAGCCTGGACCCTTTTTTGTTTTTGTGTTTAAGTGACTAATTGAGACAACCATTTTTGAAACTGGTCCAGTATTGAGTTAAAGCGCTGCAGCCGGCAGCCACCAATCAGGCTGCAATGTAACCACTCAGGGCAATCAATTTACATCCACTAAAAGTGCTTGCCACAAACAGGTTCACATTGTTATTTTAATTGTCTGCACAATATCATAAAGAAAATCTCTGCACACCTGAGTGTGTGACAGGTGCGTCGGAGGGAAATTCAACTTGAAAAACAATTAAAGGGACTCCCGCACACTGTCTCGCTTTCTGCTGGTTTATTTAATATACAACGTTTCGGTCTGGACGACCTTCATCAGGTATACCTGATGAGGGTCGTCCAGACCGAAACGTTGTATATTAAATAAACCAGCAGAAAGCGAGACAGTGTGCGGGAGTCCCTTTAATTATTTTAATTGTCTGACAACACTGTGGAAAGGCTGCTACAGAAACCGACCTTTTTGTTACAGACCCTATATGTTTAACCAGAAATAGCCCAAAATGTCACCAAACCTACCAGACTCCATCTAAATAAACACTAATTTTAGCCTGTTAGAGCTAGCATATTTTCACACCTAACTGGGCGAATTACAGGTTTATTTTAACCAAATCAGAGCTGCTGAGTGATTGTCTGAAAAGTGGAAAGACTAACCAAAACAGCTCTTGTGACTTTTATTTTGTTTCTGTGTGTTTAATGATGACAAATTACTGTTCATTTCAATGGAGTCTGGTGGGTTTGATGATGTTGATATCAGGGCTGTTTCTAGTGAAACAAAAAGGACCTTACAGTTAAAAAAAAAGTCCATCTCTGTAGAGATCCTTTACATAATGTTTTCAGACACCTATAATGACAAACTGAGCCTGTCAGTGGCAAAAACAAACACTTTTAGTGCACAAAAATTGACGGTGCATAAATGCCCCAAGTGGTTATATTGCAGCCTGTTTTGCTGCTGCTGTCTGCAGCACTCTCGCTCAATGCTGAATCATTTCAAAAAAATTTGTGCTCCCATCAGTCACTTAGACACAAAACATGGGAAAATAGCGTCCAGGTTGTAAAACGCCAACCTTACCTTTAAGTGTAATTTTTCATGCTAGTACAGTATTCTGTCTTGTTGAACAATGTTTGAAACAAGTTGATTTTGTGTGGGGAAGTGTTTGAAATCATCTTAACGAAAGTATAACTAATCTCAAACCAGTTACTCTCCACAATTGACTAAAATGATTGTTTGTTGTTGTTATTTTTACTTTCCATTTGAAGGCTTTTTAGACTCAAAAACAAAAAAAAAAGACTGATCAAGTTTTAGATTTTTTTTTCCAGTCAGCTACTTTTCCCAGTAGCAGTGGCGACAACAGACCTGTAACAGCAGGTTTAACAACAGACGCGGTATAAAGGGTGTATATATATATACACTCGAACACACTTTAAGACAATTGCAGGCCAAGTGCTGAGTCCTTCAGTCTGTGCTAAAAGAAACCTGTGTGAAATAAAACAGAGCGACACTCTCACAAAAGAGGAAACTGGTAGCAGACCTAATCCAGTGCCAACAGGAAGGGGCACAGTGGAGGAATAACAGACTGCAGGCCTTCTTTTCTTTAATGCCTTTCATACATTACATTACATTACAGGAGTGTGTGAAAACAGCTTGCTGTAAGCTGTCTCTGACTGTCAGCTGCTCTGCTCTCAGCTGTCACTGGATGAATTCAGCTGGGTGGGTGAGGGGAAGTGCATGATTGTGGTTGACATACATTTACATGATCAAAAACCATTAATGACCCGCACTTTACTCTGATTTAAAAACGTCAGCAGGACAGTTTGCATTAAACAGTCAATTCAGTGATTTAAATGTTGTAAAATATATTTTCTGTGTCTTAAAAGAGAAGAAGACTTAAGAGTAGGTGTTAAAGGAAACTTAAGTCAGTGGCTGTGTCTCTCCTTTTTCTCGCCCTCTCTGACTCTTTCTACGAAAAAGGCAGAACTAAAAGCCTCTGGCACTGAAACAGGCCAACAGTTTCTGCTGCACTCTTCAGATTGCACCATTTGTCATGTGCCTAATCTGGAAGTCATCAAGCCCTGTGTTTAGTTTTGAGTGTGCTGGTGGAGGAAGGGAGCCACAGGGTTGTGCCAGAGGCTTCTCTGTACAGTCCACATGGAGGGAACATCTGGGGAGGGACGCATTGTTTTGTGATCGCAAACACACACAGGTAGTGCACAAATAAAAGCAAATAATAGTGGAGGTGGTATGATCAGTCTTCTAATAATAATAGTAATAATAATGTGAAAACAGCATGACAATGTGCAGGGGGCTTGGTGCTGAATTATACCCAAATCTGCAGCTTCCCTCTGCTTTACAGAGCTTTATAGAGAGGTGCAGCTCATTTTTTTTAGCTGTCTGGCTGCAGCTTTACTGTTTTGGTTCATTGTCACTGCTCTCAAAGCTTCGTTTTTGTGAACAAGCTGTAAAAAGCCACAGTACATGACCTGCTCAGCAGCAAACAACAGACAGACACAGTTAGAGATTAGTTGATGAACATAGTGGAGCATTTAACCACTGAAGAGCCAGATGTTTTCCCCAGGAGCTGGTAGAGACCAAAACATAGAGAAAATTGTACTTAGATTTGTCAGGTAGACACACAACTACCACTACTCCAAATTAATGATAATGTTGCTCCATCATGCTGGATGTGTATAAGCAACTGTTTGCTAACAACTTCACCAAATTAACTGAAAAGTTAAGATATGCCAATGTTGTGTTTACAATCCTATTCCCCCAAGTGGCCAAAAAATCAGTTATTGCGAGTGTAAAATAAGAGCAGTGGTGGAAAAATTACTCTGTTAAGTAATAACATTACTCCAACAATTAGAAATACTCCTGCATTCTAAGTAAAAATACAGATGTATTATGAGTAACTGTACTTAAAGTAAAAGTAAAAGTAGTTGTTGTATCAAAAAATGGCTCCTGTGACTTATATATTATTATATATGACATTATTGATTCTTAATACTGATGCATCAATCTGTAAGTGGCATTTTACTGCTGTACCTGCTCAGCGTGGATCTAGTTTAATTACTTTCTATTAGGGATGCACGATATTTGATTTTTTGACGATCTATAACTACTCATTTGGCCGATAACCAATATCGATATAGCCATTTTTTTCCCCACCTAAGTTCAGCGATCATCTAGTCTCCTCTGTTGTGGCATTAACTTCATATTATGCGTGCTTATTTTTATCATGATGGCCCACCAGCAGATGGAGACAAAATAAGAAAAAGCATGTTTGGTGATTTATATAGTTGATTTTAAAGTTGATATTGGTCAATACTGATGATGTGTCAATATTATCATGAATCCCTACTTTACATGCAGATAAATAGTTAGTGGTTCCCTGCTCAGGGGTCAGGTCCCTCCAGAGGGTCATCAGATAAGTCTGATGGGCCGGTGAGATTATTAATGGGAGGGTAGAAAAGGAAAAACAAAAGTTCTGCAACACTTATATTTGCTTTTTTGCTAAAATATTGAACAATTTTAGCTCATAGACATCTGACACAAAACAAGGGGCCCCAACTAAACACAAGCCAAACAGGCTGGGAACCACTGGCTTAATATCTAACGATACGCTGTATTTCATAAGTTTATAATGTGTTTCTCTGCAAATCTAAATTTGTAAAGTAACTCGTAACAAGGGGCATCATCGCGGGGGGAAAAGTGGGACTAATTACCCAGGACCCCAGTGAGAGGGGGGCCCTGAAAAACCTGTAATGAAAAGCTTGGTTTTGTTTGCATTTTTTTTAATGTAATTAGTGCGAAAACTAAATAAAACTGAAAGACTGACCTTGTGCGAAAAAACTGTGGAGGCTCTCTGATGCCCCTCTCACCCCTTAATGGAGCAAAATGGTTTAGTCCGCCCCTGTACTGGGATTCATCTCTATACATAACAAGAGTTGAGTAAATGACGGTTAATGCTGCTGCAGCACCAGTGTACACTGTCATGTCTTTCCCCCAAAAAAAGGGAAATCGGGGGAAAAGAAAAGAAAAGAAAAAAAAAGAAAAGAAAAGACAAAACTGCCTTTATACAAAAAAACAAAAATCAAGAGGTACAAAAGAGAGACACTGATCATGAGAGGAAAGGCAGGGGGACCCACTGAGTCTGCTTATGCGTACGGCCCAGAATTTGGTGCTACGCCCCTGTTCATAACTATAGCTGCCAAATAAATGTAGTGAAATACTCAAAGTACAAGTATCTAAAATTGTTTTTAGGTGCAGTACTTGAGTAAATGTACTTGGTTGAATATGAGGCAGACACACACACACACACATTCACAGAGAGACACACATGCAGAGTTCAGTTCTGCATCAGTGGAAAAACTGATCACCCGCTGGCTGGAAAACGTACCCACCCCCACCTCAAGGGCCAAACCGAGGTCTCAGCACCAAGCTGGCTGCTCCACTTGCTGCATCTCCTCCCCTCCCTCCCTCCTCCCTCCTCCCCACAGTGAAGCTTCCACTGGATAAAAACTGAAACCAAACCTTCGTTTTTCTCCCTTCTCTTTATTCGTTTGGCAGAAACAAATGGGAACAGACAGGACGCTTTCTACGACTCGACAGGCTCCCTGAAACCAGACATTACTAACAACAGCAATACTTCATGTGTGTGTGTCCTCATCAGTCATGTCCATGTCTTTGTGCACAGATTACAGGATGTCTGCTGAAGGAGGACCAGACACAGACCTTTCACAGGCCATCTCTCAGCTCAGGCTACAAATAAAGCTCACTTCATTTACAGGAGTTTTGCAGAGTAGAGGACAAACAAAATGCACCACAGAGCTTCCTCTGCTCGTCCTTGTGCAGTCTGCGTGAAGAGTCATTTCCATCAATACATTTCAAGGGTCTGCAAACACGTTAATCATTCAAATAACAGTACATTCTGTAAGCTTTAAAAGGACATCCACTCTGAACTGAAGCTATTTATTCTTAGAGTAGTTTATTCTGACTGAGTAGTGGTTCCCTTGTTGAGTTAATGCTCACACAAACAGTTAACAGATCCAGGTTCGCTGGTCGTGGTCTGGTGACAAATTCACCAGTGTTTTTAAGGCAAGAGTGACATCATCAGCCCAGCCTGGATCAAGCTGACCAATTTTCATTCAGCGATCATAACTATGTACAAAATATATATAATCACACTTATTTACAGAACATGTGGTGACAGACAAAGCCTCTCTAGGCGACCACATGCTTAAACATGAATACAATAACAGACACAGCACCTCTAGTGGCTGAAAGACAAACAGAGAAAAAAACTTGGCACTTGTAGATTTCTCCCACATAAACACACAAAACAGAGACAAACAAAGAGTCAGATTTAGTGGTAAACAACGCAGGGGCCTCCATTTCACAGGCCAGCCTCATGAGAACAGACAGAAGGGCAGGTGTCTCTCCCTTCTTCCTCCTCTTCTTCTTTCCCCAACAGGACTTTAGTATCTGGGCCTCAGAGGAGGCAGATAAGGCTTTTCCCCTCCTCAATCTCCTCCTGAACCTTGTCGCTGGAGGTGGCGATCTCAGCCTGTGCAGAGAAGACGGCGCAAATGAAGGTGAGCACAGTGCCGCCCATGGCAGTGTAGAAGGCCCAGCCCATGGAGCAGAGCCCGGCCCGGTATGGAGCTGCGTCAGGGCCACAGTACACCTGGACCTTGTCTGAACCCCAGCCAGCGGGGTACAACATCAGACCCAGGATCAAAAACAGACCTGTGACAAGAGAGAGAGAGAGAGAGAGAGAGAGAGGGAATGTTAACTGATGGTACTGTATTAAAATAAAACATAGATAGCAAAATGAGAGTGCCGAACAACATACAGGCAAGTGTGCAATTTTGGGTTGCCCTGTCCTTGAAGATATTTTGGGGAGTTTTTGACCACTAGTTTCTAGTCTTAATGCACGATTTAAATCACAAGTCGAGAAGTCGAGTCAACTGTCACGTTGTCAGTTGATTCACTGAAATTTTTCTAAAAATCGAGCTGCCCTGATGCCAGTTTGTTGGCGGAAGTAGACAAGCTGCCATTGCTGCAACGCAGCCCATCTTTAAACCTGCGGGTAAATGTCAAAGGATGTCACCGTTATAGAAATGTGTCAAGACTCAAACAGATCCTGTAGAACTGGTTATATGTTGAATATCTAGTCATCAAATGACATTAAAATAAAAGTTATAAGCTACATAACTTCTCAATGACATTTAGTCCAACAACAAACCAAGGTTTTAGGAAAAAAGGAAAGTAAAAGCCTCAAGCCTCTGCTCAAGTTTTACTTTCATAGAATTCCGTTATTATTATTGTTATTAATTGCAAAGGACAAGAGCCACTAAAAAACGAGTAAGCTGCCTGCATTTCCTGCTCGTTATTCCACTGTTAAAATAGCCTGTGTTTGGAATTCCTATTAAATGATCAATTTCTTGTGATTTCAAGGAGGGGAATCATAGAATTTGATGATTTAAATCGTAATCTAGCATATAATTCCTGCTGGATTTATTTAGCTTCTCAATACAAGTTGGACATAAGCGATGCATTAATGTAATTTTTTTTTCCTTAAGGAGGCTGTATGCTAAATTCACAGCGTATGAGCTGTCTGAGACGGTTCTCAACATGGTGGTGGCTGAGCTGGCAGCTAGCAGCTGATGGTGCTAACTCCATAAACAGCCCTTAACAATGGCAACGGTGCTGGCAGAGCTAATGGTGTTAACTGGGGGGAACTTGAGAGTAGGCATTACGCTTTTGTGATGAAGATGTCCCAGTATCAGTGGTAACTGCTGCATGAGCGCAGTGCAAAGCAGCAGCAATGAGCTTGCCAGTGGGGTGCACATATGCACTTACATGCCGGCACGGCTGGACCGCTTTACCACAACAAACCAATGAGAAACAACACACACAGAGGACTTCATTTTCTGCTCAGGATGCCATTATTGCATTTTATCTTGAGTAACAAATACTGGTTTGCTGCTCTAAATTTCACACACAGAACCTTTAAATTAATTTCAGACTAGTGCTTTAAAGCTGAATAATCTCTACATTAACACAGACTGCCTTCATCTGTTGGTGGGGGCAAAACATCCCTGCTTTCACTGTCACTGAAAATTAGTCTCTTTCACCACAGACCAAATTCAGTAGGAGCACATGTCTGGAGACTGTGAGTATTTATTCCACATTTTATCACAATCCTGCCAGTAATTTAAGGGAGATCTACTGCACCATCTTTAGGCAAAAACCCACAATAGATCAAATGTGCTTTAGTATCTGAGGCACTCTGTTGACGATGACTGCAGCAAAATATCTCTGTGACCACCACCATCCTCTGGCATGAAAACATTTCCTGCCATCAGTGCCATCATGGCATCCAAAGCATCCCATCAGGACGGAGAAAAAATAAAAGTTGCACTGGGCAAAAATTATTTCCTGTCAACTGTCTGAAACGTGACTGAGGATAATCAGAGCAAGAAAGCAGGAAGCAGAGACCTGATCCTGAATCTTGACACACATGGCTGTCGGGTCAGGGAACGACACAGAGCAGAGAACAACAGGAAAGAGGGAGCTGAAGGGCTTTCCCGCCTGCCCCAGTCACCGGCTGACCCTCCGGCGTCCTGCGTCTCAGTGGAAGGATGGAGTCACTTCCTTTCTTACTGTGACCCACTTCTACTGCCGTGACTTGGCTTCAGCACCTTAATACTGCTCCAAGTAACTACGCACATTTAGAGCGCAGCAGAAACTGTTTGCCTGTTTCAGTGCCAGGCATTTGGTTTTGCCTTATCATGCAAAGGTCAGGGAGGACGAGAATAAGGAGAGATACAGCCTCTAAGTTTAGTTTTCTTTCACACCTCACACAGGAAGAATGCATGATAACAAGAACCCATGGTAGACTCTGCAAAAATCAGTGGTGGAATATAACTTAAATTAATAGGTACTTGTACTTAAGTATTTTCAGTTTCTGCTACTTTATGATATTACCATAGGGCTAGCATGATATTAGATTTTCACTATATGATTATTCTGGCCAAAAGAATTCATGATAATGATATTATTGTGATATCTATTTAAAAAATTAAAGCAATAATAATACTAATACAATCAGTCAAATTCATATTCTAACTTGTATACTGTGCGTGTTGTCTCTTTCTCCATAAATGAATGACCATAATGTTTGGGACAGCCATCTATATGGGATGGGCCTTTCATGCCTTTCACATAAAACTCTTGCTCAACAAAAATGGGGTAATACTATCAAATTGTTTATTTTAACCAGCATTCAAAGAGAGACAGAGACAATTATGATGCTGGTTAGGGCATCCAAGGATTACGGCACCCACAATACTGGCACCACATGTTTCTTTATCCTCAAGCTAACAGCAGTTAATAAATAATTAAAATAAGCTCCACCTTTACCAGCTGCAGGATTTAAGTGATGAAAATATTAATGCATTAATAATTATAATACAAAAATAGTTTATATTTTTTTCTGAAATGGTCTATTCTACATTATGAGTTCTTTTGGTACATTAAGTATATTTTGATGTTTTTTTTTACTCAAGTAAAATTTAAATGCAGGTCTTTTACTCGTAACAGAGTATTTGAACACTGGTATTACTACTTTTTATCAAGTTCAATCTTTTTATCACCACTGTGACACACACTGTTCTTCTGAATAGACGCAGCTGATTGTATATTGTATAAAAAGAGATAAAACCTTCACTCTTCAAGTAATTTAATGTCATGAGGTTTCTGCTCTGCACTTCCTGCAGTAGATCAATCAGCTGGCCGGCCGGACGAGAGGCCTGCCACCAATCAAAGCTCAGGAGGAAACATTTACAATAACACAATTACAGACAATAAATGAACCAGATGGACTGAGACTTTCAGTCCTGATGTTCTCGCTGCTTTGCTTCATAAAAACGTATGTGGAGGTGAAACTGTCTTGCTCTCCTAATCTCCCTCTCCCTGCTTCCTTTCTTTCTGCTCCCATTCTCTCTCTCCCTCTTAAAGCACCCAATATCGTATTAAACAAGGAAATGAAAACTAGGTCATAAATTCTTTCCACATGTTGCTGCATTGCCCTGACGTCCAGACCGGCTCAGTGATGGATTGAAGGTATGGTTTTAATTCACAACCCCACCCCTCCTAAGACCCCCCCCCCCTCCACACACACACACACATACACACACTCCCACTTCCCAACTTCCCCCCTACAAGCTGGACCTTCTAACCTAATATCCCTCTGCACTCCACCCTCCCAGCCTCACTATTCCCTCTGCACTGGCTCTTGTCTCTGTTAACTTCCAAACTGTCAATTCTCCGCCATCAATCCATGCCTGATAGCTGCCTCCCTGCCACCAACACCACCCCCCTACTCCTCCTTTCTAACCTCTGCTCCTGCAGCCTCCACCCTGTAATACAGCATAGCAGGTCGGCACTCAGCTCCAGGAAATCTGGCCACCCCTCTCCTTTCCAGGAAAAAACCAGAGCTGGGTCCACCTCTGATCCACCAAGGAAAAAATAAAGAGAAGAGGCAGCGAGAGGGCAATTTTCACTATTACTGGTTACAGTTTGGTCTATAAAACAGTGAACAGCCCATGTCTGTTTTGTCCAACTAGCAGTCCCAGGTCTTGGTGCATGGTCTAAATACTCTGTCTGTGATAAAATAAAAAATATGCCAAAAACTGCACTAACTCTTGTCATCCTTTCCATTTGATAACTAGAGCTGTCTGATTTAACAGCCCTGCAATAAATCCTCCTGTCATGAAGGTTACAAAGTTCAGTTTTAGAGTGGTTGATTCAACTTTATGGTCATTGCAGGGGCAGTTCATTTGTGGTGCAGTTAAATTATACTAAGTGATGTTTCTAATATTCTGTCCAACCTACAAAACGTAGGAACCACTGCATTACTTTTGGTTTATTCAATGAAAAAGCAACTGAGAGCATGTCATGTTAAAATCAGTCATTGTGAGCCTGTTAGCATGGTTAGCTTGTAGCTTCGAGCACCACTTTAACATGGCCGTAGACTCTTAAGTCTTGCACATTATTTGTTCTTAAAGCTGCATTAAACGACTTCTTGCATCTTTCTGCAACAAGCTGTGACACCCTCAGTTTCACCTTATGAAGCTAATATGGCAAACATGTTGATTAAGTTAACTATTTACATGTCAACACATACAAAGCAACACTGATTTTGTTTGTGTCCATATGATGAGTGTGTCATAAGCTGGGAGACAATGAGAAATGGCTGGCATTTAAAGCCTTGGGGGAGGTCTAACCAGGTGCCACTAAATTAAAGTAACAACCCTCCTTTACTGCAGTTAGAAAGTTAGAGAGGGAGGTAACTAATGAGTACTTTTGGTATTTTAAGTACATTTTGCTGATATTTCTGTACTTTTACTGAGGTAACAATTTAATTTTCAGACTGTGGAATTTCTTCTTTTACTTAAAAGTTCTATATATAACTTTAAGAGCATCAATATGGCAGCAAATCACTATTTGCTATGTAAAGATATAGTAGAGTAATGATGTCCTAAGCATAAAATGAAGTCACGCTCCCTCTGTGTGTGTTCTGAGCTTCTCTGTGGTTTGTTGTGGTAAGCCAGTGTGGCCATGCGTACATGTTATTAGTGCTTGTGTGTATCACACTGGCATCGCCGGCCCTATTGCACTCATACACTGGATACCGTTGATATTGGGACAGCGCTGTTGCCGAAGCATAGTGCTCACGCTCCGGTTCCCCCCGGTTAACACTATTAGCTCTGTTAGCAGTCTCGCTGTTTATAGAGTTAGCACTGCTGGGTACCTGTTAGCTTTAATATAAGCAATGACACTGTTGAGACCTCATATTGAGATTATTATACTGTAAGTTAAAGGTAGCAATAATACACTTTTTGACAAGTTGTGACTAACGTGTTAATAAAGAGTAATGCATTTCAGAAATGAAGCAACATTATCATTAATTTGAGTCATGTTTGTGTTCACCTGATGAATTTAAGTCCAATATTCACTCTCTTTTAGCTCCTTTTTGGTCTCTACCAACTCCTGAGGGAAATATCTGTTTCTGTAGCAGATAAATGCTACACTATGCTCACCAGCTAGACTCTAACTGTGTCTGTCTGCTGTTTGGTGCTGGGCAGCTAGTGTACAGTGAGTTTCAGAACTTTTTTCAATTAAAAAAAAACAAAACAGCTGCCTCCTGTGGCTGAAAAAGTGTTGTTGTTAATTGATGAGAGCGGTGGAACCAAAGTGAAGCAAAACAGTAAAACTGCAGGTTGTAACCCCCCCCCCCAAAAAAAAGAGCTGAAAGTAGGAGAAAGTTAGTGATAGAGTTGGGTGATAATTCTCTGTGAGTCCAGCACCACCTATCACAGAACACTTACTCATTTTAATCCCATGTTAATGCAAAAATATTAATTGCTGCAGCCTCAATGCTGGAAACAGCTGGACTCCTAAACAATGAAACTTTCAAACAACTAAAGCAAAGCATTAGCAGTATCTATGGTAACAGTATGCCAACACTGACACCATATAATAAAACTGTATCTACCTGCATACCTGCATGATAATAGTCTTTGCTGTTTATAGTAGTCTCCTGCTTCCCAGTTAAATATTATTTATTTATTGGGTGTAAAATGCTACCCATTTACAGATTTATGAATGTACATGCTGCAATGAAGAAAAAAACAAAGGCTTTTCTAATATCACATGCTTGCTCTACGTTTGGTTAGTGTCATTATGAAACAGCAACACCTCCAATGTAAATACAGATTTCCAGTTAAAGCTATGAAGTGCATAGGAATCCCATTTCTTATCAGTCAGAGTCTCAGCTCTGCTTTGCATCACACATGCTATCTTATGTCAGAATCATCACCACACAGCAATGCTGCTTAAAATTCCTGTAAAACATTTGTTTTGTTTCCTTCAGTACCAGCCTGGGGCTGAGTCATGGTCAACGGTTAAACCTGTGACGAGGTGTGTGACTCACGGCTGGAGGAAAAGTTTATGGTTGGTAATAAAAAGCATTCAACACTGAATGCAACAAGAATTGGAGACAGTTTTACAGGCTTAGTTGGTTTGCCGTCTTGTCTCTAATCCTTTTTGGCTCAAGTTTGACATGAGTGACGCTGAGTGAGGACGGCAATTCAATGAACGTACAGAGAATTCACTTAGAGGTAGTCTACAGGAAGTCTTTAGGGGACTCTACAAATGTGCGCCTGAAGGATACAAAGTGTTCCCGACTGACCCTCAACAGAGGACCGTCTGTTTTAGCTATTGGACTACGTAAGGCAAAGGGAATGGATTTACCTTCAGCTGAAATCTTAAAACCACCTGAAATGCGAGTCAGTTTAATGGCATCTGAGACACTGTGGCCGGCACAAAGTGTGTCATAGGGGACAAAAGAGTAACAAAGTACAAGTGACATCAGTGTATGTGAAGATTAGGTTAATGGGCTTTGGAGACTCCAGTGCAATGACGTGACCATCTCTGGCAACGGCATCACAATCTTCCCATCTGAGGTCAATCACTTCCCCAAACATCTGCAGTCTGGCTTCAGTTTTCTCATTACCGGAGGGTCGGCACGAATAGTGGAAATAGTGATTAGTAGAGAAAGTCGGCGTGGTGTAGTGCTGGTGGTGGATATCAGTCAGAGTGATAGCATTCGCAGACACATTGAAGACTCTCGTCCACACTGACTGAGTGATGTTGGAAAAAGGTGACCGCTGTTACATGTCAGGTTGTGGGTCTTATCTCTTCCTGCGGCCGAAATGAGTAAAGGCTATCGGCCTTTGGCTCCACAGGCACGAAGGAAGCCCTCCTCCCGCTTTCCTCTGTGTCTGTTTGAAGCTCCTCTCGCCCCCTTTCCTCTTCCGCATCCTCATCCTCTCGACAATGAGGAGACTCAGCGGTGCATTTCCCCACTTTGATTACCTTAGCCAGACTCCCAGTGCTTTATATAGAGAGTAAATAAAGGGCTTTATAAGTTATGTAACACTACTTTTGGTGATTGTATTGGCATGGCTATGAGCAGACTCATTTCTACACTTGGAACTTGACTACTGAGTTTTGTCTTTTCATGCCACTTAATACTTCTACTCCACGCCATTTGCGGTATTTGACGAGTTGGGAATGAGAACCTGCCGTGAGATCTGATTGAGATCCAATCACTCTGTCCAGCTCATACAACCAAGTGCAATCCAAACAGACCCCGTCCCCGTAACATCAGATGAGAGAGAGACAAGCCAATGCTACCTCGCTGGTTTGGGAGAGTCATGCGCAATTATGTATGTCCGTCCACATAGTTGTTGTTTGTGGACTGCATTACACTTGTGTTCAGTGTGATTACAATCCATCCCTGAGCGCCTCCGGAGGTGGTTTGACCAGATCAGATCACAGTACATCCTCAATGCGTTTTGGGTGCATTTACACCTGCAATACGATCCCACAAATTGCCCTTTATTGCAAGGTGTAAAGTGGTCAAAAGTTACAACAAATCGCTAGAGCGACAACAGGAAGCTTGACAGGTGTAGCAACAAGGCTGAGGGGCTCGGTGCAGGGTCATACTGGTCAAACTAACTGCTCCACCAAAAGTCAGTTGAATTTCAATTACTAAAAGCTTTAAGGTGGCTCTGAAGCTGAGGATTGCATCAAGCAGCTATTCTGCTTGTGCTCACACAGTTACAATAGATCCCAGTAGAAACCCAGAGTCACAGCGACAAAAAACCTCTGCAACCACTCCTGCAGCATGAATCACTCCTCTGCTGTACGTCCACTATGTTCAAAGCTCTCATAGTTTCTCCATGACTAGCTAAATACAATACTTTCGTGTCACACTCCTCATAGCTCAAAAGTTAAACCAAATGTAGCCTACTTACTAATCCTTTGGCAAAACACTGTGTGAAAATAACATAAAAATCTAGTACTGACTTTAAGGAGTCCTGCTCTTTGATTTGCAACATTGCATACAATTGCCTAACATACCAGAGATGCATTATTAAAGGAGCAGTTACAAATTTATATAATCTAATAGCACATATTGTCATGTTGCTCAACCCTACAGCTAACACCTGCAGCTGTAGTCAGATAGGTGAAGAAACTGTGCAGAATAAAGACAATAACTTTTTTTGTGCCCTGAATAAACATTCACATTAAGCTGTTCCAGGCTTATAGAGTAAAGAGAGCCTTCCAGTAGCCATTCATGATTCACTACAGATTTAAGCTCTCTCTCAGGTCAGCAGGCCTGCACAGAGCTGGGGTTACAGCTTGGCATGTCCTTCACCAGACGCCCACCTTTCTCTGTTTGGGCCTGCACCAAATAAACAACTGTGGGGGAGGACAGTCATAATCACCACAGAGCTGAGAGCTACAGTCTGTGAAAAAAAGACGAGGTTCAGCGAGCATGATCTCATGGCCTCCTCCCTTCCATAATTCACCACAGTGAGTCAAAGTGGCCTGAGATTTGGCCTCAGACAACACAACCACGGATACACACCCTTCACACACAAACAGAGATACGCATGCGCGGTCAACTCAGTTTTTAAAGGCAAATCAACAGTCAGAAAAGTTCCAGCTGACTGGGCAGAAAGTAAATATTTGGGTGACAGTTGCTTTGAGTGACAGCTCTGAGGGTGGAAACAAGCCACCATGTGTTTTAATCTTCTGACCACTTGGGGTAAAAGTTCACAGAAGGCTCCACGAGAATCAAACATAATTCTAGTGGTGGGAGTTGCGGCGCTCGTAATGAATGTGTTCGGCTGAAACTTTTCATTTACCTTGATGAACGGTGGACGCCACAGGAATGAAGGGGAACAATTAAAGGTTAGATGTTCTGAGTTTTAGATCTCTTTGTTCTCTTTAGATGAGAGTGCAAAACACAAGCACATTTTTCTTGTCTGGGGCTGGAGAATTATGAAGAGCAGTTATATTGATAGGTTTTCAATGTAGTGAGTCCCACGGGTGCTCATTTCAGCGGGTCCCTGATAAAATTTGTAAAAACAACTCGAAGTCACCACTAAAATGAGTTAAGTGTATAAAATTTATTTCCAGGGAGCATTCAAATGTTCTGGCGGAAGTAATCAGTCTTTTAATCAGCTATATGCACCAAAAAACTAAAATATAAGTGTTGTGTGCACATCTCACCTGCAATCCCTTGCAGCAGTCCACACACGTTGAAGATGCTCTTCTTCATAATGCTTTGGAAGCACATGGTGAAGACCGAGATGAATGCCACGGCACACAGCAGCAGGATCCCTGCCGCCAGGAAGATAGAAGTAGCCTGCCAGAACCCGCTGGCAATCTCCCCAAAGTGTATTGCGTACGGTCCGCACAGTATTCCACGCTTCAGGTGGGGCAGTTTTACACAGCGGCCGTAGATGCCTAAAGTGGGCCTGTAGGCTTCTCCGGCTGTGGTGGCCCCATGGGGGCCAAAGACGGCATCGGGGGTTCGAGGGTATCCTACCAGCCAATCAGTGCTCATGAAGGCGATGAGCTCTCCAAAGGCGGCCACAATACTCAGCAAAGTCCACAGCATGGAGCGGCAGGTGACAATGACATGGCACATGCTGACGGTGGCTGGAGTCTCCCTCTGTTCAGGTTCTTAACAGTGCTGAGAGGTGGAAAGGTGGAGTGTGAGGCCCTCAAAAGACGGAGATCTGAGGTTGTGATCCTTCCCCAGTGGAGATGTGAAAGCGAGTGAACACTTCACAGGAATGAGTAGGTGACGCTGCTGTATACAAAAGGTTCACGTCAATGATTCACAGTCTGTTGCTTCCCTCTCTTTCACTCTGCTTCTTTCACTTCTTATCTCCTGGTGTTGTTTCGGCACAGCTGTTCTTCCTCCTCCTTGAGCTCACCCTCCTTCTGTCCGCTCGGTCTTCAGACTCTTATTCTGTCTGTTTTTTTGGTGTCTACATTGTATTGAAGTTGTGTTCCCTGAGCCAGCCCGCTGGCGTCACATCAGACACACCTAAGAGATAAAACAGAGACAAAAGGGGGTGAGTGCTTTATTTGCATATATAAAATGTAATTGCATGTATAAAAGAAGCTCTAAGATGATCAGTCATTTTTGTTTTGTTTGAGGAAGTACAGCTCTCCTGTTTCTCCTCTGTCATATTTGGAAAAGCAGACATGTGGAGGAGGAGCAGAGAGAGGAGGAAGGGAAGCTTCTGGTGTCGATCTTCAGAGGAGGGTTTAATGAGTTGTGTGGGGATGTGTTCATTTGAAGTGGGCCTCTTCTGTTTTCAGTGTGTTTATTTTTTAGGATTGTGATCAGGACACTCGTGTTCTCTACTCCCAGTGTATCTTCATGACTGAGGTTGTGAAGATCAAAACTAGAAAAAACATTAAGCATGTCTCGGTTTGTGTGTGTGTGGAAGTGGAGACGGAGGTGGGAACAGCGGGATGAGAAGCGGATACAGACAGAGGGAAAACAAGCCAGAGGCCTCTCATTAAGCAGCCCACACAGCTGACCTGGGGTCAGCCAACGGTTGATAACTCAATGGCTCGTCCGGCTGTCACATGACCACTGATAACCTCAGTGACATCCACCTCTGCTGTACTGCTGAGTCAGTGACACTACAGTACAATGAGGAAGCTGCAAATGATATCAGTTCATAAAAGGCCACCTCTTTCACCAAGGACTACACAACCGACACATAATACACCCAAATTTGTCACAGGGTCACAAAAATATCTTGTTTAGTGCTGACTGCTGTTCTGCCGCAATGATTAAAGCTATAAGCAGTTCATAAAAAACATTTACACTTGCTGAAAGACAACAAAGTCTTCACACGGCAAATCCTGTAGTGCACAGATGATACTTTTCAGTCAGCAGGAACAGAGGTTTGCATGAGAAGTGACAAAAAAGAGAGCCAATTAAGAGAAGCTCAAATGTTTTCAGCAAGAAATGTAACAAAACAGATGTAGCTAAACACTGGATACAAAATTGCAATTGGAAGTGCTAACTAAAAACACAGAGAGTCTGCAGCCATGCTAGCAGCTCTGTGAGGCTGTACTTCTGCATAGGGGTGCTTTGAGCCACATGCTAACATCAGCATGCTAACATGCTCACAATGACAATGCTAACATGCTAATATTTAGGTATAATGATCAGCATGTTTACCATCTTAATGAAGTATATTAGCATGCTAAAATTTGCTAACTAGCATCAAGTAGGCTACTTCTGAAGTTGATGAAAGAACTGTTTTGGTGAGAAATTGTTCGTTATTTTGAAAAAGCTTATTCCCTTTCTTGCTGAATTATGCCACATGCAAAAGAGTCGAAAAAATGATAGCAATTAGCTTAGCTTTGCATAAAGAAAGGAAACTGTTTACATCCATGTCTGTTATAAAGAAGCTACAAATTCTAAAACGTGGATGCTTTAAACTCATCCTTAACCCAGCAGCACAGAAGATCTATACAATCAGCATAGTTTCAAAGTGGGCACCCAAGATCAATGTCACAAACAGAAATACCACATTCACAAGAATGAGATGGATGCAAGGTCAGTGACCTTGACCTTTGACCACCAAAATGTAACCAGTTCATCCTTGAGTCAACGAGTACGTTTGTGCCAAATTCCAAGACCTTCTAGGTGTTCTTGAGATATCGTGTTCACAAGAATGGGATAGACAGATGGACAGATGGATGAAGGGATGGACGGATGGATGAACAGACGACCCAAAAACATAATGCCCCCAGTCACAGAGCTTACCAGCTCTGAGGCATAAAGATGTCCCTGCCAACACTTCTAAAACACACTGAAATAACGCGTTGCTTTATGAAAATTTGGGTGCTGTCACTGTTTTGTATATTTTAACTTCGGTGACAGCTAGGGTAGCTGTTCCTCCCTGCTTCCTGTCCTTCTGCTAAGCTAGGCTAACTCTCAGTGAATAAGTGTATTTTGTAAAATTTCACACTATTCGTTCAATTACTTCACTAAGCAGAATCTCCTTGAATCACCCCTTAATGAGGAGGGCCTTTACCATTGTATAACCATTTGCTATAAAAGGTCCAGTCCTTGCGTCTCTAACAGAATTACAACTGGCCTATTTCACTAATACAAAAATTACATCCAAATGATGGGCCTCATTTTCACACCTTGTTTGCCGTTTGTCTTAAGTTCTTGCCTTCTTTTGATGATAAAAACCACAGATTCCAGTAAACGGACAACACTGTAAGAAAATAAAGACCCTTTTCATCATCCCTATCTTGAGCCCTTAGGATCCCTGAAAGATCTCAAGAGATTCAAACAGTCAAAGACTACTTCTTCTTAAGTTATGAAAAGTTGTAGATGTTGTCTATGAAAGACATTTAAGCAGTACATAGATTAAAACACAGAAGTTGGACTGCCTTACAGGCCTTTGTGTTCATGTTATAAACACAGCTTTGGGCCAAAGCTGACAGTTGTTTCTTTTCTTTGAGTTTTTTTCCTGCACTGTCTCTTGGGAGTCTGTTAGTCATTCTCCAACCAGTGTTTGGCAGGGCAGCAGAGGGATCCGGGGGCCGCTGTTGACACGTGTGCTGCCCACACCGCGAGGTTTCCATCACTCGGCGCCCCCACGGTGCGCCCTTGCAGCGAGGGTCGCGGGAGCCACGGCTGTCCCTTGTGGTCACATCCCAGCGAGTGTGTGAGTGAGTAAGAGCATTACACAAACTTTGATCTTTGTCATCCTGTAGAGATATCAACAACAGTTCTCTTTTCCCCCTTCTCCTTTTCCAGCAGAGAAAATGACCCAGATCTGTGGTCTCTGTTACAGTACAGGGTGGTGTGTGTGAGCTAATGTCGAGAATGTTTGGACTGTGTAAAACAGATGAGATCATAAGAACAGGCACAGACAGCCTCTGTGGATTTGGACCAAAATTAATTTTATGAATCACAAGCCGTTCTCGTTGCCTCACCATGAACAGATGTAGGAACAGATGCAGACTCACATTCACTAGCTGGACTTTTTGAAACTCTTCCCACCCCCTCATAAAAAAAGACCATTGATGTCCCAGAGGTCCTTTGACGAGACTCATGTTTGACGTAAGGATTTAAGATAAACAGGCAAGTCCGAAGTTTTAGGGTCAAACATTTGCTGGCCAGTTGCACAGACTAATTCCTCACTGACAGGAATATTGTTGGAAAACACTTTGGAGCTGAAACAATTTGAACCAGCTGGGGAGATACGGAGCTTTGAAGACCTGGACACTTAACCTATGACCTGTCTTAGCTGCAGTGTGTTTGCATCACGTGCCTGTTGGTTACACAGTACCTACTAGTGGGTCTCGATTTGCTCAAAGCTGCCCTTAAATGTGGGTTAGTAGATCTAAAACAAGTCTGGGCAAGTCTGGTTCTATTAATGTACCTGGTATTTGTCACAACATACGGCCAGACGTCTGCTCACTGTTCCCAGACAGATGGATTTAAGCAGTTATCATGAACAGAAGTTTCCCAAGACAGAGTGAAGCATGGTAGTCTGTATATGTGAGACTCGAGGTGGATTTATGATGTCCTTTATGCTCCCTGAGTAACCGGGGGGGAGACCCAGGATTATTTCAGGCTCGGTTTACATACACAGAGGAGTTTACAAGCTTCAGCCTGCACCCACCACCCCGTTGACCCCCAACACTAATCCCCATGCATGCACACACTTACAAGACTCCCTGCCATCTGACATTTGCTCCCTCAAAGTCTGAGCTATAAGGGAACTTGGCAAAGGGAACAGTTGGACCTCTGTTTTCTTGCAGCTTTTACTAATTGAACGAATCAAAATAAAATTAAGGATTAATTTGTTATCAGTGGTTTGTTAAAGCTGTCCTACTAACCACAGAGGAAGACCATTAACATGCAAACTGAAACAAAACAAGACTAAGAGTCTACAGCCATGCTAGCAGCTCTGTGGAGCTGAGCTTAAACCAAGAAGTGCTTTGAGCTAAATGCTAATATCAGCATGCTAACATGCTCACAATGTTCACCATCTTAGTTTAGCTTGTTAGCATGCTAACACTTGATAATTAGCACTAAAGTAGGCTACAAAAGAGGCTGATGGGAATGTTACTAGTTCAGCAGGTTTTTCGTCATGAGCAAAAGTATTACAAATCTGGAAGTTCTGTCTGATGAAAAGTTGGACAGCTAGATAACCAAAGTTATTAAAATTCATCACATGGGCAACATGAATGTCTGTTCCAAATTTCATGATAATCCATCCAATAGTTGTGGAAACCTCATGGTGGCACTGCAGAAAAAGTCAGGGGATCACCAAAGTCATTAGGCTTTAACCTCTGGGAACCATGAATACCTGTACCAATACCAATCCATCAAAAACAATTGTCAAGACATGTAGCTAACAGTTAAAAATGTCAACGTCGTGGTGGCGCTAGAGGAAAAGTCAGGGGATCACCAAAGTCTGTAGGATTCAGCCTCTGAGGAACATGAATGTCTACACCAGATTTCATGACAATCCAAACAATAGTTACCTCATGGTGGTGATGGAGGAAAAGTCAGGGGATCACCAAAGTTATTTGACTTCAACCTCTGGGAATCATAAATATCTGCACCAAGTTTCATGGTAGTCCATCAAATAATTGTCAAGTCTCTAAATGCCAAAAACGTCAACCTTACAGCGGACAAACAAGATAAGTCAGGGGATCACCAATATCTGTAGGCTTCAACCTTTGGGGAGCATGAATGTCTGCAACAAATCCCATGGTAATCCATCAAATAATTGTCAAGACATGTCACTAAAAGTCAAAAATGTCAACCTCGTCATGGCAAAACAGCAAACACCCAGGGATCACCAGTGTCTGTAGGCTTTAACCTCTGGGGAATGTCTGCACCAAATTTCCTGGTAATCCATCTAATATTTGTTGAGATATTAGGACCAAAGTAGTGAACCAACCCACCAATAAACCAATGCTGCCATCTCTACAGCCATGTTGCTACTACAACTGCTGCTCAAAGTTGTCCACTCAGCCTTTCTCTTATCACAGCAACAAAACAGCAGGAAACACCTTTCTACACTGCCACCGACCGGAAACAATCTACATATCTATGGACATACCATGACTAGAGTGACGCGTCACCATGGAGAGTGTTTGTTTAGAGCTGGATGAGGGGTTTAGGGAGAGTTTATGTAGGGTCTGCATGCTGAGAGCATGGATGATAAGCTTCTACAACCTGTTACAATGAAGCATCTACAAGCTTTTATTTTGGATACCCTTGCATGTTCAGCCCAAACCTCTCTTGCCTTAGGTGACCCAACAAAGCAAAGCAATTTTAAAACAAAGGGAGTGCTTATAATCTGTGAGGATCTGTTTGAATGAGAAGCCCCTGCAGCTACTGAAAGGGAATGCAGGACATGATTAGTCACAGAGGACCTCAAATACTAGTCCTGTCACAGATTCTTGTCTCATAATGGCTCTGTTTAAAGATAAACCACATGGTAGAATGTCAAATATAGCAAAATTACCAGTAGTTTGTCTTATTTTGGGCATCCATCTGAGTTTGTGTCATTTCAAAGCTCTTGCGTAGGCGTTAGAGGACAGAATAGGTCTGTTATTTAAGGAAAATTGCAGGGTCTAATAGTTATAATGGAAGTCAATAACAAAAGGAGTCCTTAGTCAGGTTTTCCACAGCAAAGGAGCCAGTCTTTCCTAACACTTCTGCACATCTGCTTAGCATCCCGGAGCTTGTGATTCAGATCTAAAACATAACATTTACACCCTATTACATCAGCCAGGAACCCAGCTGACAGTAGTATGAACGAGTGACTCAAGTGTTCACCCTTCAGTAGGTTAAATGGGGAAAAGAATGTAAGATAACTAAGAAAATTAAGACAATAGTCCAACCTGTCTCCATTGGTCTGTGGATAGTCCAGCTCTCCTGGAGATGTGGCTTCTGTGCCTTGACTCTCCTCCTCTGCTCACACACTTTTAATGCCTCTCTCTCCCTCTCAAGACTCTGACTCCCGGACCCTCCCCACGTCCCTCCTCCCTGGATCGCCACGTCTCCTCTGATTGGCTTGGCCCGATACTGAAGCCACACTGCTTGAGAGAGTCCACATGGTGGCCATATTTCAGTGCTGAATCTGGGTTAAAATAACAAGAGCTGGAACTGTAGAGGGTCTCTTCTCTTTCTCTCTCTCTCTGTCTCAGTTTCTCTCACCTCCTTGCTTTGTTTTCGTTGCTCTCTGCACACTTTCAATCAGCCAAGACCAATATCTTATTAGCTGCCTAAATAAGAATTTCATTTTCACTCTCTTTACAATAAACAAGTAAACCTTAAGTACATACCATTAAGTATCATCTGTAAATAAGTATACCTGTGTTAAAATACTGTTAGTATATTCAAACTAAATTGGCCCATGTTTTAGTTTATAAATGTACTTAAAAGCACATGCAAGTGCACTTCCTGCTAACATAACTACCGTTATGTGTAATTTTGGATCTTTCGCATCCATGTGCCCATGGAGCAAACATACTACAGATCTGCTGACCTTTGGTTTAGCCCTCTGCTAACTTGAATGGGAATAAAATTCTTTTTTATCATGCAGCCCTTTAAGACTTCCAAAATGTTATCAGATAAAATGGATCAAATCCTGATAGTAAAGGAAGTGATTTCTCTGGGGTTATGATGCTCAAAAAAAAATTATCCACTGATTTACAGACATCTCTTTCACAACATTAGTCTATGGGAAAAAGTCTTATTGGGCCTAATGGCAACATGTGACAGACCCAGAAGTTGTAATTTCACAGTTTGGCCACTATATCAAATTGGCTTCAAAGCCGTGCACTGTTCCCGGAGGCTTGGAGAAATTGTGCCACACGCAACTCCACAATGTAATATGGTTGACTAAATCAATGTATGGGAAACACTGTGTTACTGTATGAAGTGCGTGCATATGCTCATGGTCGTCTGGTGGGAGGGACAGAGAAAGGAGAGCTGCAGGAGGAGGGTGTATTTTCAAACCCTGCCCTTTTTTGCTTGCCTTTTCCAGATTTCTGCCTACCCAACGCATTCTCATCCCAACTTCCCAACGTAAAATAACATCGGTGGACTTTCTAAATATGGCGCGCCAGGGTCCCCTCCTGTGTGTGTTGCTGATGTTCAGGAACACTGTGTCAATTTACACTTGTTACATGCATTGTGTCTTTTTAAAAACTTCAGTTTTCACAGGAAAGTAGAGTTTCTGCTTGTTAGATGCATAAAGTTTTTTAAAAAATACATTTACAAGGTAGGTAAAACACCTAATATTTACATTAATTTACTAAAAAACACCATGGTTTGGCTCAACATTCACATGTGAAGCTCCCAGATGAAAGTCCTGGATTTGTTGAACCCATCCATCTCTCTTCTTGCCAGCCCAGCTCTTTGTATCACATAGTTGCCGTTGGCATTACAAACTGACACTGCCCGGCAACGTATCATATTGCTGCAAAATTTGTGTTTTTCTGTTGGTGTCTGGTGCTGACATTACTGACAAAGCGGCGGTATTTGATGAGTAGGAATGAAAACGGGCTGACCTACCTAGATCTGAGTAGTTTTTCCACCAATGATTTAAAGTAAACTCAAAACGTGAATTTTGCAAGTGATATTTTGAACATAAAGTAGACTTAGAGTTCACTTGGAAGCACACTTGTAGTAGTATTACTTAAATTGTGCTTAAAGGGGGCACTCCGGTAGCTCACCTTGAAGAGCATGTATGCCATGTTGGATTTATTCTGACTAAAGCTTAGCCAGTGGTCATTTAATGCATCGAGTGCACTACTGGTTTACTTGTACTGTGTATTCTGAACTGACAGTGAGCCTACTAGTACACTACAGGTTACAATTGTAACTAGTTTGTATGTAAAGTTTACTTTAAGTCAAAGTTTACTTACAGTCAGAGAAACAAAACTTGCACACTGATAACCAATGAACCACAACAGACTGACATGCTGTTACATCCCACTTCAATCAATAATAAATACTTAACAGATCAGATAGCTGCCTGGATGCCCAGTTGACTGACTGGTAAAGCCAGTGGTTCACTGTCTAACTAATGGATTACCTTTCTGGCTGATCGGAGCAAAGTGTGCAAGGATTGCTTACAGCAGCAGTGGGATGCATTCAGCCAACACTGCAGTCAGCTGCAGTGTTTGTCTGACTTTTGTATTCACTCACACAGGGGAGACAAATGAGTTCCATATGAGGACGGAAAAAGGGGCCGACTCAAACAGGAAGAGAAGCTGATAGGCCGGAGCACTTGAAGGCAGCGTGGAAAGCCTGAGGAAGAGGCCTTCCTTATCAGTTTGAATGGGAGTTAGTTCAAAAATAGGTCCTTTCAACCCAGATGCATATATCCTAAACCCAGTTAAACCTCTCCTTTGACCCATTTCCAATAAATCCTGGTGACTCATACTCTCCCTGTGTTGTGAATTGGATGGGAAGAGGTTAATGGGCCCTTTTAAAGCCACACTAAAACGTCTAGAATATCACAAAAATGCCTTTTCTCAGGAAAACAACAACTGACCCTTCGCTAGAGACTGCCTCCCTTAGATGCTGTTGTTGTACAAGCACATATAAAGTTTACAAGTCGAAATTCACACTGACTTCTTAAACAATGGCTGATATTTAAGACAAAAAAGGTAACATTTCTAGCTATAAACCATTGGAATTGCTAAAAGATTTTATAAGGGGTTTTAAATTTCCAATTCATGGGTACATATATGATACTGTCCTAAAAGACTGAGGCTAAAGATGAACACAGATGCATAATAAGAACCAGAAACCAGACCCTAAACTGGCACCTATTTAGTCCAATGGAATTGCTTGTCTGGCGCATGAGACAAAAAAGGTCTTTAGCTTCCAGTAGGGTTGCAACAGTATGTATTTTCACAGTACAATAACTGTCTCAGGAAATATCGTGGTTTCACAGTATCACAACATTACAGACTTATTCTTATTATCAGTCAGAATGACTCTTAAGGGAATAAAAATGGAAGGGTCGAATTAATTTTTGGTTGTGATGTGATAGTGATTTCCATCTAACATGAGCCTGTTTGACTGCTTTTAGCTTATATACTTGTTTGTATGTTAACAATATGTCTTCACTTTTAATGTTACAGGCGAAAACTCTTTTGGGATGAGGATGTGCTGGTAAATGTAGCGCTGGAGTGTAGACTTCCTCTACTACCCCTTTTTGACAGTCATTGACTGGCTTAGCTTGGCTTGGTTTGGTTTGGGCCGTCAGCCCAACACAGCAGGTACCTGCAATTCCATTACAACAGGGCTACCTACTTGAAGGTGTGTCTTTAATTGATGTCGGCTTGTCTTGAGTGATGACATTTAAAAGTAGCGGGCTGATCCATGACTGAAGTCCCCGTTATTTTTGCTCCATGTGTTTTTCCATCGCACAGCAGGGCAGGTAAGAGGAATTTACCCACTGGAATAAGCTATTTGCATTAAAGCTATCAAAGAGCCAAGCTGCTAATGCTAAGGGCCCAGTGTTTGGTCAATGTTGAACCATCAGTAAGCATCTGTCACCCTAGTCGGTGCAGCGTGTCCCGCAGCATTGATCCTGGTTGGCCCCGAACGGCTTTCTTGGCAGACTGACATGTTGAATCGGCATCCATGACAGTAGAGCCCCTTGGTAAATGAAATCACTCTGATTGGCAGTCCAGCTCAACATATGAGAAGAGATACGGAAGTGAGGAAAGTAAACAAAGAGCTTAAGTCAAGAGGGAGTCAGACTGAAACAAACTTGTTACGCAAGCAAAGATTAGGTTTCTTTGGCCACTGAGCTCTTAAGCAGAAATGTTTTCTTGGTGGTTTGTGTTATTGTTTACTGGCGCACATTAAATATGCTCTGTTCTTTCACCATTGGATGTAATGAGCTAACTGGCTAACTAGCATCAAGATGGTCTTCTGCTTTCACTTTTTGAATGACAATTACAGACTACTGTCTTCTGCTGGTATCGAGAGTCATTTCCTCTCACACAGACGCAGAACGCACTGGTTGGCTGTCGGCTGTAATATTTGCGGTGTGTTCATGTGCAACTTTTTGGCCAAGACACGGGCAACCTGAGGCAACGCAACAGTCGGATTTCATTGCCGCTGGTTCTTTGATGTCAGTTTGGTGTGTCTGGGCTGAGAGCCTAAACTCTCACAGTACCATGAACACCCTTTTTTTTTTTACATAACCGTTACCTCGTCAGCCTTGGGAATATTGCTGAGTTACAACTGTAATACTAAGCTATTTAGCTAGGCACGCTACCTTTTGGAGCTTACGTTAGAGCAGATAAACACACTGTTTACTCCATTCCTTGCATTTCTGCTCTGAGTTCTGAAAAGGCGAACTAAAGCACAGCTTAAACAAAAGGCTGAGGAAAGCCAGGGGCATTTCCTCTGCATGTTTTCTTGCAGCTGTGGATCATTTAAAGTATTACATAATTATTTGTGACTGCTGATGACTTCAGTTGCTATTTTGTGACAAGAGAGACACCACCTCTCGACAAAATCCAAAGCTCAACACACCTGCCGTGCCTAATTCCTGTTGCTAAACTACTAAACTATGACTGAAGTGAAGAGTTTGAAGGCGGAGTGTAGCGAACAGTAAATTGCATCTAAAATATCTCAACTGCTTTTTCTGTTTATATTCTTGGCTGTATCAGAAGACAATCTGACTGTGAATGGGCCTCGTTCTCACCTATCATGTTGCTGATACAGATCAGAACAGATACAGATCAGACAGAGACTGACCACATATCGTGTTACAAGCTAATGGAAAGCCAGCGGTGCTGCATAAAGATGCTCTGGGAGATTTCCCTCTGACACAGCACAGGCCCTCACATCAAAGAGCAGAGGATCAGAGGAGACAGCTGAGAAAGATCCTCAGCACATTCGCACACATGTACACACGCTGGGCTAAATCATCATTCCTACGACAGAGCACTCGGTGGAGTCTGGCTGGTAATTCATCTTTCCTGTCAGACTCTGATCAATAGTGTCTTGGAGATCTAAAGAAAGTGGATGAGTGTGACGCAATGCAGGGTGAAAACTGATAACAGTCAGATAACATGTCGGGGAAAAGGAATGCACTTGACAATTAAGGTAAGGTGTAGATGAAGGCATTTCATGGAGTGGAGTAAACATGAAGATCATGTTGTTTTATTACTTTGGTTTCTATTATTTCCTTAATATATCTATATTTTTAAGGTGTCCTGCATAAAGACGTCATAAAGTCATAGAGTCATTAAGCAGAAGTCATATGAAACTCATAAACTCTTTTGTTTACTTTACATAACACTGCATCAGGCAACCATTTTTCTTTTCTTTTTTCTTTTTCCTTTTGATTTTATTCGACAGCAGAACATAAAGAGCATTGCCAGGCATTATGACAGTCATCATATCCAGATAATAGACATACCAAGCTATGGGCTGTAAGCAGAAGGCCCTTCTATAGCACTTAATAACTCAAGCCCCATTTTCACTGAGCAGTCCAGTACGGTTCACTTCAGTTTAGTACACTTTTTTTCCATTTCAACTGTATAAAGTTGTAATGTTACTCAATGCATGACTTGACCACGTGAATCCATCAGCACACCTTTAATTTCAACTTTGACTGTTTCATGAGTTTTCATTGTCTCCCTTGGAGGACACACACTTTTAGTAATGAGTGGATCTTCAAGCGTTATATATATTAATTTCGACCAGATTATGTGAACTGACGGATTAAATGCACAAACCAGATATTGTTACAGACCGTTGAGACTCTCACTGCAGCCTGTTCTGTTATGTTCTGAAAATGCTGGCATGCAATCTCATTCTGTGGACAATAAACAAGGTGCAGACTTCCCTCTGTGTCACCGGTGACAAGAGAATATGGTGAGTGCTGGACGGAGCAGTGAGTGACAACTCTGCCCGCATTTAAAGGTACTGTTTGCAGTGGAAACCTTAACGGGACCTAAGGTCTAGGTACCATGTCTGAAGGATTACTTTTGGTTTCAAAGGTACTATACCAAAAGTGTTTAATGGAGATGGGTCTTTACATATAAAGTACCTTGATATTTACCTTGATTATCAAAGCGGACAGCTAAAAGGGAGGTAAATTACATTTTAAGCAATGAGGATAGGCAATGCGAACGAGCAGACACATTCCATATTCCAAGAAATATGTTATCCAATTTGTCCATCTTGCCATGTATAAATCATTTCTTAATCTTTGTGGGAAAATCATTCGCATTATCGATTACTCTGATTAATTTCCCAATTAATCAACTGATTTAGTCTATAAAACATCAAGAACCAGTGAAAAAAAATACTCATTCCAGTTTTCCAGAGTCTATAATAACTTCTTCAAATGTCTTGTTTTCTGCAACCAACAGTCCAAATCCCAAAAATATCCATTTTCCAATGATATAAAATGGATAAAAGCAGCTTCTCACATTTAAGAAGCTGGAACATATTTTTGCTTGAAAAATGACTGAAATGATAAATCAACTATTAAAACAGTATTTAAGTCTTGCCAAGACTGTTCTCACTGATTTGGATTGGGCAGGGCCTTGTTGGAAAACAGTGACATCATGTATTTCCACCAAGCAATCAGATTTTAACAATAAAGTCATCAGAAACAGATGATACTTGTTGGGTTGCTGCTTTCGTTGTCAAGGAGACCTTAATCAAATCTGATGAAACCACACTGACACAGTCCTAAAGAAACAGATTTGATCATTATTAATTTATGACAGATGACAGATTCAACTTTGGTTGTTGCTGATTTATTCATCAATAATTAAAGCTGCACAAATCAATATTCCCATTGTTGCGACAAACCCACAGACAATCTGACTCTGCAGTTCCCTCTGAGCATCTTTTAGGTCACTATTTTGGTTTTAGAGCCCACAGTTTCACTGTTTTGGCTCTCACTAGCGGCTCAGTACCAAACAGACAAAGATAGTAACCGGCTGGTACACATGAAGGAGCATTTAGCAGCTAAAAAGACAAATATTTCCGTCAGCAGATCATGGAGATCAAACAGAACACATTTGCAATAACAACTATAGAAAATGCTAATACGTCAGTGCTGTTTACAGCTTGTTCCACTGCACAGAGGTGGACAAAAAAAATCAATTAATGCTGCTCTAATGTTAAAGAGCAGCGCTCAGATCCAAACCAAGTTTCTGGGTGCTTTAAAATATTTTCCATTTTGTCTCTGTATTGCTTCAACATATATTATTTACACTACATGTTGCATACAGTATTGACAGTATCTGTAAAGATAAGATTAGAGATTATAAATTGTTCTTAATAATGCATAACAAAGTTATGAACATGACAACAGCAGAAACAGTAACATTTCTGAGTCTATAAACCTGCGACCTAGAAACTCAGAGTCAGCAAGGAAGTGATTTCATACTACAGGAACCAAATGCTTGATTTTGGCTCGGTGTCATGATTTCCGGACGTGCCTCAGATATCTGAATGAGGTTTCTATCTCCACGTGTTTTCAATCTGAGCTGCACAAGTGTTGCATCACTCCACCACCCATCCAGCCACCCTGAAGAGGCTATGCAGGGTTCACTCTGTGGAAAGAGATGGAAATAACGGACGGACAGATGGAACATTTGGCTCTGACAAGAGTTTCCACTTGAGGAAAATAATAAATGACAGCTCACTAGCTTACTAGGCAGACTCTCCAGAGTGCGAAACAAATGTCTTGCCAAGGAGAGCATCTGACAGCATACCTGATCGTAGCATATGGATGCAAACAGTAAACCCTTCTCATTTAAACTTCCAAATATGCAGGCTGTAAGCAGATCAGGAGTGACAAATGGATGTCAGAGTCCTTACTGCCTTGCCCTTGCTTCTCCATGCAATCAGAGAAGGCTGAGCTCAGTTTGAATCCCACAGAGGGAGCAGCTATGACCATCTGGCCACTTCAAGGCAACGGCTGTGTAAAGCCCATCAACAGGCACATGGAGGCAGATGTTTAACATCTAACTTACAGCCTGGGCAGGGCTGGGTGTTCAGAACCAATGTATGACTTCTTCCATACCTTACTTTAAGGAAAAATGTACATGTTTTACAAAAAAAACCCCGACTTTTTTTTGTTTTGTTTGTTTTAAATAAATCTTAAGAAGCTACAGTTGTCTTATGTTAAATATGTAACTGTCTAAACACAAGCAGCCATACAAGAACTTTGCCTGAACCAGGGATTTCAGCTGTTAACAGGTAATTTGTTGACTGCAGAGAATATTTTTAACCTGTTCCACATATCAGTTTATAGGTTCATTTTGCTACTCTTGTGTTGACTGCACTGTGCAGCGCTCTGATCTGATGAGAGCTAATGTGGCAATTACCACTATTAACGTCGTCCCAACCCAACCCTCCGGTCTCCCCACAGGTTCCCCTGATGAGGAAGCAGCTCAATTAGTATTGTTGACTATGTAATCACTCTTAGCTCAGTTAGCACCATTGACATTGTCAGCATAGCCAGTGGTACTAACATAGTTAGCTATGCTAAAAAGGTTTTGAAGCTCAAAATGAAGCCACTTACTCACCGGGGATACCTGTGGGGGCAGACTGGAGGGTGGCCATCATGTTTCCGCAGCAACACCGTCCCGCCACCAGGTTGGCGTAGCCGGCAATGATCTCAAATGAGTGGCGCTACTGTCTTTACCCCAGTCTATTGTTAGCTCCCACCCGACCTAGATGCAAATTTGAGAATCCTAGGATAGCAAGGAAAAGCCTGCCTCACTCTGCCTTACCCTGCCATTCTTACCCTAACCTTGACCAGTCTCACTCCTCTTGCCTAAATCTAACCAATCCAGCCAAAGAAGACAACTTGTACTTGCCAATCAAAGGGAGCTTAGGGCAGGTGATTCTAGAATTCGTAAATTTGCGACCTAGGTGGGACGCAGTGTAGTTCAGACAAGGGTGGGCAATGGGCACTGTGTTTCCACATGTTAACGGGGCTAGCCAGCTGTTTGTCGGCAAAGCCAACAGGAAGTAAAATTCAAGGCAAGCCATTTAAAATCACAAAACATTAAAATTTCATTGCCTCTAAATGGATAGCCCTTTGAAGTACAGTGCTAAAGCTCACTGAGTCAATGGCACGCTGGACTAAAAAGAAAGGCCTCTTGTACTTCGGGTCATGTTGCGTATATTTTCCTAGTTACTTCCTAGTTACAAGTTAAAGGAGCAAAGCAAAGCAAGTTAAAGGGGCAAAGCAAAATTAACGAAACTGACATCCTTATCCTGAACAAAATGGTATAAAACCAGCCAAATTTTTAATGAAATCAGGAACTTTGTGAACAAAAAATAGAAGTCAAAAAGAGTACAATTTAGAACAAAAATTCAGAGCCAGCTTTAGGTAATCAACAGTCTTGATACTGTGTACTACAGACACATTTACATCAGTACCAAAAAAACATCCAGCCCTTGTTTCTCCTTTCATGATTCTTAGATAAATGCTGAAGGTGTTAAAAGTAATTTGCTGAAAGGAACACATCTCATTGTTAAGCTGCATGAATATCATATCTTCACTGACAACCTCAACATGTTCTCCTTACATCTGACACCAATCCATTTATTTAATACGACAGCTGAGGTCAGGAGACAGATACATTTCCCCAGCGAGGTCACGCCACATCATTTTTATCCATTACACTCTTGTCATCGGTGGTTGTAGTTGAACATATCTTAGTGTGGGAGAGATATCTCTGCGGCATATTTTGCTAATTTATGAACTTTCTGTGGGGAGTACTGCTGGAGCATAAACACACGGATGTGTTGAAGGTGAGGAAATCCCAACACTAGAGCTCCAAGGGAAGCAAGACAGGAGCGTGGGAAAGAGAGAAGGAGGGGAAAAAAGGAATAATGGCGCAGAGACCTGAGTGGTGAACAGATCCCACAGCCTGTGGTCTGCAGGGAGTACACCTGCGAGAGGTGTGGAGCTAACTGAGGCACTGAGGACTTATAACACCTCCGACTGACAGGAAAAGTTAGAGAAACAAGTAGTATGAGGGGAAAAAGAAAACAATTTCACCCATCCCAAGAGTCTTTTTAGTCCAAATACATACATAGAACGTAATAAAAACACAGCATAGCAGTGTACACATGAACACATGTGGAACTGGATACACTAAACATGCACACCTCCATTTGATCTCAGTGCGAGTGGTCAACGGTTTCCCTCTGGAAACATCTGTTTATACAATCTGACTGACTGTGTGTCAGTCTGCTCTGAGTGGTAAGGTGGAGCAGGAGTCACTCCAGAAGGAGGGACAGGGTAATTCTTCAGCTGTGCCTCCGAGGAGCACGGTGAAGGTCAACAATCCCTCGTCTTCTCATATTGAGCATAACAGCCCTCGCAAGGCAAGCCCACGCCAAGAGGGTTAAGAGGGTGATGGAAAACAAAGACCATCTGACATATCACAGTGGTGTCAAAGTGGGTGGCCAAACGGACCGCCACAGACGGGGAGGGTTCCACTGGATAGCCATCTTGTGAAAAGATTGTTTTGTGCCACAAAAGAGAGTTTTTTTGTCCCTGGTCTGACTCAGTCTGTATGGCATCTCTGAGCAGTTAAATATCAGCTCGTGCTCCTTTGAGCTGAGGATTAAAGAGGCTGAGGAACAGCAACAAAACAAAGATAACAGCCATCACAATGACCTCTAAAAGAGCGATAACAACAGGGCAACAATCACTACTGTTTGTTATGTGCAAACCAAAAGAGAAAGATCCTACAAGCAGTCCTCCACAGGGGTTTTTACTAGGAAATGCAGTATGTCATATTTTTTGCCATGCTAGCTGCAGACTGAAGTATCTCTCCAATTATTGGATGGATTGCAATTAAATTTGGCACAGATATTCATGTTCACTGCAATAAGTCTGATGATCCTTCATTTATTTATTTTTTTAATCTAGTGCCATCATCACAGCTCCACTATCAACAACTCAACACACTGAATCAGCCAAAAAGCCAATGGGGGCCAACAAGGGACAACGGTGAGGGGTACACTGCAATGACTGGGCCGACAGATGCTCACCAACAGCCACTGACTGACGGCCAATCGTCAGCTTGGTGTCTCAGGGCCTTTAAAAACGACAGCCCACTGACTACAAACATCATGTTGCTGTTTATCATATTTCAAACATCCTTCCATGCAACACATCATTTGAAGTATGTAGTATGAATACAAGGTTCTAGATATTTAAAATTTGCTGGCGGTCATCTTTTTTGCTTTGTTTTGTTAGAGGAATATAAACACTTCTTTTTTTTAGACAAATAATCAATGTAAGTACTAACAAATCAAAACATTCATCATGGTGAAATATCACTTTAAGAAATATGGGGCTTCACACCTCCTTCTTCTGACTGCTGATGGACTGGGAAGCCCCGAGGAGCCCCGGCACTTCTCCTGTGTCTCCCACTGTCAGAGAGCTGCTGAGTCCAGGGCCCTCAGGCCTAACACTGTCTCCATTATACTTAACCATTTCCAGCCCCATCTTAGCCCTGCAAACAGCCCCGGGGACCATAAACACAGAGGGTCGCAGGAGAAAAGTCCTTCCACTTCAAATCCCCATGCTTTTGTGTTCAGGACCAGACTCAGGAAATCAGTCGCTCTGCTGAGCTGGGTGGATGGTATTCTGACCTCTTCTCTGAAGGGCTAAAAGCATTGTTCTCACTGTGTTTTTGTGCTTGGGATGAGTGCAGTTTAATCCTAACTTCCCTGCGGCTCTGACACAAACTCCCCTGCAAACTGAGACCTTGGTGGTTGCTTTATCCAAACGCCCCTGGGAGGGCAGAGCTATTGCTGTTGTGGGTACTCCAAGCTTAACCTGATACCCTGCTCAAAATCAAAAGTAAGCACTGCCGAGGAAAGTTGGCACCGGGCCCTCTCCAGTTTCAGATAATAAAAGTATCAAGTGATATCATCCCTTCTTGCAGGCTCTTGGCAAATCAACGTTAGCCCCATGTGTAGGAGGCAAAGAGACGAGGGATGGAGACAAATGAGTGGAGAGGTAGAGTGAAAAGGAGACGGCGAGGACAAAACGAAGAGGTGGGAAGCTGAGAAATGAAGAAGCGTGTTGCTGTTGTCAGACTGGTTTCGGGGGAGTAAAGTGAGATGGGAAAGTTCTTTCACTTGCAGACAAAGAGATGAGTGTTGAGTCACGCTTTTCTTATATCAAAATAAACTCACAAAAACCTGTTAGATTATATCAAAACACTGGACACCACCGCGGTATCCTGCAGACACAATGGGAAAAATCTGTCTGATTTAAAGCTGACATGGCAGGATATATAAAAACTGTCATGTCTCATATTTCAGGAATGAATGATCCATGGTGAACAGCTGAGAGTAAAGGAAGAAATACATATGCAAGGCTTTTATCAAACTTCCTGATAAGAAAAAAGAGTGTGTTTGAACCTAACTCAAATATTAAATCTCAGTGGCAGCCTATCACTATCAATGTGTCCAACACAGAGCCCGAAGACAAAGGAGGTCCAGTTGAAAACAACTGTGAGATAACAGGAAGTGAACCGCTGACATGAAGTCTCCCTATTTCAGGAGCCAAGTGACAAACGATTATTCTGTTTATTTATCTTAGTGGGGGCTTTCCACTTTGAAATGACCTTCACAGGTGGTCCCTGCTCATTATCTCTCACTCCGTTGTTTTCCTCCATATTGGAAAAACACGTCCCCCTCACCTCCCAACCACCACCCCCGACTTCCTACTTCATCCAGATAAATATACCAAACAGATTTCCAGAGTCAGCGTGGCAGACAATGAACTTGGGACTGTTGAAGATGCTGTTTCCCCTTCAGTTAACTAAAGGTTACAGCGGCAGCAGTATAGATGATTACAGCAAGGGTCGCAAGATGTTTCACGGAGTAGTGACGTGGAAAATAAACACCAGTTTATTAGAAAAACTGTAAATTACAGGCTAACTTTAAAGGTCAATTGTGTAGGATTTGGAGGGATATACTGGTAGAAAAGTAATATAATACTCATAACTATGTTTTCATTAGTTTATAATCACCTGAAACTATGAGTCGCTGTGTTTTTGTTACCTTAGAATGAGCCGTTTAAATCTATATACCGAGTAGGTCTTCCTCCACAGAGCTTGCCATGTTATTTCTACAATAGCAAGGAACTGACAAACCAAACACCGGCTCTACATAGAGTCTATTATGTTTTCACGTCGGCCACCACAGTTCTCTTGCACACTTGGCATACTCAAGAAGTTTCACTTGGTTGCATTCTGCAACCTCACCACTAGATGCCACTAAATCTTACACACCAGACCTTTATATTAAATCAAAGCCTCTCTGAAATAGTTGATTTTATTATATGCTTTGTGCAGATAAGTTAATTTGCAGGTTGTGTCTGTGCAGATTAGACCACATTAATTTTAGCTAAACTAAAAAACTAAGTGTTCCCAATAAACTGGAAACTCAGTGTATACTGCAAAGGACTTGTGTCCACATAGTGTTTTGTTCAGCAGAGAAGCAGTGGCAGGGCACTGGGGAGCACTTCATAAAAAAATGCTCCCAGCCCTATTTTTTAATGATGTGCTCCGCATGAGTATGTTTCTATGACAACAATGTCTTGACACTGATGTAAGCTAGGTAGCTATTGCAAAGCGACATTAACAGAAGGTTCACTACACAGTCAACATCAAGCTTACAAGCCAACTGTGATACAACTGTGAACATCCACTGTCCGCCTGCTGGACTCCTCCTAAAGATTAGCTTTTCTGTCTTTGCTGTGACAGAAGACGGTAGCCTAGCTAAAGAAGCAGTAGTGACATTACCGGCGCCTTTAAAAAAATTAGGAGATTTTCAACTTAAAGCACTCGGAGCAACTGCACAATAAAGGCAAAGCCATCTGAAAAAGACACTGGACACATCGCTTTTTCTCTAGGAGGCCACATGCGACCACATATGCTCTCTCCTCATTAGTAACATTGGGAAAAAAATGTTATGTGGACACAGGCCCTTAGCTCTAAACTGATGCTCTAAAGTGAAGAATGACTCTTTGGCAAACTGTTCACAACTTACTCTACACAGGCAGACTGTGGCGACAAATAAACCTAACAGGCTCCAATAGTTATTATGAGAGTCTTACAACATTCTGGAAAGGACCCTACAGAGAAATTAAACATTTTACCATACATTTTGCTTGTTTTTGTCTGTTTTGTGTCATTGTCATAGTTGAGATTCTCATATTGTTGAAATCAGCTGAGCATTCAACCATGACATTGAAAATCTTTGAGATAAGAATAAGATACGCCTACTGTCCTTCAACACAACAAATTATTACCCGCACTCATCTCTCCAACTCTCACTAACATTGCTACAGTTTTCTTCCCACAACAAGTCACCTCTTGAGAGATTTCAGAACAAGATTTCTCCTTGGACACAAAACAGACCATAACGAATGAAAGGTATGGAAAAACATGGAAAAACAACACATTCTCTGTAGGGTCCTTTCCGTAATGTTGTAAGACACTTATAATAACAATCTGAGCCTGTCAGTGGCAAAACCAAACAATTTTAATTGACATAAATGGACAATATGGAAGCATATTTTACATTTGTTAAGTCTTGTGGACCTTGTTTTTAAAAGCATGTCAATGTCTGTCTTAGTACATTGAGAACAACAAAAAAACAGTCCATTCCTTGTATGTGTTCACATACTTGGTAAATAAAGCTTATTTTGGCATCACGGCAATTCTCAGTAAAGTTAAATATTTACGACTAAATAATGAACAGGTTCAGAAGGATACATTCTTAGGTATTACTCATAAAAACACAGCTTTTCCTTGTGACTGTATGGATGTGGGTTGATCAGATTTGACCTGCCAACCAAAGCAAAACCAACTCCACAACTGTACATTAAAAAAAACTTTTTTTCAACTGAGCCTCACCCACTTAAAACAAGGAAAGGGCATTATATCAATCGTATATGTCAAGAAACCGGTCATGAAATAACCAAAGCTTTCCCAGTAAAAAGCTGACTATGAAAGGAGTGACATTAGATAACACCTGGCCGGAACAATAGGGGCCATGGGAACAGCTTGTATTTCCATTAGTAACAGACAGGTGCCAGGAACCCCAATTATATCATAACAAGAAAAGCAGGAAACTGTGTTTTTGTTTGGTTTGTTCATCTACACAACTGCAAAGGGTCCCACATCTCCTGGGGGAAAGCTCTATACGTCAAAAGTAAGTGGATTAGAGAGTGTAGATGCAACAAAAAGGCAAATACATCTCAAACAAGAAACACAAACCTCTTGTGTGGACGCAGAGACAATCTCTTCAGTCAAATCAAAATGATGTAAGACTCCTCTCTCAACTCCTCAAGGCCTGTAGGGACAGCAAGAACAATGCAATGATGAGTCCAAATCACAAAACCATACCATCTCCAGAGAACAGTTCAGTCATAGTTGGCTCCAAAACTTAAAATGAGCATCTTTTTCTCTCTTCTTACTCGTTGGTATTTTCCATCTAAACCTGAGGCAGACAAGCAACTGCACCTGGAAAAACTTGAACTGTTTCACATGTTCATAAAAAGAGACCTGATGTCTGCTACCCTCATTTGACGTGACGTGAGTCCCTGTGGGAAAGTTGCATAATGTTTAACACAACAAATCACATTGTGTGTGTATTATATAATTCAGCCAAGTCACTAAGAGGGATAAGTCATAAGCCCTGTGTGAAAGGTGTTTTAAAACACCACATCTCATGTTCTTAATTCCTAATTTTAACTCATAAATCAACACAGATATTCTTATTTTAAAATATGAGTTAAACTTAATTCATTCCCATTTAATTTTGCCTGAACTGTCTGTGTCTACTTAAATCCAACTTGTAAAAACTCAAAAGACAGTCTGTGTTTTTCCCCAGTATTTTGGCATTGCCACAAAGAGAAACCAGAATTACTGCCTCACGACTGTATGTCTCCACAGACCAGTCAAGTTGCAGTTTACATCCATGTCTGTCCAGACTTATATGACAGTAGAGGATGCTTCAACTATGGATGTTGTTGCAAACATGGAGTTCATGCTTCACACACATCTTCAACCCAGCAGCACCGAAGATCTATACAATCAGCACAGTTTCAAGGTGGACACCCAAAATTAGTGGTTTTAGTGTCATTACTTTATCCTATTATATGTGAAATTTTGTCATCATTAGCATATACATTCTTGACTTATGGCCAACAACGTGTGAGGTCACAATGACCTTTCACCACCAAATTCTGATCAGTTCACTCTTGAGTCTAAACGGACACTTGTGCCAAGTTTGAAGAAATTCTCTCAAGCCATTCTTGAAGTATCACACTCAGCTGGTGAATATAGTGGAGGTGTTAGCAGCTAAAGAGACAAATGCTTTTCTCAGGAGTTGGTGGAGACCAAAATAGAGCTAAAAGAGAGTGAATATTGGAGTTGGATTAATCTGGTGACTCCGAATGAATGATGATATTGCTGTGTATCTGCTGGCAACAGTCTGCTAACTAGTTCACCACTTTATAGGTTGTTAATATGTCATTATTTTGGTTATGGCTTGCCCCCCAAGTGTCCAAAAAAAATCAGCCATTGAGGCTTTGATCTTGTGATTCCCACTGACTGAGTGGAGGTGATCTCTTAGAGTAAGAAGGAGCTACTACTACAAATAGCACTCTAAATCATGACAGTATCAATATATCCATAATGCAAGAAACCAATCTGTCCAAGAACTGGCAAAAGAAAACTCAGTAGGACCACTGACACTCAGCAAACATCTTGCTAGTGTCAGCAGCAGATTCAGGTTACTCTGCCCTCCACACACTAATGGCACACATACATCAGGCTGTAGATAATTAACTAATGGCCAACTCTTTTCCCCTTTATCTCAGCAACACTGAGGCTTTTTTAATGGATCCCATCCAGAGAGAGCAGCACTCAGCTCGGGTTAACAGTCAGGTCAATAGTCTGACATCAATAGTCACAACATTAACAGGATTGCAGAGCCTTCCACTAACAGTGCATAAAAACGTTACTGTAGGATGAATGGAGCAGATTAGATGATGATATCTGGTGGCTGTTAGTTAGAAACACAGATAAATATTTCTCCAAAGGAAGCTAAAGATGGAAGTTTGTGGAGATCAATGACATGTGACAGTGAAAGACAATGTCTCTGTGACAATGCACTAATTTATCAGTGGCTTTAGGGTGCACTTAGTGCTTTTTTTTAACAACAGTGTTATTTTCTCTCTCTCTGTCTTTCTCACACACACACACACACACACACACACACACACACACACACACACACACACACTGAGAGGACGTAAACATGGACTCTATGTAGAGATACACCAACCAGCCAAAACATTAAAACCAATGACAGGTGAAGTGAATAACATTGATCATAACATGATGTAGATGCCACTTGACCCACACCACCAGTTCAAACACTGTTGCAGACCAAGTACATCCACTCATGGTAATGGCATTCCCCGATGGTGGTGCCCCCCCAGCAGTACAATGCACCATGCTGCACCGCAAAACTGCTCGGGAATGGTCCGAGGAATGTGACAAAGAGCTCAAGGTGTCGACCTGGCCTCAGATCCTTTTCGGATTCTCCTCACACATCGCCTCGCATTCGTGGGACGTGCTAGGAGCACAGACGTACCCACGGTGGGGCCTATGGGTTAAATTAACCTGTTCCATTTGGATCAGATTCCAAATGAGTAAAATACTATAATTTGTTAATTTAGCAGCCAACAAATCCCTTATTCAATCTTTCCTTCACGACAAATGAGATGGCCTCTTTTGCCTTTTCTGACACTACAGGCATCTGCAAGAAAAATAAAGGGTGGCATATACAAACACATGCTAACTCAAGACTGACTGAACACAGCAGACCGCCTTAAACATACGATGTCAACAAAAACAAATGCAAAATGCTTGCAAGGAGGGTACTCAGGACAGAAGGGCTACTAACAATTTGCCTGGTCAGACCATCCTGATGACACGAGCTCAACATTCTGTATCGTTCTCTGTATCAGTCTGAACTCTGTGCCTGCCCCAAACACTTTCCGTGGGTGGGATTACATGCCTTGAAAGAAAAACTCTTTCATCCAATAAGCATAACAAAACACTGGCGAACATTTTTGTAACCATCAGAGCAGTTGATAAATCAATTTGCCAAATCCAGTCGGCAGAAGAGCGAAAACGTCTTTTCCTCTGAGAAACTTGACGAGTGCAAACTCTTGTTCTTGTTTAATTGTTGGTACTGACTCTATTTCTGCAATTACTTCACTTATTGCTGTGTTCACTAATGTTGGAGTTAGCACTTGTTGCTTCTGGGGCCAACATTACTGTTCTGCAAGCTGCGGCCTACAGTTGACATCATAAACTACAACACAGTCCCTGATTGGCTGCTCACTCTGTCAACTACAGTGCGGATCCCTGATTGGCCCCAATAGAATTTTAATTTCTGTAAAGTGTTCTGGGCGTCAGCGAGTCCAGCCTGATACAGAGAGCAAAATAGACTGTTAAGTTCATGTCATCAGGATGGTTGTGCATGCAGAAAAATCAATTGTTAATACCTACTGATTGACAAAGTAGAATTAATACTATTTCCATATTGAAGAGCAAACACTGTTTTCCCTCGCAGCCAAAGGAAAAACTAGCAGTGAAAGGCCTTAAACTTTTTTGCACAGTGGAATCTCTGTGGTTTAGGTGAGGGAAATAAAAACAGTACAGGTTTTTTCATTCCCAACCAAACAAACTATTTAAAAGGTCCCATAAGTTATTCAAAGGGATTCAGATGCTACCAAACCCCATCTCTAAATACATACAGCAACAAGGCAATCCTCCCACCTGCCTGCTTGCCTGAAACACCCACCATTCGACCTCTGATGTCATTCTGAACCTGACCTGACCTACAGCAGCAGGTGTGGACAAAAAAAAGACCTTGAGGTCTGTCGAAAAACACCAACTTTTATTTTTGTGTTAGGTGATACTCTGATAAGGAAATATAACATAATCAAGTAAGGCATAATCAACACTGGCATCGGGTTTATAGAGAGTGGAAAAACAAGCAGTGATTTTGCCACAAAAACTCTGGACTAAGCTTAAAATAATACACAGTTATTCCCACAGAAGCTTTGGTGGGATCACTACACTAATAAACAGCATACCAACCATACAGCAGGCCTCTAAATCACTGAATTAAATGTTCATACTTTTCTATTTGTTATTCATTCGACTTGGAAGATGAAGAAACCTATAAAGACCTGACAATGACGGCACACTTGCAGTGATTTGGTTTGTATGTAAAGTGATTTTGTGTTTGATTCATTTTATCACAGGCAGTTTACACACTTGACTCTCGTTTTTTCCCACACTGTGATCTGATCTGTGAGGTGGATGAAAACAGGAACCTCAATTTCACAGGTAAGTTCCACAAAATGCGTAGTAACAGAGATAAGGGCAGGAATAACATAGCTGTAACTTGCGAATGAAGAATAACACAATAATCGTACAATACGTTCTCCTGAGTTGAGTTTTATGCTTAGGGGAACTTCGGCAGTGTAAATTCTTTGTTGGGCATTTTCCAATTACAGAAGTGGGTATACAAATTGAGGGGATTTTCCCTTAAGTATTACAATCCAGCAGCTTCTGGCCATTGAAAGTGATGCCAATATGCCCCAACATGCCTTAAAGTTGAAAATACCTCTTAGGCAGTGGTTGTTTGGAGCTGAGCTGTCGAACCCTTCCACAGCTGGGGGCAGGCTATTATGTGGCGACTAAGGGGGATACAGCCAAGTCCACCACAAAAGGGTCTTTCTTACAGTATTTAAGGGCTCTGGGAATAAGGGAGCTGGATAGGAGAGAAGTATGTGGGTTTTCAATGTTTAAAGGAACATATGATAAATACTTTTATCAGACTTTTTGTCGAGTGTTGGGTAGAAGATTTATACCACTCTCATATTTGTCTGATAAATCTGAAGCACCTAGCTTAGTATAAAGACTTAAAGCAGGGTGAGCGAGCCTGACTCTAGAGTTGATTTGATTTTCAGTTTTGTCCGGGCCGGTGTACAAGCTTAAAATGGTTTGATTTTGTGCAAACCAGCTGAACCGGCATTTGTCTTTATAACACATTCTGGGAAATTTGAAAGTAGCTTCCATAAGCTAACTGTGCCAATGGCTTCACGGCACTAAATCCATCTTGTATTGCATTAGTAATAAGCAATATGACAATGTGATTAATACGGTATTATGTTTGTTTGGAAACAGACTAACAGACCACTAGTGTCTGACAGGCTATGTGCAAGTTACCGCCGAGCTGCATAAAGGAGATCAAATTTCAGCAGAGATGGGAGGGGAAAAGCTACACCTGGCACACAATGTGTGTGTTTACTAGAAAGTTAATGTGTTTTGGTGTCTATAAACCAATAAAAACATAGTTATGAATATTAGGCCTGCCCCTTAATAATCAACCCAATGTAAGTCCAAACAAAAAAAACAAAAAACGAGAAACTCTATTAGGAGCCGCATCTTGTCAAATTAAATCAAAACCTATATGACTGGACTATGTCAAAATTTAATTTGAAAGGACAGACACAGGAAGAGGCCATGCTCAGCAGTCAGACAAGTGAGATAATTTCCAGGGCTGGTGCCTGCAGTTATTATACAGGCTAGTTAATAACATGTCGGGCAAGACATCCAAAGTGTGGGATCATTTTGAGAAGGTGAAGGCAAACATTTGCCTATCATTCATCCACTACAAACATGACATATCTGAAACATGTAAGTAGCTACATGCCCATTAGCCGCTTAGCACAATCATTACTGCTTTGCCGACAGTGTAATTAACAGGCAGCTCGTTCAGTGTGTGACGTGCACTTGTAGATAAAATATAGGCCAATATTAATGAAGGTTCATTAGTACAGTTTTGTATTTCTCTGTAATGTAGCACAGTGTTAACAATGTTACTGATACTATTTGTTTCTCACACCTTCAACTCAAACCATTGTGTTGCCTCGTGTAAAATATATCATTTAATAATTACATTAATACCATAAACATGTGGGTAAGTAGTCGACTAATGACCCTAAATGACGACTATTGGTCAACTTGGAAAATTATTAGTCGAGGGCAGTCCTAAAGAATATTATGTACCATTTTCCAATAGATGCCCTCTAATCCTACACATTGGACTTTCAACATCAAACCGGTTTGAAACTTTTTTACTACTACCTCACCTGCCTCTGTAAAGCACTTCCTACCAGCACCTCTAAAGTGCAATTATTATCATGTTTGATCTGTACAGTTGAGGTTTCATTTTTATGCAGATTAAAGGAGATATAACTTGTTAATTAGTAAGCTTTAGAGGTGCTTAAAGCTGTTATTTTTTCTTACCTTTTACCTAGAGCTGTAATGATGAGTAGATGAAGCAAAAAGTCAATCAAAAGAAAATTAATCAGCTATTTTGGGGATGGATTAATCATTCAAGTCATTGTTTAACCGAAAATGCCGAACATTTGATGGTTCCAGGTTCTCGAATGACAAATTTGCTGCTTTCCTTGGTCTAACATGACAGTAAATTGAATAGTTTTTGGTTTTGGACTGTTGGTTGGAAAAAAATGATTATTTTCGGATGTTTTATAGACCAAACAATTACTTGAGAAAATTATTGCATGACAGATTGATCGATCACAGCCTTACTTCTGCCAGAGCCAGACAAGCTGTTTCTCCCTGTTTCCAGTCTTTATGCTAAGCTATGTACATGGTTAGCTGTAGCTTCATATACAACAGATACATTTGATAATCTAGGCGTTTTGGAGGCTTGCGCTGCACATGCAGACTGGCAACTTCTGGCTGCCATTTAATCTAAATTAAAGGTTGACTCTGTCAAGGCTGTGACAGATCAAGCACTAATACTGCATCCTCCATCGCCGCCTACATCTGTTTAACATTCATTCCCCCAATCCTCTTCACTCTCTTGGCAGTAATGAGAGACATGTGAGGCTGAGCAGAAAGCATTTTCATTAAAATAACCAGCTCAGGAGCCCCCCTCCCTCAGGCTAACATACACAACACAGGTGTTAGTAGGCAGCCAGTGCCCAGTCACATTCACTCTCTTACTCTAATCACGGTAAATGCACTGCTTCTGCAAAGTGTTCAAACAAGCGGTTTGGAGCAATCGCCTAAGGGCCCGAGAGCAAATATTTAAAGAGTACTGAAGCCTGCAAATACGCACAGATATCACGAACAAAGACACATGTTTGTGTACATCACCTGGCTGATCTCAAATACATGTTTGTCTGAAGTGTGTGTGTACAGTAAAAACTAGATTTTTATGAATTCCAAACCACGTGGGAACATCTGTTACTGGAGTTTAAAACACAATACATACTGTACGTGTAAAATGGGTTATATAAGCTGTCTATCTTAAGACTGGAACTGAATGGGCATTACAGCTGCTGTCTTTTCATACAATACAAAACAGATTTGACCAACAATGACTTCATCATTGTGCTCGGCAGCCAGTGTATGTGTGTGTGTGTGTTTGTGTGTCTGTGCCACTGGAACATTTTTATAGGACTAGCAGACTGTTGCTGCATCAGCACCACAGAAACCGCTCAGTGGCAGCAACAGTGGATTCAGTATCATACATGTGAGACAATATTTTTCAGTGCTGTTGTAATTAAATACAAATGGCAGTCGATGATGCTTTACTTTCTCATGTAAAATGTGTGGAATGTAAAAAAATGGTGAGACTTTAAATAAAAGCAATTATTGTTCTTGAGAATAATACGCATTGTCTGTTCCTGCTCAGCTGGGCAGCTGTATTACATTTACCACACATTATTTTAGGAGCCAGGGCTGAGACAGAGGGGCTTTGAAAGCCTTGCCAGGAGCTCTTCAAAGAGAAGAGGAAAAAGCCGTCGGGTTTCTGGAGCCTGTGCAGCTTCCGCTTTGGGTTTGGGTGCGAGCTCGGCCTGTTGACGGCGACTAGAAGACAGAAACAATGTATGTTTCACAGCCACGATGAGTCTCATAAAGACAGTTTATGTCTAATAGAGTTGTGAAGAGGGAGTGGTCGCTGGTAAGTGTTATTCCCGCTCTGCATTCTTGTCAAAATGTTTTCGTTAAATATCCTCAGAGTTACTGAACACAGAAAAACAGGACTCTCACAGATGATGCAACCAGTTTTAAAGTGACAGTACACCCCCAAATCAATTACAGTACCCATGAGCCTCAGCCAACATTGTCATGGAGAAGGAGCTAATCAGAAGCGCAAATTAAAGTGGTGGCCACTGGAACCACTTTGTCGTTATAGTTGACAACAAAACAGATACATAGTTGTCAATACACAATGTGAGTCAGGCGCCAATATGAGTCGCACATGTGCAAAAAGGTCCACCATTGTGGACAACTACCTACAGTTCCTGAATTCACCCACAATTTAAAAGTGAAGCTTTAAGGCTAGACACTGTTATCTTTAGCTTCCGTCTACTGTCAGTGGGGCAGTTAATAGAATTTAAACCTCTGAGATTGTATGTTTCTTACTGAAATGCACCTTGGGAGTTGTGGTTAGCATCTACCTTGAAGTTTTTTTTGTACACAAGCAGTACTTTTAACTTTTTATCACAGAACCAGATATTTTCTGATGCAGTTCTAAATCATATTTCAGCGATAAATTCACAGACAACGCAGATTTTACCTCTGATGTCTTTTTGAATAAGATCATTTATTACCAGAATTCTTTAAGGGTACAGTGTGTGGGGTTTAGTGGCATCTAAAGATGAGGCTGCAGAACTGAAACCTTTCCCATGCGACAAGTTGACAGAAAACTATGGTGGCTGACGCAAAAACACACATGGCCCTATCTAAAGTCAGTCCATGGAAGAGGACACAACAATACTTGTTTTTCAGGCGATTATCAACAAAGAAAACATAGTTATGAATGTTATATACAATTTCTGCCAATAGAGGCCACTAAATCCTACACACTGGACCTTTAACCTGATTATCTTTACATAAAAATCGATCCGAAGCAACATAATGCCCCTTTTTTCAATGACATCACACCACTAACATCCAGCTCTGTCTCCTCAGTCAGTCCCTTAATTCCATTTGACACAAGCACACACCCCTTTCCACCTCTACACAAAAACACTTAACACTGCAGCACAAGCCGTGACAAAAAGGACTCGGCCTGTAAAGTAAAAACACAAGGTGTGTTTTACTCCCTCCGGCACATGCTGATTATACACTCTGCACTAATGCAATGATTATCCACACTCTATCCAATTTCCTCTTGTGAGTGTGTGTGTGTACATGCATGCATATACATACATGTGTGTGCTGCCTGTAAACCACAGACCGCACACAGCACACACAGATGACATCACCTTGCATGATTAGGCTGTTAACGCAATGTTAAACACAACAGATGGCTGCAGAGAGGCTGGTTTATAATTCTTGTTAGAGATAAAGAGCTTTAAGGTAAGAAAAGCATCACATATGGAATCAAAGAGGAAGAGGAGATTTAAAATATAATGACTTTTATCTTGTTTTCTTTGTTCAGATGTGGTGACATCATCTTTGAGGTCTCTCTGTATGATGACAGACAGGTGTATTAAGTGCTCTTTAATGTGGATAGGAGGGTAATTTCTCTGAACTGGATAAGTGCCAAGTCTCTCTCAGACATGATGACAGACATAATAGGCAAAGAGGTTTCATGTGAGATCACAAACACACACATACAGACACACTCATTCCCCTCCTTTCAGGACTGTATATGCGCTGTAACCTCGCTAATGTTCGCCAAATTGTGTTATGGTGTCTAAAAGACGAAGAGGCATCATCTTTCCTGTCCAGCCTCTGAACCTGTGAACCCACAGTGATAAAGATTCCCACTAAGTGTCACAGGCTATTGGCCCCAAGGAATCTAATGGTTCTGCAGTAACAAGGCCATAACGTCTCCTATAATGTGCCTAACCAACCTGAGAAGAGGATAAGTGTTTACATGATCTGGGAAGTGCGTGACCGCCATTAAACTGCCTGAATTGAGCTACGTCGATACTTAAAATGCTGTTTAAGTTTCGACACACTGCATTTTCAGATGTTCTTTTTAAAGGTCAGCTCACCCTGAAATAGAAATATACACATCCCTGAGGTTTCTGCCTCCATCCCAATACAGTAGAGGTGGACGGAAAATCTTTTCTGGTGCTTAAAAGTTACATTTAAATAATTCAGCATCTCTTTTTATAAAGTGTCAACGGTTTTCATGGGGACTATTTCTGCGGTGGAAAGTAGTTCCAGTGGAAACCAGACAGGGAGGTCTGTGGCTGGATTCCACTGGAGGTAAGTGAGAAAAAAAGTGTTTTTGTGTCATTTGGATGATCCATCCCTTTAAAATCTGCTGTCCTTAAAAATAACACATCAGTTCTGTTCTGTCTGCTCCTACCTTAATGATGGTTTGGCCAACAATAAAATGACTGATGCAACAAGGATGGCCATTGTCATGGTCTTGGGATCAAAACAGCTTGGGATAAAATTCTGACAGTGTCAGAAATTTGGGATGACCATCTCACTGTGTGACTGCTGTTACCATCTACGTCTACTAACCAAGCAATAGAAATGCAGCATGAAATGATGCACTGATCAGCTAAATGCTAGTAGATGCTAATAAAGCCACTTTGAGCTCTCGCTGCAAATTGTCATGCTAAAGTGGCCTCTTTTCTCCAGCTACGATCGCATCCACATTCTCCTCCTCCTCCTCGTCTTCAGACTTTATCAACACACACAAATGCCTGGAAGAGCTCAATTTTACGCCTGTACAACAGACCATGTATTTTGCATAATGTATGCCATTAAGTGACCATTTACGTTTAATGCTTAAGCCCAGTTCAGACTAAAGGTTTGGGACAAGACGAAACTGTTTTAGCACGTTACAGGGAAAAGTTGCAGCGGTATGAAATGGCCGTCTGATGGTGTCACCTGCAACTCAGCTGGTCAAATCACCACCAGCTTATTTCAGAACATGTTTAACCAGCCAATCAGCTCGTAGTGAAGTCCACTGGTCAAGTCAAACTGACCACAGGCGCCACATTCGCTTGATGCAGCAGGTGCTCCATCCCCATCAAGCCCTCTGTTTCTGTCCTCACAGTGTGCTGGCCTCAGATGACGGGTCACTGCTGCTTGCTGTATGTGCTCATGCCCCCTCCATACACACATTCTTGTTGTGTGATTAATTGGTGCTGATTATTTGTATTATTGTGGCATATTTATTATGCATCATTTTGTTTTTCACCATTTCATCACCACTTCAAATGCAACTGTAGCCATTATCTCACCATCACTATCCTCATTCATATTTTAAGAAGCTACAAATTATATTCAAACACATAATAGGCCTAAAAAGCTGCAAATCAGAACAAAAGTTGCTGCATAGACATGATACATCATCTCATCTAGTTGCATTGGTGTGATTCACCAGGTTTTTAAAGCATTGCAGAACGGTGCATTGCAAGTAGCTGCCTGTTTCAACTCGTCTCATCACTAATCTTTGGTCTGAACTGGGCTTTAGTTTACGCCACACGACTATAGCCCTTATTTTCCGCTTGCAACGTTTTTTGGAGCTCCTTGACAAAGGCCCTAGATCAGAGGCAAATTGGCTATGTATAAAAAGTTCAAAATTGTAGATGCTCCCCAGATAGCTAGCATACTAAATATCTGGACTTGGTAAACTACAGCCAGTGAAAGTGTAAAACACGGGTTGAGGACAGAAACAAGCAGAGCTGTGGAGCTCTCCAAGGCGTGTGTATGTGTTTGAAAGGGAGACAGACAAAGTGACAAAGAGAGGGGAAGAGAGGGTGGACTATTGTATGCAATCTTTCTGTAAGTAATTAGCCTAATAACTTACTCGGAACTTGGTCGTTTTTAGACTTTGATATTTTCCAATCAGTCTCCCACCCTCCCGCCAATGCTGGGTTGTGGTTCGACCCACCCATAACATGACATACTCATCCAGTCAGTTATGTAGTGTGAAAACCACAATGACTTCAAGAATCCTCATTACAACACAGCAAGTTGTGTAATGTGAACTGCGATCTGACAACTGTGAAAGTCGTTCAGTGTGAACTTAGGAAAAGCTTTTTGCTAAGTGATCAAACATGTCAGTTCAGTTTGAAAAATCAGAGGAGCAAACAAGTATTCATACCCATAGTTGTGTGAATACGAACCTCTCCAACATAAACTTTGGACAGATGGACAGAATAATGGATGGACGTCAGAGGCAGCTATTAAAAAAGTGGTTTTCCTCAGAGTGAATGATCTCTGGGGCAATGAGGTTGTCAAAGTGAAGTCACAGCACTAGTGGAGGGGAGGGAGGAAGAAGAAGGAGGAGGGGGAAAAAGAGGGTACAAAGGCAGCTCCAGACGCCTGCCCCTGGGAGATGGATCACAGATGTCTGACCCAGGGCAGCTCCAGTTAATTGTGAAACAAAAGCTTTACCTTCTCTTTCCCTCTGTCTGTCTTTTATTTTCTACCCTTTGCTCTCCTTTCTCTTTATCCTATCTTAAATGTTGTTGTCCTTCATGCCTGCTCTCTGTCTCCTTACACTATTATTACACTGCCCTCTGTGATTCACTTTTCTTGTGCCTGTGTTTACTCTCCCTTCTCCATGCAGCAAAGGACGGCGTCATCCCCGCTGTCCTCAGATGTGCAAATACCACTTAACTGTTGAGGACCGCCCCAGAATGACAACAGCAAACAAACAAATGCCTCATTCCCAGCAAGTATGCATGATTTATAATGACAATTCAAAGCACAGGACAATCAAATACAGACAGCTGGAAAGAAACATAAAACAACAGCTCTCACTTTTACTTGCTGAGGCGTCACAACTACAGTGAACTCTTGTTGCAAAGATGCTTTTCTGGCAAAATAAATTTAATTTAGACAGCGGAGAGGGTAAGAGTTCAATGTAGGAGGGAGAGCTGACTCTGAGCTGAACCTGAAACTGTGTTTATTTAACCAGAGCCATGTCGGTGCTGATCATACCTGAGATTGAATCAAACAGGATGCATCTGTTGACAAGCCTGTGGCTGGGAAAACTAGCCTGGCAAATACCGGTTAAATTCAATTAAGCCTGTTCATATCAGCTTGGTACAATGGCTGGAGCTTTAGGGTGTATTACACGATCTTGCTTAAAATCATGTCTGATAATCTGAGCCTTTCAAGTGGTACAAAATATCTTGATTTACCCATAAAACGTTGGGGAAAAGCTGTTACAAGAGGCTCCTTTTTTGTTCTAAAGCTTGTGTGTGGTCCCACAGGTGCTGTAACATTATTCCATCCCAGACTAGTGGAGTGATCACATTCACCTGGAGAGTCCTTACACAACAAATCACAAATTCACAGCTGCACAGACCATTAGGCATACCCTTCCTCATTAACTACAGTGAAGTGGAGACATTCAGTCATAAGTTCCCTGTGTTTTACACAAAATTTAACACAAGAGTTTAACACTAAACCCTTTGTTCTGTCTTGCTCTTGATTTAATTTACTCCAGCCAAACTCATTAGCCAGCCCGAGATATCACTGCAGTGGCCAAACACACTGGTTAGTCCTCATCTTAAAGGGTTTTTCTCTCATAACATTAAAAGTGAAAACATTCTGTTTGTAAGCTAATAAGTTTGCTAAGCAGCCAGGGTTAAGTTAACAAAACAAGTCTGATCTAACATTTTCTTTATAATACTTAATAATACTCTACATTGTAATACAAGGGCAATGCAGTCTCTTTATTTAACCTACAGTACAGTTGTTCATCTTAAAAAAAGATTGCCAACTTGTCCAGATGCCAGAGGTGGAAAAAGCAATGACACACTGCACTCAAAAGTACTTGTGTAAAAACTTAATTTAGTAAAAGTAACTAGAATTATCGCCTTGTGGTTGAATGCCTCCACCAACCAGTCAAGTAATAGTTTACATCTATGTCTGTCCAAACTCATATGTAGCCATGACAGTTGACAATGCTTCAAATATGGATATTGCCATGAAGAAACTATAAATTCTGAAATATGGAGGCTTCACACACATCTTCCACCTGGCAGCACAGAAGATTGATATAATCAGCACAGTTTGAAGATTAGATTAGAGGTATGACAAGGACTAACCAGAAAAGTGTTTCTGCAGAACATTATAATGTCACAGTAAAGCTGCCCTTTGACCTTTTGGATATAAAATGCCTTACTTCATCATTTTATTCTATTAGACATGTGTGTGAAATTTTGTCATCATTAGCATATGAATCTTGTAGTTTTGGCCAAAAACGTGTTTTGTGATGTCACAGTGACCTTTTACTTTTGACCACCAAAATCTAAACAGTTCATTGTTGAGGTCAAGAATGTTTGTGCCAAATCTGAGGAAATTCCTTTCAGATGCATATATCGCATTTACGAGGATAGACAAACAGACAACCCAAGAAGTGTGGTGTGGAGGCATAAAAAGTTGGTCAATAAAAATGTAATCGAACTAAATGTTACTGCATTACATTTTAGGCTACAAATGAAATTGCATTAATGTCAACACACGAGTGAAACAACATCAACAACATGACCCCTTATGTCAAAACAGTAAAACAGTAAATTCCATTTCTATAGACAACATTTTGCAGCCTGAAAATACAGCTGATGATCAATCAGTTTAGCTTCACTAGAACTGACAAGAAAAGAGACAAAACTCTCAGAAATTAAATAACCTGACACTTCTTATGGAGCCAACTGCAGAATAAAATCATCACTAAGACAGACAGCTTAGTTTTAGCGTCAGTCTATCAGCACAGTATCAGCCAGAAAGTTCAAATTAAGACACATTGCACAAGATTTCATCTTAAAATGAATCAGCTGGAAACGTTAAAAAAAAAATCAATGTTTTAACCCAAAACATTGAACTAACATTAATTGGCTAGTTTGCTACAACTCATTTCATCTGGCAAAAGCCATGGTTGCCGCCTAGGAATCGGCAGCCTGCTTTTCTCTTTCTCTGTCTGAAATTAAGGAAGCATTTTCTGAAAAAAAAAAGAAAGAAAAACAAACAGACAGAAAATCATAAATTGACATTATCATTGCATACGGCATACTGTTTGCGAAAGGAAAGCCTGACAGGCATAGAAACAGTTACTAACAGGGGCAAACGGTCAACTACTGTGAATACAGTTAGTAATGTGAGCAGGATTAGGTCAAACCAGTGACCTGCTTTATACTGTATTTAGCATGAGTCACCTCTATTAAAACTGGGCCTGCCAAGGCAGGATGCAGAGAAACACAGAGAGAACGTTATAACCGTTGGTCCTGCTGCTGTGCTCTCTGGCTACCAGTGGTACAGTGGTGATAATGACCAGTGACAGCCTGCCAGTCCAAACTAAAATAGGGTTTCCATGGTGCTGGTGAAACTAGGACCCAAACACTGGGAATACGACCTTTGTGCAGAGAATTTACAGTAAAACTCAGTGAAAATGAAAGGACTCAGATGGAAAGCTTGCCCAGTATGACAAGGGGATTTTCTTTGAGCAAACAGAGCTATACTCCAGATGAAACTACAGTAAACTGATTGAATTTTTCCCCTGAACAACAATGGGAGTTGGTCAGTGGATTGATTTTATGCCCAAGAAATGTTGCCAGATTGGGCATTTTTCCACCTAGTTGGGTGGCTTTAAGATGGATTATGTCTTTTAAAAATTAGCTTGGATGAGTTGACAAAAATGTTTGCCTTATTTGTCATAATGCAGACTAGAACTGAGCGATATGGAGAAAATAAAATATTATATTTTCTGACAAATACCACAATATCAATATTGCCACAATATTGTAGGGTTGACTATTGGTGCTTTCACACAATATTAATGTAATATAAGATCTTTGATAAATAATCATCAGTGAATGTGAATATAAGTGGGTAAAGATTAATCATAGAACAGGACATTACATAACTACAGAAAATACATAACTTAACTGTAATACAGCCTATAAAACCAGGAAAAGACGACACTTGTGATATCACCATATTCATATCTAAGACAATATCTAGTCTCATATCATGATATCCATAATATTGATACATTGCCGTGTGCCGTCTGCCATTGCAGACATTTTTCCTTTTTTCAATATTCATGTTCTCTTTGGAAAATAATGATGCTATTAAACCAACCTGGCAACAGTGCAGTAGCTAGAATGCCACTTGACTTGACTGGACAACCACTAGTGGCGTGCCCAGCCAGCTTTTAGCTGGTCAGACCAGCTATTAGCAACGTGGCATAGGATCACGGGAATATCTGTGGTAATAACCTACACATTCATGAATTTGGGTACATTTTATGAACCAAAAAATATAAGGTTACTGTTTATTGGTGCTCCCCGCCGCCTTTGCCAGGCAACCGTGGTGAACAGGGTTTCAGAGAGCAGGGTTGAGAGCTGACAGGCGGGCAGGTGTCAGATCTGAACAGTGCAAGATATTGATACATCACTGTCAGAATGATAATAACATTTAAAACGCAAGAAGTTGGGGTTTCTGAGACAGGAGAAATACTTTCAAAATACTAATGTTTAAGTATACAAAAAGGCCAAAATACACAGAGCTAGGCCATCACCCCACCTAGTGGAAAAGTCACGCCAAGCCACTGGATTTAAAAAACAAGATACAACATGTTAATTAAGCCCCTGTCTCACTGGACCAAAAACACACCAACACCTGAATTTTGTATTTAATAGGAGAGATTACAATCGGCATTCACACCCAAAAATGATTCTGCAGAAGTCACAGGTACTTATCAGCTCAGGCTTCGAAAAGCAATCGATATGCGACACCTAATTTTAGCCCCTTTACCGGCGAGATGACACGCCATCACAAGATAACGTCCATCTCTGCCCAAGCAGGGTTCAAACATCTTTCCAAATTTGAAAGAGTGACTGAATAAGCAACATATATATATAAACAAGTAACCACTGTAACATTTTCGCAGGCCTCCATGCTGCTTTCTTTTGTTTACTAACCTGTTTTTTATGCCTGTCTATGACATTGAAAGTGACACACAAAAACAGCAAGGAATACTTATCTTAAGCAGAGCCGTGTACACAGCTCTGGTCTACTGGCAATAGGAAAGGAGTCTATTGCCTATTTTTAGCAGGTTTTCTCATGTTTTAAAAAACCCACATAAACACACTTATTTTGGTGAAAAAAAGGGATGTCAGTCAGCTTTAGCAGTGCTTTAACCAATGAACAGGGTTTTTGCTAGCTAATCTAAACACCCACTGGCTTTGTAATTGGCATACAGACCTAAGAGTATTGATCTTTTGGCAAGAAAGTGAATAAGAATATTCCCAACATGGAAAACTATTCATTTAATCCAGAAAAAAAACAATTTGATAGTAAAAATAATAAAAGTTGTTTGAATAGGCAATACATTCATAGACTCCATGTCTTTGTTTTCTTTCACTAATACTAACTGAGAACCAGCTGGAACATGAAAGCAAAGTATGACATTCAGTGGTGACACAAACACAATGTACAATGTAGTGTAATCTCGTTCATACAGCTTAAAGTCTTTTCCATGACCTAAGCCACACTGAACATATGATACCGCCTTATCGCACATTACACACAGACTGCCTATTGTGGTGGGTCATAACCTTTCATCATTAGCATACAGCTGTGAGGCTGAGGTCCCTGAGTGACTCCAGCTCCAGCTTAATCAATATTCAAACATGTCTGACACAACATAAGCTGGTTAAAAAAAAAAAGGCAGGATAGATGGCAGAGAGGAAAACAGGAGATGTAACGCTGACAAAGAGACATAAACTGAAGTGAACACAACAAGCAGAGTTTAATGAGCCTGCAGTTGCTTAGGGATTAGATAAAGTGCTGGAGGCCATGCAGCTGCAAAATCCACCGTCCGTCTGCCGTGCATTCCCCTGAGACTGACCCCCAGCTCGCCACAAAGGAACAAAACCCACTGCAGATTCTTTCTCCTCATTTCACCCGACAGGAGGGTCCTGCCTCCCCCCTCTCTGCCCTCCACAAGTCATTCTTTGGATGTCTCTTTCTTTCTATGGGGTGGTGGGGGTATGTTGCACACAAGCCTACCTCCAATTGACAGAGGGGACAAGTGTAGGGTGAGGGCTTTGTTATTATGTCGACCCCACCCTGCTGGTTTCCCAGTAAACAGCAGGCTGTAGAGCCGCTGGAGGTAGATGTACCCCTAGGAGAGGCTCATCTCAGAGAGCCGCAGGGGGGCCTCGAGAACAGGGTGGGATTCGGAGAAAACGGGGAGTTGGGAATAGTATGGGAGAGGAGAGAGAAGGGTGATTAGCTCTAGCACTGCCTAATCTAATCAGTGTGCATGACTGCCCCACAGTGTAGCATGTAGGGGGGAGACATACGACGATAGTAAGAAAATTTCGTCAAGTGTGGGCTATGGAGGGTTGGGAGAGTTAAGACAGTTGTTTCAGAACAGGAGGCCACATGTGAAAGGTCATGAAGTAAATGCTGCTGAACACTGTCACATTTCACATGGATGTGACATGCTTGAGCTCTTGGTTTGCTATCTGATGTAAAACAGCAATAACACACAGCAACTCACCTGCAATTGATTAAAAAGTTAGCAAAACCCAATGGCCCTGATCAAGGCCACAAGCCGAAATCCATTGGTCTTACATTTAATTGTTCTTTATACTACTACTAATACTTTAGGTTTAGATCTCTTTAAACTTCCTCCCCTCTACATGCACCTTGGGGGTAGGTTTAAGTTGTGCCAGAAGCCCCCTCCCTGCCTGAAGTTACCAAAACCGACATTATGACTCCCTATCTGACCTAATTTCAGTCATGTGGATATGTTCGATACATTCACTCCATACAGTCTGTGGAGAGGTGACACCTGTTCAAATTCAGAATGAACAATGTGTAAGCACAACATGCACAACATTTTAAAAAACGGTACAATACACTGTCCATCTGACTTATGACATGCCCTGTTGCCAGCTTTTCTTGGCTTACAGAAAATTGAGAAAACTAGAGACACGCTGGATGGTTGATCATAACACCAAAACATCCGAGAAGTACTGTGTAGAAGAATTGGGTTTGAAAAAAGCCTGGATAGATCTGGGTCAGAATACCAAGATCGAGATCTTGGTATTGACCAAGCCGCAACATACAGGTCTGAAAAGTAAAGCCAATGTGAAAGTTCCTTAAACCTGCATTTTTTTTCTAATGGCCAGCGGGGGGAACTCCACTAAATGCAAAAAGGAGTCAAATTGTATAGAACTCTATGAGAAAAACAGGCTGTTTTTGGGATTGTTGCGCCTGATTTTAAGGCAGCTTTTCTTAATAATTGTAATACATGTTGCAATGTTTTTATGTTTTTTTTACAATGAAATTGTGAAAATTGTAAAAACAGTTGTGAAGCTCTCTCCTATTCAGCATTCAATGTTTCCCACATAATTTGAATCTATTTGTGAGTGTATGGGGGTGCTGATCACAGATAATGAGCTGTTGCTGCCATTGAACGCAGCACTGAAGACCCATCTCTTCGAGCCTCTTTCCCCCAGCGCTCTCTGCCTATTTAACATGAGCTAACACAGCAAACGTGATCTCATCCCAATTCGGTAATATTTTGTAACTTGAGCAAAAGCTCTGCAGCACCAAAATGGCTTGACTTTGCCATCCAATCTGTTAATAAACACTGGGTAATATTAGTTGTGTAATGCTAATAGTTAGCCCTGTCACTGTGTGTGTGTGTGTGTGACTCTGTCCCAGGCACAGAGCTCTGGTCCTGCAGCAGTACTCTCACGATTAAACACAGGCTACAATGAAACGAGATTTCACCTGTTTTAAATAGCCAAATCTGCGGGAAGGTTGCCCTGATTGGATAGTTCCAAGGTCATGTACAGTTCACGGGGATTGGCTGAATTTGCATTACCTGGACTGGAAAATGACCCTACTTCTCACTTGATTTACTGCGTCAGTTAATATTTCCTAAGGAGTTTGTGGTCTCAATCCCCAGTTTAAAGTCTTCCTCAATATAGTATGATGTTCATTTTATAAGTTATGGTCCCATTTAGAGTAGAATAGACAATAAAGCAGGTATGCTTTACAGCATGGCTACCTAGTGACCGACAAGTCGCTACCAAGGTGAGCTGGACCTGCAGCAGAAATGCATGCAGAAATGCATCGTTGACATTGCATCGTTCAGATCCACCCTCTCGTCCAAATATGGTCACGAAAATGGCAACGACCAAAATGCAACACTCGACTTTAAAACAGGAGTTCATACACCAGTGGGTGACATCACAATGGCTATGTCCATTATTTTTATACAGTATGGTTAGCATATTACTGTTAGCTTGATGCTCAAACAAGATGAATTCTACAATACAGTTTACATTATAACTGGCTTCGTAAGTTATGTTCAAACCAGCTCAAGTGCAACACATTACTTCCACTTAGTTCAAGCGTGATTTTTAAGTCACAGCCCTCAGGCAGACAACAGTGGAAAATGTCAGAAAACAAAGCCTCCTGGACGCCTTTCTTTTCCTCTATATGTGCAGACTGTGACACAGACTTTTCCAGTAGAAACAGCCCATCTCTGAAGCTGTCCTATTAAAAAAAAAAGAAGCAAACTCGGACATACGGCTGCTTTTAATTCAGCCAGAAATACTCCTTTTAGAGGCTTGGAACAGAAAACCTTATAACGTAATGTGACCTAGTTAAGATTTGTCTGAATTTTTAAGACTGTCTTCCTCGTATTACGTCAATTATATAGCCAAATAAACAATCTTTAGGGCAACAAGGCGTATATTAAAAAAAACCTCAGTGATGTTTGTTTCATTAGGGCACTTCCTTGATGCTCCTGTTGAAAGTTTTATTGACCGCACTTGTTGAGAAACAAAAGAACACTGTGGGTGAAATAATGACCTCCCCCCCAAAAAGGGCTGATCGTCAAAAACAGATGTTGCTGGAAAAGTGAATATTCAAACTCCATGTACAAGTGCAACAGTAGTCTGAGGAAATTCGATGCAAATAAACCAGCCTTGTTATCAGGACCATCTACACTGGAGGATATCCACAGCGGGGCTTTGCTGTAACAAACTGTTTTCCAGATGTTAGTCCCAGCCGGCCGGAGTCATCTGGTTTAACCTCTGACACAGAAGCAGCCGTTCAATTAGTGGATTTCACACTCTGGTCATGGTGACTCCACAGTCCTGGCTTTGGTTTCAAGCACACACTGATAGTGCTCAGGTCTGATTTCCATCAGCAGCGAAATTTACACTCATAGACGCATAAAAGTAAAGTGTTTATTTAGGATCCAAATGCATGGAGAAGATGTAGATCAAATCCTCATCTGAAAATAGTCCTCATACCAGGAAACATACTGACCCCATCCCATAAACTCCAGCCAGCATCCTGGATTAATGACAAAAACACTGCCATCAAAGCTCAAGAAAAGCACGAAAGGCAGATGATGTGGTCTGCATGAATGGCATAGCAGTTAAACTTTTGTTTAGTTTTTGTATCATGCATTAAAAGTATCTTCTGCACTGGGCAAAAAAGAGGCTGGTAGTATTTTATTTCCATGCTTTGAAAGTTTACCATTCTGTTTAGGGAAGGAGTTTCCAAAGCATCTGTGCTGCCATGCTGCCAAGAGACAGACACGCGTGTATTTTTTGCTTTTCTTGTGGCCTGAATGGAGGGTCGTAATAAATGAAGCCCAGGCCTTTTTTTTTTTAATGGGCCAAACACGGAGCCCTGAGGGACCACGTGCACTGGCACATAAGCTCAAACCACCAGCAATCCCTGACAGTGGACTCCAGCAAACCGCCATCTTTAATGCTAGTCACTCATTCAGTGATGACCTAAGCATCATTAAACATCTAAAGCTCAGTTGCGTGCCTTTAAAATAAAAAGAGAAGTTACAAAGAAATGGCTCAAGCTAATTACAGAATATAGACTCATGACCGAGACCACACAGTGGCTGCACTGCTGCAACTTTGCAGCAGATAATAAAGTAAAAATCATGATTAAAAACTACAAAAGCTATAGTGTTAATCGAGTAGCAGAGGGAGCAAAATCCACGTGGAAAAAGACGGTTCATATGGCTCTGATCTTTCCTACCACAATGAATCAGTGACTGAGGTTTGGAACAAAAACACTACATCCCTCATGAACCCTGTGTCTATTAAAACACTGCAATAAAGAGCATCACACGTGGAAAAAAAATCACTGCTTGTTGGGAAAAAGCAAAGTAGGGCTTTCCTTATGCAAAACACACAACAATGTTCCTGACTTTGGTTACACTGTAGTCCAAATACCACATATATATTTAAAACAAGTCTCTGCAATGGAAGCAAATACGAGACCAACTATTAAATGTTAACAGGCACTGAATACTTAAAGGCGCTGTATGCAACATTCAGAGCATTAATATAGCAGTAAACAACTATTAACTACGTAAGGATATAGTGGAGTAATGGCATCCTGAGCGTCCCTCTGTGTGTGTTGTAATCCGAGCTTCTCTGTGGGTTGTTGTGGTAGTCGTGTCGGCCGCAAACGCATGCTAGTTCATTTGAGGACTTGTCCACACATATAGGAGTATATTTGAAAACATTACTTTCTAACAGTGTTTTGGCCTTTTGTCCACATGAATACTGCATTTTAGGTCACTGATTACTGACCTTTTGTAAAAATCCATCCAGGGTGAAGATTTTCAGGAGCTTTGTTTTTAAGTGTTGACGTGTAGACAGGGAAAACAAAGTTTCTGGCATGACACATCAGTGTATGCGCTGTTATCTCCTTTGTGAGGCATCACAAATGAGGCGACATTTCATGCAATGGCAGGTCCATCTGGACTAGGCTTGAGTCCTTGTGAGAGTGTCTCCCTTGCTAGCTCATCGCCGCTGCCCTCCACCTTATATGGTGGTTACGGTTGATATCAGAAGAGCACCATCGCACAGTAGTAGTGCTCACCTTCTGGTTTCTCCCAAGGTAAGGCTCTGACATCACTGTTTCTGTTGTTAGTGCTGCTTATTGAGTTAGCATCATTAGGTCCTAGTTGACAGCTCAGCCACCTCCATGTTGAGAACCATGTGCAGACAATCCCACCCAAGACTCTGAATCATATGCAGCTAATATCACATACAGCTTCTTTGATATTTATATTTAATGCCACTGAAGTCATGACATTGAAATCTTTAACTTTGAAAAGACTTGTATCCAAATGTACGTGTTCTGAATTTACATCTTAGTACATAAAAACTGAAATGTTTTTATTTGCGACTTCAAAAGCTGAATTTGAATTTACAAAAATTCAAGTTTCAGAATGTAAAAACGGACTCAGGTTGCTCAGTTTGATTGATCAAATCAGATCCAAAAAAGTCAAGTTGGAATTTATCAATTAGCAACATCCAGGCAACCAAGGAAAAGAAAGGCATACAAGAATGGGTATGTGCAACCAACTGCACCTGAACAGCACAAACTGAACAACTCATCTGAGCCGTTTGTTCTCCCAGGTGGGCCTCTCTGGGTTTCAATTTTCGAGCCTCTGTCTTTGACCACATGACTGACAGACCATGCTCTAAAAAGTTAAAGTCAAGTTGGTTCTATTGTATTCTGGCTCAATTGCCTACGCCCTCCCAGGGTAATTCAGATGTTGCTACTTAAAATATGTTAACCTAAATTTTTGGATCTGACTTAGAGCAATCAAATTTAAGCAACCTGAATCTATTTCATGATATTCTGAAACTTAAGTGAACATTGAAAAAACATCTACTTCTGAAATTGCAAATCAAGAAATCCTGTCTCTTATTTGCTTCCATACTCCGCCCTCAGGAGCTCTTTGTCTTCCACACACAAACACTGGTTTACAGGTAGGACCTGTTCTCAGGTTTACTGTTGAAACACAACACGGCAAAACAAGACAAGAATCTGTGTCGCACTTTGTCAAGACCACTGACAGGGTTTCTCTTGAAGTCACAATAGCAGGGCAACCTTAGACCTTCAATATGTATATAACAGTGCCAGGATCAGGTGTTTGGGGTTAATGAGGCTTTTGATGGGGCGTTCATGGAAAATTAAACTTGGCTGCACATAGAGCTGAGACACTTAGCTGATTAATTGATTCACTTGAGTCAAAAATACAAATCCCAACTCCTCAATGTGAGAATGTGTTGCTTTTCTTGGTCTTAATTGACAGTTAAAGAAATATATTTGCATTTTTGACTGTGAGTTAGACAAAACAAGACTTTTGAAAGCATTATCTTGAGCTTTGCGGACTTTATAATGAACTTTTTAAAACATTTATAGACTAAACAAGGCAATTTCCATCTTTAATAAAACATCTTACTGAATGACAATAGACATTGTATTATAAAAACGATGAGTGAAAGGAAGTAAACTGGTGTCAAGATGGGGTTTTTGGCATAAAACTGCTGCAACTAATGAGTATTTCCATCAAAGTTGCAACATTTAGTTGATTAATCGATTTGAAAGTGATCAGCACTATTTCTGATGATTGATGTAAGTCACTTTACAGGTAAAAATCCAAACATAATCTTGTTTAAGCTTCTCAGACGCTTTGCTTTGTCTTAATTAATCAAATTAAAAATAATTAAAATGGACTATTTGGGTATTTTATTGACTCTGAACATGCTTGAGTCCAACCTCTCCCAGTATTTTTGCTACACCGTGCATTGTCAGGTTAATACAGATGTCGCATATGAATTAAAACTGTACTAAAAGATCAAGTAAATGGCAGAAACTCTCAATGCTGAGCGTCACATATGGATCATATATTAGGGGTCAGGGTGCTGCTGCATTGCCTGGAAAAGCATCAGTCTGCTCGGCTTTTCCTGCCACGACTTTCCCCTGTACAGCAGCTCGGCTAGGAAATACACCACAACTAGAAACACTGGTGAAAGTCACATTTGTGGGTAAGGTTCTTCAACGAAGACTTGTTTCACAGACCATTATTCTCCCTGTTGCTGTCGTAGAAGTTTTAGAAGACGAGTTTTCTACTTACGTGGAACTGCTGGCGGTGCGATTTTTCCAAGCGACGACTGTGAAATCCTACGGGTTTAAGCAGCTTTTTGGGTCTTCCTGTGCAGTTGAAGTTGTCGGGTTTGATCCTGAATTGATTTTTCTTCCTCAGGGTCTCTTCTTCATCCTCCACGTTTTCTCCGGCAACCACAGAAGAATGAATGGTTCCGTCCGCCTCTTCTGGCCCAGACAGACTACCGTTAGGATGGGAGTGACTGACCCCGTTAGCTCCCTCCCCCCATCCACCAATCACTGCTGCTCATACTGGACTAAGGAGACTGTATTATGTGTTAAATGTCACTGTAAGGGATCAAATAATATGTGAATGACCAGTGCTGTATTGTTGAAGGTTGAAAAATGTGTTTGTTTTTATTTTCAGATGAAAAAAATACATTAAAAGCTGCATGAAACCAGTATTTCTCAAATTACAGTGGGAAATCCCTGAGTGGTTCCCATGGAACAACATGCTGGAAAGTGCTGGAAAGTTACTTAGTAGATTCACTCAAGTACAATTTTGAGATACTTGCACTACACTTAAGTATTTCCATTTTATACTTTTACTCCATTACATTTCAGAGGTAAATGTCAGCCTACTTTTTACTCCACTAGCCCACATTACATTATTTAGCCCCCTTCCCGAGAAACTATGCCACCACGGTTGGTACCATTGGATGTTTTAGGGTACTGACACACAAAGCCAACAGTCAGTCATTGGTCAATGTCAGGCTGTCGGTTGCCCTAGTTTTTTTGCGGTTTCACACACTGTTGAGGAAAGTAAACAAAGAGCTAAAGACAAGAGGGAGTGAGATCAAAACCAAGTTTCATATTAGGTACTTTTTTTTTTTTTTTTAGCCATTGAGCTCTTTAGCAGAAACTGTTCGTAATGGTTTGTGTTATTTTTTGCTAGCACAATGATCAAAGATCAGGATGTGTTGTCAATGTGCTAACTGGCTAACTAGCTTCTTGAATCTGTCCTGTTGGTTATCCAGGTGTCTTCATGACGAATACAGACTACCGCCACCTACTGGTGTGGAGAGTTATTTCCTCTCACACGGGCACAAAACATACACGCCAGTTAAATGTTAGCTGTAGTCTTTGTAGAGTGTTTAGGTGCAACTCTTTAGCTAAGATGCAGGCAATGTCACCACTAGTTCTATGATGTCAGTTTGATGTGTCCGGGCCTTTAGGCTTACTTGTTTCACAAGATACCACTATCTTCACCCTAGGTTTAAAAAGTGCGCAACCACCTCGACTTCAATGTAGGCTTCAAATTGTTTTTGCCAGGGGGAGCCAGTGAGGGATCACAGCAAGTGATAGTGTACTTCTTTCATCACTGCCCAAATCCAGTAATTTTATTTATTTTTATTTTTCACTTGAATTTTCACTTGACTTTGTTTTGCCCTTACAAGTTTTAGAATATGACACTAAAACCACCAAATAGTTGGTAATTAATCAATTTTTCAACCAATGTCAAACTTTCTCCTGATTTCAGTATCTCAGCTATGAGGATTTTTTTATACTCTAAAAGACATCATCTAGGTCTTTAGGAGCTCATGATGAGCATTTTCCCCATTTTTCCTGACACTTTATAAACCAAACAATAAATCAATAAATCCATAAAGTAATCAGCAGATTAATCGATAATGATCCTTGGCAAGCTGTAATGCACAAAATACATTACTGATTCAAATATTTCTCACTACACAGACAGTCAAAATCAAATTACTTTCTTTGAATGCATGAAATAATTCACTCATTACCAGTGAACATTTCACCATCAATGTAAAGCAGTTGTTGTCTTGCCATCTCTGATTACCTCTCATTCTGTAAAGACAAGCTATTCACACGGTATTACATGAACATTTGGGTAGTCTACATGTCACATTCTCTCTAAATCTGAGTCTTAACCTTTACTGGGAGGCTAACAGCTGAGCTACAGACTCACAGCTCACACCAGCCAATGCAGATTTCTCACATTCTGAAGGCTATACATCTATTCATATGTGCTGCACAGCAAAAAGCCACACTTAGCATTATCTCCAGACATGTGTCTATACATGCACCTGCAATCCCAGTCTCCAGTCTTTTATTCTCACCAAATTCAGTGTGAGGATGTGCAGTTAGCTCATTTGAAGAACAGGAACAATGCAAAACAACAACTTTTGTATATTCATGCAGGCTTTGCACGACAGTGAATGAGTGTGAATGGACTATTTTGAGACTGTTGTGACTAGAAGGAGAACAACTGGTGCCAGGACCTTGGTGCCCTCTTATTTGTGCTCCTCGGTCAGTCAAATGTGACTTGAATGGAGTGTAAACACAAGGGAAGTCTCATGACTTGGTCTGGGAGTTTCTGGCCAAACAACTCTGCAGTTATTGTCAATAATAACAGCCCTGATGTTATCCATCCAGTTCCTGGGATCATTGTTAACCCTGACTGACCTTTGGTTTGACAGTCAGAATGAAAATACTATTGTCTGCAATAGAAATACTGCTATTATACATAATACAATACAATCCTCCAATAAATGCAGTTTGAACTACAAGGTAAGCTTTCCAATGGACCTTAAATTCTCATTTGTTCAACTGATTAGGAACAACTGGGATGATCTGCATTTGTTTAAGATTACAGCTAACAAATTACTACTATAATCATTTACCACATATAAGGTATCAACAAGTACTTACTAGGTACTTGTAATGCAACAAATAAGTACTCTAGGTAAAGATAATCAACTTATTTTCTATGTTTTATGCTTTTTTTTAAAGTAAAGAGCATTTATTCTTTCAGCCGTTTAGTTAATTCATTTCAACTTCCACCTTTGACAGTATTACAGTTAAGTTTCCAACTTTTCTAGCAATGTATTTTGGCTCGTAGCTTCTTCACTTAATGCAATTCAGCTTCCAGTCCTGCCAGTTTCAGACTTAAGTTTCCAGTTTTTTTTTTCCAGCGCTGCACTACCATGCATTTGTGCTTTAAGATTCCTATATCTTATAGGCTCAAGGCTTTTGCAATTCCAGCTGTCAGTATTCACACGCATTTTCTGCAGGAAACACATGTTCAAGTTTATCTTCACACCATGACATACTAGAAATACACAATGAGAAATTACATTGTAAAGTCTAGGGAGAGGGATGTAGCCATGTGGCTATAAAGCAGTTATGTGTATGATTTTAAATTATGATAAAATACTGAAGAACAGCAATGTAGATTTAGGGTACCACCTATTATGTCCTGTAAAATCAGTAGATCATCAGCAATTATGTAGCTGAATACATTGTGCAACATACAGCAGAAAAGATAAAGTATAAGGAAAAATGTAGTGAGCAGCTCCTCTTGTCAGGTGTAGAAATATTTCAACAATAATTAGATGGATTGCAATGAAATTTCCTATGGAGAAATGTTCATGTTTCCCAGAGGATGAATCCGACTGACTTGATGATCCACTGACTTTTTCTCAAGCACCACCATGAGATTGAAATTTTGATCTATCAGATGGATTGCAATGAATCGCCATGAACTGCAGTCACTTCAAACTTTTAATTTGTCTGGTACTATACTTTATGAGCATATTCCTGCAAAACTAATGAGATCCCATCAGCCTCAGCCATTGATTAGTGCTTACTAGCAAATACTTGCATGCAAACACGCTAATCTAAGATGTGTTAGCATTTAGCTCAAATTGATCCTACTGGTCCACCATTTGTACCCTGTAATTAAGGAGGTTCTGTTTAGGTTTGAGGTTAGGTCCGTTTGGTAGGTTGTCTGTTTGTCAGCAGGCTTATGGAAAAACTACAGGCCAGATTTCCATGAAACTTGGTGAATGGGTGAAACATAGGTCAAGAAAGAACCCATTAAATTTTTATTAAATTGATCAACAAAGATTTTTCACTTTTGTTAACACTGCAAGATGTTTGCGAGGGCATTTAGCATTGGCTGAGAAAAAGAATATATTTACAGAGTAAGATAGTCCCTGCTCTTCTTCCCTTATACCTATTAACTCAGTATTTCATCGGTATTCGAAAGTATGTACAAAATATTTACACTGGAATTGGATTTAATCTAAAGTGTTTCTAAAGATTTCTTCAAGGTTAAGATAAGGAAAGTATACTGAGACCATGCTCAGCCAAAGACCTTTTATTGTAACATAAACCGAGAAGGAAATGATTTCTTATCTTCTGAAGCTCCTCTGTCTATAACTCTCACTCTTAAAAGTACAACATGCTTTAGATACAAGTGTTGCACCCCTGGCTATATGCAAGTCAAACAGAAACAAAATGTTAATAATATAACAATTTAAGAGTTCCAGTCTAATAATGGTTATGGTGGTTTCCCAACACTGTGAGGGGCTTTTTTTTTGTTAGGTGTGATGAGCTGTCGGATTTCCCCCCTTCGAGGCTCAAGGTTCAACGCATTCCTGGCTGCACTGGTCAGTATGATTTTAATCTGTTTTCACAGGCAGGCAGCACAGACACAATCTTGTTTGGCATTCCAGTCCCACTTCACTCTGAGACCTTCAATGTCTCCTTGTGGACATACCAGAGAGGAATCAAGGGTGGCAGTCGTCTTTGTGTGTATGTGTGTCCCACATGTGCTCACCAGTCAAACATCTGAGTCCACCCGAGCTATCATATCTTTTACACTGTCATATCTTTCAGAGCTATCACCCTGGTGGCACACATAGCTTTGTCACAGCTGAAAAAACAAAACGAGGCGACGTCAGAGCCGGCAAATCACTTTGTTGATTTAGCAGAGGCAAATCAAAAGTGTGTTTGTCACTCTGTGAGGCAGACTTCACAGGGCCGAGTCAAAGTGCAGGATTAAGTGTGAAAGACACACCAAAACCACTTTGAAAAAAGTATGAGGAGGAGACAAGTTGTGACACTCATAATGACAAGATGGAATAACTTGTCAGGAGGGGTAGTTGACCACAAACGGGGTATGAGAAGTGCAAAAGTGGTCTGCAGCCGTGCTGAGAAACTCACAGGGCCGCGGGTTGTAGATGAACGGCACTCAGTGGCAACATCTAATTAAATGAGCTATCCCATCATCTTGAAATGCAGAGTTTTGATTGTAGAGTAAACTAACAGAACAAGCGAGTGACAAATTTGTAGCCTCAGCAATGTAAGAAGCGCTTTCTCAGAAACATAAAATAATCATGTGGTATTCTGGTAGTCGCCCATTACCAAAATCCCAGTTAAGGTTCCATTTAACAGCCACTTTGGTATAAAATGGTCTCTGTCTTTTAAGCACTGTACACTTATCTCAGACAGTCACTTACTGAAGATTAGAAACCATTTATTCTTAAAAAGCAAGATAATAAAAAAGAAGTTTTTAAATTTTGAGCATGTACATGGCATCACACAGCCGCCTTGGGCGGGCCATATGGGGTGCACTGTTACTAAATAAATAATTCAGTGAAATATGACCCAAAATCTCAAAAGCCACTCATGAATTAGGCATCAAAGTTCAGCTGAGGCCGAGTTTGACCAAAAAAAAAAAAAAAATCAAAAATCAAGGTCTACTTACTGTTTTTTTTTTTTTTTTCTCAGAACTTTCAACTGTATCACAGTCTTCACCACAGGACTCACAAACTTTTAGGATCAGAACTCTAAAAAGTGCTATGGATAAAATGATAGCAACGGCTGAACTTCATCACATTCATCTCCAAGACAACTGGGCAAAAACTCTTTCTGCTGATAAAGACCATGTGTTACAGTTGAAAGCTCTTATAAAAGGTGAAGCAATTGACTTGGGTTGAGACTGATTTGTCAAACCACTCATTTACACGTTTTGAGATTTAGATAAGAAGATAAATACCACTCTCCTGTCTGTTCCTTGAATATGTAGCTAAGTTAGCTTAGCTTAGCATACAGACTAGAAACAGGGGGAAACAGCTAGCCTGACTGAGTCCAAAGGTAAGAATATCCACCTACCAGCAGCTCTAAAGCTCAGTAATGAACACATTATATATTTTTTATTTAATGTTTACAAAAAATTAAGTATAAAATGAAAGGTTAATGGGGTTAGCCACAGACAGTTGAAAGAAGCCACAGACGATAATCAGTCAATAAATGAATCAATCGATCTACAGTGTATGCAGTTATAACTTAAAAGTTTAAACATTAACAAAGTAACAACAGCAGAGCTCTCTGGGTTGACCTCAGTTTCTGGCAAGCTCAGCTAAGAGTATCTTAAAGTTAAAGTTACATGATAACGTTAAGATTGGCTGCATGATATATGAGCAAGAGGGTCCACGTTGAAGGTGCAAAAGTATGAAAAAGTAGTATGTCCTAATTGTATTTCATGCAACAATACGTACTTAGTAGGGGCAGCTGCAGCACAGTGTGAGAGTAAAAAGAAAATAAAATGGATTTGGAACGCAGCCCCAGTCCTGGCTGTAGCTTCATATTTAACATGTGTGGTATCAATCATCTTATCTAACTCAGCAAGAATGCAAGTTTTCCAAAATTATCTCTAAACTGATCAACTTGTATCTAGCTCAGTTAAATCTTATAAATATGACAATAATTAATATAATGCACACTGTAAACGTGAATATTTGTGAAACAGAATCCAAGCATGCTGTATACACTGTATATACTGTCATATCCACCTATCTCATACAAGCAACCTTTTACATTAACAATTCTATATTTTCCATATTGCACTCTGCAGCCTTGGACTTTTGTCTGACTGTTTACACACTTCATTGTGTTAGCTGTGTAGTGATTGTTTAAGCTGTATGTTTATTATGCTTTAGCTGCATGGTTATTATGCGTACGTACATTGAGAACATAAAAAAGATGTATGTATGTACACACATACTTATCCATTAAAGCTGATTGTGGTCATTCTGTTTAAAGAGCTAAAGAGCTGAGACCAAACTACAACCTGAAAGTCAACAATACAGCTTTGGCTTTATGGTGATATGTCTTCCACAGTAACAAAAAACACATTTATAAAGGAAACAGGAGTCTGAGTCATCTGACTCTATCCAGCACTACTGTTTTCCACAGTAAGCAGCATTGTTATTTGCCTTGCTCAGCTGCCAATCAATTCACATGGCAGGTTAAGGGTCACAGCTCACATTAGGACAGGGCCGCCCACTCTCTGCAGGGAGCATTTCCTGTGGTAGTCTGCATGCTGCTGCCAGTGGGAGGTCAATCACCAAGGGGCCAGAGGTCAAAGAGGGTAGATGTATTAAGGAAATTAGTTTCTCCCGCTTGGATTCTAAATATGCAAATTATACCTCTGGAAAAGATTTTTACCCTTTAGTATGTTTGTTTTCTCTGATGTGGTGACTTTAACAGATCAACAACATGGAACACAATCATTATCCACAGCAACCCACAAGATATATCACCATAACTCTATCTAAATCACTTCCGTGAGAACTGCACATTCATGAATGACTGGCATGTGAGTTATTACTGAAGCCATAACATGAGGGATGCATGAAGTGTACAAGAAATTCCTCACATTTTCAACCTCTAAACAGAAATACACTGTCCCAACTAACACATTTAGCACCTAGTCATTACCTTTAAGGCAAATAGAGGGGGGGCACAAAACCTTAAAAGACACTTAATTGCTAGCATCTAGCATCTTGTGGTGGAAGAAATCTTCAAACCTTACTTAAATAAAAGTATGTATCAGCAAAATTTACTTCAAGCCTGACAAGTTAAAGTACTCACTGTTCAGTAAAATCTTCCCCATCAGTGTTTTCCTATTCTATCTGATGTTTTTGGATTAATACTACAGCTGCATTAACGTGTACGTTGCATGTTACTGCTGTTGATGTTTAAGGTTGAGCAAATTTTAACTCCATTATTTACTGTTGGGTGGTTCAGTCTACAGCTTTGCATCATATTCTACAACATCATCATATGTTTGTAGCGTGGCTGTCCTGTGAAAACCACGTCTCTTAAAAGTCAACTTATCATGGTGTCACAAAAACAGCCCTGTTCTTAGCTTTGTGAAGATGCATTTTCTAGCTGATCCGAGAGGGTTTCTAAAGAGTTTAAGAAGAAGTAATAGATTTTTCTCAACACATAAAGGAGCCCTTCATCCTCTACTTTATCACAAGCATTGAAAATCACCATTTTTTATACATCCATGATGAGCCAGATTGTGACCAGCACAAAGTTCAAAGCCACCATCTGTGATGGTTTGGAGGTGTGTTAGTGCCCATGGCATCATGGGTAACTTGTTAATCTGTGAGGGCATCATTAATGCAGAAAGGTACACACAGGTTTTGGAGCAACATGCTACCATCCAGATGACGTCTTTTATAGGGATGTCCCTGCTTATTCCAGCAAGACAATAAGACACAAACATGCTCCTGTACCAACTTTTGTGTAATGTGTTGCAAGAATCAAATTCAGAATGAGTGTAAATTATAAGAAATAATAAAGTTCATAAGTTTAAACATTAAATATCTTGTCTTTGGACCATATTCAATCAAATATAGGTCAAAAAAGATTTGCAGTGGTTACCACTGTCGCCTCACAGCAAGAGAGTTCCTGGTTCGAACCCAGGGTGGGGGGGTTCGGATCCAGGAGGGGGAGTCCTTCCATGTGAAGTCTGCATGTTCACCACGTGTCAGCGTGTTTTTTTGTCTGGGTACTCCAGCTTCCTCCCACAGTCCAAAGACGTGCAGACTGGGGATAGGTTAATTGGTGACTCTAAATTGGCCGTAGGTGTGAATGTGAGTGTGAATGGTTGTCTGTCTCTATGTGTCAGCCCTGTGATAGTCTGGTGACCTGTCAAGGGTGTACCTTGCCTCTCGCCCAATGTTAGCTGGGACAGGCTCCAGCCCCCCGCGACCCTCAACAGGATAAGCGGTTACGGAACATGAATGAATGAAGGCATTGTCTTTTAATGTTTAAAACAGTATCCCAGCTTTTTGGGAATTGGGATTGTAATTAAAACCAAACTTATTAGAAAAAATGTGCACTTGAGCATTCATAAGCATGATGCAATCTACTTAAAATGATAGAAAACAATTATTGAATAGTTTATTTGATGTTTAATGTAAAAATTAAGAGTTTTTGACCAATACTGCAGCCGGGTGCCAGAGGGCAATCGAGATGTTTTGGCTTCACTTCACAGTCTATGGTACAAACAGCTACAAACAGCATCACTGCATTCTCGTCTCTTTATTGTGTATTTTTTTGTTTCCCGGAACAAAACACACCTCACATTTTAACTTCCTACCAGTAGGCACTTAGGAATAGTGATGTACACAATTAATTAAAAAAAAAGAAAAGTAGAGCACAGTTAATTTAAAGCATTTCTAAAACATATTTTACACCTGCAATAATCATTTTTTGGCTATTTAGCAGCAATGTAACAAGCTGTAAACATTTTTGTGATCTAGTGGCTCTCCAAATCAAACATTTCAACAGAATGTTCAGCAGACTTAGGTTGTATTCGTTCCAGCAAACAAGAAAAGCAGAGCTGAGTGAAACAAGCTGTGGAAATGTTGTATTTAAACACTGTTTTCATTTGTCATTTCAGGCAGAAAGCAGGCATCTATACAAACCACTGCTGAAGGTCCCCACCAACTCATGAGGGAAATATCTGGCTCTTCAAAGGCGAAATGTTCCTCTATGTTCAACACCAGCTACTTACTAACTTTGGTCATTTGTTATTTGGTGCTGGGCAGGTAGTGCACTGTTGGTTTATCAGAGCTTTTTCCACTAAAAACAGGTTCCTGCTGCTGATGGGAATGACGCTGATGAGAGCTGTAAGACTGAATCATAACAATAGGCTGAGAGATGCAGAGCTGAGGGGAGTCTGTTATAATTCTCTGTGGGTTTGTTAATACAAGTACCTCCCCTCACATTTATGTGATGTATGTTGACATTTTATCTATTGCCAGTATAAAAACATTGATTAATACAGCCTGAAATATCAAATCTGGCTCAAGTCAACACTGTGTGCATCTGCTCCCTCTCTTAAACACATCAGCGTGTTGCTCTTTCTTGTACACTCCTTGAAAAGCTCCAAAATGACACCATGGTGTGGTTGTTGAAATATTTTTCCCAGGTTTAAAAACAACCTCAATGTTTGACACATACAAGGAAGCCTGCAGCTTCTCAACAGTAGATAAATGAAGTGCAAATACCTGGAACAGCAGGGAGGTAAATCAGCAACATGTGTAGCGTGAGTTTACGCAATCGCTTTAACTAAACCTCCGTAAGCATCTTAGAGGTGGGACACAGGTCAATAATAATGGCAGCAGTTAATGATCAAGTCTCTACATTGAAACTAGTTGGTAACATATTAAAAATATACTTTGTTTAGGTCTGCATGATTGCATTTAGACTGTTTGGAAAATACTGTGTGATTAAACAAGCTGTCTTTTAGCTGATAAATATTAGAAGTGAATCATCATAGAGAAAAAAAAGTCTCTCTTCTTCTCTCCAGAGGAGATCCCTGCTGCTGTATTTCACAGTAAACAAAGTGTTACAACCTATATCATTGTCACTGCCATCTAAGCCCAGGGTCCCCAGGCGCCAGTGGGGCCTGGGTCACATTTGGGGTCTTCATCAGGGAAGGTTATTGGCACAGCACTTTTCTGGTATTGGTTGAGCCTGGTGAGGAGATACTCCACTACTGTGGGGAACTGAGTGGACACATCATTCCTTTCCTCTGGATCTTTTTCTATGTCAAACAGCATTACGGAGTTCAGTGGATCCACCTGGGAAGGGCTCCTCTCTGAGCTGTTGTGGCCGGGCCGCGGGAACCAAATGTCACAACCTGACGGAAACAAGTTGATGGACATAAGCAGCAGTGGTGGAAAGGACATTTATTCAAGTACAATGTTGAAGGTTTTACTCAAGTATTTTCATCTAACGCAACTTTACACCTCTACTGCACCACATTTCAGAGGGAAATCTAGTACTTTTCATTGCACTTCATTTACCTGACAGCTGTAGTTTTACATTTAATAGACAAATATTAAGCTTATAAAATAAAATGCCTTGTTAAAGATTACATCAGTGGCTCCTGGCATTTTTTGCTTGTGACTTGTGAAAAAATAGTATCTAGTTGGGGCCCTTTGTGACATTTCAGCTGTCTATGAGTTATTAGCAGTTTCACCAAAGACACATTTCCCCTCTGAACCTCTCACATGGTTTCATTTATATACAAGGTTCCCACAGTCATGAAATTCCTGGAAAAGTTGTGAAATCAGAAAAACTGTTGTCGAGGCCTGGAAATGGTTTGGAATTAACAGAATGTTTTGGAAATATTTTGAATATGCATTGTTTTGGCTATTGTTTGAAATGTGTTCATAAAAATCCCAAACAACTGTCTAATATTACGCAAAATAAGTTCCTTGTATCACTAATTCGAAATCTAGTGGCTGTTGAAATGTCGGTAGTATTACGAGATACACATAGACCTGACTGGCACTGTGGCATCCGCAAGCCACGCCCGCTTTGGGGGTAAAGATGCGCTTTTACATCAGTAGAGAAACAGGAAAACTGAAAACTTATGTCGATTCCATTTTCATCTGCTCATCCGAGGATGGGTCAGAGAGGCAGCAGGCTGAGCAAAGTACTCCATACATCCCCCTCCGCAGCAACGCTTTCTAGCACCTCCTGAGGTATCCCAAGGTGTTCCGAAGCCAGAAGAGATATGTAATCTCTCTAGCATGTTCTGGGTCTACCCCGGGGCCTCCTACCAGCTGAATGTGCCTGAAACACCTCCAGCGGGAGGCGCCCAGAAGGCATCCTGATCAGATACCTGAACCACCTCAGCTGGCGCCTTTGTTGACATGAAGGAGCTGCGGCTCTACTCCAAGCTCCCTCCAGATGTGTGAGCTCCTCACCCTATCTCTAAGGCTGAGCCCATGCCACCCTACAAAGGAAACTCAATTCACATTCTTTTGGTCACTACCCAGAGCTCATGACCATAGGTGAGGGACAGTCTGGTGTAGCACCCGCATCACTGCAGATGCTGCTTCAAAAGCTGTTGTGTAGCAGGTTAACCAAGGCTTTCACACTGAGATTTGAGGCTTTTAAGGTCAGCAAATATTCACTGTCAGTGTGGTAAATGACTACAGATGCTGGTAACAGTTAGTACTGATGGAGAGCTAACATTAGCTTGGGTGGGATGCTGCTGCATTACAGTCACACAGTACAGCAGTATCAGACATTGGTCATCGATCATCTCCAACTAAATCTCAGCCTGTAGATCAAACAGTTTGCTGTTAACAGGTGAGTTACTTACAAACAACACTTAGCCTAACTATACCTGGTGGTTTATAAAATCTACATATTTGATTGAATCACCAGGTATCATGATAATCAATATCCGTCCAGCATTGGATCACTAATCCACTTGGATGGGGGATGCCTGAAGGAATATGACGGCGATCAAACTTAATTTAGTAAGGTAATGCGAATGCTAAGGTTCAGGGAAAGTAGCAATGCAATTATCAGACATGTCCATAAAACAAACATTCGTTTAACAAGTTGCATTCACATCGACAGGGTCTTCAGTTTTCTCTCTCTCGCAAAATACTCATATGCCCATGTTTGGTCTACTGGGACATGCACCTAATGGGTGGCTGGAACATCGAACAAGTGTATTAAGTTAGCAAGCGCTAGCAGTTTGCCTATCCACAAATGACTGGGAGGTGTGTGTTTAATAATGTAATGACTGTTTGCTTATAAGCCTACCCATTTTAACTACTTAAATAAAGTCAAAGAAATGTGGTAAGATGTTATGGAAAAGTTGTGAAAAATTTTTGGAAATTCATTGGTGAAAATGTGTGGGAACCCTGCGAATAAGTGTTTGAGGCCTAAAGAGGTGAAATAATCCAATTATCCATTTCACACAAAAAAAAAAAAAAAAAAAAATACAGATTGGGAAATATAGTGTTTGTCCTACGTTATCAATTATCTCACAACCCCTGAGATTTAGTGACCCTTTGGAAGGGCCCAACCCCTCAGTTGGGGACCACTGGACTAAACTAAGTGACTATAAAGTAGTTAAACTAGATTTACCTCTGCCAGCTGTGACAGGGGCATTTTTTGATTTTCTATATAACAAGTACTTTTACTTTGGATACTTTAAGTACATCTTGCTGATAATATCTCTGTGAATTTACTTCATTTTGAATTCATTTTTTATTTTCATGTATTGGTACCTTTAATAAGGATCCTTGAATAAAAGACCTGAATATTTCCTTCACCACTGATTAGCAGAGATAAGAAGTGAATTTGTGTCTGTGCACAAGTGTGTTTGATTTTCCGCCTCCCACTTAGACTAAACATGCTATTAAGGGTGACAGAAGATACTGACCCGGGTAGCCAGTCAGCAGCTTCCAGTTTGAGGATCGAATGGCCGCGTGAATGGACACATTGAAGCCAGAGTTGGCCCAGGATCCTCTGCTGACCACCTGAGCCAAAGTTAACTGACGCTTGGTGCCAGGACCTGCGGAGAGCAGAGGACAGAGCTGATCATGGAGGTCATACATCTTTTAAAAATATGTATAAAACAAAACGCTGATTAAGACGATATTAGACCAACAGTGCATACAAAACGCCCTCTGTGGAAGTCTATGTAAACCATACGAGTTGGTAGACTGGCACCAAATATCAGTGCATACCTGGGAGTCAAGTTAAGGTGTCAAAATAAATATACCAATAAGAAAGACCTCTTTTTGTAAAATCAGTGAAACAGCAGGAACTGAGTGCTTCAAAACAATCGTTCCCTTTAAGAACAGAGATTGTTGTATGTATGAATTTCCTCAAACACGTGGAACTTTTAGGGCTGGAGGAATTTGACAAATATGGTGGTAATGTGGTCAACTCAGCACCAGTCTTCTCATTTCTGCCAAGCACAATGAATAATTTGCCATTACTGCAGTCGGGCAGATTTTAAAAACGGAGGAACAACGGTCACAGTTACCAACTGGCATCATTTCATCACTTTCATAAGGCAAAAGTAAATAATTTATCTTTGTTCTGAGGGTATCCAGACATTTCTGCAGCCTCCTGCCATGAGCCATTTCTGCTCTTACGGAAAATGTCTCCCAGAAGTAAGCACACCTTTTTAAAAAAAGTGGCCTTGAGAGTGTTCTCAGGTTCATGCTGTGTTTGACCCCGACAATATGGTCCTGATTAGACAGATTTGCAAGTAATTTCGGCGTCCTAGTGCTGTCAAAAACAAGTAGTTACTTACATTCTTTGCATATAGACAAATCCCCACCCACACAAAGCCAATGTTCCCATCGGAGCTCGTTTTTATAGAGTTGATTCAACCACAGCGACATGACTGGAGAATTAAAACATTTCCGATCTCAGCGTTTTTGCAACCACATGATAAAAGCTCTGACATTGAATTCTTCACTGATCATTGTGCAAAATGACATGTGGGTCTCTTAATTGTTCTCACATGCATTATGCTGGGGTTACTCAATGCAGAACGATCCCTGAACCAAAGCAGATTTGTGTAAACAACTACACTTGTGGTGCTCATGTCCTCTGCATAAGAACAGTAAACTACAGTATTGACATCGTGTCGGATTCAGGTGTTAATACAGTTATGTCAGTGGGTGGGCTAAATTTGATTTCTGGCTCTTCCCCCACTTTTTAGTGAAGGAACAGTGCCTCAAACACTCTTACACATATTCTTTGCATGAACGCCTGAAAGCAGGGCCATGCTTATCTGGATCCACAGCAGGAGAATCCATGGGCTCAAGAAAAAGGAGGAAGGCGAGGGGGAGGAAGAGTGGGAAGAGACCCTGAGAGAGCAGAGGAGTATGAAGGGGAAATTTGGGGGTGATTTAAGGCTTGGGCCAAGTCCAGGTTTCTTTGCGAGAAGTTCAGGGACCCCTCTGTGACCCATTTAGTCAGGATCCCTCTTCTCACACAGAGTGAGAGCAAAGGAAAGGGGATTTTGAAAAGCAACTTTAAGGCAAAAAGTATGTACAAAAAAGGGGGGATACAAAGCTCATTCATGAGCTAAATAGAGAGACCAAAAGAAGAAGCATGAAGGGAGAAAAGGGAGATGTGGAGGGGCACAGTCTCAAAGAGGGGCTGGGTTATTAGGCAAAGAGGAATCTCAGCCTGGAATGCATCAGGAGGAGCTGCTTGTCACTGTGGTGGCTGACAATAAAGATTCAAATGTAAAACATGAACACTTGTAAAGCAGTAGTGTTGTTCTTTACTGGGTTCTCTTATAATCCAAATGATTTAGATGGTAATGAGTCGACAGTAAACTTGGAGGATAATATCAGCTCCACAGGCTTATAGCTATATAAACAAAGGTGTCTTAAAAACTATGATAAATCAGTGATTGGACTATAAATAAACTTATATATTTAAACAGAGGCTGTATGAGTGTTTTCCCAGTGGTTCTGTGTTACTTTTGTAGATGAGGGAGTAGGTGAAAGTTTTATTCATTTTATTTTATCACCTGACTCTGCAGATCCTCTCAGCTTTACGGTACATTTCAGCACCTTTCGGCTCATTGTTTTGTTTTTACAGCCCACATTTATAGGGCTTTTGTCTGCCAACTTCCACCAACCTCTTTCCAGTTGCAGCGGGCAGCTGTTTTCAGCAAAAAAAAAAAGCTCTGAACAACCTGACTATGCGCTACCAAACAGCAGACAAAGTTAGCAACTAGCTAAACACCATAATGGAGCATTCAGCAGCTCAAGAGCCAGATATTTCCCTCAGCAGTTGGTGGAGACCAAATACAGAGCTGGTGTTTGTATTTATTCACTCACTCAACTAAATTAATAACAGATATAAAAAAAAGAATTAACTACAGTAACATTTTTACTGGCCTCCATGCTGCTTTCTACTGTTTACTAATCTGTGTTCTGGCAAGTCCATGAAGTTGAATGTGCCACACCAGAAAAAAAAAAAAACAAAAACACAGAAAAAACAAAAACTCCTTTGCTGCAGAGCCTTGTGCAAAGCTCTGGTCTACTGGCAATGACAAAGGAGTCTATCGGCTATTTTAGCAGGATTTTCTGCATTTAAAAAACCTGCACATAATGTGCTATTGTGGGTGGAAAAGGAAAATTTCATCCACTGGGTGATGAGATAATATGTCAGTGTTGTGTTTAGAGCTTGTGCTGCTGCATCAAAGTGGCCAAAAGAAATCACTTAATGCTGCTTTACACTTTTTCCAAAAAGGCTGAACTGACCCTTTTGGTGTGGGACAAGTTTGTCGCTGTGACTGTTTCTTACATTTATGCAACTCTATCATTTGTACCTGTAAATGTTTAATTATGTCTCCCAAGTAAACAAAATTGACATGAAAGATCATGAAAAATGTCCATTTTCCCCCTTTTTTTCTCCATGTGGATTGACCAACTCCCTCACCCTCTGTATCCCTTCTTCCAGGACATGGCTTGTTCAGCACAGCCTTGTTCTGACAGTCTCTCGCGGAAGACATTCGTAGTTTTGTACTCAGAAGTGACGGCAAAAGTCGTGTTAAGATTGATTACAAGGCGTTTGAGATAAAAGTTCACACCATGGCTTCTTTTACACCTTCACACAGCTGACTAATCACAGCATGAAATGAGGGTGAATGTTGGATTGACAGTTTTGGAAAATTACAGAAAAGGTTGGAATTAGGCCCCACCTCAGAGAGGTTTTGAAAGAGGGGGGTCAGTGGTGCCCCCCTGACAGAAATAATTGGTGGCCGATATTACTGTCTTTACAAGGCAATGGCGTGCTCATTTTTTAAACTAGCATGAGTTAGTGGTATCTTGTGAAACTAAACAACCTAAGGCATCCCTTATTATCAACCATGTCATGCTAGCTTGTTGGGAAGGGGGCTAAATGACACTCCAAATTTAGTCTGGCATTACCATTTTCAAAGAGGTCCATCAAACTCTCACCTTAAGATGTTTGAATGAAAATCGGGTGCTATGGGTACCCACAAGTCTCCTCTTGAGAAAGCTTGTTCCTAGTAAATGTTTTGCTCCTTACAATCAAGGTACTCCTTCAAATTAAAGCTATATATTTGTCTTTTTAAGGAAAAGGACAACCAGCCTGTTTGAAGAGCAATGAATTGCCTAACATGGATAGATACATATCACAACAGGATTGTCATATTGACACTGTTTTTTGACTAGCTTATACACAAAGCATAATAGAATTGCTGAATTCTTTTAACAGCTTTTTGGTGTTCTACCTCAAGATTTTCAGTGCCCCCATCTGGCCACCCCTATGACAATTTCTAGGGTCACCACTGGAGGTGGTTCTGAAGCTATTCAACCATCTAAAAAACAGTTCTGATAAAGTATAATGGCCGCCTCACTTCAAAAATAAACCCAGGTCTCTGTAATGGTTGGCAGGTGACTTCAACCATTAATTCAGTTGCAGACTATATTGTACATTATAAATCAAAGCTGGCCACCACTGTTACACACTGAGGTAGGTGTTTCAGGTAAAAGACACAAGCAGAACCCTGATACTAGTTTAGAGTTTTAGAAAAGTACTGTTGCATCAGATTAAGAAATTATATTATATAACATGGTATTGATCAGCAATAATTAGTCTTCTGCCACACCTTCTACGTGCTAGAAGAGGAGAAAACAACTGTATTTTGAGGGGATGAAGGAAACAGTATGCATCTATTCTCTGGACAACCCATTATGCACCCATTATGGTACATCTGTGAAACATTTCAGTCCAAAAATGTACTCCTCCTATACCTCTACTATTTTTGAATGTGTAACGGAAGGTGCAACATTCTCCACAGAGTCAGAAATAGAGGCCTCACAGCAGGAACAGGACCGCCTAATATTAAGTGGTTTAGACAAGAATGAGACCACTCCACTGTGTCTGACAGCCAAAAAACAAGGGCAGTCACATGACCTATTTCCTGGAAACGTCCCTACATCACAGCTTTAACTGTAAACGCCAACTATCTCAGATTTCAGCACTGTTGACTGATAACAGTTTCAACCTTGTTTTATCAGCATTTCTCAGATGAAAACAGAATAACAAATACAATTTTATGAGGGCCAGTGTGAGAAAAAAATAAATCAAATTAATAAAAGACAATTTAGATAATCTTTGTACACAAGTAGAAGATCTTTCATTTTAATTTTAGAGAGCAAATATTTATAAAAAGTTGCTCATGAAAGTGTACCTTCATGGGCTAGAAATAACGTGTATAAATATTTCATAAAGCTGCAAAACTTAAGGGACATCCACTAAAAATAATCCAGACACCACGTGAGACTCACCTCCAGCCAGATTCCTCTTAAACCCCGTAATCCACTCAAACAAATTTCAAACACTCATAATAAACATTACGTGGATTTCTAATGTGAGTTTAGTCGAATGTTATGTAATGTGCTATTCTTAGGCCCCCAGTCTGCTTTCACTTGAGTTAATTGGATTCACCATGACTGGCATATTTGGGAATAGCGGCTCAAACAATGAGCCTCTTGATACTTGTTGGACATATCGGGAAGAGAGAGGAAACAGTAGAATTACAACATTAGAAACAAAGGTAGACACATTATAGACATCATGAACACAGAGAGGAGGAGAGGTAACACGATGTTTCAATCACCACCCACAGCATGCTTTATCACTGGCAGATGAATTATGGTCTTAAAAAACCTGCACTGGTTTCCTCTCGCAGTCCAAAGACATTCAGGTTAGGTTAACTAAATTACAGCAACTACGAGGAGCTTTCATTTTGTGTTGATTTTGGCGGCCCCCTGTGGACAAAAGCAGTAGTGTTTAACAATGCATTTCCCATGAGCATCACTGTCTTGTGTCATAAAGAAGTGAAGCCAATTTTTATGCAGTGGCCAAACTGCTATTGCAACTCCAGGTCTGTCACATGATGCCATGGGGCTAAAAAGACTCCTTCCCATTGACTTACATTGGAAAAGAGACATCTGTAAATCAGTGTCACAACCCCTGCGACTGACATGATTCACTATCAGGATTTGATTGAATGGTCCAATGACTTTTGGAAAGTTCAGGAGAGCTGCACAATTTCAAATTCCACAGTTCTCTCCATCTGTTGAATGAGCAGCCATGGTTGACTAGTGTTTTTGCCCATGTACTATCACTGTCCCTTTTAGCTTTTGTTTTTTGTTCTTCGGTTAATGCTTTTCTTTTTCCCTTTGCTGATCCTGCCCCAGTATCAGCCAAAACCACAAAATATAATATCAAAAATAATATTCTCCCAAGACAAATCTTCTGTTTACTATGTACAGTGGCTAATGTACAGTGAAACTCTTCCTTCTAATAATGAGGCCCTGTTTAAGGCGAGAATATTGCAGCATTATTCCAGCTTGCCATTCAGTATAAAAAGGTACAATCACAGAATTGGGGGACGTTGTTGTCTTGCCTTTGAACCAGCAGCAGAGGTAATAACAGCACTAAGTCAATGTCTGTGTAAAATGGACAGCCGGCAGCACGGCACAAGTGTAACAATTTGGCGATAAGCTATGTGTGCAACCCACTGCAGGGAGATTTAAAGAGCAGCTAGGAGCAGTTAGCAGATCATTTAGAGATAAAGAACAGCAACCGAAAATGTCCGCAACCTGGGGAGAGCTCCTTGCCCACTAAGAATAGGATGAAATCAACCACCGGGTGCTGCCAGACGGGTACTGCCAGACGCATATATAATTAATCACACTAGAGGTTGATGCTGCTGTGCTACATATCATGCCTGTCACATATATCTTTTGCTTCCTGAGAGTGGCATACTACCTAAAATCACACATGGGGTCAGCATGATGTTGCCATTGTTTGGTTCTGTGTAAAAAAAGCCAAGCTGGTGTAATAAAGAGTCTTCACTGTGGCCCTATTGCAGGATCACTGTGTAAAATGGGCTGTAGGCTCTTCCTCTCTGTGTACCATGAACTGTTTCGTCTGATTTGGCTGAAATAGAACTAGAGAACAGGCATTCTGATACCTTTATCGAAATCCCAAATGTTCTTGCTGATGGCGTTGTTTGCTTCTGTAGCTCATTAAGAGGCATCAGTAATGAATTAAGACTGTTTTATAACAAATTACAAACTCCTTGCAGCTGCTTTCAGCTGCCTGTAGGAGTGAATGGTTGTCTGTCTATTGTTGTTAGCACTGTGACAGACTGGTGACCAGTCCAGTGTGTACCCTGCCTCTCTCACAGTGTGACCTGAGATGGGCCCCCCTGTACAGGATTTATAGATAAAGGGTTGATAGATGAGTTTAAACAGTGGTTTCCAACCTGCCAAGAGGACACTGGATGATTAAAGGGATATTAGACAAACAGACAAGCATGTGAAAAAGTGGCAGCTCCATTTGCTTCAGGAAGTTTCTCAAAAAGAAGACATGTAGCTGTAGTGCTATGAAACAAAACTGGATGCAAACTAAGTTTCCAGATTTGCATGAGGAGTAAAATGATCTCAGCCTTTTGGCAAGACTTGCTGCTATGAATATTTTCTTGATGGCATCTCTGCAGTTTGTGTCAGCCAATGTTTGTATTTCACAAGATCAGAATTTCAAAGTCATGTCAAAATTCTCTCCTTACCAGGTCTGGGTGGGAGCATATGTATATGTACTGCACATACACACTTACACAGCTCAGGGCAGTTAGGAAACTCGACCTCAACTTTGTCCAAATCCACAAATGAAACCCTGCTGGAAGTATTAGGTCTGGTGTGTTGTGATGAATATAAATCCCAATGTCGACAGACTGGGAAGAGCCCTGTTTATGTCGAGCGAAACATGTGAACTTACATGGAGCGATGTCATTATACAGAGGGTCAATGTTGTGCAGCAGCTCCAGTCTGGGTGAGGCGAACCCTTTGCTGTAAGATAAAAGCAATGTAACTTTTTAACATATGGATACACAACCAACCAACACACACAGCACCATGTCTGACTCATGCACTGTAAAATCCACTGGGATCTGTAAATCTAAACCAGCTGGCCGTTGTTCACCAGGCAGTCATATGCTCTGACCGCACTTCACCACAGAGAAAACACACTGCTCTCACTGACCACAGTGTCTGATAACACGACTAAAATAACTCTCTCCTGCCTGCCTACTGTTCTGGGCCTTCATTCGGTTTTTATTCCAGCAGCCGAGCCGTCTGGCTGCTGTTTTCTGTAACAGGCCAGCCAATTAAAAACTAAATGAAACTGTAAAGCAGAGAAAACAAACAGCAGTTTGTGCCCTGCGTTGTTGTGCAGCTCACACGGCAACAGGCAGCAGCCAGCGGTCAGCTGACGTGCGTCAGCCAATCGAGTCAAGTGGAGGCTGTGAGTAGTAGTTTGTGGTCCAAGCTAAGCCTTGATTTTCTGCTGGGGCTCTGCTGCAGCCCTCAATTTCACCTCCTTTCACTGTGTCCACATTTAGTTTACAAATATAAAGTGTCAGTCAAACAGGAGGCAGTGACAGCCTGTGTGATGACCTGCACACTAACTAATATGGAGAGTGCATCTGTGGTCTGTCAACAGTTGCATATGACTTATTAACTTAATTACAGTTTCTTTGCAGAGTTCTCCAAAACAAAATTCAATGTATTACACATAAAAGAATCACAACATCTCAGGTATGTTGCCACATAAAAGGATTTGGAGCTAAACTAATTAGCTTACCCAGCAGCAGGCCCTCATAGCTCTTAGAGGCAGAGGTGGGGATGGAGGGGGGATAAGGGGAAAGAAGACAGGGATGGAAGGACTACAGATTTGTGTGAGAATGACTGATGGAATTTCCTTCTCTTTGAGCTCCCATTGCCACAGTAACAAAGGGCTTATTGAAGGAGCAGGGGCTCCTACAAGAAAAAGACGCTGGGTCAGGGAGACAGGCAGAGGGAGTTGGAGCGAGAGCACATGGGGGGGGAGAGGATCGGAAAGAGGCACAAAGAGAGGGCAGGCTGTCAAATCTCAAGAAATGGTATCGTTCATGCTGTAAACTCTGACCTGCCACCCAAGAAACACTCTCAGCTGACATCCCAAATCTGTAAAAACAAACAGTACAGCAGCCCAGCTCACCTGATCGTGTTCCACACATTGAATCCGTCCAGTGGCTTTGTGCCGTTGGTGCTCCCTCCTGCCAGGCCAACAAGTGTTGGCAGCCAGTCGGAGATGTGGATGAGTTCGTGGCTGACAGTCCCGGGTTGCTTCAGTAGCGGGCTGGCGACGAATCCGACTCCCCGGATCCCTCCTTCCCACAGTGACCACTTCCTCCCTCGCAGTGGCCAGTTGCTGCCACCACTCAGCGTCTGACCTCCGTTATCTGGGGACAAAGTGGGATGACACAAGGAGGAAGAAGACAAAGATAGATAATGGATCTAGAATCAGTAAATACAAAGATAGAGGCATAAAGATGAGATCTGGGGAGGTGCATGTGTAATGAAAGTTGAACAGGACAACAGCTGTGCTAGCCCCACAGACAAACCAAACCAGCGTTTAAAAGCAATATTTTTACAGACTGTACATTTCCCATACTTACAGTGAAGGAGAGAGGAGAGCAGACATCTGTAATATCATGAAAATACCTTTGATGACGCGACCCATTGTTGTTTAACAGATAGAAAAGAACATTTCCTCTACGGTTTGTGAAGGGAATGCTACGTGACCAAGCCACACAGTAACACACAGTTGTGCTAGTAGCTCTGTCAGGTTGTACTTGACAGTGGTTTAATGTCACAAAGTAATAATACTCTGTTACAGCACTGTATGAGCCAAATATGTTTCACGATTTTGAACGCAGGGTGTTGCTGTGATGTTCTCATGCTCAGGTGTAAAGGTAGAAGGGTTACTGTTGTCATCAGATGTTTGACCCAGAAGGGCAAAGGGTGTTCGACTGCTACGGCTAAAATATTTGTCACGCTGTATGCTGAGTGTTTGGTCTTTTTTGAAACTAAATGGACATTGTTCACACTTGTATGGAAGAAGTAAATTGTTTCTTCTGCAGCCGAGAGCAACCCGTGGATTCAATACAGAAGCAACACAGCATACGGTAAATCAAGTCAGGCGAGTCAACCAGGTCACTCCTGGGTCAAACATCTCAGTGGCAAAGTAATAGGCTAGCTTCTACAAGTATTTAAGGTTTTTTGGGTGGCATCTGTACTTAACTTGAGATTTTAGATTTGTCAACTTTCACTTTTGCTCGGCTACATTTACAAAATAAAATGTATACTTTGTAATCCCATACATTTCCCCTGAGCATCTTCATTACTACAAAATAAAATCAGAAGGTTTGGTGAATCAGTGGTCCTAGCTTGCCAGTGAGATCACAGGTTAATCACGTAAGGGCAAGTGCAAACAAGTGCTCTCAAAGTCGCAGATAAGTTTTGATTACCAGTGAAGTCCAACTGCATGTGAGATTTGATGTTATATGCTAGCAACTACATTCAACTTAACAATAAGAGCGACTTCATGATGGAAGCAGAAAATGGTGTTCCACATCAGAGAGGGCGAGTAACGATTCCATTGAATCCCCCCCTTGGAGATTAATAAAGTACATATATATAAAAAAAAAAAGAAAAGGAGAAAAAAAGGAGATAAAGATTTGTGACAGGTATCTGTGCCGTGACTGCTCCACTGTAGTGTGTCAGCCCTGGAGGTCAAAGGTTTTCTTTACATTCTTTAAGTTGTGAAGAATACCTTGTTTTTCTTTAAGTGTAATGTACGCTCAAATTTTTAAGGGGGTGTTTATGTTGAGAAGAAATAGACCTCATCATTCTCAAAATACCGATCGCTTGCTTTTTTATTACCAGCATTTACTTATTTACTTGTACTTTCAATACTTAGGTACACTTGATATCATACAATTATATTTGATACTTTAGTACAGTAAATATCAGATACTTTGCTCAAGTTAAATGCTACATCAACATGACAATATGCTGATGTTTGGGAGGTAGGGGTTTAACAGTATATCAGTCTGGACTGATTCAATGATCAATGATCCAATAGTGTTGATGCAAAGTGAATGCATCAATACATACTGTCGTCTTTAAGATATGCCATGGCACGTCTATGTCAACATTACCATCCGAGTGCACCTCCTTCCTAAACATTTAAACAATGCTAACCGCCCAGCACCAGGCAGATATTGGTAAACAGTCAAGAAAAAGACAGTGAGGACATTCACTGATTGCCTCATATTGATCACAGGCCAGAAATGAGTCCCATTAAACTGGCATTGTAGCAAATATCACATTGTTGTCCCAACAATTGATATATCAATTATCATATCACAATGACATTTGATATTTACACCTCTACAACTTCTCTTGCTAGGGCAACAGCTTTCGGACCTGCCTAATTCCCGTCAGCTAATGCATTAACAAACATTCAAACAGGAAATACACTCACATCCATTTAAAATGTCTATGTTGTCAAGTTTGACACTGTCTAACAGCAGGTATAATGTTTACACTGTTAACTATCTTAGTTTAGAGTGTTAGCTAACATTTGCTATTGAACACTTAACACAAAGTACAGCTGAGGAAAATGGGTAATGCTGTTAGTTTTGCAGGTGTTTCATTGTAAACCAAACTACAGGACAAATTCAAATTTTGACCTGATGATGGCACTCAGGGAAAGGTCTGTAGGATTCATCCTCTGGGCATCATATATATCTGTTCTAAATTTCATGGCAATCCATCAAATAGATGTTGAGATATTTCAGTCTGGATTACAGTATTGGACCGACCAACATTGCCACCTACAGAGCATTAAAACAATTCAGCAATGTTCATCCATTTGTCTTCACTGTTAGACAAATACTCCTGCATAGCATCAAACTATTACACAGACACACACGCACATGCACACACAGAAGCAGTAACACTGACTGTCATCGTCCCAATAAGCCTGTCCAGTATAAACACACTTGACCAATCACATCCAGGCAGGGCTCCCTGTGTCATGTGAGTCCAGGAAATAGTCTGTACCAATGCCCAAACTGTTCTGGAAAAGACCGTCTGCTCCTTAATGCCTTTTCAAGCTGCTTTGGCTCTCTACAGGCCAATTCTCTCTCTCTCTTTCTTTCCCAGCTTCCCCCTCCAGCTTCACCTAACACTCTCTCACTTAATTTGCTTACAGTAAAGTCCCGCTGAGACACAAACTTTCATCATAAAGGAATTTCAGGGTTCAGCCTCATCTCTTTCCTACTGAGCCTGACACATGTAGATCAGTGATAACAGTACATTGATAGACCTTACTCAGACTTTTTTTGGTAAGGGTTGTTAAAGGGTTTATAAGTATGGCCAGTGGTGGAAGGAGTATAAGGATCTATTACTTCAGAAAAAGTACTAATGCCACCCTGTGAAAGTACTCCACTATAAGTTTAAGTCCTGTATTCAAAACCTTACTTAAGTAAGAAAAGTAAAAGTACTCATTGTTCAGTGTTTTTCCCATTCTATCTGATGTTTTTGGATCAATATTACTGCTGCATTTTACTGCTGTAGATGTTTGAGGTTGTGCTCATTTGATCTCATTCTCTACTGTTGGGTGGTTTTATCTACAGCAATGCATCATATTCTATAAGATCATCACATGTTTGTAGCATGGCTGTCCTGTGACAGTGACGCATCTCTAAAAAGTCAACTTTTCATGGTGTCAGAAAAACAGCTCTGTGGCGAAGCATTTCCAGCCGATCTAAGAGGGTTTCTAAAGACAACACATAAAAGAACACTTTGTCCTTCAGTTTATCACAAACATTCAAAATCAACGCAGCTGGCTATGTGGTTTTCACTGGACAGGAAGGGGATGAAAAACTCAAATGTAAAAAGCAATTAAAGCTGTCATACTTACCTCTGAGGTGTAGTGGAGTAAAAGTATAAAGTAGCATATAATCAAAATACAAATACCTCACATTTGTACTTACTTTGATACTGTACATTACTTGAGTAAATGTACTGAGTTACATTCCACCACAGCAAGCCAAAGTCAGGTATTACATAACCAGCATATCGTATTGACATGAAGGAAGCAGGAAGTAGTTTTTCACATCAGCAGAGTCAGTGTCTGCCCAGCATATGGCTGCCTGGATCCTGCAGTCAGAGCCAACCACCAAATGTGTGGAAGAAGAACAATGAAACAGGCCACCTAACGCGGGTATTAAAAAACCCTTGCATTTTACTTTAACAGCATTGTTCCTGTCTTCTGATTACCCTTTAAAACCCCCCTAAAAATAACCCTCAAAGGAGTTACCTACTTCAGATGCAATTCATTAGAAGTTCCACATGTGGAAAGCCGAGAGCAGGCACATGCTTAGATGATGCTGCACTCCCTCATCTTTGGCCATATCATGCTCGTCATCAAAAGGTCTATATGTTGGGTATTTTATGAGGTTTAATGATACTGAGACTACAGAAGAGTTCCTTTGATATTATTTCTGTCTTTAAATCTCTTCACCTTGCATGACAGAGATCCTGACAGAATACCCTGTTAGAGCAAATACAAATAAATACTGCTCTCTAGTGGACACTTCGAGTATTGCACGTGCTATTTTCATTGTAACCAGCCCTGGAAATGTTGCAAACACTCAACATGCAGGGATATCGGTGTGCCTCCCACTTGACCATGTTGTGTAATAAAAAGTGTTATCTAACCCCAAAATGCTTTAATTTAATAATCCTATCACCTGAACTCCTCTGAATCCTGGAAAACTGGCTTTGATGCTCAAAGAAAGTGTGGTTTTGAGTCTGCAGACATTAAAATGTAATTGCTTGTTATTTAGCAGTCACTGATTTGCTTTCCATTCTGGCACACTATAAAAAGGTCAGATGGGGAAAAAAGAAAGACTGTGGAAAACACATTAGCATTCCCAGAGGCTTTCACCTGATCTATGTACAAAAAAACTTTTATTGTACGTTTCCATTAAAATAGTAAAAGTTCACTCTAATTAAAGGCTAACTTTTGCAACCTGGACCCAGTTTTCTCATGTTTTTGTGTCTACGTAAGTAATGGAGACAACAATTTTTTAAAGTGGTTCAGAATTGAATGAGAGGGCTGCACGTGAAACACGCAGCAATGTAACACTAATAGACATCTGTGCTCCGTCAACTTACATCCACTAAAAATGTTTGTTTTTGCCACTGACAGGTTTAAATTGTCATTACAAGTGTCTACAACATTATGAAAAGAATCCCTACAGACATAGACCGTTTTTGTTAAGGAGTGCAATCCTTTTTGTTTAATCAAAATAGCCCTGAAATTATTATCACCAAAGCAACCAGACTCCATTTACATAAACAGTAATTTTAATGTATAATTAATGTATAGAACCAGCACAATTGCAGATCGAACTGGGTGAATTAAGGATTTACTCCAACAAAGCCAGAGTTGGAAAATGTTTGAACTGTTGAAAAAAGAACTAAGATGATTTTTGTGAGTTTTATATTATTTGTTTACAACATGAATTAAGTCTGTTTTACAATGATAAAATTAATGTTTATTTAAATGGCGTCTGGCTATTTTCAAGCCGTTTCTGGTTAAACAAAATGGATCTTGGAAAGGTCTTTCTCTGTAGGGATGCTTTCCATATGTTGTCAGACAGTTAGAATAATACTCTGAGCCTGTCAGTGGCAACAACAAACACTTTTAGTGGACGTAAATTAATGGTACTCAATTGCCCTGAGTGTTTACATTGCAGCCTTCTTTGACTCCTCGGGACTTAGACCAATTTCAAAAATTGTTTTTACCATTTGTCACTTAGCCACAAAAACCTGGGATAATAGCCTCCAGGTTGAACAAAAAACCTGAGTTACACTTTAAGTAAGATGATCCAGTGTTTCAGCGATGTGTGTCAATTGTTTATATCTTAAAATGTTTCCACAAGATTCTGTGTCTCACTACAAAAACATACCTGTTGAAAATACCAGGATTGTGTTGTCCCAAAGTCCTCTCTGCTGCAAAGCCAGAGTGATGTTGCCCACTGCCTCGTCCATGGCGGACACCATGCCGGCATACAGCCTGCGATGGGGGTCTTTGATGAAACTATAGGGGGCTATGTAGCGCTCTGGCACCTGCAGGGGTGCATGGACTGCCTGCATTGCTACGTAGAGGAAGAGCGGCTGAAAGACAAAGAGAACAGCATGTAAAAACTCAACTATGTGATTTACTATTGTACATGGCAGTGGTGGCAGATCTCAGTACAAATACAACAAACACATTATCACCTTTTAAGTTGATATACTGAAAGTAAACAATTAGTCAGTAAACATTTGCTTATTAAACATCCAGCAGTTACAGAGCAACATGATCATTCCTTTGGAGTTGTGTTTGTGTCCACCTGATGAATGTAAGTCAATATTACACTCTTTTAGCTCTGCTATTTGTCTCTTCTTACTCCCTTTAGCTGCTAAATGCTCCACTGTGTTAATCAGCTATTTGCTAATGGTGTCTGTCCACTGTTTGGTGGTAATGTACAGTGGGGCTTTTACAGCTATTTCACTGACAACAGCTGCCTGCTGTGGCTTAAAGCAGCACTACCAGAGCAGTGAGAGTGAACCAAAACAGTGAAGTAAAGAACCAAACAGCAAAACAATGAGCCAAAATTCTAACAAGCTTAATATGGACTAGAGACACTTTAAAAAATTACAGTGTTGCTTTAACTGGCGGTGAGATTCCTAAGACTAAGTTTGATTGACGTCTACAACATTGCATGTCTGTGAAGATTCTCAGTCAACCAGGTCATGGTGATCATAAGTGCTACATCACAGTCAACTGGACTTGCTTGCATTTCTTGAAGAACTGGAGAGGCTTCTTGGTTGAGAGGCACAACACAAGAAATGCAAGCAAGTCCAGTTGCCTACGATATAGCACTTATGAATACAACATCGCCTCATCTCCTGCTAGGACACAATTGCAAACAGCAAAAAGATTTGTTTGGACTACACACTGTATACTATGAATGTGTAGTATTTAAATGTACCATGCATAATTTTCTGCCAGTAGAGGTCTCAGAAACAAAAAAAAAAAGGATGGACTGATGCCGTCATTGCAATCAGTTTCTCCTAGTTAGAATTCCTTCAATGTTCGATGTTCAGGTTTTTACCAGGAGCTGAATTATCTTCAGAAGTTTCCTCCTCTCCCAAACAAATGGACCAGGTGATTAAAGCCAGTAAAAACACTGAAAAAAGCAGTTTCAAGTTAAAAATGAGTGATTCTCCAATGCTGTTTGGCTTGTCACATAGGTGCTAGTGTTTGCTCATCTTTTTTCCATGAAAACTTCACATGGATGTGTTCGAGAGGTTTTTACCTGGACCCGAATTATCTACAGAGGTCTCCTCCTTTCCAGAACAAACAGACCAGATAATTTAAACCAGCAAAAACACTAAATAAAGCACATTAAAAATCAGTGTTTCTCCTATGCTGTTCGGCAAAGCAGGTGCTGGAGACAAGCTTCCGCTTACATTTGTTCACCCGTTTCTGACTGAAATCCTTTATTAGGTTAAAACATCTGGTTAAACATGACCAAGATCTAAAAAGTGTACCGTAAAAATGTGGCTTAACACTTCATAAAACAACCCTGATGCATGTGCATGGTCAAAAGGGATTCGACGGCACAGAGAAGCAACAGTGACCAAATGACACAGACTGTGTCCTCGATTAAATTACAGACTAATCAGGGTTTGAACATTGTTGGAAACATTTGCGATGATGTAAGTTCACCTAAACAAAATATATGACATTGGTCTATTCGATTTTAGACACCGTTATGTGAAAAAGTTACATATGATATCTTTAAATAGACCAAAGCTAGAGAAACACGAGGTGAAATGACTCCTCTTAGTCCATGGCTGTTGACATCTCTTTCTAGTCTAGTCTATCTCGTTCCTGGAAATGTTGGTGGAAAAGGGTCTTAGGTTGCACATTTCTTAAGTTCCTAACATGTTTCAGAGCAGGTTTTACTGCTCCACACTGTGTGTCACCTTGTTAGGGTTGTGTTTTTCTATGATGCTGGTGGCCCTCTGGCTGAACAACTCAGTGGAATAGGCTCCTTTGAATGCGGTGGCGACCTCCTCTCCTTCCCGCAGGTCCAAAGCACAGCGAGTCAGGTTAAGAACAGAGATGTGAGTACAGCGGACGTGAGTGAAGTAATCCTCGCTGCCTGTCAGGTAGCCTGAAGCACACATTACTCCAAACATAAATGTGCAATGTTGGGAATAAAAGTGCATCCACAGTTATATTTAAGGTTTTATTCTAAATGGAATATACCAAAGTATGTGTCAAAGCCCCGGCGTGTGGGCAGGCAGTCTTTCTTGTACATGCCCAGGTGCCACTTGCCCACCATGTGGGTGGCGTAGCCCGCCTCCTTCATTAGCTGGGGCAGCAGTTTCTCACCCAGAGGTACACAGTATGGCTGACAGGGCCAGATGATCTGGTGCTGCATGCCTGTGTGGATCTGAGGAGGAGGTTAAAAGACAAACTACTGTTAGGAAACAAGTGTTGAAAATGTCACAAAGCAACATGTAAGAATAGCAAAGGGGGAACTAACAGCCTCTGTGGTGGCAGTAACGCAAACAAAGGTTTCAAAATAAGGACTTTGTCCTCTTGTACACCTTTCCACCAGAGTCCAAATTAGATTTTTTTCCACCTGGAAAGTTCTTCTAAATACAGAAAAGTGTACAAACCCAAAGTCATGCCATCATGATGCAGAAGAGGCGCCTTAAGTCTCATGTCCCTTCTGATTAACTTAATGTAAAGTAAATGTAGTCAAAAGGGATTAATTTTCCAATTAAATTCCAATGTTTAATTGTTTCCAGTGGTGGAATGTAACTACGTACATGTACTCAAGTACTGGACTTAAATACAAACTGGATGTACGTATGCTAACACAAAACCATGCATATGATAGTAAAACACTGACAGGGAACATTTTACTGTACACTGAATACTCATTTGCACAGTTTGCTCATAATACTTACATACTTTTACTTAAGTATGGTTTTGGATGTAGACCTTACACTGGCAGTAAAGTATTTTCACAATGTGGTATTAGTACTTTTACTTTAATAAAGGATCTGAATCCTTTTTCTACCACTGTAGGACCCTGTGAGCAGCCTTAAAAGCACAGCCATCAGACAGGCAGTTGGGTGTGGATCTCACCTGGTATCTCCCGGTCATGAGCTGGTTTCTGGAGGGAGTACACAGAGGCTGCACATAGTAGTTCTCCAGGCGGACTCCTCTAGCTGACAGCTTGTCCAGGTTTGGGGTGCTGATCTCTGAGCTGTGATAGCCGACATCATACCAACCAAAGTCATCTGCCAGGATGAAGACGATGTGGGGCTGCTGAGCTGCTAAAGACAAATGAAAGCTTACGAGGACCACAGCTATAATTAGCGAATAATCCATGATCAATTTCTTATTTCTTAGTTATGAACTCAACAGAGCCTCATTAGCTCGTCACTAAGTAAACACGGACGTCCGGTAGGTTGTTTGTCGGCAGTAAAGTAAAGACAAACATGGCGGATATAAGGCTTAAATAGCTGGTTGTCCTAACTTCATGTCCTCGTTGTAACAGTGTAAATAGTCAGTCACTGTATTGCAAAAGTTACAACCGAGTCTAGCTGTCACTTCCGTATTCCGCAAATTGAAAACACTGCCTCGACTGGGGCAGCCAATTAGATGACTGGAAACACAGCCAATCACGTGACTGGAAACACAGTCAATCACGTGACTGGAAACACAGCCAATCACGTGCATGCGTTGAAGCCAATTCGTGTAGCATATTACACATAATACAGTCAATGAATCTGTTGATACCTTCAATTTATTTGGATTAGAAACCATTACATACCATTAGTCAAATAATCCATAAATTGAAAATTAATAGATAATTATTTTAATGATTGATTCATTGTTTCAGTCCCCTTTTTAAACAAAAAACAGACCCTTTAAAAATGGCTGCTTTTGTCTGTTTAACATCACTTCTGGTTTTTGGACTTTTCATTATTTTCTGGCAATATTTAGTTGAAAGGATTAATCGAGTAATCAAGAAAACAAATAGAGGAACTGATAATTAAACTCATTTTTAATTGCAGCCCTAAGAGGGATGCAATGATGAAGTTGTAACACATCTACCACTATTTTATTATACATTGCATTATAATGCAAATATCACTATTTAATGATACATTAAGCTTTTCAGTATTTAAGATGGATAAAAACAGTCTTTGTAAAACAGTATTTTGAAATAACAATGCTATCATAAAAGTAAAGTTTAAAAAAAATTCTACAGTGATAATGAAGTAACAGTTTGTATAACAAGTTAAGTTTGAATGATTAAAGTTACTTACACAAATTATTTTCATTTATATTTTTTCACAATTTATGTGACTCTATACATTGTGACCATGATGGATTTTATTCTTGATTTCACTCATCCATCATCATCTTCATCGTCATGAACAGAATCATTATCCTTGTGATTTTTTTCAAAGGGCGGTGTGATTAAAGTGGAATTTTTGGTCCCTAAGGTTTAAAGGAGTCACATTCAGGCAACATGAAGACTGACTCTGAGGAAAAGTGAAAGACACACAAACACCTACTATAAGACAGTGGATGCATTGCTTTAATTATGAGGTATTAATGTAAACCAATTTACTTACACATCAGTTAAAAAACAACAACACAGATTTATAAAACATTCTTTGTACAAGCGTTCTGTTTCCTTTGGCGATTATGTTCATATTCTTTGTGACATTTATCACAGTACCAATGTGCTCATATGGCTGTGAAAAATGCAGCACCATCATTTTTTTAGTTTCACATAAACATAAAGGCATTTTTCATTTTCAAGAATCAATCATCCTTCACAGAACTGCTGACCTGTAAAACATCAACATTCATTCATAGAATTACAAAACCTCAATTACGCTTCCAGCACTGTAAGACATTCTGGTGCAAGGACACTTAACGGACAGTTACTATTTCCCTGTTGCTCACATTCATAAGATGCACTAAGCACTGCTGAACTTCCCCCTCCTTAAGAGACAAAACAGGAAGAGGAAGTTATGAAGTGTTGGAACTCTTTTTTTCTTAAACTGGCCACAAACAGATCAGTACAGAAATATTTTCCTTTTCTTTTTTCTTTTTCTTTTATATAAGACTCTCGTTGATACATCACAGTAAAATTGTTCTTCATTAGCTGGTAAGAAACTGATTGAGTACAGTCTGTGCTTATGCTTTTCCCTTTGCTTTCTTCTGCAGCCGGGTCCGTGTGGGCTCCGTTAAGACTAAGGGCTCCTGGATGACCATGGCGGCGTATTTCCTCCCCAGCAGCTCCACCTCCACCTTCTGGCCCACAGAGCACAGGTCCAGCGGCAGGTAGGCAAACGCCAGGCTCTGCTGAGAGCTGTAGCTGTAGGCTCCAGATGTTGTGTTGCCAACCACCTGATGAGAGGGAAAACCAGTTAATGTGAGAACAACCACAAAATAACAAAAATAAAACAGGATCACTGGACAACTTTTGCTATTTCTAACCTTGCCATTGTGCCAGATGGTCTCGTTGCCCTCAGGGTCGATATCATCTGTATCCAGAGTGAGATAGGAAAGCTTTCTCTTCAGGCCCTTGGCTTTTATTTCATGAAGGGCTGCTTTGCCAATGAAATCAGCAGGCTAAACAAAAAACAGAATCAGAAACAGTGTTTATTTAGAACTTATTCCCATTTATAGTGGAAAGAAATCCTGGAAATGTGGATATGAACAGCTTTTTACTAGATTAAAAGTAGCAAATATTCTGTTACAAGTAAAAATCCTGCATTCAAAATTTTACCCTAAGTAAAAGTCAAACAGCATCAACATATACTCTAAGTACACTTAGTAAAAGTACTTATTAGGCACATAGGCCCATTTCAGAATGTTACATATCATAGTATTTGAGTACATTTACTCAAGCTCCTGGTGCTTGCAATTACTTGACCATTTCCATTTAATGCTACTTCATATTTCTACCCCACTAAATTTAAGAGGGAAATGTTGTACTTTTGACACTACCTTTACTTGACAGTTTCAGACACTTGTTACCTCATTAGTCGATTCGTACTTTGTATCAATAGTCTGTCTTCATCTACAAGTTATCATTTATTATTAAAGCCTAAGCAACCCAGCTTTATATAAAGTTATTCAAATGAGCTCCACCTTTACCAGCTGCGACATTAAAATGATGTACATATTAATGCATAATAACTATGATTAAGTAGTACAACATATATGATTCTGAAATGGACCATTCTGTGGTCTTTTGGTACTTTGTCTATATTTCATAGCCAATACTTATATACTTTTTCTTAAGTAAAATTTATAATGCAGGACTTTAACTTGTAACAGAGTATTTCTATACTATGGTACTGCTACTTTTACCTAAGTAAAATTCTGAGTACTTCTTTCACCACTGATTATATATTATTAAATTGTAATTATTGATCCATTAGTGTGTGCATTTCTTTACTGTTGCAGCTCTATGGAAAAACATTAAACCATGCATACAAACAGAAAATCTATGTTTAAAAATGCACAACTAATGAGATGTATGGTCACCTTGTTCAGTTTGATGAAGTAATCCAGTCCAGCCTCCAGAGGGTTGGTGTCACAGTTCATCTGTAAAGAATGACAAAGTGATCTCATCAGCAAACAGTCATAACCTGCTACTTAAAGTTCAATATTTTGGGAAATTTTTTTTTTTCTTGCCATGGGCTAGATCGGAAGATAGATGTCTCTACTGTGAACAGCAGGGGAGAACAGCTTGCCTTCTATTTAACAGACAGATATGAGAGGGGTTTTGATCTTCTCCTCTCACTCTTGGCAAGAAAGGAAGGAAGGTTTTTTCCAAACTAGCCCTTTAAATCCTTTGTGTGTGTGTGTGTGTGTGTGTGTGTGTGTGTGTGTGTGTGTGTGTGTGTGTCATGTGCATACCTCAGCCCCCCAACCTCTGAAACCCTTTTCCAGTCTGAGGGAGGACATGGCGTAGGTGCCGAAATTGTCTATGCCTTCGTCTTTTCCTGCTTCCATCATGGCCTTGTACACAGTTGCCATGTTCTTCTGGTCCATGTACAGCTCCCAACCAAGCTCACCTAAACACACATGCACATATAGTGTCACCTTACAGTGTGTTAAAATACACAGTTCCAGCAGTCTTAAGTGCATGAGAGTATTTGTGGTTGGTGTAGTTAAGGAGAAGATGTTCGCTATCTTATCAGTAAAAAGAAAATCTTTATTTAATACACCAAGTCAACAAGTAAAAATAATAATCTGAGTATAATGATCTCAAAAGTTCGGAAGTCCTTTCCCTCTGGGTAGAGAGAAAAGAAAATGGACTAATTATACAAAAAAACAAGTAATAAATATTTTCATTATTGAATAATCTGCCAAAATGTCCAACTACATGTTTAAAACCTAAAGATACTTAATTCATGTAAACCAAGGAACCTGGAACCATTGAAGGTTTTGCTTGCAAAATTCCGAAAATGATTAATCGATTATTAAAACACTTGCCGATTAAGGTGAAAAAAGATTACAGCTTGAGTGATGCAAGTATTTAACTGAAAGATCTGAGGTAGTTTCTTGCCATTTTGATTTAGTGAAACCAAATTTTGACTTGATCTCACATAATTTTCAATATTGTATCTCATAGTTGAGAATAGATATTCATAATTTCAAATCAGTGTCTCAAAATCTTAAATTTTTTACATAGTAAGTCTACGATGAGAAAGTTGACTGACAGAAGTATTTTTATTTTTAGCTTGCCTAATAAATTAATTTTTTTAATTTGCAGAACTGGACCACCATAGCTATGAGATGAGTTCACTTGGTTATCTGCCTTGTTTTGTCTAATTTAAAAGTAAAGACATTTTTACATCACTCATGGAGAGGAAGTTGATTTTAGAAGACTGAAAAATAATTTTTACGGAGTTTAAGTCAGTGACCCTCCTCCAGCCCAATTCAAACAACACCAAGGAAAATGTATTATGTTGCTGTACACTATCGAGGCAGGTTCCCCTCCTCTTAGTTAAGTGTTACATTTTGTTAGTCAGTGTTAGCAACTGAATATGTTGCTTTTTACTGACACTTCAAACTCTCATTCAAGTCATTTTTTTTGTATCTCTTAAACCATTTTTCTCACTCGAGTCAAGTGAAACTATGTTGCCTCTCAGTGTAAGTATTTTCATTTGTTTTAATAAAACCAACAAACGACTTATTCTGTTTGACAGAATAATTGGTTAAAGCAAACAAGATGTAGCTTTACTAAGTGTGCAGCACCTGTGTAGGAGATCCTGATTGCTCGTACAGGAACACCAGCCAACTGGATGATCTTGCAATGGAGAAATTTGAACCCGGCATCACTCATATCCTCATCGGTCAGCTTCTGAAGAACTTTGCGGGAGTTTGGTCCTGCGATGCCCAGCACACCTATATCTTCTGTTACATTGCTGATGTCTACGTCATATCCACCGTCTGCGGCCTCTGCCTCTATCCACCTGTGGCGAGGTCAAATCCACAGAGAAAGCTTTCAGTGGGCAGAGTGAGGATTTGAGTATTGTATCATATTAGCATCTCTGCATACTGTACATTTAATACATGTCATCTTATTTGCCTGAGTGACAAATGCATTATACAGAGGTAAAGGTTAAAAGGTTCCCTGTGGGGTTTTAGACCTCTAGTAGTGCTATGAAGCTGTTTCTCTATGAGTGGGTCCCCATTAGGTGGGAATACTTCAGCAAGATATGCAGCAATGTACTAACAAAGGCAGGGAGAAAGAAGACTGTGAGCTAGTAAACAAAACAGGATTTACAATACTTTAAATAATCTGATTTGTAAAGGTTTTGTGTGGAAGGAAATGCTCTTGACAGTGTCTTTTAGTGAGTAGCACTGAATGTTAACATAACTTCATAGCGTAATGTCTTTATCACACTAAATATTTCACATATTGCCACATCTCAGCCACGTGTGATGAGTTTCACAGAGTGATATGACCTCCATGAACTCTTCATCTGTAGCCTGCTCCCATCACCACTAGAGGTCGCTGCATAGCATGAAACTGTTCTGGTGGAGAGCTGGTTATCATGAGGTAAAAGAGATTAATGTTTTGAGGTGCTGCCTGGTGATTGGAGCAAATGAAGGGGAGTTGTGTTAACAGCTGCTGAAAGGTTTTAGGTTTCTGGCCTATAAAACAGTCTGTGGGAGAGTTTTATTCAGCACAGCTTGGAACTTAACTCTACCCAGGGTGTGAGTGATGTACGCTGTGTTCTCTGCTGAATAATAAAATAGTCTACGTGTGTGTGTGTGTGTGTGTGTGTGTGTGTGTGGGGTTTGGGTTGATGTATGAAAACCCTACTGCTTTTCAGAGAGCATGTCACACAGCTGGGTACTAAAACTACAATGACCACAATGCATAGAGTTAAGTAATGGGAGCTATTTTTCAACTTTTTAAAAAAATTACTATTACTTTAATTACTGATTATTATTGCATCAACACGCACTGGAAGTATTTTAACGACTTTTAATTAATTACTCAAATCCTAAAATCCTGTTTCTGGCACCTCTGGTACCGGAAGTAAAAGTTTCATTCATATTTTTCCATGGACAATGGTAGGTTTCTACGGCTTGGCTGGACATGAAACTCTACCAGTTGAATCCTCCGTTGTATCAGTACTTTGATATAAAGTCATAAAGGTACAATCCTGTGTACATAAACCATCATCTAAGATGATAATGACTCCCAAGGTGCATTTCAGCAAGAAACATCCAATCACAAAATTTAAATTCGGTCATATGCACCCATAGACCATAAAGATAATGGTCGTAGCTACCACAACGTCAACTATCGGTTTGTTGACTCTCATTTTGAGCCCCGATTTCGGCATTTCAGCTGTCACCATCTTGGTTTTTCAGAGCCAGAAGTGACCATATTTAGGCAACAGGCTGGTGCTGTGGAGCAGCGAGTGGTGACTCTGACTGATAAGCCAGGGACGCTATCGGCAGACAGCCTGTCTCTTAAACTGGCCCACCCTTAATCATACATAACTTTAAGCCTGGATAAAATGTATATGGGTGAGTTACACAACAATTCATCCCCTCGAACAGTTGTCATAAATGTTAAAATTAGCTTTAGAGACCAAAACTGTTTTTTGTACTGCAGCGGCCAATGCGAAAACACAAAAACGTAAATGGCAGTGCAACATGGCAGACTCTGTGGAAGAGACCTGCTTTGTATGTAGATATAAACGGCTCCTATAACTTAAAGAAAACCAAACTGAATACTTATCTTCAGGTGCTTTTCACTAAAGGACATTACATTCTGGCTATAGATCCCCCTAAATAGTACACACTGCACATTTAAGTAAAAGTACATAAGTATTATCAGCAAAATGTAATTTAAAATATCAAAAGTAAAAGTGCTCTCTATACAGAATGGCTCCTTTCAAAGTGCTATATTTTTATAGCATATTATATTATTCTTTTTTAATAGATATAAGTGAATTATAATGTTGGAGTTCATCAATGTGCAGCCAATTTCAGTTACTTTGCATACTACTGGGTAGACTGGTAATACTGTACTGCATCATGTTTTGTTTTTTTTTAATGTAAGAAGTAACTAGTGACTAATGCTGACAGATAAATTATGTGACCTAAAAGTTACAATATTTACCTCTGAAGTGTATAGTACCAAAGGTATAAAGTAGCATAAAATGGCAATATTCTGGTAAAGCACAAGAATGATGTTTGTACTTGTATACAGTACTTGAGTGAATGTAACTAGTTACAATACACTGCTGCATGTACGAGTGTGAAAGCAGACTTTTACTACTATGTTAGCTTCTGCTATTCAGTGAGATGAAGCTTGTGTAGTAAGTTTCACCTGAGGTCATGTCCCTCTGATCCTGAGCCAGTGATGAGCAAGAACTCTCCGGGTGCCAACTGGGTGATGGTGACCTCAGCAAAGACTCTCCCGTCGGGTGTCAACATGTGGCTGATATTAGTCAGGCCCACCTAAAAAAGACAGCAGGTCAAAGTTTGAGTCTGAGAGAGGTGTGTCCTTCAAACAGCTTACACTGATGTGGATAAAGTATACATGTGCTCAACCTTGGGCATGGTGTTAGCAAACAGTCGGTCCAGCAGCTTGTGCGAGTCCTTCCCCTTCACTATGAACTTGCCAAAAGGCGTCAGGTCAATCACTCCCACCTTCTCCATCACCAGCTTGCACTCTCTGCCAACTGGTCCGAACCAGTTGGTGCGTCGGAAACTGGGCCTGAACACAAAAATCAGTGATTGCCTTATATCTGTTGTTTTAATGACTACTACGTTTTTTACTAACTTTTTTCTTACTGGCTGTTTTTTATTTGATCAACTGCATAATGCAAAACTGATGTGAGAGTAGATTTACTTGTTTTCTTTTTTATCAGACACAAACTGTCAAAACATACCTGACATGTTTTGACGGTAGCTTCCGTCTTTGTCAGAGGTGTCACTAGATGGTGAGTGACGTGTCCTTAAATCAGCTGACTGAGGCGTGTCCTTAAATCAGTCAGCTGATTTAAGGACACGTCACTCACCATCTAGTGACACCTCTGACGAAGACGGAAGCTACCGTCGAAACATGTCAGGTATGTTTTGACAGTTTGTGTCTGATAAAAAAGAAAACAAGTAAATCTATAATAAACATAGACACTATGAACTTTGTTGGATTATGATGTGAGAGTATAAACAAACATTGTTCTAAGACTCAGAAAACTATGACAGCAATGTCTGTGGTTAGTACAAGTATAAGAGACTTTCACATTTTGCTCTTTAATACCCCACTTGTGAACTTTGAAAGCTTACATGTGTCTTAAAAAAGGTGGCTACCAACTAGCGGCTAAATGACACAATATAAGGTAATCGCGCTGCACCAAACACAGCTTTACAATCTTGTTATGGTGGTGACGTCAGGCCAATGCGACTGTAGTGTAGTTCATTTATAGCCTAACATTTGCTTTTTACTTCTGGTGCTTGCATTTATTTTTATAATTATGGAAATGGTGTTTGTGCAGATGGTCTTGCTGAACAAATGGTGTAAGTATCATAGACGTTTGTTCCCCAAAGAGCTTATATACTGCAATAATCCAAAATCCAAAATCTAATGGTAAAATCCCACTGGCTTTCTGACCAAGGAGCCAGTGCAATGCTAAAACTTCTGCATCAGCCTCGAGAAAAACATCATCCCTGGAGCACTTTACATGGGCTGTGTGTGACTTCACTGTTTAAACCTACAGTTTGTAACTTTAAGAGAAATTACTAATCTGAAATTAATCTGAAAAAATATTTTGTTCCTCTGCCTCCTCGTGCTTCTGCTGGCATTTGCTAGGATCTACCATTTGCTCCAGCCGGTGAGTGGTGCTTCATTTTGGCTTGACTGTTTCCAACATGGTGGTATAAGAGGAAAACTAAGATGATCACCAAAGTCAAAAGGATTCCTCTTCTGAAAACACAAACATGTATACCTGAACAATGGCAATGCACCCAATAGTTGTTAAGATATCTAAGTCTGGACCAAATTGTTGGACCAACCAAAATGAACTGCCATTCTCTAACCATACCAGTAGTGTGCCTAAAAATGCAATACAGCAAAAAAAAGCAAGATGATTGCAGCTTTAATATTTACACAAAGACAAACCTCTGTGTCACAGCTATGAGCCAAGTATGCTTTACTGAGCAGGCCAAATGGTATCTACACTCTCAGGTTTGGCAAGACTCTAAACAGCCGCCGGGATTATGGCAAGAAATTTATGATGGTTTGGTAGATAAACAATGTCACGGTGCATATTTAGAGAGTGAGATCCTGCACATTGTGAAGGAGTGTCAAATGCAGCTACTGGCAGTTATCTGCATGTGTTGTTGAATGCTAGCAGCTGTCCTTTTCCAGTGTGGTATCTAAATATCTGAATAGTTCTCTTGTGCTGCTGCTCAGAGTTAGATGATGTGTGGTGAGCTTGTCTCCTGAAGGGGAGGGATCACTGTACGAGAACATGTGTTTGTGCTTTGTGCCAAGGACACTGCGTCCTTAAACACTTATTGTAACAAGCATGCATCGCCAGCAGGATGTCCTCTATATGCACTGCTGAAAACTCAAGAGTCATCACTATGTTCTCCATCTTTCTCCACAGAGATGAGAGGGGTACTGTAAATCAGGAATATGAAGGTGGTGTGGCTCCAAGGCAGGAATGTGTGACTGATGGCTAATTAAAGGGTTGCAACAACAGATAGCAATTAAGTAAGGGGCAGTTACCAAACAAAAGCTTTAAGGAGTTGAGGAACATTTTGTTCCAATGTTTACTTCTCGAAATGCCTTCTATTGTTATTGGTGTATAGTTATTGTAGTCCATTGGATGCCTTACTTGTATCCAGTGTCATCTCCAGGTTTGTAGAACCAGTGTGGTTGTTCCCAACCAGCGTGAAAGCCCATGGATGCTTTGCCTTTCAGCAGCTCGTAAACGCCACTTGTTCGGTAGGTTGGTCGACCAGCAAAACGCTCCTCCTTCGGATAACCAACTGGAGAAGCCAACATAACGAAGACAGTTAAAAAGTTTAGTGATGTTAAAACATGGTTATCAGTTACAATATTTTGGAGAAATTTCAATGAGGTTTCTAACAGCAACACAACCTCTGAAAGAGTTATAGATGATGTCCTGATGAAGGCTGATGTAGGTGAATGCTCAGTGCTGGTTATACTTGATCTTAGCTCCACTTTTGACACAGTGGATCAAAACATTATTGTTGAAAGGATGAGAACATGGGTTGTTATTTCAGGGACTGCCCTTCAGTGGTTCTCTTCATCCTTTTCTAACAGAAAATGTATTGTGTCTGTTGACCGCTTCACCTCCTCTCGAGCATCATCTATGCATGTGGTGCCACAGGGCTCTATTCTCGGGCCAGTTTTATTCTCTCTTTATTTCCTGTCTTTGGGCCACATTATCAAACAGCATATTTCATTGGATTGTTGCGCAGGATGCTCAGCTGTGCTGGTACTGCAAACGCTCTGAAATAGTTATCATCCCTGTATAACTGCCTAGCTGTGGTTAAGGAGTGGATAGTAGAAAACTTTCTTTAGCTTGACTCGTCTAAAACAGAAATCATGATTATAGACCCCAAACACATTTGTGGCAAAGTTTTGCCTACACTTCGTAATCTACCTTAACATTTTGTACCTACAGTTAAGAACCTCGGTATTATATTAGATAAAAAAGTCAACCACGTGACCCATGTTAGGGCTTAGTTCAGTCATGTTTTTCTCCATTTGAGAAATATCTCTAGAATTAGATCTTTTATTAATGTTAATGATACTCAAAGAGTTATTATCACCTTTCGCCTGGATTATTGTAATGCTGTGTTTACATACCTTAGACAAAACATGATTACACAACCCCAGGGTGTCCAAAAAGCCAGACTTATAAACAAATCACGTAGGCATGATCATATCTCCCTTATTTAAGCTTCCCACCACTGGCTGCCTGTCTATTTCAGAATTTATTTTAAAATGTTAGTCTTGACTTTTAAGGGCCCTGCATGGTATGGCACCAAGGTATCTGCCTGAGCTTCTAAATTACTATGCACCATCTGAAGTCCTATGATAAGGCCCTGTTAGCTATTCTCCAGCCAAGGCTGAAGACAATGGGTGACAGAGTATTTACATAAAAAATTGTTATCTTTATTTTTATTATTATCATAGAGGGCACTGTCCGATGAATGTGCGATTGTTTTGCATTCTTCTTACCCACATTGTTGAAGCCATAGGATTCTCGAGCTTTGGCGCACATGAATGGCACGTCGGCCCATTTGCCGTAGCGGTTGGGGTCACATTCAATCAGGTCGTAAGGAGGTTCTCCATTCCTGATCCAGTCACTCAGGAACTTACCCATACCACCAGCATGGATGATCCCATACCTGAAAATAGTCCAAAGCTTTATATGATGAATCTGCCCTCTTGAAACTATCTACTAAACAACTGCCCAATCACATACCCAAAGCCAATGGCTGTCCAGTAGTTGCGAACTCCTTGGTGTGGTCCGACCATCGGCAGCAGGTCAGGGGTGTATGTGATAGGTCCAGACACTATGTTGATGATGTCAGCTTTCTTCAGCACAGGGATCATCTCCATAGCCATCTCAACATGCTCCATTATCCTGTCAAGATCTGACTCAAACAGCTCCTTACCGAAACCTGCAGCAGCCACACAGAGACAAAGACGGTAAGTTGACAGACATAAAAAAATCAAAGGTTTCAGATGATTCTGTATGTACAGCAGACAGACCTGGAGGCACTCCATCTCTGACCCAGGAGTCCTGCAGCACCATCTTCTCCATCTTTTCATAAGGGCCAAACAGGAGGCCATCTCTTTCCTGACGCAGGTAATAAGAGCCCTCAAGGTCCCTGATGACAGCCAGCTCCTTCTTCAGAGCCTTCACCTCTGGTACCGTTGCCGTCACTACATACTGGTGATGCACGGGGATGGTGGGATGTTCAAACCCAATCATGTTGCCCACCTCGCGGGCCCAGAAACCTGAAAACCAACAGAGATGGTATTAAATCAATTACCAAGATAAAGTTGGCCATGCAATGTGGGTTGCATTTCAATCATGTTTGAACAAATTACGCGTTAAGTGACAACCCTTTATCATGTAAGCCTATAGCCAGGACACAGTTAGCTTAGCTTAGCATACAAACTGGAAAGGGGGGGAAAAGCTATCCTTCTTCTGTCCGAAGTAGGGCTGTCGCGGTAACTGCAAAAATGAATTACCGCGATAATAAGAAGCCAGCCACGGTGCATGGTGGGCCACCGTCACCACCGCACCTGACGGATCTGCTGTCTGGCGAGACCTATGTCACGGTCTCATTCATTAAACCCATCCTGAAACTCCTCACTGAGGATGTTTTAAAGATGTTAAAAAGATGATAAAGATGTGCAGTTTTCTCGAGGAGAAGTACAAACCAGCTGCCCTACAAAAAACTTTGGCAAAAGCCTGATTGTTGGACCCTAGATATCGGGGCAACAATTTTGATGATGACACGGAGGCGACAAAGTGCGTGCTGATTGAGGAAAAATTAGACATGGAGGACGGAGGGAGCGGTGCCAGTGTGTCAGCTGCTGCACAACAGGAGTCCTTGGCACAAACAGCGGAGCCACCAGCGGCTAAAAAGAAAACCCTTGGAGATCTGCTGAAGCCACGGACAACCACTTCTGCAACCATACCCAAGAGAGTTCGAGCTGACACTGAACTCACACGCTACCTCCAGGAGGACCCCATCGACTCCAACGCAGACCCACTCGTATGGTGGCGCGACAACCAGGGTAGATTTCTTCTCCTCTGTAAAGTCAACCGCAAGTACATGTGCATTTGCGCAACGAGCGCACCATCAGAGAGAGTTTTCAGTGCAGCTGGAAATATTGTTACCCGTCTCCGATCCTCTCTGAAACCACATGAGGTGAATATGCTGGTTTTCCTCGCACGCAACAAGGACATGACCCAGGTATAAATCATAGGCTATTTAATTTATAGGCTCAAGGAGAGTATTTGTTTTTTTTAAATTGTCTAGTGCCTCATGTCGTCTTTTTTATAACTTTTTAATGTGTAGGCGCCAAGTATCAGAGGAAACATTGCAATGAGTTTAGTAATTTAGTAACTAACAAACAAATTTGCTAAATAGATTGATAAAAAATGAAAGGGGGGCGGTGCAATAATACCGCATACCGCGCTATTGAGCCACCCTGACTCACCGCAGGGGGAATTCCTTAACCGCGACAGCCCTAGTCCAAAGGTAACAAAATCTTGCAACCAGCTGCTCCAAGTCTCATTAAGACATTTTCTTATTCCTGTCTTTTTTTTTTTTTTTTATCTGTACAAAAACCAGAGAGGCCCTGCCGAGAAATGTATGGATTTAACACAATATAAAAGCACTTTTTTTAACCTATAGACAGAGCGGCGCTAGTTGTTTCCACACTAGGTATATGTGTGTGTTGTCCATCATCTCATCCAAGTCTTGGCAAGAAAGTTAACTTCCCAAAATGTCAAACTGCTCCTTACTGCTTCCACTGTACCAGTCTCTTGGCAAACTGGCAGGGCTGGTACAGTATGTTCTCCATTGCCTCAGATGTTTATGGGGCTTTTAACATAAAGTTTATTTCTCCTGTTGGTGATGAATAAATGTGTTTGTTTGTAAGAAGGTACGCCCCCTGCAACACCCTCTTTTACCATTGGTAGAAGAAGGGAATCATTTTTTCCTGTTGATTCAGCACCTACCTAACAGACCATGATCAGGTGATGACTGATTTGGATATACTGAAAACAACCAAAAATGTCTGCACACTGTTTCTCACCTGTGCTCACTTTATAAAGTCAATGTATTAGAAAGGTGGCTAAAAGTGGCTCAAAAGTATGCAAGAATATTTGATTTTCTTGCAGTCAAGAGTTTTTGATCTGACACACCTGGCCTACTTCTTCAGTAGAAAGTAGTTCCATCTATCTGCAGAGCCACCAGGGGTAAATGAGAAAATATGTTTAGGTGAACTTGTTTTTTTGTTATTGTCTTCCTTTATCTGAACAATCTCGAGATTACGAAATCTCCTTTTCAGGGAGCCCCAGTTAAAAACAGTAACATCTTACAATACAGTGCTGTGAAAAACATACATGAAAACATAAACACATATAAAAACAAAACACTGAGTGTAGCTGGACTGACCCTTTCATAAGAACAGTTTTACCAGTAGGTTCAAAAAAATTATACAGAACAGGTTACGTGCACATTCCTGTGATTTTAACGGCTATAATGCACAGAGCATGGATGCAGTGTGAAGACTCTGCGTCAGCATGGCTATGGCACTGCACTTCCATTATGATCTACTGATGCTGCTAAAGTGACCATGGAATGTGCACTTGATGGTTTATGTTCACAGGGGTGTTTTTTGGCGCTTGATGGGTGTGTCACTAGGCATGCCACTAGAGAAGGCGAGACACGCTGGGTGCCCATGATTTGCATTTATAGCCTAGATTTGGCTTTATGTAAATGGAAAGCAATGCTGCACTACTGGAGTGCATTGCACAGCTGCTAACATGGACAATGAATGGGAAGCGTGGATATGACAGATCCTGTGGACGACCTCAGCTCAGACCATTTTAATGCAGGTGGTCTTTTTTTTTATGCTCAGCCATGCAACCCACCAACAGGTAAAAACTAGTCTACATAGCATTATGTAAAAAAACAATTACAAATGATCGAAATAAACACCTCATTATACCAGAGGCAAGGTGAAGCAGCAAACCAACCTTATAGGTGGTTTTACATTTTACATTAATAATATGAACCAATCAAAATCCCAATACACAAACAATGAAGCTGGCAGCAAACACATGCCACAGGTGGCAGGTTAAAAACCTCGCTACGCCCTGCCTATGTGATGCGTCGCATTCGTGCCCTTTGTATTTCAGCTTTAAGGTTAAGATTTAAAAATGTACAATTCAGAAATAAGCACAAACACAAACAGCAACAAAAACACAGCAGACACCCAGTACCCAGACAGACGGATGAGACAAAGTGAAATGAAAACTGTTTGAAAAGGAGAACTTTTGGTAATCACCACAAAGATATCCTGTTTTTTAACATCCTGGCATTTATGAAAATAAAACAAAAAAGAAACACAGGAACTTAAAAAGTACATACAAATTGATGTGGTTTAATGAAAGCTTAAATGTACAGTGTGTACACTTCATCAGCTCAAACAGTTACACCATACTGCGCTGCCTCGAGCCACACCTCAAGCCAAACCACCAACATTATATGTGTTTTCTATACGACACCAGCTGACGCGTCTGTGAGAACAGCCTCAGAGGTTTAACAGTTATGGTCATTATGTAACTTGTGTAAATGTTCCACTGTGTTCAGCAGCCAGTTCAGATAATAACAGCCACACAACAAATATGCTCTGCTGAGTCTGTGAGTCGGACATGTGAACTGAACAAAGATCAATGTGGACCTTGTGCCAAAGCGGCCACTGTGACCTGGGTGTCTTTGGCTGCTGCTGTCTTTAGCTTATGTGCTGCAAGAGTGACTCTTATAAACACTAATTCAGCTTAAATTTAATCCCCTCTTTAAATTCATTAGATCACAAATGAGGTTACTTTGCATGCGAGTCTGCAGCCTATTAACATTACCACATTTAGTCTTTACGTTCTCTGTATGTGCTCCATATGTGAACTTTAATCTCATGGTGAGGGATGAGGGTGAGGGTGCATGCACACAACATCCAGATAAGGTCAGTTTAAGCAGGAGCTGGGCTGCAGAGGAGCCTGTTTACCAGATGCTTGCACACAGGGGCCAATTCACTGGCTTATACAAGAATAGTGATGATTGGAGTCTTTAAAACATGTTACACTATGTCCACAACAGACGTCCACACTGTTGAACTGTGTATGTTCCTCTGTTTAGGAATATAAACTTAAAACAATCAGGTCAAAATGTTTTCAGAGGGTCACAGGCTAAAGCAGTGGTTCCAAACCAGTAGAGAGGTTGTGAAGAAGCTCGATGAATTTGATAAAATAGAAGTTATGATTTGATTTTAAAATTATCATCCACACATTGAATCAGCTGTAACTCCCGAGCACCACATTACTTTACAGTACAAAAGCTGGTTAGCAAGTGAGCAGATAAGCCAAAAGTAATATATTAATACTTCAAGTATTTAATGGATAAACTATCAAAATAGTGAGCTCAAAGTAATGAATAAATGGTTGAAACTGGTAGTCAAAAGTACAATACACAGTTAAAATAGACACCTGAAAGCAATGGAGTAACTGTTTAAATAGTTAGCTAAAAATGATGGATAAATGGTTGAAACAGTTGGTGAAAAGTAACAATACACAGCTGAAATATACATCTAAAAGTAATTAATAAACTGTTTAAATAGTTAGCTTAAATTAGGTATAATGGATAAATGGTCGAAGTACAGAGTAAAAAGCCACGATACAAAGTTGAAATAGATACCTGAACGTGTTAGAATAACTGTTTAAATAGTTAGCTACAAGTAATGGATAAACAGTTGAAATAGTTAGTGAAAAGTAACAATGCACAATTGTAATAGAAAGCTAAAAAATGGACTAATTGTATAGTTAAATGCAATGGATAAATGGTCGAAATAGGAAGTGAAAAATAATGATTCACAGTTGAAATAGACACCTAAAAGTAATGAAGTAACTGTTTATATAATTAGCTAAAAGTAAAGGATAAATGGTCAAAAAGTGACACTACACAGCTAAAATATGCAGCTAAAGCCTTGTTCACATTACACGACTGGCCGACCAGTCTTGAGTTGCGGAGACTATCATAATCGTTTGAGTGTTCATATTTGGCGATGTGTGTTTCTGTCATCTGGAGTCTCGCCAACTGCGTTACGACCTGTGTGTGCACACTGCAAGATTTCTCCAGCGAGCCCTCGCCGACAGAGCCCCAGATAACGCAGTGACGTCACCAAACTACGTTTTGTCACATGTGAACAAAATAGGATACTATGAAGTGCCCCCTCAAAATCAGGGTGAAAATCGTGTAATGTGAACTAGGCTTAAAAGTAATTAGTCAGCAAAAACTAGGCATAATGGATAAATGGTCAAAATAGTTGGTGAAAAACAATGACTAAATTGTTGATACATCTAGCTGCTACTCCAAAGTCGCACAATTGCAGTCATGATCAAACCTACCTACAATGCATAAAAAAATTACTCTTTCACCATTTCTGTAACGGACAGTGTTAAACAACATCCAGTAGGAATCACTGGACTAAAGCCTATTGTTATTAACAGAAGACTGATCTTATGGGGTTAAATTCTGGGGAACATATGACCTTTGACCTTTAGGCTCGGGCAGGGGGGGTGGGGGTACAGCCTGCATTCCAGATGTTGCCATAGTTTCAACAATAAGCAGACTTTGTGAAAATATGAAAAAAGAAACGGTTTAAGTTCTGGACACGGCTCTGTAGGGTGGAGTGGAGAATGGGAAAGATAAAGTATGTTAAAAAAAAAAAAGCCAAGAAAGAACTGAGGAAAAGTGTAACCAAAGATGGTTAATGTTATGCAAGCGCAACAAAACAGCAGCTTGTGGGGGATGGGTTTTAAACAATAACATGAGCACAAAGCATCAAAAAAGACTGAGGTTCCTACTGTTTGTTGGGAGCCGTTTTCTTCCTTGCTATGTGGGATTTGTTATGGAGGTTATTTCTGCAGCCCGGCATCTGTCATCAGTCTTTAAATCGCAAAACCAAACCCCATGTACAACAGGGAAACGCCTCAGTCTGTACTTGCAAAGCCTACATTTACCAAATAAGTATCAATTATGACAATTAGTACATATAGACAAAAAATATTACATTATCTTACTGTAGGACAAAAGTCCATGCAAACAAACAACCAGGTGTCATATCTATCAGTTTGACATTTCAATCCATTGATACAAAATGCAGGAAAATGCTAAAACAAAGGGGAAAAAAAGTTTTTTCAGGAGGTGTGCATGTGCTGCTGTTTCAAGATTGGATGAAATGTGAACTGTTGGCCTGTTTGGATTGGCTGACAGACACAGTAAAGGAAAAAAAAAAACAGCCAGTAGGACCGGCAACATAACTGGCTTCGACCAGAGTACAGAATGTGCAAATTCAAGGGATGAAATATGGAGCAAGCAAATGTGAATGAGCCGGAGACAATTTGTTCTGCGGGGTGTTAAACAATGCTATTCACAATTTAATGCTTGTGGTGTAGACTAAAACATCTGAAGGGACAAAGTGTTTACATTTTATATTATCCTATAGGGCTGAACTGAAGTTGTTTTTAATTTTTCCATTTGCATATGAGTTCATTTCAACCTCACTGTCACTGCAGGGAAAAGGTGACAAAGGAAAAAGTGCATGACCTACATGTTGCTATATGTTATGTAAGTGCTGTTACATCAATTCTGAGTTCATGATACAGTAAAAAATCATTCATTAGTGATGTCATAATTTCATGCAATAAACACCCAAATAAATAGATAATTAATTTGATGTCAGGTTAAAATGTTGAAAATGTTAAAAATGTCTGTAACAACATATGCATTAGTTCATTGTTTATATTGTATAGTTTTGCCCGGAACTAACGTTCCTCGTTTGCAGTTCCTCTGCGGTCAAGTTTATTGTGGAACTGTATACAAAGCAAGGTGTGCGCTGTCTCATTAGATTCTGCTATTTTATTCATTCAAGTTATGTTCACGTCTGAAGCTCAAGCAGATGGTTAAGGGACTTTAAGAAACCTCCAAGAAGCTTTCGAAGGACTTTCAAGGACTTTAAACCTCTTTTCACAACAAGCAGCCAACAAGGTATTTATTGAACTTGTGAAAATCCTTTGTTTCATGTCGGCGTTGAGTTTCAGTTTGCATTTACTTTCATTTTCATGTCATGCATCTCGCCATTTACTGAGATATTTGTATTGTGTTTATTCATGAATACAGTTCACATGGCGTAAGGTGTGATGGTGTGACAAAGGCAAGGATGCAGCAGAGAAACAAGACATGCCCAAGCAATAAACGCCCGTTTCAAAGAACCAACCTGTGTCTGTGCTGTTGTGAAGAGAGCTACTTGTTACATAATCTCCTCCATAGAGGACAGACTGAAGCAAATTCCTCAACCGTGCCAAATAAACAAGCAACATCAGCAGGGATGAAAGAAGTCTTTGCCAACAAAATCCCCCCAGAACTGGTATGACCCAGTTCAAGCCAAACACTCATTTTCCTGAACTCTGAAAGCAGTGGTCTGCATGGGCAAAGGTCTCCTGCTGTAAAGTGTCCACAGATAACACAGTTCAGCAGTGACACAGGATGTGTCTGCTTTGTGTCTTAATCAGCAGATATCAAAAGAAATACTGCACCAAAGTTACATTGTAGTATGGGGCTTTTCCACCATTCTATGTAACATAAGGAAATATGACTAAAATACCACATATTGTAAAACATATGGCTAAACATAACACCTGAAAAGGACATCCAAGTAAATTCTAATTTTTTTTTCACATGGGTATGGGAAAATGTATCCTAAATTTTACATGTCTTGTGAAACATGTCCAAGCCCAAAAAAAGTTTATGACTGCAGTGTGTATGTTCCTCTAGTTGTTTCCCCCTCTAAAGATTGAAAATGTGTCAAGGCTTAAATCAGAAACCATCAACATTTTCTATGTTTTTGAAATAATACACAAAAAAAAAGTCCCGATTTCAATGGTTTGAGAGCCAATGTGCATTTGTGTAAGTACAAACCTGATGTATTGACAATGCGATTCGCGCGGATGGTCCCGTGAGGAGTTTGAACGTCCCACTTGCCGTCAGCAGTCGGGTTGAGGGCTGTGACTGGAGCTGGGTTGTAGATTTGAGCACCGTACATACGAGCACCGGCAGCCAGGGCCATGGTCAGGGAGTAGGGATCAATGTGGCCGTCTCCTGGGGTGTAAAGGCCTGCCAAGATCTGAAAATACAGACAAACTTCCATATATTAATCATTATTAATACTGAGATAGTGATGCCCAACCTTCCATTTCACTCATTTTAGTTGATGACATTAAAGGCCAGAAGTCAACTGATCAAATATGTATACATATATATATTTGCGATGTTCATCACTATACATTACACTCGTAACACTAATGTGGATGGTACCAGAAGCACAATGACAAATTTCCTATTCTTTATTTAAACAAATAATTATTTAAAGTTCAGGGTTGAACCAAAGGGGTTCATCCACTCATGAGCATTAATGTGCTGAGTAAATTTAATGGCAGTCAGCCTAACATTAGAACACTTGAAAAGATTTTTTGATGATTCTTGTGCAGAACGGGTAATTTCGGCCTTGTGGTGGTGCTTGACCAAAACAAAGAACAATATTCTGGGCATCATGAATATAGCAAAATTCATAGCAATGTTTTTGTGTGTGAAAAGTTGACATTTTGGTCTCCTGTGGGTGATACAAGGAAAAAATAGAAGGTTCACAGTTGAAAGGACTTTTACTCTGATGAGCACAAATGCCTGAGAATGTGCTAGTCAATTTCACAGATGTCTTCAGTTTAAGATTCGGACAATATTCGTGCACACATGGTGATTTCCACCTTGAGGTGGTGATGAACAACTGAACAGAGGCTTACTAAAATCAGAGGGAACAATCCTCTGTAGATCATGAATATTTCATGACAATCTCCCTCAATACTGGATGATTTAAATAGGTTTTTGCATGTAAAAAGTTGCCATTTGGCCTCCTAAGGGTGATGCAAAAGGAAACTGGGAAGTTAAAAATATAAACGGTTCTTCCTCTGAGGAGCATGAATGTCTGGCTGTTCTGGTATATTTCATGGATAGGTCTTGTGCACAAAGGGTGATTTTGGCTTTGTAGTGCTGCCAGACAAAAGAAGAAGGGCATACTAAAGTCAGACAAAATTATCTTCGGGGATCATGACTATTTGTAGCTACATTTCCTGCAATCTGTCTAATACTGGATACTGATTTAAAGACTTTTTTTGTTTGAAAAAAGTTGCCACCTCCTGAAAGTGATGTGGGAGAAAAACTGGAAGGCTCAACATGTAAAGGGTTCCTCCTCTGAGAAGCATGAATAGTTGAATGTGCGTTGTGGTGCTGCCAGACAAAAGTGGAGGGGCTCACTAAAATCAGAAGGAATAATCTTCCGGGGATGTTCATGCATTTTCATCATGAATATTTGTAACAAACTTCAGGGCAATATGGCCTCTAGTTGTTGAGATATCTTAAGACTATCTTCCAAACACACTAATGCACAGACTTACTGACTTTCATATCCTCTAAAAATGAAATATTTTCCAAGAATACTTTTTAGCTGCTAACATGTTTACCACACTTTTCATAGAAATAACCGAACTTGTCCGCAAAATTTAAAACCTTCTCCGCACATAACAATGAGTTCATCTTTATTTTGTCATTTTTGTGGCCTCACTGCTGTCTCCTGACTGTACCTATATATTTTCAACAGACAGGTATGAGAGTGGTATCTACTTTCTCATCTATCTCTTGGCGAGAAAGCCAGTGAGCTTTTTCCAAAATATCAAATTATGCAAACCTGCAAAACCAAGATGAGAATGCAGAACTTCTGACACATTCTATAGGAGATTGTCTGATAGTTGTACTATGGTGTGGTGGATCATCATTTCTGACTGTTCAATCAAGGGCATTTTACCACCAATCAATCTATAGTTAATCTAAAACCCTGAAACATTTCCATGGTTCGCACGGACCTTGTTTATATCGAGCAGAGGGAAAAGTTCGTGCACTTTCTCTGGTCCGATTAAGTACTGTTCTGTCACATGCCAGTGTGTGCGTGTCATCTGATACTTCATCTCATCCACTCGAGCTGGTGTTGAAGCAATACGGACACTGCCGGGCTGATGGAGGCCCACCGCCTGCAGATAAAAAGACGATACAAATGACCACACAAATATAGAAATACATAAACAGAGGACCACACACACCTTAATCATCACATCATAGCTAGGAGAGATAAGCGAGGCACCTCACCTGTCCAGTTTCAGCCTCCAGGGCTCTCGTATAATTTAATGCTGTCATAGTGGACTTTTTTAAGGTTGATGCCTGGGTGATAATATGTCGTCAAACCAGCCTGAAAGACAAAACAAACCATGATAAGAAAATGCATCAAGGTACAACACTCAACTTAAAGCTGCATTAAAAGATTTTCTGTGGCACAAAAAAACACCCCATAACATTGACATCACATTCACATCAACGTGTTAGCACCAGTTACTTATTTACACACCCAGCAAGACTCAGAGCAACATTATCATCCATTTGTGTTGTGTTTGTGTCCAATTTATAAATGTAAGTCCAATATTCACCCTCCTTTTGTCTCAGTTTTGGTCTCTACCAGCTACTCAGACAACTATGTGATTCTTTAGCTGCTAAATGCGCCACCCTGTTCACTTGCTATACCCTAACTGTGTCTTCCATCTGGTGATCAGAAAGTGGCTTAACGTCACTTTTAAGAGGCTTCTACACTAATAAGAGCTGTGAGAGTGAACCAGAATAGTAAAGTTGAGGGCTGTAAAACCAAAACAATGAGCTGAAAGATGCTTTAACACTTCAAAGAGCTGAGGGGAGCTGCGGAGTTCAGGGGTAATTCTTCATCACTATGACTGACCCCTTTTACATCAGTAATCTGATAAATTGTTAATATAAAAATATTGATCATAGCAGCTTTATTACCATGTCCAAGCATCATAATACAACATCAAAATACCATGAAAAAAGGGTAATTAAGATGATTTTTTTTACAAGTTTATCACAACCTTTAAAGTGACTATAAGTTTTCCTTGTCACTAAAATGACTCCCTACTAACCTAGCTAGATCACCATGGTAACTTATGCTGCACAACTAACCTAGTATGAACTTGAACTAGTACACTGTTGTGAGTTTGGCCTTGAAATTAACTAAAAAGCACCTTTCACTGATCAACTGCAAGAATAGTGTCATTTGCAACTGAGGGAATAAGTTATAAATGCTAACTTGTTGAGCCATAATTAATTACATTAGTAATGCCATCAAAAAAAGCCATGCAATTACAGTACAGCAAGCTATATGCAACATGTTGCCACATGCATTTTGTTGGTGATGCAAAAAACAAAAGTGCAAGAATAACGTTATATTTTATTTGCAAGATTGTTGTTTCTCTCACTGAACTGCTGAAAATGTTTGTATTGTACTCTGGTCCATTTGCCCACGCTGGCTTTAAAAGAGGCCTTCTATAAAATCAAAGATAGCATACATTAATAAGTCCCTCCAGAAAATTCCGATCTTGCAATCACAATAATTAACGCAAATTCAACAACAGGGGCTTGCAATTTTTCAAAAGTCCTGCTTTTTTTTTTTTTTTTTCTTACATTTTTCCACATTTTCCTGCTGGCCAGAAGTCGTCGCGCATGCAACGTCATTTGAAACGTCATCAGATGCATCATCAAATTGCGACTAATGGCACTGCAGTATGGAGAAACGCTCTGTCATCGACAGAAGAATTTGCACTTTGTTTAAATGCATACAATATGTGTTGAATTTATTAAAATGTTATGTTTCCACAAGATGTAGCTTACATGTTGTTTTACAGTCACATTGTCTGGTTTGAGAGCTACAATATTCACTCATTTGCAACATTATTGGAATCCATATTTTGAAACTAATTAAATAAAACTAAAGAAGAGAACTGAAACATTTGCAGCTGTTTTTGGAATATTCATGTGATTATTACAGCAAGTGATTACATTACTTATTTTTTGGAGGCAGTAGTAGTTTGCATTTGCTGCAATTTCCTGCACAAATCACATAAAAATGCTGCAATTTTTATCACAATTTTTGACTAAATTGGCTGCAAATTCAAGGATTTTTTGCCGCGAGATCCTGGAGGGACTGATTAATAGTTCACTATATTATTAATCAGGATGACCTTTACTTACATGTGAAATGCAGAATTATTCCTCCATATCATACCACAAAGTTACCACTTTGAGTAGTGTTTTTATGCTTGGTGCTGATATATAGTACATGAATTTTAATTCTGCATGTGCCCAACCCTCATGGGTTTTTAAGTCACCATTATAATAACACTAACATTGCAGTGAGCAATCCAAAGTACATGTTATTTTAATGTTCAGTCCCCAAACAAAATTCTTTGTCTTCAATTCCAGGCCCAGCAAACAAATTCTGTCACAAAAAAGGTTCCTCTTTTAAAACATAACTCTAATTTCTCATTGTTATCTAATCGAAAGAAATCAACATAAAGAGGGGTCATTTTAATTAAAAGTACATCACTTACGCCCTCATACACAGAACAGTAAAACACCAAATGAACCTTATTCTCAACTTCTCCCATGTTTAACTACAAAGAAAGTCTGTCCTCCTCTGGAGTGGCATCAAACCTCCCAGTCTCTAAGGCTGTATATTACAGCTAACAGAACATAGATTAGAAAATTCCTTTGTCTTCTGGTATTTATTTCAGTTAATATTAAATCAATAAAATCAATTTCACTTTGACTTGGCCAAGGTTATTTCCGTAAACCTTTAATTATGGGACAGTGTCAGACCTGAACACAATTCTTGAGTATACATTTAAATCTCCTGCATCAAGTCTAAAGTTTATGAGCTCCACAACATGCAGCTGTCACATTAGACATAAACACAGTACTAAAATAAATATATTGACTTGTAAATTCACATGATTAGCGATATTTTCTGCTAGCATTTTCTGATATTCCTCAGAGGCGGAATTAGACAGCAAGCGGTTGGTTCATAAAGTGTGAAAGAACAGTCAATGATGAACCAAAAGCCCCCTTTGATGGGAACATGCACAGAGCCTGAGGGAGAAAGTCTGGGTAACAAAGACAGTTAATAACCACCATCTTGGTCTTTGTTATCTCTGACTGGGGATTTAGGCTTTGTCCGGCCAGCTCACGCAAAGAAAACCCAGCTATATCCAACTTGCTTAATGGTACACCCCACAGGTGCTTCAGTTGTCTTCAACAGACAAAAAACCACATAAAATTCCCTGTAAGTGTCCAGAGTGCACCCTGCCTCTCACATAAATGCATGCTGGGATAGGCCCCAGTGCCCCAGTTGAAGAGAGTAACCGAATAAGAGTGAAGTGTCCCCCTGTGACATGTCAAACGTATTAATAGTATCACAGTGAAATGAATGAGTTACGTTGTAGAATGGTAAGTAGGTCAAGACCTCACATGCCTTGAGAACTTGTAACAGGTGCCCTCGATGGATACGATGAGACTACTGAGTACCACAAACAGAAATGGCTGTAAGCACCTTCAATAAAGGAGGCTGTCGAGGAAGAACCTCTCCATACTTTCCTGTTATGATTAGACGCTTAGTGATCAGTTGTAATATTATCCAGAGGACTGATTGACATACTTATTTTGCTTATAATTAAAGAAAGTGCCTGATAATGTCACAGAAATCCAAACTGAAACAATCTGAATCCACGTTTCACAACATTCAAATATGATTAGGAAAAAGTGAAAATTGATCAAAACTGGTAAATCAGTCAAGTCATTTTTTCAAAAATAAAATAAAAAAAATCCAGCCTCTAAATTGTGAGTATTTTGCTGCAAGGATTAGCTGCTTAATTGATTAGGTAATAAAAAAATAAAAAAAAAAAATAAAAATCAGCAACTATTTCCAATATCAATGAAATGTCTCACTATTTTTTTTAAATATATGCCATACATTTTCTGGTTCTAACTTTTCAAATGTTAGGATTTGCTCCTTCTCTCTGCAATGAATGACCAAAATTAATTTTTTGGGGGGGTTTGGGCTCTTAGTTGGACAAAACAAATATATTAAAAGGATGCCACTTTTGGCTCACTTTAACAAAAAAATAATAATAATAACTGGGAAATATCTGTTATGTTAGCTGCAGCCTTTACTTATTTATAGATGTTTTAGTTTTTATTTCTAGGTATTTTAGTTTTGGACTATTGTTTAGACAAAAAAACAACAACAAAACAACACAAATTTTGGCTTTAGGAACCGGATGTCAATAGGACGTCACAAAGACATTGGACTCTTACATTGAACATTGACGTTATCTTTTGATTGGTTTGAAAATCCGGTTGACATTGGTGAGACATTGGATTTTGATTATTACAACACAACTAAAACCAATCTGTCTATCAACGCCATCTGTCATTAGTATTCGACATCAAATTGTCAACATTTAATTTTGGTCACTTGATGTCACAGCCTACATTTAACCAAATATCATGTAATGACGCTGATGGCCAGCAGGGGGTTGTTTTTCTTTTTACTATTTTCTCACATTTCATATACCAAACATTATAAATAATGATGATAATTGTTAGTTGCAGATCTGAAAGGAAGTGGGCATGTGTTGAAAAATTATGCTAAAAGCAGAATGTGTGACAATATGCTTATGCAAAGACACTAGGTAACACAGATCACCTGGTACTTCCTCCAAACTTTGTACACCTTCACTTTAACTGTATTCAAGAAATAAAGGTAAACTTTAGTGAACGTACAGCGTGCCAGGTGGATCCAGCCGTCAGCTCACTCTTCTCCAGCAGCACCACATCCTTCACGCCACCTTTGGCCAGGTGATACGCCAAGCTGGTCCCCACACATCCTCCACCAATGATGACAGTGTCTGCTGTGTCTTTCCATCTCTTTCTCAAAGCTGAGGATTGATCGCTGAGGAAAGAGTTAACAACAGTGCTGTGTCACAGGCTACATGCATCCAGAGCTAACATACTGAAGTCTCCATGCTGACCATGTGAGAGTCACACATGCAGCGCAACTACTTCAACATTTATGCTTTTCTATCTGAACCATCTGTGCAACTTTACGCGCATTACGCGCTCTGCACATTAGTTGTGGTTGTTTTACACTCTCATTAAGAACCAATCGCAAAGCTAAAACGTGTCAAATGAAATGTCCAGCGCACATGTGAAGAACATGAAACTATCTCACCTCTCTTCAGCTTGTTTTCTTGAAGTGCAGCAGATGGTCCTCAAAGGAAGGGGAGCTATTCCTCGACACACGGCTAAGTCTCTCCGCAGATGACTGTTGATTACGTTTAATATCCGCGACATGTTTGAGGTAATAGTTAAGAACTAAAAACTATAAATGCAACTTGAAGCCTGACCACCCCCCCTCTCTGTGGACCCCTGCACTGCTGAGTGGTCACAAATATCCCAGTTTTCCCCTGACAGCCGTGTTGGCACGCCCACAGGTCGAAACTTTACTCAGAACAACCCTTAGATGTATTAACACTTTCAGTGCCACAACTCCAAATGTGGGTCACAGGGCCCCTGAGTAAACATGTGTGAATGGCTTCATTATGTAAGGGGAGTTAAGGGTGATTGGGACAGTTTCATGGATTTCTGCCTTATGTGAACTTTCTTGCCATGAGTTTAAAGAAAATAGCCCCACAGACTTAAATAATACTGAACATGTTACCTGAGGAGGAAAGAAGGTGATGTCACATACCAAACTGAACTGTTAACTGAACCAAAACCCCCTTTTTTGGTAACATTTGGTTGATTAGGACAGGACCTTTGATTGATTAAGAAAACACATTGATTAATGCCAGTGTAAGGGACTGTTCCTTGTTTATAAGGGGGGAAGGGGTGGCTCTAAAAGGGGGAGGCTTGTAAAATAATTTTTGAAACACTGGTGAGGGACTTGTGTTTTTTATTTTGGCTTAAGACAGGGGCTTACAACTTTAAATAGTTGTATTTTGTGGTCAGAAAAAAGCCCCACAACCTAATCTGAGCTTAAAATAGTGAGATTCAATCAAAATCACCTTTTTCTACATTCATTTAAAATTTGGTCAAAAGTAAACTATTTGCACAAACCAACCAGCATGCACGACACGACTGACAGCCGTGGCTTTTTTAAACTCCAGGACTTGTTTCTTTAGCTTTTAACTTTCCAACCATCAAAGGGTAAGTTTAAAAAAAAAAGATCTAATTTATAGAGGAGGTAGGGTCATGCATTTTACCAGCCACTCAAGCAGGCTTTAGGAAAAATATCAGACATGAGGAAAAAACAAAGTTAAACCCCAGTCACCCCCTTACTCTGATAAATAAAAAAATTGGTCCCTTACAAAAAGGGAAACATACTTTTTTGTTGCAGTAGTACATCACATTCATGCTTCCATCAAAGGCTTGTGCAACATATTAGCTATGAGAATTTCAGGTCAATTTCCTCAACTCATTTACTGAAGGGTAAACTTCCTGTTTGATGCTTGCTCCACCTACCTACATGATGCCACACCAATAAGGGCATGCAATTTTATTTATGTGGTTTGACAACTAGAGCACAAGAGCACATAAGAAAAAAAAGTTTTTATTTTCACCCATCAGTCAAGAAAATAAACTCTGCATATTTATACTGCCCCATTTAACCTTATGTCCCTATCACCTTTAATATATATTAATATATTTATTCTATACACAGCCATGCTAGCAGGTGTAAAGCTTACAGTGTTTCTTTCCGCTAAGCACAGTGGTGGAAGAAATATTCAGATCCTTTATGTAAGTAAAAAGTACCAATATATAAATGTAAAAATTATCTGTTACAAGTAAATTACTGCATTCAATATCTTACTCAATTAAAAGTATTAGCAGCAAAATATAATTAAAGTATAAAAAGTAAAAGTAATGGTTCCAAAGTAAAATTGTTCCTGTGAGTCATGTTATGATATATTATTTGATTAAATCTGAGGCATCAAGGTGTAAACTGTTTCTACCTCTTATACAGACAGGTGGTTTAGTCCAGCAGTTCCCAACCTAGGGGTCAGGGCCCCTCCAAAGGGCCACATGATAAAATCTGAGGGGTCATGAGCTGATTAATGGGCTAAGAAGTAAACAACTAGGTCTAATTCTACTGCTCACATTTTCATTACTGTTGCCAACTACCTTTGGTTTTTGTAAAATGTGAAATAATTTCCCCTTTTTGTGCTAGAGCTTTGATTGGACAAAAAAATCAGGCCCGACCCAATCTGTACCCACATAGTTTCGCACCAAACCCTGTCAGCAGCTTTCGAACCGAGCTTTATTAAAACCCCAATTTCCTTTGAAAAAAAAGCAAATTTACCAGCTGAAGTCAACTTAAGACTTTTCAGTGCTGTAACAGACATTTGTGAGACAGGATGCGCTCGTGAATTGTCATTCTGAGCACCAGACCTCACTCTGAGTGCTGTTGGAATACCTTCAATTACTCGGAGCACTGCAGCAGAGGCTCTGGGCACTCTGCAAGGGATGAGCAGCAGAGCATCAAGCACAGCGAAGATGAAACTTAAGTGTTGGTTAATTCATACTGAAATAAGAAAATATTTGTATATCCAACCTGTCTCAAGTCAGGGGGAATATTAAGAAATCACGGGTCGGGCCCAATCGGGTTCAGGCAGAGAATCAAAGCTCTACTTTTGGCCTCAAACAGCTATTTATACATGAACATGTGAAAAGTTTAGAGAGGAAAATGTCTCTTTGGCAAAATGGCTAACAGCCCATAAACATCTGAAAACATCTGCCAAAATGGTTGCAAACAGCTGGCTTGACCTTTCATCTTATTGTGCTTTTCCTTATTTTCTGTCATATAAATGATATTACAATATCAGATGCTCATATCAAACATGGCCAAAGTTTCAAAACGCTTGCACAAGTAATCCTTGTGAGCAAAAACCTTAGACTTCAGACTGTTTGTTTCCAATGGGTTTTTTTCTATTTTCAACACAAGCTGACTGCAGCAGTGATGGATCTCTTCATATGGTCATCTGCTCCAGGCACGCAATGCAAATGTTTACAGTACATGGCTTACATGGCTACATGTAGCTATGCTAACATCAGAAAATCATGTAGGCTAATCTTGGTTGCCAGTTTTATTAATGTCTCCCTATTCAGATTATATTCCAGCAGGAACATACCTAGGTGTGAAGAGTTTGGTTGTGAACACTGGTGATTTTTCACAGTTCGAGTAATTCCCTGCTGCAATGAGAGTGCAGTGATGACAGTTTGCAAATACAGAAGAATGGCCCAGACATGCTGATCAGTCAGAGCAGACAGAGCATTACAGAGTGTACATGTATATTCAAGCAGACAGTATGAGAACATTTAATGTACATTAAAGTATGCAAATGTTCTAGTATAAACTTATATAAAAGAATGAACCTGAAAATGAGCATGAAAGGTCGCCTTAATCTTTATTGTTTTTCTTATATGTAAAAAAAAAAAGCACAATATTTCCCTTGGAATTGTCATAGAGTAAAAGTTGAAAATGATGTAAATGGAAATACTGAAGTGCCTCCAAACTGCACTTAAGTACAGTACTTGAATACATGTATTAATTACTTTCCACTACTGTGGCTTTAACCATCTTACTTTTGGGTGTTTTTGCTAATTCGCCCTTAACACAAAGTAAAGTGAGGGTGATGGGATTGTCATTAGTTTTTCAGGTACTTAGTCGTAAAAGAAAGTATTGGATACATTTAAATTTTGAGCTGATGATGGCGCTAAAGGGAAACTCAGGGATCACCAAAATCATTAGGGTTCATCCTCTGGGCACCATGAATTAATGTACCAAATTTCAAAGTAATACATCCAATATTTATGTTTCAGTCTGGACCACAGACAGACACACCAACATTGCTATTACCTTAGCCATGCAGCTGGCACGGCTAAAAATACCTACCAGCAAAAATCACATAAACAGATTCAGGTTCAGTGCAACAGTGCAGATTAATATTGACACTGATGCCATGTTTTCTGTTGCTTTTCCAGTTATTTGTGTGTGGGTTATTTATCTTGTGTCAAATGTCAAAAGAACTGATCCAGTTGAGCTATCCATACAGACACATTTATCTCTGAATGGTCCTTGAGCCCTTTATTGCAAAACAGCCCCCTCTACCCCACCTGGAACAGCTGCAACAGGTTTGAACTGGACATTTATCTTCACAGCTGGTTAATCTAAACATAGAAATACAAAAGACAAACTAGTATGAACTAATTTGAAGTGATCTGAATATGTAACAGTTTATTGTACTGGCTGGGTTTACCAGCAATAACGCAAATTCAAGGTTAACAAGTTAATAGGAGTGTATCAGCAAACACTGTACACTAGACTTAACTATAAGTTACACAACAACATGTGGAGTATATAGGTTGCCACTATCTCTGTGGGACTGCAACATGCTGGACTGTTTGTTTTGAGCATGTGCCAAGGGGAAAAAGTTCTTCCACTCCTACATTTGTTTGTCCTCAATAAAAGTTTTAACCTTGATGGTTTCATTTTCAGAGTACACTTTTACGTTTTTAGCCACACTAGCCACATGACTAAAGGGGTGACAATGTCAGTCTGTTGGATGGTTCATCACTTCAGTCCAGACTAAATTTATCTCAACAACTACTGGATGTAGTTTTGTGCTGGCATTCATGTTCAACAGAGGATGAATCCTAATGGCTTCAGTGATCCCCTCACTGTCACTGTCATCATGAGGTTCACATTTCTGTTTTTTTCCCACCTGTTTTCTGCTCTGTTTGTTTGTTGTTTGTCAGGATTGCAGAAAAACTACTGGCCTGATTTTTATAAAATCACTATTTCATGAAATAGTGAAACCACTAAATTTTGGAGCAGCTCTGAATCACATCAACAAAGTTGTTGCCAAAATGGGTAGAGCCGTTGCTATAACGTGTAAATGTGTACTGTTTCTCAATTCACAGTTGTTTAGTCGTGTTGTTTGTACATTGGTTTTATGTCATTTAGATTACTGTTCAGTTGTATGGTCTGCTGCATCGAACTGTCTTCTAAGAAAATTACAAGTGGCTCAAAACAAGGCTGCAAGACTGGTTCTTGGTTGTTCTTCAAGAACTAGTGTTGCAGAAATGCATGAACGTCTTGCTTGGCTGATGGTCAAGCATAGACTATCTGCTAATATATTAATATACTTTCATAGAATTATAAACACTCAGACTTCTAAATTTCTTTATGATAATATAATTTACTGCTCAAATACGCATTCACATTACACTAGAGGGGCGAATAGTGGACAGATTACTTTACCCCTACCTAAGTCTGACTCTATGAAGAGGACTGTATTCTATAGGTCAACTGTGTTTTGGAACAATCTTCCAGTTGTGGTTCGTGAAATTAAGGGAAAAACTGGTTTTAAAAAGAGACTAAGAATGTATTTGTTCTCAACACCATAATATCATCTTGATTATTTGATTGAGCAAGGTTTTGTCATGTGATACATGAAGGGTATGTTGCTTTTCCTTATTTTATTGTTTTTATTTTGATAAGTACTTTCAGTGTTGTTGTTTTTTTTTTCTTTTAATTGAGATTGTGAGTAATTGAGATTGTAATGATTGTGTTTTGTATGTACTGTCTGGACCCCAGGAAGACTAGCTGTCGTCTTGGCTTCAGCCAATGGGGATCCTTTTAAATAAACAAATAAACAAACGATGCAGATACACAAATCACTTTTCACTTATGCTAACATTGCGAGATAGGGCATTTGGTCATGTCAGAGGTGTGTACTCTTCGGGTGCCCTGGTAGTTTTTATTAAAACTGCCATTTAATTAGTCAAAAAAGTTCATGTTCTCCAGAGGATGGCTGTCATGTAGTTCCACCATCAGGTCAAAATTAATTTTGACCTGATGGTGACACTACATTTAGGTTTGCTGGTGTTTACTGTATTTGCTTGTGTTTCCTCACTTTGAACCATTTTATTTCCCTAAATGCTTGGCATGTGTCCTCAACTCGATGAAGACATTTTCTTCATTTGCTCATGTTTTGTCAATTTGCATAGTCAAGTTGCAGCATGCCAATTAATGTGTGACACACACAGAGTAAATATAAACGTCCAAAACAAATGTGGCATCTATACAGCATGTACTGTCACAGAGTGTCATGTTATATTACTACACATGGTGTTCTTTCTTTTTAGACCTCCTTTCTAGGTTAGGCATTTTCTTAATCATTTTAATTATTTAAATTTGTTTCTTAAACCTTTATCTGCCCTCCTCTATTTTTTATATTATCTTTTCCTGATATTGCCTTTTATCCAATGTATTGCTCTATTTTCCTTGTAGTATTTTGTTGAATTGTTGCACCTTGTATTGCCATTTTGCATGAAAGGCACCATATAAATAAATAAAGTAAAGTTATTATCATAATAATAATTAATTATAATATATAATAACAATAAGATGATATAATTAGTTATAATTTGCTATTAGAATTCATAGACTGGTACAATTTATAAAATGATTTCAGTAAAAAATATAGGAGCACTCACACTGACCAAGAGTGCTATTTTCTCCATCCTTAAGTACTGACTTAAATTTGCCGTTTAGTAATAAATTCAGATTCGGCACAGAAACAACGTTTTCAATGTGTGATTTGAAAGGTATGGTCTGATCAATAATAATATCAACGTACTTATATGTTGTGATCATTTCAATTTAAACCCCTTGAGTAGTTGAGACCTTAGAAAGATTAGATGTTACCTTTTTGATTTTTGAGAATCACATGGATTTGTCTACATTTTACACCAACTTATGTTGAGTTAAATGGATCTAAACAACATCAAAGGCAGACTGCAATTCAAGAATTTGTTCTCCTGAAAGCCATGGACATAACTGTATCATCTGCATAAAATATGTAATGCAGCATTTGATACATTACAACAAAGATTATTTACATATATGGAGACCAGCAGTGATCCTAGTATGGATCCCTGAGGTATGCCTTTAGTTTGATTCAAGGAGAGATGAAGAGGAAAACCCAACAAACAGGACACATTGTGTTCTGACAGGTAATTTGAAAACTAAAAGTCTTGGACAGATCAATTAAAAGAGCCTCACAATATTTTCTTGTGGTTTAGTGCCTTAATTATTTTCATTCACCACTTTAATAGAAGCAGTTGTTGTGCTGTCATGTTTTCTAAAGCGTGACTGATCCTGTGATAAAATGCCAGTTATGATTAAGAATTCTTTGTTGTTCACTGACCAAATTTTTAAAAACTTTCACTAAAACACATTATTTAGAGATTGGCCCTTAGTTATTGAAAACAGAGGGATTCATGTCGGAAAAGGTAAATTTTGAAAATATGAGTCAGGGGTTCTGTCTACAAGTCTACAGCTAATTTGAAAAAGTGGGGATCATGCTTGTTACGCCTTCCAGATTTGTTAGGATCGAGGTTGCCTTCAGGGTCTATGGACGTCCATCACATCAAGAGGAATAAAACTGAATAGTTGAACCAGGGAATTATTGGGAGTGGTGAGAAGTGAGCCCTCTCCTCATTAGGCTGTTTTGGATCTGGATGTTAAGACCCCAAGAAGGAACCTGAAGAAACAACATGTTCATTAAAGCCAACCCAACTGCCCCTGATAAATGTTGGCATTGTATGTTTCTGCAAACCACAGTTATGTTTTGTACTTTATTATGTAGTGGATTCAAACTAAGATGGAAAATAAGATCTCTTCTTTCTTCAGCCTATTTCTTCTTGACATAACTGAGCTCAATATAACATCAATATGAGTTTCCTCATTCTTCTTAAATTCAGCTCCTGAGAAATAGCCTTCCTCTTGTCTTCGCCCGATCCTAATTTAAGATCTTAAAATGCTCTTTTATCTGTCTGAAATACTCAGCTCTTGAGATCGGGGTAATATCCAAAAGAAGTGTGACTGGATTATAAATGAGCCTGGGTTGGTCTGCAGCTTGGCAGGTGTCTCGTCTAGTTTTCATCTCTACTGATGACAAAAGAAGCTCATATACTACGTCACTTTAGTATTGTTTATATGATATGTATGAAACAAACAAGTGTAATGTATCTGTGGTTTTCAGAAACAACTCATTCATAATTAAATTCCCAAACGAAGATTTTTTTTTACTATCAAAAATTTCTTAAGATCATTTAAGTTACTAACAGTTTAAGAAAGGTAGAACTTTGATTTAGCCCTTTTTGATGAAAGAGGTAAAACGATTTCAGGGCTGTTCAGCCAGTCAGCCTGGGATTTGGATTTTCTGGCCCTAACCAAGGCAACATCCCTTTCTTAGACAGCTGAGGGGAAAACCAAGATTGCATCGGCCGTTTACTCTAAATTTGCAGAAGGACATGTTTATTGTAAATGCATCAATTATTTGCCTGGGAACCAGAGGAATATAAGAGCTCATGTCTTCTTTGTTCTTGAAGATACTTCAAATTTGTAATTTGGTCTGATGATGTCAGGCTAATCAATGATCATCAGTTATGATGATTCTCCTAAATATAAGAACACTAGAAATGTGGGCTAATTCAAGCAGTCCCATGGTGTTTTCTCTGACAAAGTTTGAGGTTTTGACTGTCTTCAGTCTAACATACCACTGGTTGCCTGGACTCAGCCTGCTGTGTTGATCTTGGCCGCATTACCACAGAGTGTCATCACCATGGTAATCTGACTGAGAGTGTATATTTGCTGAAAACAAGAAATTGTGTTTCTCTACTTTTCTATGTAGTTGTTACCGCATAAGATTCACTCTGGGTACAGTTTTATCTATGGATGCATTATTGTGGTAATTTATTTTCGTAGTGGTGGATGAGGAATTAATCGAGATACCAGACACCTTTCCCCTTATGCACATTTTGCATCCTTTGTACCTGAATATATTTTCACAATGCTCACCTCTTTGGTGTATATCTATACGAATTTCTTTTTATTTTTTTATTTTTTGCAGAAGTTGCACAGGGGGAGAAGTGTATACCACTACACCAAAAGGGTAGTGGTATACACTCTATCAATAAAGGCCTTGCATAGATAGTAAACCAGACAGGTGATTTTAATTATTTTGCATGATTGGACCTCTTCTCAAACTGTGGGTGTGTGTAGACTGTGCTTGAGTGACTGTCACCCTGACTCTCCAGTTAGCTTTTTAAAGTAGAACAAATTAAACTTTCTTCTTGTGTTTATTTGAATTGAATTATCATTCTAATTAGCATTTAAAGAAGCCACCTTTGGCTTTAGGAAAAAATACAGACATTTATCCCTATCTTCTGACATTTTATAGACCAACAGATTAGTAAATTGATCAAGAATAAATCAATAATGTAAGCTATTCCTGTGATTCCTATACACATATTGTTGCATCTCAGACTGAGCACTTTAGTAATTGCGTCTAAATGTGGAAAAATAAGATTAGTTTATGTTCTTCATCTGCAAATGTCAGTCAAATTAACACGTACCAACGAGGAAGAGACCCAAATACCCATCAAGAGTTGCAAAGGTACTGCAAGAAGACACAAAATTACTACAATGAGACAGAAACAATGAAAAGATGCTGAACATTTACAGATTCAGCTTGTTTTATGTCATCGCTGAATGCAATGATGTAGATGAAATGTACTGATCTGCAACTCTGGCCTGCTGGAACTTATGTTAGGCCTACTATGAGGCTTGCCAGCCCCGCAATACACCTGATGGTGAGGGGAGTGCAGCTGAGGGAGGCACTGGCTTGCAGCGCTTAGAAGTTGCAGTTGTAGCCCCCATGTCTTGTAGCCATGGTCACATCTAATGCCAACAGTCAGTAAACACATCATAGACAATTTTAAAAGACAGAACTTGATATGAAAATGCGGGTTGTGTCATATAATGCACGTGACCTGCATGTTGGGCACAGTGCTGGAGATAAGTTAGGTCGTTTTGTTGTTAACAAGCTCCTAGGAAATTGTGATGTACTGTGTGTTCAAGAGACATTGTTAGCTAAATTCATTGCACTGTGACTTTTATGGGGCTGTTGAATCCACCACTGACCTCATGTCTGAAATCATACAAGGAAGGATACCAGGGGGAGTGGAAAAGAAATATGGCTCTCTGTTTAAAGTGGTTAGATTGGATGTGTGCAGTGACACCAAGTTCATCATCTTATGAATGTTGTCAGAATGAGGCTGAATATCTCAGTAGATTAGTCTTTGTGAGCTCCTTTATTCAAGATAATGCCTCCACCTGTATTTATGTTGTAGGAGACTTGAACGCTGATATTTCTGATGAAAATTCTCTTTTTGCTTAACACCTGATACACCTCTGCTCTGATGGTGGGTTAATACTCTCTAGTTACGCTTACACCAGAGAAGCATGGCAAACAACTTCATGGCTTGATCATTGTATTTGCACAGCTGACGCACATGCCTCTGTGGATGCCATGGATACTTACTATGACTATGCCATTGAGGATCAATTCAATTCAATTCAATTTTAATTATAAAGCCCAATATCACAAATCACAATTTGCTTCAGAGGGCTTTACAGCATCTGACATCCCTCTGTCCTTTGGACTCTCACATACCCTCTTCTATATCACTCAATGTAGAAAAGCTACCAGTGATAACAACAGTGGCACAAAGCATGGATACGGGGAAACTGGAGTTGTCTAATTTAACTAATGAAGATGTTAAGAAATATACCTCTCTCACAGGCACTTTGCTGAGAAATATTGAACTGCCTAAAGATGCTATAAGATGTGTTAATGTGAATTGTTGTAACCCACAACATAGTATTGATTTATGTGTTTTACATGAGTCTAGTGTGAAGTCGCTTCATATCTCTAGTAAGCCTTTTTAATATGATATCAAGCCGGGCTGGAATGAGTATGTGGCAGAGCTCCATGCTGAAGCTAGAGCAGCATTTAAAGCAAGGGTATACTCAGGTGAAAACACACACAAAGGCCTCTATCTGAAAAGAAGAAATGGGCAAATGCTAATTTTAAACACGCTCTTAGATTTATTAAAAGTAATGAGAATTCTATGAGATCTGACTCATTGGCTAAAAAGTTGCAAAAATAATAGTTATAATGACTTCTGGAAATAGATTAAAGCTATGAACAATTGCCACCAAATAATGATGGAGCCAGTGGCTCAGATAAAATCTCCCAGATGTGGCAGACACATTATTATGAATTGTTTAACTGTAACGGGTGGGATACTTCTGATGTGGGTATTATTGACAATGATGACGTTTTTAATACAGAAGAGGTTCACTTTGCTGTCTTGGCTTTAGATGACGATAAAGCATGTGGAGCTGACAAGATAACTGCTGAACATCTAAAATATGCTAGCAAAAAAACTTTACCCCTTGCCTGCTATCTGTCTGACTGGCTTTTTAGTTCATGGAATGTTGCCTGACTCCATTCTATCTGTTTTATAAGTGCCTGTTCTTAAGGACAAAGCTGGCAAAATAAATCAAATGGAAAATTATACGCCTATAGACTTAGCAAGCATTCTATCTAAAGTGCTGAAACGCATTGTACTAAGCAGTTGGAAAAATACATCACTACCACTGACAGCCAGTGTGGTTTCAAACATAAACATGACACTGACATGTGTATTTTTGCTTTAAAAGAAACTTGAGATAAATATAATCAGCAGAACTCCACAATCTTTATGTGCTATATAGATGCCTCTAAGGCTTTTGATCATATTAATCACGAGAAATTATTCAATAAATTGCATCGTAGAGGGGTCCCTAAATGGATAATTAGAATTCTTGTTTACTGGTATGCTCATCAGTCTATGCAGGTTAGATAGGGGTGCTCTGTATCAGAATTATTTTATGTAAGTATGGAGTTCAACAGGGCTGCATTCTGTCTCCTTTTCTTCTTAATGTGTTGGATGACTTGTCCCAACAGTTAAATGCATGTAACACAGGGTTAATGGTTGGTGATATTTAAATAAATCATCTTATTTATGCAGATGATTTAATAATCTTCTGCCCATACAGCGCTGGCCTACAACAGGTGTTGAAGACTTGCTCTAACTGGTGCAGACTTTGACATCAAATATAATGCCAATGAGAGCAACATTATGATAGTTAGAAGTAAAGAAGACAGAACATTTTTATCGGGATTTGCTCTTAAAGTGTGTAATGAGATTAAATATCTTAGCCATCATATTGTCAGTGAGTTATCTGTTGATTAAGATATCTACAGACAGTGTTGCAAGTTGTATGCACAAGATAATATACTCGCTCGCAAATTTAGCATGAGTTCAGTTCATGTGAAGATCGCTCTTTTTAGAGCATTTTGCACTCCGCTGTATACTGCCCACTTGTGGTGCTCCTATAGGAAGAGCAATATGCAGAGACTTCATGTGGCCTATAACAATGGCACAAGACTACTTCTTTAACTTCCACGATGGTGCAGTGCCAGCCAAATGTTTGTAAATGCTGATGTGCCTACTTGCCTCGCTTTAATACGAAATCTTACATATCGATATATGTGCAGGCTCTCTGTCTCAGAAAATGGTATGATCCAGGATTTTGGACAGACTCTGAGCTGAGCTCAGTCAGGTTTTCATCCAGACTGTGGGGCCACTGGCACTCTAGCTTCTGGAGTGAAATTTATTGAATTTTGTCCATTTTTATGAACTACTATAAAAATCTAATATTTTTTATATATATATATCAGTATATTGTGTTCTTAATAAAGTAAAGTAATAATCATAATGATAAAGAGGTGCAAAACAACAACAAAAAAGAAGCAAAATCACAACAAGAAAGTCTGTGTATCTTGCTCCTTTTGCCTATCTGTGCCCAGGAACCCATTTCAAGATTCAAGATTCCTTGCCCTGAGGGAATTTGTCTTGGACAAAAATGCTGCCACACAAAAATACATGCTTAAATACAAAAACGGGCAGACAAGTACATTCAACACAGTGGCATGCAAAAGGTTGGGCATCCCTGGTGTGCCCGGATCAAAATATCTTTTACTATGAATAGTTATGTGAGTAGAAAATAAACTAATCTCCAAGGGCATAAAGTTAAAGATGAAACATGCTTTTCAACATTTTAAGCAGTGAAAAAAAGGAAAGGAGCACCAAGCAAAAGTTTTGGTACCCCAAGACATTTGAGCTCTCACAATCATCATTAGGAAAGGCCAGGTGATGCAAATTTCAAAGCTTTATAAATACCCTGACTCCTGAAACCTTGTCCACAATCAGCAGCCATGGGCTCCTCTAAACAGCTGCCTAGCACTCTGAAAACTAAAATAACTGATGCCTACAAAGCAGGAGAAGACTATAAGAAGAATGCAATGTGTTTTGTAGCTGTTTCCTCAGTTCGTAATGTAATTAAGAAATAGCAGATAACAGAAACTGCATAGGCCAAGTTGAAGTCTGGATGACCAAGAAAACTTTCAGAGAGAGCTGCTCATAGGATTGTTAGAAAGGCAAATAAAAACTCCCATTTGACTGCAAAAGACCTGCAGAAAGATTTAGCAAGAAGACTCTGGAGTGGTGGTGCACTGTTCTACTGTGCAGTGACGCCTGTACAAATATGATCTTCATGGAAGAGTCATCAGAAGAAAACCTTTCTTGTGTCCTCACCACAAAATTCAGCATCAGAAGTTTGCAAAAGAACATCTAAACAAGCCTGATGCCTTTTGGAAACAAGTCCTGTGGACTGATGAAGTTAAAATAGAACCTTCTGGATGCAATGAGCAAAGGTATGTTTGGAGAAAAAAGGGTGCAGAATTTCATGAAAATAACACCTGTCCAACTGTTAAACACGGGGGTGGAGCGATCATGTTTTGGGCTTGTGTTGCAGCCAGTGGCACGGGGAACATTTCACAGGTAGGGAGAAGAATGGATTCAGTTAAATTCCTGCAAATATTGGAAGCAAACATCACACCATCTGTAAAAAAGCTGAAGCTGAAGAGAGGATGGCTTCTACAACAGGACAATGATCCTGGTGCCCAAGTTTTTGCTTCAGGCCCTTTTCCTTTTCTGTTATTATGAAACCGTGAAAGATTGAAATTGAATTGAAAAAAAGTAATTTTGCGCAATTTATGGAGGAAATGTTTCATCTTTCATCTTCTCCTTCTCCCTTGTAAAAAAAATAATCCAGATGCTATGAATATGCAAGCATTTGTCGCTTCAAAAGCTTAACTGCTGCACTCAAGATGTCTCCTCCCTCACTGGAAAGCCCATTCTCAGTGCTTTGTACACAGGAGGTTTCAAGTTTCCCCACCACACTTGTTCAAGTTGCATAACTAGACCACAGTTGGCTCTATGGTAGTTGAGAGGTCACAAAATCCTGCCCATACTGTTCTGTACATCATGTCTTAAACAAAAAGGAACTTTCCATCATCTGCAGATGAACGTGAAAACAGCCTTCTAGTGTCAAACTCTGCAAATACATCATTCTGCACAGTGAAGCCTGAACATCCAGAAGAAGTAACAATAAGCAAAGAATATTTTAAGGGACAAAAATCATGCCAAACCAATCAGACTGTCATTGTATTCATGCAACATTATCACATTAACCCTAGAGTACATGCCTGCAGGACTTGTAAAACTGTAAAGTAGCTCCTTCACCACGTTTCTGGTTTTGGGATCCATCCAGACAAGATTTTATCTTGACACCTAAAGCATTTCGGCTGCATTAGTAAGCATTTGTTTTTATATTTTCATAACATAACTTTCATGTATTCATCTTCTTTTTAACAGCATCTGAGCTATGCATTTATTTATGTAAAAAATGCAATTTAACCTGATTATGCTTTGGTTCACATGAATCAAATTCTTTGAAGTTTTCAGCTAGCAATCATCTTGTCCTTCACTGCTAAAGCACTAAATCTTCATACTGATTCATTTCACATAATATCAGTAGAGCACGAGGGCTGCATTGCTGCTATTTCGGGGACAATATGTTGTCTTGTGCAAACTTGCCCCAAAAAAAAAAAAAAAAGAAAAAGAAAAAAAACAAAAAAAAAGATGAGCTATGTAGAAGGCAGGCGGTTCTTGTTGTGACATCAGAAGCACCACACCCCTCTTGGATTATAAATGCAGCATGGTTGCTTCCATACAGTCCTCTCCAAACTCAGATAGACTCTGCAACTGAGTGGGCCGGTCACTGCTGCAATAATCATGGCACCAGGAGCAAAGAGGGTGAGTGAATAAGATGTCTCTTGACTGTATGTTTTTAATTTCACTTGTTGCATGGCTCAAGTTTGTTTCATTTCGGTTGCGCAATTATTTGCAAAAGGAAGTGGTTTTACGCGTAAACAAAAGGGGGTGGTTTTTCATAAGTTAGAAGATACTACTAACTTCCAGACTGAAACAAACTTGCATTTGCGAACTAGGCTTTTTTTTTGTTTTTGCTTCTTACACGGTGTGATTTAACGCAGGGGATTTTGGAGCGTCTGGATGCAGGAGAGATCGTTATCGGGGACGGAGGCTTTGTCTTCGCCCTTGAGAAGAGAGGTTACGTGAAAGCAGGACCGTGGACACCTGAGGCTGTAGTTGAGCACCCCGGAGCAGGTAATTCTCTTCTTTCTTTTGCTCGGTAGTGACTGTTTCCTAACCTGTTAATCCAGTTCCAAATGCTGACTGAGCCATCTTGTTTTCAGTGCTGCAGCTGCACAGAGAGTTCCTGAGAGCTGGCTCCGATGTTATGCAGGCATTCACTTTCTACGCCAGCGATGATAAACTGGACAACAGAGGTCAAACTCCGTGCTGCGCTGTGAGTAGAGTTTTAATCTGTGTGCCTACAGCTGCTCTCAAGTCTCACCTGAAGTTATGAGGAAGAGACAGCAGCTTGGCAGCAGAGTTGGCATGACGCCAACTTCCTGCAGCAAAGTGCAGAAGCAGACACTTAGTGATGCATGTTAAGTAATTCTTCTTTTGATCTGCAGGGGCAGCAGATAAACGAAAAGGCTTGTGACCTGGCCAGGGAGGTGGCCAATGAGGGTGATGCTCTGGTGGCAGGAGGAGTCTCTCAGACCCCCTCTTACCTCAGCTGCAAGAGCGAGGATGAGGTCAAGGCCATCTTCAGGAAACAGACCTGATGTCTTCGACAAGAAAAAAGTGGACTTCTTGATTGCAGAGGTATGTAGTGAACACTGTGGGGAAATTAGGCGTGAGATTAAATGTGGGGAAAAATCTGATATGGCAAAAGAAGTTAGGTGTTGTACTTCCAGCTGTGGGACTCGCAAAAGCCAGATTTTAAAAATGGGCCAGGATATCCTGAGTTTTAAGCTTTAAAACCATTGCACTCTTCTTTTCCCATCATGCAACCAATAACACGTTTTCATTAGACCCTCCCTGTCTGGTAAAGACTCAAATCTCCATCAGGGTTTTTACTGAGACTTTAAAGCCACTGAAGACACCATCCAACTTTTTTCAGTTTGCGCAGGTACTACCGTTACAAGTTAAACTTAAAGTCAGTGGAGTGCCCTTTTTTTAAAGCCAAAGTGAGACCTTTTTACTAGCTCAGAACACCCATCACTGCTCCACTGAGTCATCCTGCAAAATTAAGCACATTTCAATCTTAATTTTCAGTGTGCTCTGATAATAATTAACAGCATTAATTTGCTGCCATAATACCAGCTAGTATCAGTAAGTTGGGACAAGGTGCATGAGTGTCCTGCCATGCTGAATGCTGATTGACAGAACCTGATGTTTATTAGCAGAATTGGTTTAACCTGCAATAACTGAGATTTTTTGGCCTCTTGGGGGGGGGCAGCAAAAACAAGCTATAATCCAATTCAAGGGAGAGACGAGCTAGAGTCCGATAGCTCAGCTCAGTACTGCTGTGAAGGGGTCAGCAATAAAACATCTTTTAACCACTTAGAGTAAATAATTATATAAATACATATCAGTTCAAGTGTTTGCTATTCAGAATATTTTCACTGCTTTGCCGTATCCTCAGGCAGCGATTTCTGACAGGGACCTGGAGCTGTGATTGTTCTCTTTGATGCCAGACTCCACTGAGGAAAAACAGTGATTTAACATAGCTTAACACAAGACCTGCTTGTCCACCTCTGCCTCAATCAGTTAGTGTTATTGTGTGAATTTTGCATTTTGTAGGGTTGGTTCAGATTCACCAAATGTCTCACAGTGACAGACTCACTGATCGAGGCAGCAGTAGACTAGCAGCTACCATGTTCCACAAGCCAAAATGACTGTTTGTCAATGGAGTCTGGTGGCTTGATGGAACTGAAGCTTTTACTTTTGAGCCATGTTTTTGGCCAATGTTCACTCTCTCTTAGCTCTGCTTTTGAGCTCTCTTGAGATGCTAAATGCTCCGTTGTGTTCACTAGGTAGTCTCTAACTGTGTCTATCTGCTGTTTGGTGCTGAGCAGGTGGTGTACTGTTGGTTTGTAGAGCTTTTTGTTTGTGGAAACTGCTTTCTGTAGCAGATGGTGATATTAAGTGGTGAGGGTGAACCCAACAGTAAAGACGCAGGCCTTCACAATACAGTTATTTAAATCATTGTGATGATTTAAAAATATAACAGCTTTAAAATGAGGTCTGACCCCTTTAGCTGCTCACAGTGATCATATTATTTTTTACTTGATTTGTAATGGGTATAAGAAATACACATTACATCTTAAACAAATATTCTTGCTTACGTTGGTTTTTCTGTGTTTATCACTTGCAGTACTTTGAGCATGTGGAAGAGGCTGAGTGGGCTGTCCAGATTTTGAAGACCATCGGAAAGCCTGTGGCTGCCACTCTGTGTATTGGACCTGAGGGAGACCTGAACGGAGTCAGCCCTGGAGACTGTGCCGTCAGACTTGTCAGAGCTGGTACGACAAGATCTCAATCTGCCAATCTACTGCATGAAGGGTAGTGAACACTTGGCCCATCGCAGACATCACTGATGTAATTTAAGCTTAGACAATCAAACAACCGTCAGGATTCTCGTGATCTTGTGACTGTAATTTAAACATTTTTCTGACCTCTCAGCCTGAGGTGGGCAAGGTCGGACGACACAAAATTGAAGCCACCATAAGCAGTTTGTTTAACTACAGCAATACACAGACACAGGAGACCTCTTCAAATTACAATTGGCTGCCACTTCATTAAGTACAGTACAGTCTATAGAGGCTGCAATAAGTCCTGCTATCATGAAGACCAGACATTTCAACCGCGCCACAAAAAATAAATAAATGAAAAAATAAAGATACAATTTGTGGTGCTGTTGAATTATATTATCAGACAGAGAGGTGTTTCTGTCATTTAGCCTGCCCTCGTTGATTTAAACAGGGTGGACTCAGAATGTAAGGCAACTATTTGCACTGAAAGCGGTGCTCTAGAAATTTAATACAGTGTATGCAGTGATGCTTTGGATTGTTATTTTTGTTTTTAAACTGACTCTGGTGCCATCCAGTGGAAGTATGAAAAGACATTGTGGCAGAAACACCACAAGTACATGCTGAAGAGAGCAACACACAAGCGGCACCTTTTTTTTTTTTTTTTTTAGCTAGAATTTTTTTTTTTTTTTCCCTTCGTCACACTCATGCTGTTAGGATAAGTGAAACACATTTCCTGTAGCTTATTTGAGCCATGATAAATGTTTCCATGTTTCGTCTTTGTAGGAGCTCAGATTGTGGGCATCAACTGCCACTTTGACCCAGAGACCTGTGTGAGGACTGTTAAGATGATGAAGGAGGGAGTGGAGAAAGCTGGGCTGAAGGCTCACTACATGAGCCAACCGCTGGCTTACCACACTCCTGACTGCAACCGCCAGGGTTTCATTGATCTGCCAGAGTTCCCTTTCAGTAAATATACACCCTCAAGACTGATGCTTAAAAATGTTTGAGGTCTCAATCTAAATCAATCATCTCAATTGCTGACAAGTCAGACAGTAATTTACAGCTGTGTGTTCTTAAACAGGTCTGGAGCCAAGAATCCTGACCAGATGGGACATGCAGAAATACGCCCGGGAAGCATACAATGCTGGTATCCGTTACATCGGAGGCTGCTGCGGCTTTGAACCCTATCACACCCGTGCCCTGGCTGAGGAGCTGGCACCTGAGAGAGGATTTTGGCCCGCTGGCTCTGAGAAGCATGGCAGCTGGGGCAGTGGTCTGGAGATGCACACCAAGCCTTGGGTCAGAGCGAGGTATTGTAGAGATTTCTTTCTTTTTTTCCTCGTTTTCCCTCAAATTAACTCCAGTTTGGTTTAAGTACAGGTATTCCTCTCTTTAGGGCCCGTCGTGACTACTGGGAGAAGCTGAAGCCTGCGTCCGGCCGTCCTTTCTGCCCATCCATGTCCAAACCCGATGGCTGGGGTGTCACCAAAGGCCACGCTGACCTGATGCAGCAGAAGGAGGCCACCTCCCAGGAGCAGCTGAAGGCTCTCTTCAACAAGGCCGACAAATGCCACTGAGCTCCCTCTGAGGCATCTGTTATAACGAGAAGCCAAGAGATGGTGTACTGACACAGACCATTAAGTTTACATACCAAAAAGATTGAAATGCTGAAGTTCTTTCTGTCTTTTAGGACCATTTTACTGTAAGTGCTAAACTGGTATCATATGCTGACACTTTAAATTAGCTTTTCAGCCTTAACAGTAGGTTTGACTTTAAGTAAGATCACAACTGTGAGCCTTGTGAAATTACTATGGCTGCAAAAACTCTTAAGAGCAGCTGTAAATGCACCTAAAGTAATGCCTTTAACACTCCAAGTGCCTAATGTTTTGTAAAAAGATTTGAATGATGTGTAGTAAAAACTTATAATTGAACAATATCATCGTGTGTGTGTGTGTGTTTTAGTCCTTCAGAGAGGGTGGTGCTTTCTTTTATTGGTTTTTAAACAAACTGGATGGATGGAAGACTGAAAAACGATCTGATCGTATGTATCTGACACCTTAAAGGTTCTGTGGGCTATGTAACTTTCAGAAAATCTTTATCATTAGTGACACCTCTCTGAGGCCATTAAGTGAATGTCAGTCAGCATCCAGTGAGCGGGCACCTGGGTTATCAGCCAAAAGAGTAACAAGCCAACGTACGACGGACCGTATTGACCAGCATCATGTTAATAAAATTCTGGAGTACAAATTACGATGATTTTTAAAATAAGATTACAATCTGCAATGTTCCTATTCTTTATTTAATATCCTCCGAATGGCAAGCTAGCCAAATTACCAGCCAGATCAACCCTAGAGTCTAGATTAAATAGATGACCTTAATCATTAAGACAGTATTTTCCTATGTTAAGTTGCAATTTTCTGTCGTAGCAAGAAAGCTAACATTAGCTAGCATTGGGGAGCTAAAACTACAATACTACCATATTTATTTTACCTCAACATTTTCTCTAAAGTTGGGATTTTTTTTAGCAGTGGGGGCACTGAATTTGATGGTTTAAGTGTTAAGCAGACCAAAAATGAGACAAGAATGAACCCCCATCACTCCTCGTCATGAGGACACTGCTTTCCCAGGAGGAGAGTGGTCACCAGCTCAGACCTCAGCTACTGTATCACTCAGTGCTGCTAACTATTTTCCAGTGAAAGTAGCTAGCACTAGCTCAAAGTCAGCAGATAATGTCGTGCTCATTTGCATATTAGTGACATTATGACACATTAATTTGGGATAAAAGAAGCCTTTTACAACTTCGCTTAAGAATCAATCGAAAAACCTGCATTAGCAAGTAAGCTAACATTAGCTTACTTTAGCGCGCTAAAACCTCAAGATCACAATATATTTTACCTAAGCTTTTTCTCTTTATGCATTGAAGGGGAACTGAAATTAGATAGATACACTGTTTGTTGGACCGCGAATAAGACAAAAAATTAGCTAGTGTAGCCTGCAGTCCCATGTCACTGCTCACTTGGTATGAAACTATTGACTGCTAAAATAAATTTACACCTCTACTATAAGTGACAGTGGGACTTATATGTGGGGCTCTGAGAAACAAAACCAGCTGATTATAGGAATCGAATATTGTTCCTAGACTGGTTGATTCATAACCAATTACTATAAAACTACTTCTTTCTAACATAGACTCTAGGCGGTGACCAAGATAAATCTGCTTCTGGTCCTCATCTCCCTCAGGCAGCACTGCCCAGAACCCAACTCAACAGGCTAAAAACTGACAGGGACACACTTTGCAAATATTTCCACCCAGCTGTTGGTGAAGCCCCATAGCTGCTGGACACAATTTAAAAGTGTGAATTTCATCACTTGCATATGATTGGCAAATCTGCACAACACTTATATCTGTTTGTTATGTATTTGATAAATGATCTTTTATTTATTAATGGAATAAACTCTAAACCTTGTTGCCCATACTGGACATGAATGTCCTTTTTATGTGTGGCTCCAGGAAGCTCAGATGCTGCAGAATCCATTTCTGCCAGGCGGTCTGTCCCCCTGACCTCCCAGATAGTGGTAGTATCAGATGTAGTGTGTTTTTAGTCAATGGATCTTCTTATTTAACCTCATTTTCTGCAATGAAATGTATTATCAGACATTAGCAAAATGAAGACAACAGGCCACACTGACAAAAATAAGGAGAGGCTGACATTACTCTGATGATCGATAAATAAATCTGCCAGGGTGGGATGAAGATAAAGGGTGCTTATGTCAATTATCAATAACAACACTGAAGATAAACTTTCTGTCACACTGGCTCACAAGTATAGGTGACAGTTATACTGATTTCTTTGATTTCTGATCCAAGAGCAAATTAAGTATAGAGCTAGAAACTGATACTTTAATAGATAAGAAAAGGTTGGGAGTGCAGTAATCATTTACACAGCTGTAATGGAAAGATGGACTGATTAATATGTCTGACTCCACTGTGTTTATTGTTTGACTGTAGAAAGGTAGTTATTGAGAGATGTTGATGTAATGTGTGTGTTTTTGCGGTTCCAGGGGGTGGCAGCTGCCACCCTAGAGAAATGCCTTGCCACCCTAGTTGCCACCCTAATTGTATTCAATGAAATATTATAAATATCGTTTTGAAAAACGTTGATGATAAATGTTGCGGATATCGTTGATGTTTTACACAACAGTTCAGAATTCACTCCTCCCCGCCACCCCTCTAAACAAAGAAAAAATGGTTGCGCCCACCATGCGCGCTCTAGGCTCTACCTCAAACCGCCAGGTGATGCGAGGCTCGGGTCGAGTCTGACTGGACGGTGCCTGTTCCTCCCGCCAGTCCACTGGCACTGACAGTCCAGTAAGTTCCCGTTGCTCAATGTTGAAAATGTTTTTACAAGTTTGTGTGAAATATATCTGATAGTAGTGCTCAACCACAAGACTGTTGTAATTTAAGAGGTAATGTTATTGTAAACTCTTCTGTGTAATGTTACTTACTGAAGCGTGGTATCTAGCTAGAAAGTAACGATCGCTATTTAACGTTAGTTAAATGACATGACCCAGGTTTCCTCAAAACGTGCAGCGGGCTGCTGCTTTATTCATCAATAGTTGCCACTAACGTTAAACGAAAAAGCACAGAGAAAGCTAGTGCTAGCTGAGCTAACAGGTTGCAACAGCAACACAAAGTTGTGAAGCTACTAGCTAGCTAAGACAGCACAGCAGGTGTGTGTGTGTCACGTTAACATGAGGGACAATAAGAAAGGGTTGTCAGAGTCCGACAGGGATAGCGTTAGGTTGAAGGGATGGTGTGTGGTCAGCAGATGTGTGTGTGGTCAGTGTGTGTGTGTGTGTGTGTGTGTGCGCGCGCGCGCTCTCTCTCTTCGACGCGTATTAACCATTGATCTTTTAATAGTTCACAGAGTGCTGGGATGCAGTTGCAGTTCTTCCCTCCGGTGTGGTCGAGCCAATACAGATCTGAGACCTGTCTGGGTGTGACTGTAAGTCTCAGTCTGAATGATTTTATGATTTATAAAAAAAATCTTGAAATTGAAATTTATTTACACAGTATTGTTTATTGCCAGTTAATTTTGTTTGTTCAGGACTGGGTTAGTTTGGTTTATGTTACCTTTGTTGAGATTGAAGCTTTTTTTTTGTTGTTGCAAAATGTCAAGAGTCTCAACAGAGGAAATTCTCCAGGTATTTGCTTACCTATTATCCAACATTTGCCAGATAAGCTGCCTTTTCCCTGAAAGGGAAATGTCAGCAAGGTTGGAATATTATGCATGCTGACATGTAAGTGACCTGAGCTGTAGTTAAAATATAAGATTGTTTGGATTTCATATGAAATGGAAAAATAAATATTAAGACAAAAAAGATCCTAATTGTATGTTTTTATTTCATTACTTAGGTTAGGCTGTTTAGCGTTAAAGTTGATTTTACATTGTCTTATTTGGTTAACATGCAAGTGTGCACGGCAGTAAACTAAATTTGGACATAATTAAAGTATGAGACATTAGACTATATTTCCGTCAAATGTAGTGATCATTCCAACAAGGAGCTGATAAAAATATCATTTCAACCGTTTTACTGCTCAGACACTGCCGCTGTTGTTGCTAAACTAAGTTCATAGACAGAAAGGAGAATTAAAAAGCACTAACCACAAATAAGTCACCATTGTGCGATGTGGCCATTGTGACGGAGGGTAGTTTGTTTGTTTGTTTTTTTATCTTTTGAAGTTATATCAACAAACCAGCGGACAGTTTGTATCTTAAGCCAGATACTGGCGACTTTTTCCTGCAACAGTTTTAAATGTCGTCTCCTCTCCAATGTTCGGTCTGAACTGGGCTTTTGGAGGAATCAGCAAAACAGCTTTTTTGGCTGCAAAACAGTCTGTTTTAAACATAAACACGAATCTCTTTATTCATTATATTGTGTTAAATCATCGTTGTTTGGTTTGATGGAATGTAGCCTAATGTTTAATGTGTGATTGTCTTAATTGTCTAGTTTGTTCTCGTTTGCAAAATTTAATTAGCCCATTCAATAAGTGAGAGAGAGGGTAAGAGAAGCTAGAATTTGTAAAAACAGCAAGATTCATTGACGAACGGGACGACTCTAATGGACGACTGACATCATTCCATCCGCTTTCATCCTTTATGACATCACACATCCAAAACGAACATTGGAAATATACCCAGTAGTGTACACCAACAATGTAATGGTGTGATTTGGTGTGCGTTTTTTTTTCTCGTTTGGTGGATGTGTCAGAGCTGACAAAAATTGATCTACACTGGAGAGTATTTGGACACATCTGACTACAAAAATGGCTTTTTTTAAACATTTCAACTTCGAGCTCAGATAGCAGAAGTGAGACTGAACCATTTCCTGTGAGGAGGCTTGATAGACTCTACAGTAACTCCACCAGCTACCTGGTATGTGATTTTATTGGAGAGGGAGGCTTTGGCAAGGTTGCCAGGTGTATTGATTTAAGCACCAACGACAAAGTGGCAGTAAAGATCCTCAGGGAATGTGGAAATGGTGACATTGAAAGCGAATTGAAAGCTTATGAAGCACTCAGGGCTTTTGACCCCAACAAAAATAACTTTGTGAGATTCATTGAAAATTTTAAGTTCAACAACCACTCGTGTCTGGCCTTTGAGATGCTGGACAAGTCTCTTTGGCATATGGTTGGTACGAACGGCTGGTGTGTTAATTAAATTTGCCCTGTGACCCACCAGATACTTGTAGCATTGAAAGCCTTGGCAGACATTGGCATACTTCACACAGACGTGAAACCTGTCAAAATAATGCTTGTCAGTCACAAGGATCAACCCTTCAGGGAAAAACTGATTGACTTTGGTTTGGCTGTACCAGTGAAGGAAGTGCAGGTTGGTACTATGATGCAGATATATGGATTCAGGGCTCCAGAGGTGATGTTGGGCCTCCCTTTGTCTGAGGCCATTGATATGTGGGGATTAGGGTGCACCCTGGCATTCCTTTACTTTGGCAAGCTTACCTTTTCCACAAATTCCTCATATTATTTGATGAGAGAAATGGTGCATCTGCTGGGTCCGCTAGAGGACCACCTGCTGAGGGCTGGCAGGTATACCTGGAGGTATCTCATCAGGGAACGCCACTCCAGCAGTCCAACAGGGTGGAGATGGAGACTTAAGAGGCGAGAGGCATACGAGCAGGCAGAGGGCATCAAGCTTGAAGCTTTTAGATCAAATTGGGCCAGGGTACCGAGTTTGGAGCGGGCAGTACAAAAGTCCTCTTGGACAAGGAATAACTCAAAGTACCAAGATAGGATGCAATTTTTAGACCTCCTAAAATCTTGTCTGCATTGGGATGCTGCAAAGAGAATCACGCTCAGGGAAGCCCTAAAACACAGTTTTGTGACAATGGCTCACCTTGACTAAAAAAAGGGCACCAGCTCCTATAGACATGCCGCCCATCAGTTAATGACTGTTTGCCCCATGGAGCCTTCAGATGACGGACCCTCAGCTACCGCTGGCACGATGGAGATGCAGCCTCCATTTCTTTAAACGATAGAGCTGCAGCTGCCATTACACCTGTTGATATCGATGGTCCCAAGAAGAAGAAGAAGAATCTGTTTCAGAGGACCCAAAAATTCTTCCGCAGAGTGAAGGCCCCGGCTGAGATTACCAGTCATGAAAATCCAACAGGACCTTCAGTGACCACAGACCATCATGACGGAGTCAGAGACACTGCTGCTCCCACTGAATAAGTGTCAGCTGCTGCAACCAATGATAACAGTACAGACACTGATTGTGGGCCAACTGTCAGTAAAACCAATGATGACAGTGTTTCAGCTGCTGCTGGCACAACTGATGGAGCTGCAGCCTCCATTTCTTTAAATGATGGAGCTGCAGCTGCCATTATACCTGTTGATGTGGATGGTCCTAAGGAAAAAGAGGAAGAAAAAAAAATCTCTTTCAGAGGACCCTCAAACTCTTCCGCAGAGAGAAGGCCAGGGCTGAGATTACCAGTCATGAAATTCCAACAGGATCCTCAGCGACCACCAACCTTCGTGATGGAGTCAGAAACACTGCTGCTCCCGCTGAAGAAGATTTAGCTGCTGCAATCAATGATGGCAGTACAGACGCTGATTGTGCGCCAGCTGTCAGTAACATGAATGACGATGGAGCTTCAGCTCCTGTGGCTCAACTGATGAAGCTGTAGCCTCCATTTCTTTAAATGACGGAGATGTAGCTGCCGTTACACGTGTTAATATGGATGGTCCAAGTGGATCCTCAACGACAACCGACCTTCATGATGAAGTCAGAGACACTGCTGCTCCCACTAAAGAAGAGTCAGCTACTGCAACCAATGGTGACAGTGCAGATGCTGATTGTGTTCCAATTATCAGTAAAACCAATGATGACAGTGTTTCAGCTGCTGCTGGCACAACTGATGGAGCTGCAGCCTCCATTTCTTTAAATGATGGAGCTACTGCCATTACCCCTGCTAATACGGATGGTCTTACAAAGAAGAAGAAGAGCAATCTGTTTCAGAGAACCCTCAAATTCTTCCGCAAAAAAAGGTGAAATAACTGAAAACATGTTTTATATTCTAGTTTCTTCAAAATAGCCACCCTTTGCTCTGATTACTGCTTTGCACACTCTTGGCATTCTCTCGATGAGCTTCAAGAGGTAGTCACCTGAAATGGTTTTCACTTCACAGGTTTTTCACTTCACAGGGTTAATTAGTGGAATTTCTTGCTTTATCAATGGGGTTGGGACCATCAGTTGTGTTGTGCAGGAGTCAGGTTAATACACAGCCGACAGCCCTATTGGACAACTGTTAAAATTCATATTATGGCAAGAACCAATCAGCTAAATAAAGAAAAACGAGTGGCCATCATTATTTTAAGAAATGAAGGTCAGTCAGTCCGGAAAATTGCAAAAACTTTAAATGTGTCCCCAAGTGGAGTCGCAAAAACCATCAAGCGCTACAACGAAACTGGCACACATGAGGACCGACACAGGAAAGGAAGACCAAGAGTCACCTCTGCTTCTGAGGATAAGTTCATCCGAGTCACCAGCCTCAGAAATCGCAAGTTAACAGCAGCTCAGATCGGAGACCAGATGAATGCCACACAGAGTTCTAGCAGCAGACCCATCTCTAGAACAACTGTTAAGAGGAGACTGCGCGAATCAGGCCTTCATGGTCAAATAGCTGCTAGGAAACCACTGCTAAGGAGAGGCAACAAGCAGAAGAGATTTGTTTGGGCCAAGAAACACAAGGAATGGACATTAGACCAGTGGAAATCTGTGCTTTGGTCTGATGAGTCCAAATTTGAGATCTTTGGTTCCAACTGCCGTGTCTTTGTGAGACGCAGAAAAGGTAAACGGATGGATTCCACATGCCTGGTTCCCACTGTGAAGCATGGAGGAGGAGGTGTGATGGTGTGGGGGTGTTTTGCTGGTGACACTGTTGGGGATTTATTCAAAATTGAAGGCACACTGAACCAGCATGGCTACCACAGCATCCTGCAGCGACATGCCATCCCATCCGGTTTGCGTCTAGTTGGACGATCATTGATTTTCCAACAGGACAATGACCCCAAACACACCTCCAGGCTGTGTAAGGGCTATTTGACCAAGAAGGAGAGTGATGGAGTGCTGCGGCAGATGACCTGGCCTCCACAGTCACCGGACCTGAACCCAGTCGAGATGGTTTGGGGTGAGCTGGACCGTAGAGTGAAAGCAAAGGGGCCAACAAGTGCTAAACACCTCTGGGAACTTCTTCAAGACTGTTGGAAAACCAATTCAGGTGACTACCTCTTGAAGCTCATGGAGAGAATGCCAAGAGTGTGCAAAGCAGTAATCAGAGCAAAGCGTGGCTATTTTGAAGAAACTAGAATATAAAACATGTTTTCAGTTATTTCACCTTTTTTTGTTAAGTACATAACTCCACGTGTTCATTCATAGTTTTGATGCCTTCAGTGAAAATCTACAATGTAAATAGTCATGAAAATAAAGAAAACGCATTGAATGAGAAGGTGTGTCCAAACTTTTGGCCTGTACTGTATATATATGTTCTGTTGTAGTTTTGACACCATTTAAGTGTCCCCAAAAATTTCTCATTAAGGATGATTGCACCCAAAAAGCACATGAGCAGACATCATCCCTTCATTTCTAGCGCTGTCTGCCATAACCCTCTAACATACTGCTCCAGTTGCATTGCTCATGTGTCACAAAGCTCCCATGGGGTCAAAGAGCATGTCCCAGACTTTATTGACTAGTCCTGAGTATCAAACATGCTGATTATAAAGGCTCCAGGGATGACGTTTTTCTGTAGGCTGACATATGAGTGAAGCATCTCCTTGGTTCCCTCCTCAAAAAGCCAGAAGGATTTTTTTCCATTGGATTTTGGACCGTTGCCAGAAATAAGCTTTGTAACAAACAAACTTTTAGAATACTTTTTACAATTTGATTTTTTATTATTTTATTTTTTTTTTTACATATTTTTATTGGTTTTTAAACAACATATAAACTGTCATACAGCTGTATTAAAGAATATTAAGAAAAAAATGGTATACATATGCACAAGTACACATATTTACAGATATGTGCACAGAACCTTCAAAAGAACAGGCACGTGCAGAAGATGAAAGCCTTATCAGGGCCCATCCTATTGTGACTGGCTACAAGACGTACAAAAGAAAACAAATAAAAAATAAATATGACTTACTTCACATAGAGTTGTCAAGAAAGTAAGGGTTTAGAGTCTGGCTTTCATATATTCCAAGAGTGGATTCCAAATTCTCATAGATCTATCAAAAGAGCCGCTTAATGTGAGTCTTGGTTTCTCAAGTTTGAGATGTTGCATCACTTCCCTAAACCATTGAGTCCAGCTCGGTGGATGAGGGTTCTTCCAGTGGAGAAGGATTAATCTCCGTGCTAATTAAGTGCCAAAGATGGCTGTCAAAGGATCTGGGTGAATTAAAGGATGTCTGTTAGGTTTTTGAAGATAGAATACAAAAGGTGGACAAATTAGGACACAGCCAGATTGGGTGTGTGCTAAGGATGCAGGAGAAAGACTGCACCTGTCACAAGTGGAATCAACATCAAGGTACATTTTAGAGAGTTTTACCTTTGAGAAATGAATACAGACCTCAGATACTCAAGTGATGGGTCTTGTAGACTTGAAAAAAAAAAATATAAATAAAGATATTGGCCAGTTGGGAAAAGAGGGTGTATTATTTTTAATATAACTACGAACTTGAAGGAATCTTAAGAAATGGCATTGCAGTAAATTAAATTCATTTTGTAGTTGTTCAAAGGGCGGAGTACCTGTGAAGGTGGGCCAGGTGCGATAACCCATCATATTTTGCATATTAGAGGCTCTCTTACAATAGGGTTATTCTTAACATATTGTAATGACAGGGGCAATGGAAAAAACATGAGGACAATCAAAGATGTCAGGTAACATGAATTATGTTCCTTGTACTCAAGTGGGATTTTCAACAGATTTATCAAATTGAAACCAAAACAACAGAGCATGAACGCTGCAAGCCCAATAATAAGACTGAAAGTTTGGCTATCCCATCCCCCCACATGGTCTTGACCACTGTAAGTAAGCTTTCCTAATTCTAGGTGTCTTGTTCAAAATAAAATCAGATATTATTTTGTGAAGAGAAGTGAAAAAAGAGTTATGGATCAAGATTGGAATCATTTTAAACAGAAACAAAATTTGGGCAGAACATTCATCATTTTTACAGTATTCTGCCTGGGATGGGGTGATGGGGCCACCTTTCAAGATCCTTAACAGTGTACTCCATTAGAGGATTAAAGGTGACACTAAAGAAAGTGGCAATGTATCTTGTTACAGCCACACCCAGATATTTGAATGAATTTGTTATTAGAAATCGTAGATGTGAATACAAAAGGCTCTGGGCAGCTTTGTTAACAGGGAACAGAACGCATTTTGACAAATGTAATTTATAACCAGAGATCTCATTGTACTCCTTTCATGTGGACATAATGTTGGGGATAAAGTCACAGGGGTTTGTCACATATAAAAGAAGATCGTCTGCATACAAAAACACTCTGTTTTCCAGAAAATTCTGCAGTAAGCCTTTGCATGTTCTTTATTGCAAGTGAGAGAGGCTCATTAAGACTGGCCCTGTGGCTCTCATCTATAATCGGAATTTGTAGTTTATTCAGAAAGTCATTTATGAATTAAGCGTCTCCTTTGGACTCTGAGGTGTAAAGACTTGTGTAAAAAAACTTAAATTCATTATTGATTTGCTGTTGGTCGGTGAGAATTTCACCAGAGGCTGAATTAACTTCTATAACTCAGCTGCTTGACAAATCTGATGAGCCAATAGGTGTTCAGCCTTTTCACCTTGCTCATAAAATCTGTTTGGATTAAAATAGTAGCTTAGCCGATTCATCAGTTGAAAGAAGATCAAAATCTGAAAGAAGGGTCAGTCTGTTGTTAAATAGGTCCGAGGATGGTATCAGTGAATTTCTAAAATTGCATCTGAAATCTAAGAGCCTTTTGATGTTTCCCCATTATCATTTATAAAAATAAATTGCTCTATATGGTCAGAAATTAATTTAACAAATTTACTGTCTGTTAGCTATAAATTATTGAATCCCCGCAAGGCAGTAGTTGACTTGTGTTTAAATGCTAACTGTACTACATGTGGAGCATGGTCAGAAATGACAGTTGCCTTGTAATCACAGTGTTTGACATGCGACAGAAGTTTTTGGTCGATAATAAAACACTCAATCCATGAATACGATTGGTGGACTGGGGAGAACAAAGAAAAGCAGCGAGAAGTTGGGTTTTTGGAACGCCAAGGATCTACAATCCCATAATCCTACGCTGTGCTGACCTAGAAAGTGGTTTTGGAGGATCTGTCTAAATTGGGGTTTAATACACAATTGAAGTCTCCCCCCATAAGTAGAATAGAATAGAATAGAATAGAACTTTATTTATCACCAAAGGGAAATCCAGCTTTCCAGCAGCTCATGAAGAGAAGAAATAACCACACTTCCCCTCATCTACAACAACACAGTGGTATTAAAATAGACATAAAATAAGATACATTAATATAAGTGCAAGTGAATAAAATTGTCCAGCCAGTTGTTGCTAATGTGACGTGTGTGAATGTGTGTGTGACTGGATTCAGGAGGTGTTAAACAGTCTTATTGCTGTGGGGACAAAGGATATCCTGAAATGCTCTGTTCTGCAATACAATGAGATGAGCTGACTGCTGCAGCTGCTCCTCTGTTGCTCCAGGAGGCTTAGTCCATGGGCCAGAGCCCAAAATTTAATTTGTCGGTACTACTCAAGGTGGCAAAACTTGGTATTAATTTTTGAAAATGTCTATGTCTGTAGATGATATTTTGGTATGATAGACATTTCTGAGTGGCAGCTGTGTCACAGTAACCAGCTCATAAAGTGAACCACCCCCTAAAGTAAACTGCATTTTAGATGCTGGTGCATATCCTGGTTTAGGCTCATGGCCTGGACATTTTTCTGTGTTTTATAATATTGAATTTGGTATCATTTTAAAGGGGACCTTCTTGGCCTTCATTTAAGCCCACCTGGGAATCTTTCTGACAGAAAGTTTTGCCACCTTGAGTGGTACCGGAATCTGGTCTGGCCCATGGACTAGCTGTGGAGAGGGTGTCTGCTATCGTCCATTATAGCTTTCAGTTTGTTCAGTGTGCCTCTCTCCACCACAGTTCGTAGTGGGTCCAGTCTCCAAGCACTGAGCCATCTTTTTTAACCAAGCTGCTTTCCCAGCACACTGCAGCGTAGAAAAGTGCACCGGCCAGCACTGTGTGATAGAACCTGGTCAACATCTCCACACACGCATCAAAGGATCTCAGTGTCCGCAGGAAGAACAGGTGGCTCTGCCACTTCCTGTAGAGGGCATCAGTTTTAGAGGAACAGTCCACTTTATCATCCAAGAGGACTCCCAGATATTTGTAGGTGTGCACCACCTCAATGTCCCCCCCCTGTATGGAGACTGGTTGATGGGGTGACCTATTTTTTCTGAAATCCACCACCATCTCCTTGGTTTTAGCTGTGTTCAGGTGGAGACAGCACTTACTGCACCAGTCCCTAAAGGCATCCACAAGGTCCCTGTACTCCCGCTCCCGATCGCTCCTGATACAAGCCACAATAGCTGTATCATCAGAGTATTTTTGAATGATGCAGGACTCTGAGTTGTATTTTAAGTCCGCTGTGTAGAGTGTGAAGAGGAACGGTGCTAAAACAGTTCCCTGTGGAGCACCGGTGGTGCTCCTGACCATCTCGGAGATGGAGACACAGCTTCCAAGACTAACATACTGAGGCCGCTCTGTTGGGTAGTAGTTATCCAGGAAGTCAGGAAGCGATCTACTCCCATCCCCTCCAACCGGTCTCTCAGAATGGGGGGCTGGAAAGTATTAAATGTACTTGAAAAGCCAAGGAAAGAAATCCTCACACAACATCCTGTCTCCTCCGAGTAGGTGTAGGCCTGATGCAGCATGTCAAAAACTGCATCTTCAACACCCATGTGCTCCTGATTGGCAAACTGGAGGGGGTCCACTGCATCAGTGACCTCTGACTTTCGGGAACTAAGGACCAACGCTCCAGGGTCTTCATAATATGTGATGTTACAGCCACCAGTCAGCAGTCATTTAACTCGGCCAGGCGCCCCACTCTGGGCACTGTTACGAGACGAGATGTTTTCCACTGCACCACGACTTTGCCTGTTCGAAGACTCCTGCTAAAGTCCGTATTATCATATAATACATATCAGCCAGCGAGATTGTTCAAAATTATCAAGCGGGAATCAGTGTCGCTGAATAATAAATAACACTGGAGATCACTTCACTGTTCCCGACTGGCAACAGCGTCCTCATACAGTCATATCAGCTGTCATATTTTAACCATAACGGGTACCATACTCTGGAGTGGATGAGTGAAACAACAAAAACAGAAGAATGACTGTCCGTTAGCTACCAGCCTTGTGGTTTAGCTGCTGTGTGTCTCATCAAAGAAAACAGGTAAATGGTAATCCATCCTAGTCTTGATGAGGAGATGTGTTTGTCCAGTAGAAATCCTCCACAGCTTGTGGAGTCTCTAAAGTATTTAGAACACCATTGAGGTTGATGGCCAGGACCGCAGGATAATACAGACTGTAATCAACCTTAGCTTCCCGGAGATTCCCTTTCACTGTGTTGAAAGTGGACCACAGATTGCTTATTTCTGCCGGCAGGTCTGGGTTAATATGGTAAATGGGACCCTTGCCTTTTGCAAGGCCCATGATTCTCTCTTTTTGTGCATAATAATGCAACCGGACAATCATTGGTCTTGACTGGGCTTCTTTTTTTGGGCTTTGGGACCAGCTAGCGATGAGCACGATCGATCACAACCAGGGAGAGAAAGTCCTCAGCACCGAGAATCTTGGGGATAAGTTTCTCCTTGAATTTAGTGGGGCTAGAGCCCTCTGTTCCCTCCAGGATGCCAATAAATCTCAAATTCTTTTGCTGGCTCCTGCTTTCAAGGTCAAAACATTTGTCCTTTAGTCGCTTTAGTTCTTTAGCTTTTGTGTGGTCTTAGTTCTCCAGCAGCTGGATGCATTCAAATGCGTCCGTGAGGCTATGCGCCATGTCGGCTTGTTCCGCCACAGCCTGTGCATGGTCTTGACGAAGTTTGTTAATCTCCTCCCCCAACTGATGGTGCAGGGCTTGAAAACTTGTTGTAGTCTCTGAACGCATAGCCTCAATTTCTCGCCTCAGCTCTGTGCGAAGGGCAGTAATTTACACTATGAAGTCGGTAAGGATAGCTTCATGGGAGATCTGAAGTTCTTCCCATAGGAGCTCAACTGTGAGCTGTCCACCTTTCATCATCTTTGTGTCATTCGTTAGCTTAGCCACCTAGCTGACAAACTCAGCCTCGTTCTGGTGGTTGTTTCTTTTTCCCCAGCTTCTCTATGTCAGAGAATGGTTGGAATAGCTGCAAGAACTACATATGTTAACTGCTACTACAGAAATGACACCACTGTGGTTGTATAAAGGTGCAATAAGTGAAAAAACGGGAGCCGACGGGACCTACATCTGCTCCATGGGGGTGCCCAACCGGAAGTCCAGGATATGATACAGTTAGGCTATAAATGAACTACACCACGGTAGCATGTCTTAATGTCGCCTCCACAGCATGGCTGTAAAGCGGTGGTTGACGTGAGGGTGTTATGTGGTCTCATTTGGCCACTTGTTAGCAACTGCCTTTTTAAAGACACGTAAAAGCTTTACAATTTATCAGTGGGATATTTACCAACGTATTTTATGTCATAGAATGAAACATGAAATTCTCTTCAGTTTGTGTTAGTACCCGATCTTATTTCAGGCATCTAACTAAAAACCTATTGACTTTGAGACAAGGGAATCGAGGGTGGTAAAATGTTAACTCATTTCCAGGTTTTAGAACTCAAACTCAAACCCCTCTACACCCTCTCGGTACCCACTTTCACTCCATTTCTGCATTAATGCGGAGGCTCTGCCACATTGAGTGCTGTCCCACACCAACTAGTGAGGAGTGGAAGTAAGTTATAAAACCCTCTGACAGCGAGCCTGCACCGATGCTGACGTACTGACCATGCACAATGCCATACTGAGATGGAAGTTTGTCTCAGTACTTGCTGCTGTGTTTATCCCCTTTACTTTGACGAAGGGTGCTTCATTCGGCTGTGGAGGTGAAAACAAATGAAGTTACACTTTACGGTAGAGTGGGAGTGGGTGGGGTCTGGTTTTGGAAAAACCCAATAGCAGTGCTCATCTCTTGTTCTCCAGATGGTCAGGAGACAGACTTGATAAACACTGCTGCTACAATCTAGTGGATGAAAACACAAAGAAACTTGGAAGATGTGACGTGTGAAAGTGTTGATTATGATTTAAATTGATTTTAAATCCATGTAGGTTTTAATGATGTAATTTACAATCAACAAATTATACCTAGACATTGTTATTGCTCTTATTTCTTTTATACCAGAGAACATTTGTAAAGGCTATGATTTACTTCTTTTTGTTTTATACTGGATGTCCAAAGAGAAAAATTATTCCTATGTTTATTCATATGTTTGTGTGTTTATTCCTATGTTTAGACATATTGTGCCTGCACAGTTAACTGAGTGACAGACTTCTTTTAGTAGATACTGTATAATGCAAAAACTTTCACCCAGTGAACATTGAAAATCTCGCACCTTTCAATATGCTTTTTTACTCCACCAATAAAACCCATCCAAAGGCAGGAAACATGTTTATATTGACAGTTGTTTTGCAGATACCTTTAAAAAAAATCTCTTTTCACCTGGAAAAAATAATCTTGGAATCTAAAATTGAAATACACTTAAATCCACGAATGCGACCATAATATGTACTCTAACCTTTTATCAGGCAGAAACATTAATCAAAGTTCAAAAACGGTTTCAGTAAATCACCTCACAAATCTGGTTTTAGTCTCATTTCACATCTCTGTACTGTCAGATGAGTGTGCCATCTACGAAAAAACAAACAAAAACAGAAACATGCATTGCTCAGCTACTAATTACTCTTCCACTGTGACAAACGTGAACACGCTGTCTTCTGAAGTTTTCTGATTTGTCCTGCTGTGATAAAATGTCACACATTATGTGGAGATGAGCCACTAGAACCATTTTAGATAAAGTGAAATATGAGCACAAAAAAAGCCCTGAATAATTAAATATACCAGGATATCATGCCAGCACCACTGTTGTACCTTTAAGGGTGGGACAAATTATAGCCTTAATCTTGTCTTGTGAATGATGTGTAGCATTTGTGAGTGTGTTTTTGTTCTTTGGATAGGATTAGGCTAATTTGTTTCCTTAAATAAACTGAATGCATAGATTAAACAGGACTGAATGGAAAACATGAAGTTTTAATTGAATCTGATAGTTTGTATGTAAAATCTTAAGTTTTGTGGATACAAGAAAATGCTAGAACCTGTCAATTCAGGAGGTCAATGTGGTTTTCATATATGAGTTCATTCTAACACATTTCTTCAATAATTTCTAGTTTTCCATGATATCAAACATACAGATTATAGCAGTGCTAATCTCTTGTTCTCTGGAGAGTAAGAAGACAGATTTGACAAACACCGCTGCTGCCATCTAGTGGATGAAAACACTAAGAATTTTAAGAGGTACTAAACTGCAACAACAAAGTCTACTCAGATATTGTTATTTCTCTCATTTTTATAGAAATAGTTGTTTTATATGTCATACTGGAATTGAGATCAAACTGTGATTCCTGTGTTTATTCAGTTGACATATTTTGTCTGCTCAGCTAAACGGACATATTAGGATGTGTTGTTAAGTAGATATAATGCATTACCTTCACCCAGTGAACAACATTTAAAACCTTTCACCTTTCAGCATGCTTTTTGTACTCATGAAACCTTCCACCAAAGGACCCGTTCAAAGGCAGGAAACATGTTGTACGGACTGATTGATATGTGTGCTAACTAACCACCCACAAGTAAAAACATACATTGCTCTGCAGGGATTATAATGTCTCTGGAGAAAACAGCATCTAATCTACTCTTACAGTGTGAACACGGTGTTTTAAAAGTTTCGGATTTGTCCTGCTTTAAGAAAAATGCAGAGAAAGGTCACACAGTATATCCTGGTGTGTGAAAGTCGTTAATAGTCATAGATATGCCTATCAGGGTATCATGTTGGGACCCACCAATTCTTAATAATAATGAAAACAACACTACAAACACACACACACAGACACACACACACACACACACACACACACACACACACACACACACACACACACTTTAGCAAAGAAGGAATACAAATATATCTGGAGAAATAAAGTATATAATATGATATTAAGTAAGTGTAATAATTTTACATCATGAGGCCCAAAGGAAGAGGAATTGATATGACTATATTTCTTTAAAAAATATTGGTGGATATTATTGATTGAGTAGTTTCAAACACACCTTCTCTATTATATTTATTTTTTCCGCTAGTTAATAAATTGAATGTTTTTGTCCCAGACTGCCGTACGCCAATATGCGAATCTTGGATTGTGACGGAATGACCCGCCTTATTCTGGCTCTGATTGGCTTACACTGACACGCTACCCTAATATTAACCAAACACTCTCCTCTTGCCTGAACCTAACCAATCCAACCAACGGGGGAACGAGTGCTAGCCAATCACAGGGAGAGTAGGGCGGGTCATTTTCTCACCATGGTAGGATTCGCAAATTTGCATCCAGCCGCCGTCACGTTCTTTGCGCGCTTGCGTCATGGATTTGCCCACGTGCAGATGTTTATGCTCCTCGTGCACGTCTGGAGGGGACAGAGACCGAAAGAGAGAGCGATTTATAGAAAGTGAAGAGAAAATGTATGAAAACAGACGAATAATTGAAATCATCAAATTACCGAAAAAGCCATTAACAAAAAAGCAAATTATTGCGACTCCGCATTAAGCCTCTGCCTGTCGTTTGGCTTTATTGACTGTCACAGTGAACAGACTATTGTGCTGCGTTCACGTTACGTAGAAAAAATTGTGCTTAAACCTAATGTTTCAAAGTTGGTGGTTTTCTTACTAGCCTAAAACATGTTTGTCTGATACAAATATCTGTGCTTCAACAACTAAACATTAACACAGATTTCAATATTCTGATCACTTCAGCGTACATTTCCAACACCAGATATAGCAAAATATAAACTGTAATCACTGAACAATTTTATGATTCAATAGGGGCAGAAAGAAGAAAAATGTAGCTCACTGCTCAGAATGTAATATAGTATTAACAAATCGTATGCCTGCCTCTTTTATTGGTTGCCTCACAACCAATAAATAACACAAATGACAACAAGTGGTGTGGTAATGACAACCTTTTTAGACAGATATGCACACAGCAACACACACACACACACACATATACACAGCCAGTAACAACAGACCATACTCTTGAAGTTCGTTAAATTCATTATTTAATCTATATACATTTTCTTCATGGAATCTGACTTCTGTTTTTGTGCCTTCACTGTACATATATAGAAATAATTATACAGTTAAAACAAGAAAAACAAAGCTGAGCAAAGGTAAACATAAACATCTGATGTACCTATCAGTAGCCTTTATTATGATGAGAAGCCATGGTTTTTGGCAATAATACAATGTGCATTATTAAAATAAAAAAAGGGACTCTTTGCACTGTAAGTATGATTTGATATTAATACTTTTGTACTTTACTTATATACTAAATACTTCTTCTTGTAACAGAGTATACTCTTTACCTGAGTAAAAGATAGAAATGCTTTTTTTTTAAAAGCACGTCATATGACATTTGAAGAGAGATAAGACTACAGTATTAATATAACTGAGCAAACTGCAAGACAGAAATAAATAATAACAAAATACAAAAAAAAAAAGAATATACAAATACAAGGGGTCGTTTAGGAATTAAGATACACAGATATTTATAAAGACATGGGACCTTTCCAAATCCAAGCATTTTACATATTTTTGTATGTAATTGTTTTTCCATCTATAGCCCATTATGTCTTGCATCTGTATAGGGATGCAAGACATAATGGGCTATTAAAAAAAAAAAAAAACCATCAACATTTTTATATACATTTTTGCTTAAATAATTAAATTATTAACAATAAACTTTTTTTTCATAATTTGGAATTATAATATTTTGATAATTATAAGTCGAACAATATTGAAAAAACCTCCTGGTTTTATTTATTTTTTCTTTATTGAACTTAATAGATACAAACAAATCAGACACATTTTTAAAGACCTGTTCATCGGGTAACTTCTGCCTCAGGTTGAACAAAGAAATATAAAACCACATACAAAATGACAACAATACAACAAAAACAAGAGGAAAATGGGCAGCATTCTTGTCTTTAACAAGTTTCAGTGACTTCATCAAGAGCTTGAAATCTTTAAGTATCTACATTTGTGTATGAAACACATCCCCAGTCACATCGCTAAATTTGACTGACAACTCCTTGGACTGTAGCCAGCACCGCATATCGCTCCAGGAGGACTTCACAAAATGTCCAAGGTAAGAGACAAGAGAAAAAAAGACATAAGCACTTCTACTAACTCTGGTATTTCCTACTCTCATCATGGATCCTGAACTTCCCACTGTGGGGATTGAGGGGGAGGGTGCACCAGTTAAATCCCTCCCCGGATTTGACAACACGCACGCACCTTGCCTGCTTGTAAACAGAAGCTCACACGTGACACCAAGAGCCCGATCCGCGCGACCGCATTGTGTGTGAGCGGACAAAGAGCGACACAGTCACCGTTTATTATTACTGAGCGCGAGCAGGTAAACGGGCAGGTGTCATGACAACCGACATTATGAAGCCGTCTTTCCTCCGTCCTTTGTGCCGCTGTGTCCGAGCGCATCTGGTCGCCTGAACTTCTTCATGTCTGGATCCCAAATCCGACCGTTTAGAGGGACAACGACGTTAGCTGGGCTTTCTCCAGCTCGCACGCAGCTGGCGGAGGGTAAACAAAGCTGGACGGCCTTTGTTTCACCTCTTAATTTAGCTCATCGGTTTACTCTCTTCAGCTGCGCCAAATCTTACTTTTCTAGCTAACGTTAGCTAAACGTAGTTAGCAGTAGCCGTTAGCCTCGACATAAGATTTATTTTTTTTAGCTAACGTTAATCTTGTCTTTTTTTACTGGCTGGATGAGATGTCATTCACGATGGAGGATAACTTGGAGTCCGGATGGGTGTCCGTTCGACCCAGAGTCTTTGACGAAAAAGAAAGACATAAATTTGTCTTCATCGTGGCCTGGAACGACATCGAGGGAAAGTTCGCCATAACCTGCCACAACAGAACCGTGCAGAGACGGACCACTTTTCTTCTGGACCCGCTCCTCGACGCTGTTATGCCTCCTTCCCCCGGTGCCTCCGTGGCAGAAAAACGCACAAAAAGTCCTGTCACGACGAAGAAGGATGGCCAAGCGGGTAAAGTTCGACCACATTCGGTCCCTAAAGGAAAACCCACAACAAAGACTGCTGCTGGGGACAAAAAACTCGGTAGTTCAAAGACATCCGAGTGTGTCAGCCCTACGTTTGGCTCCTGGGATATTGTGACACCCAAAGTAATAGATATCGAGATCTTGGACCCAGTGGATGTCCCGATCTCTCCGGATGATGCAGACCCGGGAGACAGTGACAGCACCGGCCGTGAGGACTTCAGTTGGGCCGGACTGTTCTCCTTCCAGGACCTGAGGGCAGCCCACCTCCAGCTGTGCGCCGTCAACTCCGACTTGGAGCCGTGTTTACCCTCCTTCCCAGAGGAGCAGTCTGGCGTGTGGTCGGTCCTTTTCGGTGCCCCAGGGGTGTCGCAGCGGGAGACGGACGCCCTGTGCTACCAGCTGCAGGTGTACCTGGGTCATGCCCTGGACACCTGCGGCTGGAAGATCCTCTCACAGGTCCTTTTCTCTGAGAGCGAGGACACGGACGAGTACTACGAGAGCCTGAGTGAGCTGAGGCAGAAAGGCTATGAAGATGCTCTGGAGAGGGCCAAAAGACGCATGCAAGAGGTGAATTTACTTCTGCTTTCATGTAGTTTGAATAAAATGCAGGTGTGATGTGAATCTTGGTGCTCAATGCTTACAAAAACACAGTTTTACACTCTAAAAAGTCAGCATTACATTACATACGGTGGCATGTTTAGAACAACTACCAACTCGCAATGAACGTGTAGTGTTCGAGTATAATTGTGCCTCATGGTCTGCTTATTCTCCTCCTCTTCCTTTGTCCCCCCCTGTGATCTACCATCTGTTGCTGCACGTTCACAGGCCTTGTAATATGATCTGGTCTGACCAGACCTCACTGTAGTTGGGTGAGCAGTTTGAAGGGAGTCACATTGAAAAAACGGGAGAACAATTAGAGGTGGAGTTACAGAAATGATGTGTCACCACAGCTGTTGAGTTTGTTTCAGTGTTGACCCAGACAGCTGAAGACATGTAATTAGTGCAACACATATGTAAGAGGCTAACAAATACTTTCATTCCTGTCTTTAAGAAAAGTGCCAAGTATCAAGTGGTGGAAGAAGTATTCACATAATTTATTTAGGTAAAAGTACTAATAACACACTGTAAAAATACTCCACTACAAGTGAAAGTCCTGCACTCAAAACCTTACTGAAGTAAAAGTATGTATCCGGAAAAACTACTTTAAGTATTAAACGTTAAAGTGGTCATTATGCAGTAAAATGTTCCCTGTTAGTGTTTCAGTATTATATATGATCGTTTTTGATTAATATTATTGTTTCATGTTGATAATAACAATAATAATAATAACATTAAAAATCAACACATCTGAGGATAGATAGTTTTAAGTGGACAGGAAATATATGAAAAATTGTGATTCAAAAAGTAACTAAAGCTGAGAGACAAATGCAGTGGAGTAAAAGATAAGATGTAGTGGAGAAGAAAATTAAAGTTGCATTCAGTTGAAAGACTAATACTAAATATTAATACTTAAGTACAGTACATTAGTAAATCTACTTAGTTACATTCCACCACTGCAAAAACCCTAGCTGCCAGAGTAGACGTGACAAATTAGTAGATTAATGCAGACACAAGTGTAAATCATGATCACAGTCACTCTGTATGTGTTTTGAGAGGAGACAAAGCCTCAGGCAGTCCTTCACCTCCTCTGTTGTTTTGTACAACTGATTGGCAAACAAATAGCCAAGTGAGGGCTTGGCCCAGCCAGGAGGAAATTATTTAATGACACTTAATATCTCACTTGTTTATATGTGACACAACTCAGAAGCAGATGGTGAGGCATTTTAATTGCACCTGGTTTTATTATGATGACAGAGATCATCACATACATGGCCTGATCTAGTGTACAATATCTTGTAGGGCTACAGCTAATGATTATTTTCAGTGTAGATCAGTCTACTCATTTTATTCCTATGATGAAAGAAAAAAGTAAAAATTGGCCCCCTGCAGGCCAAGGTTATTTACAAAGTTTACTATCATGCATCAGAAATTAGGCTAGGTATCGTTTATAAATTTACGATACCAGTACAGTTAAAGTGACACTGTTTCCAACAGATAGGGCTGACTATTTGTACTGGTTACCTTTAAGGCTCTGACTGAAATAACCTGGTATCAAGTAGTATCAAAACTTCTCCAATCAAATGATGCAAGCAATAACCCTTTTTTTTACTTAGATGTAGAAAACAGTGACTATTTGTATGTTTTTGTTGTTTCTTAAATGTGATGAATGTGATTGTCCCATTGCCACAGCAGCTATAACCCATACAGTCTGTAGTGTAGTAAAGTCGAGCTTGGTGAATTTGATGGAGCTGGCAGTTGGCGAGATGCCACCAATATGTTGGAAACTATGGCTATACTAAATTTATCTAAATGTTTTCTTTTGATATCAGTATCACTTTGAGCTCTGTAAAAAGAGTGCTTCATTTGATACCATACCTGTGCTACTTCACTCAATACCCATCATGTAAAAGGACAAGCATTCAGTTATGTAAAATGCCATCGGAGGTTATAGACATTCAGCATAGCTATCCCTCAAATGTTTTGGTAGCATCTCAGCACCCTGAACTGCTAACTAGACCACAGCAGACTCCACCACACCACAGACATGGGTTATAGCTGTTGCATTAGTGGGCTAATCTCTGTTAAGATTCAATCGAAGAATGCATGTGTTGATTGGCTGCAAGAAAAACCATACAAATAGATTTTTTTTTCTAGATCTCAGTACAAAAAGGATCAAATGCAGGTATCGTTTGTCTGGATACGTTTTGAAACTACTGGATACTTGGTATTTTAGTTGATACCTGAAAGGCATCGAGTACCAGGGTGCCTCAGTAGCTCACCTGATAGAGTGAGCTCTCCATGTACTAAGGCTGTGTCCTTAAATGCAGCCCTTTACTGTCACTCTTTGTTTGTACTATCAATAAAGGCAAAAAGGGCAAAAAATAATTAAAAAAAAAAACAAAGAAGTTGTATATCAAATAGTTGCCAGTTAATTTTATGGCAATAAATTAATCGACCAATTGTTGCAAGTCTGAGATCTGGTCTATCTTATTGTTATATCAGTGGTGAGTTTTACTGATTCTCTGTTGCAAGTGAGAGACGACGTTATCTTTTGTTGGTAAAATTTGTCAAAACACAACTGATAAGGGAAGCCCAAATGATAGACAGCAGTAGAGCTGATATAATTAAACGAATGGATGGACAGGAAAATTATAAGCAACTCTTCTGATAATATATTACATGTCAAAGTTATTTTAAAGCATCACTTTGTGGTTTCAGATTCTCAGATGTGAAGATTTCCTACTTTGTTTCTGTTTTATTTCATCATAAGTGAATATCTTTTGCTTTTGGACTGGTGCTCGCACAAAACAAGCACTTTGAAGATATCAAAATTGGATCTGAGAAATGACAAATGTCACTATTTTCTAACACCTTTGGACTCAAAGATAAGTTGGTTAATCTAGAAAACAGTCAGCACATGAATTAATAATGACAAATAACATTTAGTTTCAGCCCTGGACAACAAGGCAGACAAAAGTTTCTTCATATCTGTTGACATGTAGATGTTTTTGAAATGTTTCTGGTATTTAGTCAAACTCATTTACACATATGAAAGAACACAAAATTAGAAACACGTCCTGATATAATGCAATCCAGAGCAACAGCTTATGAAATCATCACTCTGAGGTAGTGTCAGCAACAACAGAGGTTGTATATATGTACAGACAGTTTTATTGGATGGCACATGTTTCCATTTTCCCCTGACACTAGGTCCATTCCCTATAAACTTTGACTGTAGGTAATAAAATACACAGAGTGCCGCTTGAACTTTAAAGGCTGTAGTCAAGATTTAATGTCATGTTGAGACAGAGAGGAAAAAGAGGACACGTCTGTTAAAGTAAAATGAGTTTTACCATTTTTCTGACCTACAGTGACATGATAGTTTACATTGTAATGCGCTGTAGAGCTGCAGCAATTAGTCCATTATTCCATTAGTCAGTCTGCGGAAAATTCACCATAAAGTATTTTGATAATGAATCATAGTTTTAGTAATTTTTTAAGCAAAACCCTGCAGACTTTCCTGGTTCCAGCTTGTCAAATGTGACAATTTGATGCATCTCCTTGTCATATATGAGAGTCATCTGAATATATTATGGTTTTAGACCATTAATTGAATAAAACTAGTAATTGTGTTTCTTTGAACCCTGATTGTTTGGTGTGTACAGAGCTGTTGGAGAATCACTGTTAATGCCTTCATCACAAGATGCAACCCCAACCTCAGCCCTATTGGTGATGATAACTGGGCCAACTATGCAAAACACATAGATGTAGGGCATGGATCTGTCAATCATTGACCAGAGACATTAAGTTTTTTCTTATCGGTGGCCTGTTGTTAAATAGAATTAGGCTTGCTTACAGTAAACCTGACACGTTGTGAGCTAATAATTACATTTTAATGACTTTGCTTTGTAGTTGTTCAGGTGTGATGATAATGTAAAGCGTGTGAAAGATTAAACATTAACTAAATTTGTAATGAGGTCTGGATTATGCAGGCTTGATGCTTTACATGACAGTGTTTAGTGTCTACCAAAAGGTGTGAGTATAATGTACACCTGGTATCTAACAAAACTGCAGCTATTATTTTCAATTATCAGTCTGCTGATAATTTCCTTGGTGTATAAAACAGAAGTTAGCAAACAGTGACAATTTCTGTCCCAGACCCTTGAGTTACTATATTTAAATATCTTATTTTGTGCAACCAGCTGTGCAAAACTATTAACTGTCATCTGTCAGAAACAAAAACCAGTACATATTCATATTTAAAAAGCTGGAGCCAGAGAATTTGGCATTTTGCATAATGCACAAACGCTTTTCCTCACTCTCTATCCAACTTATTCCTAGCCCCCATGATACCATGAGTGAATTATGGGTGCGACTTCTGGCGTTGAACTGTAACCAGCATTTTCCAGTAGTAACCGTACTGCTAATGGTATGCCAATCTCCTTGCTTGAAGCGATTGGGAAATAAAACATGGAAAATACCACCTGTTACACTTTAGTTGGGATAATATGACCATACCTCTGCCATCTCTGACAGCTGTTGGTTGTAGCATCGGTTGTTTATCTTTTTAACAAAGCGTGTTAGCGATTAGCTTGCCTTGCTATGTTAACATGTTGTTAAATTTAACAGAGCCCGAACTTGCTCCTAGTAAACATCCACTTCTTCCAAAATATTTTTTATAATTTCTTAGGACTCATAAACAGACCATGTAAAGCTCCATGTAAAGTGAATATACATGTTTCCCAGCTAATGCTCCGCTCGTCTGCCTTAACGACGCAGTTCACGAATTTTTATAACTGCTGATTTAACAAATCAGAGTTCTCCTGAGTGAAACATAACGCAGAATTCAGCAGCAGACTTTAGGAATATCAGTAATGTGAAGCAGTAATAAAATATATAACTAAAGTCATTCATTTTACATGATATGAAAGAAATATGGCAAATCAGTAACGCACTCTCAGCTTAGTGACGCAACACATAATTCAAGGTGTGCTGCTGAGTTTATTTTATAAGAGGCAATTTTCTAATGTAGGTTGTGAATGCAGTCAGACAGGTGACGCTGAGTGACAGACCTGTTATTTTAGGTGTCATTCTCTTGTGCATATTCTGATTTAACACTTCTCTGTTGAAACTCCTTTGGTTTTATTATTTCTCGTGATTCCAAGCATATGTCAACATAGTGTATGCATTAGAGTGTGTGCAAAAATACGGGACATATCACCACCCGTATAGATTCTGCATGGGACAATGCATTTTAGTTTTCAATACAGGACAATCTGGTATTATATGGGACGGGTGACGACCTATTCCTTTCTCTCAGTAGGTGATTGAAACTGTATTGGCAGTTACAGAAACAGTCCTTTTGTTCTGGGCGCATGTTCAACACTTTTGTTTAGTTTAGCTCAGTCTGGTTGTTTGTAATGTCACAGACATGGATAGTACAACAAGTACAAGAGCTTCACAGTGACATTTTATGCTAGTTAAATATCTGTTAAAAAATAAAGCAGTATTGGCTCAATTGAAGGTGAAGTACTTAAGAAAAGAACTGCTGTTGGCTGCTTGCCACTAAAACTAGCCACTGACTAACTGTAGAAAGTCCATTAACTAGCTTACTCCCACTTCCGATATCTCACCAGAGCGGTGTGACTTAGCGAGGTGTGCTGAGCCTAAAGCCAGGATTTTCCGTCCTACGAAGGTGACTCTCTTTTAACCTGGCTAGATCACTGTGGTAACTTCTGCAGTAAACCTAACCTGGTCCGGGCCACATTATGTTCAGAGTTTATACTTGAAATCAGCTAAAAAGCACCTTTCATTACTGCTTTGTGTAGCGTCATTCTAAAGTCAGTGTTTATGTATGAGCAATACAGATTGTCAGATGAGGGAATATGTTATAAATGCACTTTATCCAAGAGAGGATATTGAATCTTATCTTCTCAACTATAAAGATAGAGTAACAGTAATTCTATTTCTGTTGCTGTGATGTTGCATACATGCCTCCAAACGAAACCGTGCAATTACAGTAACACTTAATGTGTCTATCACATCACTTTTTTTTTTTTACACTGCAACCTTCAGTCCATCAGTGATGCTGAAAATATGAATAATATTGTTTTACTTTATTTGCAAGGTTGTTGTTGCTCTCACTGTTCTCTGCTTGATTTGCCCATGCTGGCTCTAAAAGAAACCTATAAAATCACAGGTAGCATACAGTTTACTATATTATTAATCAGGACATTTATATGCATATGAAATGTGATATAATTCTTTCAAACCACCATAATGTTACAACTTTGGGTTATGTTTTTGGTCCCAATTTGCTGAAGTCCCTTTTACACTGCTGGTATATTGCAGCTAATAGAACGCCAGTTAGAAAATTGATTAGTCTGTTGGTATTTATCACAGATAATAGTCTATTCACTCGGTAATGTATGCCCCAAAACTTATGTGATTTCCATTTCTCCTTCATCATGAGACGGTAAATGCAATTCTTGAGTATAATGTTTAAATATGTGGCATCAAGTTGAAGAGTTTAAAGAACTGTAGAATGTGCAGTTGTCACTTTGAAAATAAACTTGGGGGTAAAATAAATCCACTACAATCTCATATGAGTTCACACGGTTAGTAATATTAAGGCAAGTACTTATCTCTTGCCTAAACTGAAGCAGCAGTGTTGCCGTAATACTTTTTAACGTTCTTCAAAAGCGGAAGTGGGGGACACATGATCGGTCAGTTTTATGTGTCAAATGACACAACGACATGATCATTTGACTCATCATATGAAAACGCACACAGAGCCTGAAGCACATGTCCTGGATTAACAGACAGTCGATGATCACCTTCATGGTATCCCGTTACGTCTGATTGAGGCTTTAGGGTTCGTTGATCCAGCTCAGACAAAGAGAGCCTGGCTCCGTTGAACTGGCTTTGTGGTACAGCCCTCAGAAGTTGTTGCCGTAATCATTTCTACAGTAACGCCCTCAGGAATAAGGTGGATACATTGCACTTAGTCACAAAAAGGGATAATAGGCAGTTTGTTTACTTCTGTTAATTTTGTGTGTTAATGTGCCCACAGTTTGTGTTTTGTCATGGTGAGTGTGCACGTCAGCCACCAGTGCCACACTGGGGTTAGTCTGCTATACTGTGGCTTTGTGGGATAACAGTTTAGCTCAGATTGTTTACATTGCACAATGCAGGTAGTACCTAGTGTTACTCACTAACACATTTTTATTTGCACAATTAATGTGTCCTGTTTTGTCTTTGAGCTCAAAGCAGTAATAACATATAACTCTGCAGGCTACAGTTAATATTAACTCTCTTGTGCATCCCTGCATGAAATATTTGAGGGAATAAACACACTAGATATGAACCCACTTAACTCAAATGATTTCTAGCTGTAGGTCTGAGTTCATCTGATTCACAGGTGGTGGCAGCTCTGCAAAGAACCTTGCCATTGAGTACTAATGGTAACTGGTATTCGCCTTTGGGCTCACAGTGCATGTTATGCCTCCCAAATAGCATTCAGTTCATTCAATCCGAGCATCTGCTCAGATCATAGTTGGCTGTGTTCCTCCTGTGAGATGCTTCAATTAAAAGGCAGAGAGAAAAGTGCTCCAGCAAGATGGAGCAGATTTAGCACCGACAAACTGGAAGAGTTAGTTCTGATGATAGGGCTGGAGCAGCTATGCTATAGCTCATATCACTCCTGTAATTATGTGCTCATTGCACTTTGGAGTGCTTTCTGTTGACTTTACAGCCACATTTAGCACACGATCATGTAATGACATCTCTCAAACAAGTTGGAAAAGTAAAAAATAAGTACATCTAAAGCCACAGTTGGAAACCTTTATGAAAATAACTGTTTTTTACATTTACTTAAACTGTTACTGTACTCACAAACAGACGGTCTGTGACAAAAAAAATCCTCATCCTTCTTGTTGTCTAATGGCATCTGCTAGAATCTACTGCTGCTGAATGAAAACAACCAATCAGAGCCAAGAATTCCGTAATGCAGTTGTCAGTCAGCATGTATGCTAATCGAGTATGAATCAAAATTCTGCTGCATTGACTATTTCTCTCCTCTGGTGTTTTTAGAAACAGATTTTGGTGTACTGTTTAGCTGTAAAATGGGAAAGTTTGTGTTCGGGCTGCCATGCAGGATACAGTTGAGCAATACACCAAGCACCGCCCACCGCCCACTAGCTGGACCAACTTTTTATTGCTGCTTTTAACTAAATTGAACACTAATAAAAAGCCACTGCCATTAAGTCAACATTCAGATTTACAAAAATGATACAAGAAAACATAAAGAGGTTTAAACAAATTACACAAAAGCTATGTGATAAGATAACTAAGTCTAAGGACCTGGATGGTGTCTTCTGACTGTTGACCAGAATTTGGGATGGCCAGGAGAGCTCTATTAAGCTACAAAGGAGAGATTTTGTCAAATGTTGTGCAGTTAGATTCTAGTAATCGACATTCAGTTTTGTCAGCTTTGTCTTGCAGTTTGCTTTGAAACATTCATTTTGATGACTGATATAACATGATATGATTACATCATCATAAAACAACTTCACTGAAAGTCCGTTATTTTCTTTGTTTCCTGCAAACCATAAGTTAAAGCAGGGGCTGCAATTAACAATATTTTTTAATTAACAGTTAATATGCTTATCATTTTTGTAGTAAAATGTCAGAAAGTAATGAAAAGTCCCCATCACGTTTTACTGAAGCCCAAGTACAGTAACTTCTTGAAATTTCTTGTTTTTGTCTGAGTAGCTGCACAAAACTGCATTTGAACCCACAGCTGCTGCAACAAGTACAGTGCCTTTATATACATGGAACACCCTGGGCGCCCTGAAAACTTCTAAATCTAAAGGAGATTCTTATTATTAGCAATCTGGGACCAGGGAATGTTTGCCTTTTTTTTTAATGACTCAAAACATACAAAATAGCTGCAGATTGCATTCTCTGTCTGCCGTCCAATCAGTCGTTCCAGTGGTTCTCAAACGGTGTGCTGCATCACACTGGCACACCTAGACTGGCATTATGGCACATAATTATGGCACATTATGGCACAGCTCTAATGTGTGATTTTTGGAACAATCATACATTATTATTGCAATATACAAGTATAAAAAAATTATTAATCCATCCATCCATCCATTTCCTAACCGCTTATCCTCTCAAGGGCGAGAGGCAGGGTACACCCTGGACAGGTCGCCAGACTATCACAGGGCTGACACATAGAGACAGACAACCATTCACGCTCACATTCACACCTACGGACAATTTAGAGTAATCAATTAACCTATCCCCAACCTGCATGTCTTTGGACTGTGGGAGGAAGCCGGAGTACCCGGAGAGAACCCACGCTGACACGGGGAGAACATGCAAACTCCGCACAGATGGGCTCCCGCACCCGGGATCGAACCAGGAACCCTCTTGCTGTGAGGCGACAGTGCTAACCACCACACCACCGTGCCGCCCCCAAATTATTAATCAATATTTAAATTACAATTAGTCAGTGACCAAAAAAACTGTTTGCACATTTGCCAGGTAATGGGCATTATTAAAGTGTGAAACATCAAAGGCCCTGATTGACAGCTAGTATGAAGGAGGAAAACAACATTAAAAAAGAGAACTTTATGAGGGGGAAATGGATTGCTTTCTTGTGCAGTGCAACAAACACCTAACCACCAGTGCAGACGACCCACCAATTAAGAGAAAAAAGAACTTGAGTAGACAGCTTCATGAAAGCCTACTTTGAAAGAGCACAAGACCTGAACCAGAGGCAGCAAGATCGTTTGTCCAATTCACTCTTGAATTATTTTGTTACTAGTTTTCAGGAGTAACAAAAGGGACAGGGGTTAGCACTTTCACGCTACATGCAAACTCTAATGTGGAGTTTTCAGGTTTTCCCCATGTGAGTATGTTTTCTCCAGGTGTGCCGGCTTCCTCCCACAGTCCAAAGACATGCAGGTTAACTACTGACTCTAATTGCCCGTAGGTGTGAATGTGAGCGCAAATGGTTGTCTGTCTCTGTCAGCCCTGCGATAGTCTGGCGACCTGTCCAAGGTGTACCCTGCCTCTTGCCCAATGTTGGCTGGGATAGGCTCCCCCCAATGCAACCTTTAGAGGATAAATGGATATGGATAATGAATGAATTAATAAATATATCATGAGTAATATAGTTGTTCATCAAATGTTATTTGGCATTAGTAGATAAAAAACAAGTTTACATAGTGAGAACACATGTTCTAGAAGCTGATATGCACGGATATGAATTCAGAGATTTTGGCTTGCACTTTGGTGTGCCTCGAGCACTAGGAGTTTGAAAACCACTGAATTAGTCAACTGATGGTTTCAACTTTAATTTAGATTGGTCATCCTGCTGCCTCTTTGAAGTGCAGGCTCATCAGCTCACATGCCAAGCAGTCGCAGGACCTCCTGCTTCCTGCCTTTAATTATCAACAAATAGATTTGACTATGCAAATGCAACTTTAGCAGAAAATAAGCATATTACATTATTTAAAAAACAGGTCTATTTTCAAAGGAAGTTCTCAAAGAAAATTACTAACAATTCAGGTATTCCAGCACTTGCATCCAAAAATGTTTTAGAAGTTAAAATAGCCGATATAGCACAGGACTTTGTAGCATTGCATAGCTTGTGCCCAGGCAGGACTCATCTGATTTAGCCCAGGGGTTTTCCTGACAAGGAGCAACTGCAGGGGCAGGGAGTCGGTGTACGGTTGGCCAGTGGTTACCACGGAGACACAGGCCCAAGGTAAACAGTAGGAGCAGTGTTCGAGCTGAATCGTGCAGTGTCTATCCCCAACGTGGAGGGCTTTGGAAAAGCAGCCTGGAGTTAATATAAGAGTCTCCATTCATATCTATAGCTCCTTGCAGAGAGAAGAGCACTTTATCCACCGCTTTGGACGAAGATTGGGTGGTGGCACATTTCAATATTATCTGAAGCAGAAGTGAAGGAGGAGTATTGTGCCGTATGAATTGGAGCTACTGGTTTCTGAGAGCTGGGAGATGAATTGTATTTGTGTGTACAATAGCTGTTTTGATAGCGTCTATCTCCTGAACAATGAGCAGTCTGTGAAAAGCAGGACATACGGTACGAATCAGCAACAGTTGGGGCCAATTTATTCTCATTGTGTTACACTCAAACAGCATATTTTATGGTGTCATTACTGACCACACACATGCATACAGAGATTCTCTCACACTCTACTCTCACTTTTAAAGATCAGGTTTGGATTTATTGCCTTGAGCGTTCAGAGATGTTTTTGTTTAGGACTAATCATGAATTAGTCAGAATTAGACTCACTACACACTAAAATTTAATTTCCTATTCATTGGATGTGTTTGAAGGATAATTCTGGTGATACTCTTTACTTTTCTTAGTGTTTTACTCCTGTTTGATTGCTGTTTGCTTTTAACTAGGGTTGCAGCGAACAGTTATTTTTATTATTGATTAAAGATTACTTTCTCGATTAATTGTTTGACTTATAAATTGTAAAAAAAAAATGCCAGTTATAATCCCCTAAAACGCGAGTTAGGGTTGATGTTTTCAAATATCTTGTTTTGTCAGACCAGCAGTTGAGAAATGTTAACCAAAACTGGATTACATAATCTAATCCCATTTCAGAATCCTTTTTTTCTTTTGAACAACCCATTTTTAAGATTTGATCCAATGACAGCTAAAATCCAATAGGATAGGATAGGAACCACTGGGCTTAGAGCCAAGAGTCACAGATACAGTCGGGAGGTCAGAAAGTATTAGGGTACGGTCACATATGAGTGAATGCAGGCAAGTGACTGTTGCCTGCCAAGGCAGTATTCATGCCGAATGAAGCCAGTGCCAGAGGTGAAGCCCACAGAAAGCTAACTTGCTAGCTACTGTTAGCTAACTTGCAAAATATGATGTTTTTTCCCTTTTTTGTGGAGAACTCTATGAGTATAAACAAACGTGGCACATTCTCAAGTCTTACTCATCAAATAGCTTCTGTCTCAGGTTGAGCAAAAATAAAAACCAAACCCAAATGAAATACAAACAAAAAAGAAAAACAGGACCATCACAGAAAAGCTTAAACATATCTACTAATGAAATCAACGCAAGAGCTGTCTTGTCTTAAACAAGTTTCAGTCAATTACCCAAAAGTTTATCACATTCTTTCAATGGTCCTAGCTATGTTTAGTCTTAAAGTATCTGCATTTGTGTATGAAAACCTTACCCAATAACAAGACAATGTTGAGAACAAAGTCCACGTTCTTGTTTTCAACACAAACATCAAATTTGACAGTTTCCCTGTCAAGGTCGACAACTTAATCTCTCTGGGCTGTAGCCAGCACCATGTGTTGGTCCAGAAGGACTGCACTAGAATACGGGCTGGTTAGACACAGAAACAAACAATGTCTCATCCACACTTCCTAACTATTGGTCAAAGCTGTGACATCACCAATCATAGTTCACCAAAGTTGAATTCCACGTGATGGGTAGTTGTGGACTTGCTTCACTATTGGAAGTAAATGTTTTATTTGCCCCTTCACTCCCATTGAATGGAAGTAAACGAAGGTGAATATTCGCCAATGTTAATTTCGCTCGTATTTGATCTTGCCTTTGTGACAGACTACATTGTTGGTTTATTGACTAAAATAACGCCATCCCTGTACTTAATGGTAAATATGCTGCACCTTGTAAATCTCTGTCAGCAACAATTTCCCAGCTACATCTTTCTCCATGTTTTTTGTGTCCCAGGTGTTGGACAAACATAAAGCCATGGACAGCATGGTTGAGCTGCTGCAGGTGTACCCCGAGGAGGACGAGGCATACGGAGAGCTGCTGGAGGCGACGACTCAGCTCTACCACTACCTGCTTCAGCCTTTCAGGGACATGAGGGAATTGGCAATGTTGCGCAGACAGCAGATTAAGGTAATACACACAAGCACATACACACACAGATACAAATACCATCTGCTTTAGGGTTTGATTTAAGTAGGTTTAGACCTAACAGTAGCCGGCTAACTGTCCTGGAATACACTTTGACTGCGTTTCTCTACTACAGAGCACTCCATCAGTTACAGTGCTATTCTTGTGGTTTTAAAAGCCATGGTTGGTGCTGGGAAAGGAGCCCTGAACCACAGCATGGCAATGTCCTTCTCTGAGCTCCTAAGCCCACTGTAATGACATTAGTTGCTGAGGATATATGTGGTGGTGATGATGATGGTGTAGTAGCTACCCTGTAGCTTTGCGTTTGGGGGCTGTGGAGGGCAGAGGATCAGCCAGAGAGGCTTTTTCCTCCCTCCACCCAGAGCGGCTTAACAACCAGCGTAAGTATTATTACAGCAGCCACTAAACCACTCAGTAATTCTGCAGCCTCAGCACACTCTTCTGTTTTCCACACTCTTTCTCCACTCCACCTTTGTTGTTTTTCTTCATTAGAGGCTTGAAAAGGGAAGTAAATCCACAGACTAATCTGTACTGTCTCATAGCTGGCTTCAGTCTCAACACATGTCTGTTTGGGTCAATTGGTCAGAGTCCTTCATGCTCACAGTGCACTTGTTCAACATTAAAGTCATTTCCTAACAAATGCATTGGGTAATATGCAAAAGCTAAAATTGTGAATTATTTTTCACTCTGACTATGAGAATGAAATTTCCCATTCAGCAATACAGCTACAAAACCATACTGGGAATTTATGTAGTTGGCCACATTTATCAATACGACCATGTTACCAAGATCTTATGATGGTACGTCACCTACTGTTTTTGCTGACACACAGTGTCACTACAGTTAGCATTAGTTGTGGGCATTTAATGTATGCTTTCTGCTATTGTGGGTCACTATTCTCTATATGGTCATAGCTTACTCTATAGAAGGGGTTTTCAAAGTCTGAAACAATGACTGTGTATTAAGATTGTGGATGCGTCTCCACTTCTTCAAACTGTACAAAAATGTAGCCAAAATAATCCCGGATATGGCCTTTTCTGTCTTGAGCTGGTGATGTCATATGGAATCAGAATATTACCAGGAAAATGGCAAAATACAAAAGTGACAAACAACAAGTTATTAGCCTTATAATTTTCAGAAGCATTGCATGCAGTAGTCCACCTTCCATCTTCTCTTACCCACTGTCACTTTTGCTGTTTCTCTCAAACACACACACACTACGCAGCTCCATCTGTCTCCTTCCTCAACTAATGTCTTGTACTCTACTTGGCTGTAGTTCACTGCCAGGTCCCCGACATTTCTAGATATTTAGCATGCTAGTTATCTGGGGAGCGTTTGCGATGCATCAGGTGAGCCAAAACAGTCTGCACATAGCACTAAAGCACCGGCTTTTGTTGGGAGCTCCAGAAACTGTTGGCAAGCAGATAGTCACGGCCAAGGTCATGTAGTGTGAGCGAGGCATAAGTTAGCATATGACCAGTAGCATTTAAAAAGCTATTTTTCCAGTGGAAGTCTGGCGCAGTGCTCACTCCACATAAATTGCAATGAGGCTAACATGTCGCTTACAGCACACGTCACGGAAACCATTGGGGGCAAAACAGCATCACCGATGTGTTTTAACTGAATATTCTCTGGTCTAGCTCAGCTAAAGCACAAAAACACCACATTTGTCAGCATGTAGCATATCATTTACTACTGAGCCCGTTCGTAACTGACATCAACAACATTATCTTAACTTTACCTCTTATTACAGACACAAACTAACCACAGACACTTGCCTCATTTCTGGACTCCCAGCAGTGTGCAGCTGCAGAATACAGGCAGACACTGGTATAGATATTTGGCATATCAAAACAAAAAAAGAAGATTTTTTTGGAAGCTTGGCCTGGGTTTTCGTCAGACTGGAGGCCCTCCAGGCCTGTACAAAGCAGGGGAGACACAATGAAACAGAACAGAAGTTGGAATTTTAAATAAAATGTCAGGCAGTAAATGTAGCGCACTATATAATTAATAGGGCGTGATTTTGGACACGGACTTTGTAATTTAAGTAAGCAGTGTGCACAGGTGTGTCCATTCCACAGAACTTCATGAGGTCAAGGTGGAGTCCAAAGCAGCCGACCAGAAAAAGAACAGAGGAGAGGGTCAGTGGTAGAATGAGAGGAAACAAAAATACAGGCTTATCCAACAGTGTGAAATAACATCAGCAGACCAAAGTCTGTATCTTGTTAGTCAGAATAGTCAAGGAATCAAGTTTGAGTTTCTCTGGAGTGTGCAACCTGTGCAGGCTTTGATATTATGTTACACAGTACTGAGTGCTGTTTAACTGGACACATGCTGTCTCTGTATCTGTCTTCAAACACTCTGTGTTTCACCCCTCTGTTGTGTTGTGCGTAATCTCCTGTCTCTAAACTACATTCCTTACACAGCATGCTCATCCAGCATCATGTCACTTACCAGCACAAGACACTGTGTGGGTGTGTTTTATGAGTGTGTATCACAGTACGATGGTATTTGGCTTCTTGGGCGGATACTGATCTAAACTAGGACAGATCACTGAATCACCAGAATGTGTGTGGCACTTTTTCTTAAATGATGAGCCTGGTGATATTTGATATTTTTTTATTATGGTCAACAAATCCCACAAAAAGTCCTGAACAAACAATGAATTTATCATCAAGTATTGTGTGTGTATCGAAGCCTTATATATCTTCTTCCTGTGTGCCTAAGAGCTCCATTGTTGCCCCAAAACTACTAAAAACACATCAGTTAGTCACACTGTTGCACTGGCTGACATATTCCATCATTATCATTAACACACACTGTAGTTTATTTTGACTTACTCCCTCATATACTGTCCTGCTGCCACAAGTACTCACTACAGCACCAAATCTGGATGAATCTGCTGCTGAAATTAGTCCCCAACAAATGTGCTTTGGTGTTCAGCTGTTGTATGAAATGATTTAACCTTTTTTAAAGAATGAAACTGCATATTCCTGGCTGTTTTTAAAGCTTTACCAGTAGGAATGACTGAGTTTAGGACCAAAGGGCACAGACAAGGCTGTAGAAGGCAAAAAACGGATTTAGAGACAATCTATCGCATTGTTAGTGCCCAAGTTGACATAGAGTGGAAACAGCTTTTTGTGATCACTGTTACAGTGATATGTACAAATGTACAAATGCTGTTTAAAAATAAGTCCACTTACAGTGTTCATTTTGGATCTTTTTGTGACTGACAACACATAGAAAAATAATTGAAACTGTGGCAATTTAATTTAAATTTTTTGTTTTACTTAACTTCCATTACACCTGTCTGCTTGTGGCTGGCTCCCTGAGTCTGGTGCTAAGTGCACATTTGAAATCATGTTAGGAAAAAGAATCATGTTCATTCAATGAAAAATGTGGTCTCCTTGATTGACTTTGATTGGTTGCTTAATTTTTCATAGTGCAAAAAAATATGTGCCCAACCCTCATGGGTTTACAGGACACTGTATTACATCAGCATTGCAGTGATCATTTTTAAGTACATGTTACCTGTACTGCTCGGTCTCCAAACAAAATACTTTGACTTTCTATTCCAGGCCAGGCAAACAAATACTGCCACAAAAAAGGTCCCCCTTCTCAACCGTAACTCACGTTTTTCATGGTCATCCAACCAAAAGAAATCAACATAAATGGAGGACAATTTACTGAAAAGTACATCCCTCTTTTGTTTGCTCACTGTATTTTGAAATGGTCACTAAAATTCAGTAAATAGCAAAACTGTCCTTTTCACTACTTTGTATTAATGTAATAAATATACATTGTCAATTAGATGGTAATCTACATGAGAAAAAAAAAAAAAAGAAAAACAAATCAGTTGTAATAATCATCTGCTTACAGTGATCAATTTAACCCCACAGACGATATTACTATAACTGTTTCCATTGTATTAAATTGCTTGTTTTGTGCAACCATTAGTCCAACCGCCAAAAATCTTTACTTTCATAGAAGGCTAAAATAAAAGATAAATAATCATGTTTGAAAAGCAACTGTGAATTTTTGCTGTAAAGATAATGTATTAATGAAATACCAAAACAGTTGCAGATTCAATCAACTTCAATTAGACGATTGACTAATGCAGCCATCTTTTGCAAGATTAACAATCTTGCTAATATTGAAGTAAAAAGTGTATTAAAAATCGATACTTGACAGTTTGTTGAAAATGTAAAACCTTCCTGGAGATCCGTCTCCTCTCTATGCAGTCTTATTACAAACTGGCTGTGTGAAGTTTGAAAGATATGGACATTTAGGAGACAGAGAGGATCTAATGAAATAGTTTTGAGTTGCATTATGGGAGTTGTCATGTGCATTGTTTTTGGAGCTTGACCCATGCTGGAGGCTAAAGCCTCTTTTACACAGGAATTGTGCAAATTTGCAGGAAAGCCCAATCTGTCTTCTTTCAGCATTGGCAGTATAAAAACAAAATCAGGGAGTGCGGCAAATTGCCGCCTGCCCACTTTTGTTTATACAGAATGTGCCTTTTTCGAGGCAATGGGGGGCGTGAGCTAGTAACAGAACGTGCACGCCAGTGGGTCGAACGTGCGGCGTCATCAACAGCCCCTCCCACAAGTCATCAACAGACCCTCCAGAGGCAGAAAACCGCCTTGCTCTGTTTAGATCAAAACCGTTCCGCCAATATGACTACCCTACGAGGCGGAAAATTGGGCACCTCGGATCAACTCGCCAATCTGGCTCTGTGTGTGTAAACGCTCGCAGCTTGCCGGCAAATCGGCCCAACATTCGCGGAAAATCTGGCAGTGTAAAAGGGGCTTAAGAGTCAGGATATCTTGTCCTTTGATGCTATGACTTTTATGTGTCTTGTTAGTCCCCCAGCTTTATAGAGATGCGTTACTAATTTGCTGGATATAGATGGTTCAGGTCTCTGTTACCTGCAGACTGGAGGTGTACAACCCCCTCTAACCATTCTGCATGTTTCTGATGCTTCATGAAGCTTTCTGAGAATCTGAACTCTCTACCACGTAGTTTCCAGCTTCACCACCTGCTCCCCTCAGGGCAATCCAACGGCTGAAAACAAAGCTGTATGCAAATGACTCCTTAATACTGGCAGAGGCGGTTGGTTTCTCTCAAACTGATGAGTCAAGGGATCATGGAGATCCTCTGCTCTTGTGAAAAAGGGAAGGAGAGAGAGTTGGGAATTAGGACTCAGGCTACTATCATTTACATGTGGTTTGCATCCTACTTAATGTCACAAAGGTGAGGTGAAAAGGATCAGAGCAGCCGAGTATCAGTTGCTTGATAGAATTACAGGTTTTCCCGACTTCATCTGCAAGTGTGAATACACATGGGACGTGTGTGAGGATGTTGTAAAGCCAATACACCGCCTCAGGCTCAAAGACAGACTGGAGTTAAGATTCAGTCAACCGGAGGCGTCAAGGAGTAGAGGGAATGTTGTACAGAAGGGTTAGGAGGAATTAATACTGTGTATTTTTAACGATGATATTTCAATGTTGTTTTATTCAGAGGCTACATGGGCTGAGTATTACAGTGAATTAACAATAATTTTCAATATCAACTGATCTTCTATTTTCTCGGTTAGTTATTTGATCTACAAAATGTCATAAAACAATGAAAAAATGTCACAATCCTCAGAGTGCTTTGTTTGTCAAACAGTCCAAAATCCAAAGATACGCTAACACTATTATACAGACTATGATATTCAGCATACACTATCACACATATTGATGGGTATTATATACCTTGTTTTGTATTATTGTAATTGTATGATTTGATTTGCCTCATTGTAGTCCTGAAATGCTTTACTTCTGGTTAATCATGAAAAGTACTTTGTAAAAAATGCTCTATAAATAACATTTTATTATTATCATAATCAAACAGAGAAAAGCCACTGCAGATCTACAGTAAAATAATATCTCTTTAACCCTTTCCACTCCCCTTAGTTGCAGACATCTAAGCTTTACTGAATCAGTGAATGAAAGAGCAATAGAACAGTGAATGAATGATCACCTGAATGAATCAACAACAAAAGGTGTCGAGTATTTAGGTGAATGGTGCATTGTTGGATGGCCTTATTGCACATTGGAGCAGTGCAGTGTTGGTGTTCTGTTGCCTGGAGGGTCAGAGGGCAGCCATGAATTAAAAATGAGGCTTCTCTGTAACTTGTCTGAGATACTTTTGTACCAAAGTGAGCTCCAGTTACTGTTTCAGCTGCGTTATTACATGGCAACGGTTGTCATGGCGGGCCCTTAAAAGCCTGCTGTGTTTACCTCCAGCTGTCGAGCCAATTTTACACAAATTTTGAAACATCACACAAGATTAACTGCAAAATATTTAGCTCTTTGACCTGAATGTAAGTCAACAGTGTACCCAGTAGTTTATTTGTACTGAGCTTTCCTAATTAAAAACGTCATGACTTACAGACTTACTTTAACGCCTTCATAGGTATGAACTGTATAGATTCAGTAATCAAGTAATTAATCTAGGGGCCCCACTAACAATTATTTCCAATATTTGGTTGTCGAGATCATTTTCTCAAGTACTCAAGTGATCATTTGGTGTACAAAATATCTGAAAATAAGGAAAAATGCCTGTCACAACTTTCTAAAGCCCAACATGACGTCTTCAGATGTCTCATTTTGTCCGACTAGCAGTTTAAAACCCCAATATATTCACATTATAATGATATAAAACTGCAGTAAATCTACAAATTACAGATACATTTTTTGTTAATCAATTAATTATTAATGATCGATTAATTGGCTCAGCTTTAAATTAATCAAAAAGTTCAATCCGCTGACAAATGTGACCTCAGTGTGTGTGTGTGTGTGTGTGTTTTAATGTACATTTACAGCAAATAAACCAGACCCGATCCAGACATTTGTAGATGTGAATCTAAATAAAAAAGGTCCTTGATCAGATTTCATGAATGAGAGGTGGAGGAAAGACAGATCCAGATGTCTCCCAAAACTCCCTGATGATCACCTATCTCTCCAAGATATCTTGTGTCTTAAAGGATAAGGCTGGTGTGCTTCTCTATGTTTTTTAAAAGGCTGAGAAGTTTCTTAAAACAACTGGGCACTGTGGTTTTTAAAATGTTACTCAAACGTGAGGGAATAGTACATTTGTTGGGGATTATTTTCAGTGACGGATTAATCCAGATTTGGTGCTTTAGTGAGTATTTGTGGCAGTAGGACATTGTTTGTGGGACTGAGTCAAAATAAACTGCAGTGTAAGTGTTCATGGTAATGAAGGAACATGTCACCCAGTGCGACAGTGTGGCACATTGATGTGTTTTAAAGGATACTTCACCCACAAAATGATCGTTTGTACTTCAGTTACTCACCCAGTGTTACGTTAAATTTGGAAGAAAACTTAATCCCTTGCATGCCTCAACGTTGAACGAAGAATCCAAAAAAGGCAAACATTCTTGATGAATTGAAGTCATAGCGGTCCATGTTTACCAACAACTGTGATAAAGGCTAGTTTCACCCAGGAATAACTTCTGAGGTCAGGTTGGACTCCATTCGTTAAGATGCCCAGTATACATAATGTTGGACCCTCAATGAGGTCTGTTTCCAGTATATTTTCAATACCTCCGGGCAATAGCTGACCAAAAGTCATGCACCATTTCACATTCATAAAGCATGTGGACCAACTTGCCCCTTTCTTTGTTCTATCTCCAACAGCTCTCATCCTCCCTAAGCTCCAGCTTTGGCATTTTTGATGGAGTGCAATAATTCCTGTTTAATTTTCTAAATGACGTTAATCGGGTCTGCATGCTTAGGGCTATGGAGTACCAAAACTGTACTGCTTTCGTCCAAGCTTCCCCATTGATAGATATTCCAAGATCCATGTACGCTGAACACCCTCATAGTTTGGGGACTGATGTTTTCTGACCTCGTTATAAAATCTAGATGTCCCCCCTCTATGCCTCCAACTTGTTCGCCATAACTCCTGAATGCAAGTAACAGAGACAATATTTCTCTTTCTATCTGCTGTTGTTATACAACTCCTTATTTGGATAAACTTCCAACAATCTTTCCTGGGTACGTTAAATTTAGACACCAGCTGTTCAAAGAAGAGAAGATGTTTTCCATCATAAAGGTCGTCCATTAACATTATTCCTGCTCTCACCTAATTTTCCCACATGATAGATTTTTTACTAATTCTCAATGACTTATTATACCAAATTGATGATCCACTGGTATAATTGAGATTTATGTTACATATGTGATGAGCTCTTCTCCAGTTGGCTCTAGCAAATGTCAACACAGTGTTTCTATAAGGTTTATCCCCTCCTGACTGAATAAGGAAAGCTTGCATCAAGAAGGGCTCCACCACCTTCTTTTAGATTGCAACCTAAGCAGGAGCACAGGTCTCTGACAGATTTTGATTTTGATAACTGACTGAGTGAGAGGGCATAATGGTACCAAGCTACTCTTAAGCACCCCAGACCATCCTCCTCCACAGATGCATGTAATTTATTTTTTTTGTAAGAGGGCTTCTTACTCACCCACAGCAAGTTAGTCATGGCTGTGTTAAATCTAGCAAGGAGAGAAGGAGGAAACTCCAGAGGTAATATGTATGTTATGTTGTCAACCTGGGGTATTCTAATCATCAATATATTTATCCTTCCTATTAATGAGAGACCCAATCTTGACCCATTTTCTACATTTTTTTGGATTAGGGGAAGTAGTTAAAGGTCCTTATGTCTTCCTAACACTTTGCATTTTAGCTAAAACTGTAATATTTAAAACAGTGCAGGCACACTGCTTGTACATGCATGAAACTTTCTATGTTGAAGTGTTTTAAATAATACAGTTTAAGTAAAAATGCATGTGTTTAGGAAGTACTGAGTATATGACTGGATAAATGAGACTTGGATTATACTGTATGAGTTATGTGAGACTTAGTAAATCTATATTTTGATGTAGTTTTGCTGTTGGTAAACATGGACCCCACTGACTTTAATTCATCAAGAATATTTGCCTTTTTTTGGATTCTTTGTTCACTGTGGAGGTATGCGAGGAAACCAAAGTTTCTTAATTGATTCAACATAACACTGCGTGAGTAATTGATATTCAGATTATTATTTTATGGTTGAAATATTCCTTTAATAGTTTGTGGATAACTAATGGAGCTCTATGGCACATATCAGGCTTTACACACACACCATTGTTTGTTATCGACTTCTTATGAGAGAGAATAGAGAGAAAATATTTAAAAACCTGGTGGTATTATCCTAACCTTTAAGATGTGGAGCTCACCACATGAACATCCACCCTGCCCCCACAGATAAAGACCCGCCTACTATCTAACACTATTTTAACCAAATGAGATAAGGTACCACCATGACATCATCTTACTGTAATCCAAGCCCTTTACCACGGGAACTGGCGTCACTTCTATTTTCAGGGAGTTTGACACGTCTGTGTTTTGTCACCAGTAACTGTTGACCAGAGGTGTTAAAGGGAAATCACTCACAGTCGCATCTTCCCCCGCTGCTTCCTGCCTGGTTTTAGTTGTGCACAAGAAGAGTTGAAATAAACAAGTCAGAAATCCTCACATTAACAAACAGTGGGGATTTTAGGTTACAACACTTTGATGTGCCCCAAAGCTACCATGTGACTAGAATTTGGAATAATTGTAAGTATACTTAACTCCAAATGAACAGTTAGGCGTATAGAAGTGCTCTCAGTGACCTCATCTCTCCTCAGACTCTGTCTCACCGTGTGTGATTATGAATCGTGATGAATGAGTGGTGCTTACATTGTGTGTCATTCATGAGGCAGGTATTAGAACAGGAACTCAACTCAGTGACAGGCAGTACTGCTGCAGAGTACCTTTACAGGTTTATGTTAAACTTCCTTACTCTTTTGCACAACAGATATTTTTCTTCTTTTTCTGTATTTATTTTAATTTATTTTTTTGGGTATTGGTAAGGAAGAGGAATACACAAAATGAAAAAAGACTATATCTCTGGTTCAGCTGCATAATTTTTGATTTCTTTTTGTCAATCATGGTGTTACAGGAGTGCAGTGCTGAATCGGTGAAGGACTCCTAAACATGCATACTCTTCTTGTAAGAGATATGAGGAGATGGATTCCATCACCGCTTTAGAATTGGCTTTTACAAAGTGTTTCCTTGTTTAATAAATTGATTTTGCACACTAGAACCAATTATTGAGATGATAAATTCATTTATAAGGTAGAGCAATCTGTGTATTAAATAATAACAATAAACTTTTTTATATAGAACCTTTCATAGCATAGTTACGAAGTGCTTTACAATAAAAACAGAACACATTTAAAAACAAAAAGAGATTGAAACAAATTAAGAGCCAAAAAGTGGTAAAATGAACACAGTAAGATGAACTAAAACCAATTCTAAGAAAAGTGTGTTTTTTAACATGATTTTAACGATGAGACAGAGCTTGCAGCTCGGCTCTCCTCAGGGAGGTCATTCAAAGTCTAGAAGCTCTGACTGCAAAGGCTCTATCACTTCTGTCAATTAATCTGGACCTTGGAACAACAAGGAGCGACACATCGAGAATCTCAGGGTGTGAGAATGCACATAAGACAACAACAGATAAGAAACTTAGAGCGAGGCTTCTCAAGGCTTTGTCAGTTATCAATAATACCTAAAAATCTATTCTAAAAGCATCAAGTAGTCAGTGCAAGGAAGCGAGGGTCTGTGAGATGTCGTCATGTTTTCTAACCTGAGTCAAAATCCTGGCAGCAGAGAGAGAATCTCTCTCTCTCTCTACTTGCTCTGTGTGTATCATTGTGTGCTGCTGTAGCCTTCACTTTAATCTGACTGCATTCGATTCAGACTTGTGTTGTGTATATAAAAGTGACTGGGGTGCTCATTTAGATATGAGACAGACATGTTAAATTGAGGTCTAAAAGGGACTTAAATGAACAATTTAAGGTAGCAAAGAAATTCTTAAAGGTCCAGTATGTAAGATTTACTGGGATTTAGTGTTGTCCAGCAGTGATGATTGTAGATTGCTATCAGCTTAAACTTCCTCTGGTTAGAATTCCTTCATTGAGGTCTCTTCCTATCCAAAACAAACTGACCAGGTAAATAGAACTGGCAAACACACTGAATAAAGCATTTTCACATGACAAATCAGTGTTTCTATGTTGTTTGGCACGTTGCAGACAGGTCGCTATCCCACCATTTTCTTATGTGTGACCACCTTAATTCTGATCCAGACTTTTAGGAGGTTTTTACTGTGAGCTGAATTATTCTCAAAGGTGTTCTCCAAACCTGTAAAAACACTCAATAAAGCAGTTTCATCTTAAAAAGTAGGTGTTTTTCCGACACTGCTTGTCACGGAGGGGCTGCACGAAACACGAAAACGCCTACCTAGAGCCAGTGTTTGGTTCGTCTGTTCTGGGTTACTGTGGGAACATGGTGGTGCAACATGGTGATCTCCGTAGAAAAGAACCTGCTCCCTTTCTAGATACAAACAGCTCTAAGGTTCTACGGTAACAAAAACACGACAATGATAAATAAAATATAGAAAACATATTTATTACATGACATTCCACTTCTGCCAATACATCTCCATAAATCCTACACACTGGACCTTTAATTCTAGTGTACCATGTTATGTTTCAATAAGCTTCTGATCATTAACTAGAAAAAAACAAGGACAGTCACACAGAATCATTTTGCCAGTTGTGTGGATGCTCTCCTCTTTGCATAAAACCAGTCCAACAGACTGACAGTCAAGGGCCAACTTGATATGGAGATATTTTGCTTTGGCTTAACGACAGGCACAGAATGTAAACAGCAGATGCTTTTAAATGTCATAGGCGGTGTGACATGTCACCAGGTCTGACTGATCTGCTGAGGGTAAATTTCTTTGCCTTTTGGTGCTCTGTGGGTGTTAAATGTTGGAGGCTGCTTTCCTCTTTACATGTGTTCACATGTTGCTGCTGTGGCACTGTATCCATTCTGTAAAAGGATACCTGAACAATGAGATCACTGCTAAAAATTTGAGTTAAGATTTTCTTTCTCTTTTTAACTCCACTCATTCCCTAAGTGATTTTTTTTCTCTTCTCCTTCTATCAGACTTTTTCTTTTTGGTCTCTGACGTAATCTCTCCTCCCCCATTCGCTCCCGATTTCACCCCTAAACCACTCCCTGTTCTCGTGCCTCACGTGCAGACACACACACACACACACACACACACACACACACACACACTACAATACAAAGCACTGAGTAAGCTGGTTGACATAAATGAAGGCCTTTGAGGTTTGTTAGTGTTTGTTTTTGAGCACCTACACACATCTGTTTTACATTGAGATATTAATATATGACTGTATGTGCACAGGGCCTCACAGGGAGTTAATGTGTCTGTGTACATTTTGTTCCATGTGGTCTTCTCTAGGAGGAGGGGGGGGGTTCAATTCTCAGTCAACACCCAGGACAGGCCTCCACGTGGCACTGCTTTTTCCCCGTTTCTCACTCTTTTTCACATGGCCTGACACGAGCCGGTGAACTGTGAAACATGAGCTCTGGCTGACGTGCAGTGTTGTGCCACATAATATAAACTGCATTCAGAGTGTTTTCAGACATTTCTTGTTTTGTGCTCAGAGATTTTTGTCCTTATTTATTGTTCCAGCAGCCCAGTAGGACACTGGGTTAGTGTCACTCTAAACACAAACATGCACAGGCATGCCTTTGGTCACTGTTACCACCATCTACTGTAACTTGCTGGTATTACAGAGCAGTGTGGTGGACCGTCTGTACCAGGTTTTCAGGGGAGAATTGATGGGGGTCACAGAGGGAGAAAGTGAAGCAAAGATACTTTGTGCATCAGTGTTCTAAAAACAGTAAGTTGGTAGTCTGGCCTGCTGCGACACACAGCTCATGGAGGCAATTAAAACTCAAAGCACCAGATTCCAGCAACTTGTGTCATAATTGTATTCCTTTGTGGAGTCATAACTCAGTCAAATCTGAACACACAAACATTCTTCACATATTTTTAGAACTAGTGTGAGTTTCCAAAGATATAACTTCATCTTCCATGATGAATTAACTATAAATCTGCTTAGAAGTCACAGAAAAAAATATGCTTCTTTTGTCTCCAGAACTTGCCTGAGAATCATAATGTTTTAAATATGATTCAGATTGAAAGTAATACAGTGATAGCTTTCTGTCCATCCGTGCATACATCGCAAACAGGAACTGCTAATAGTTAATTCATCATACTTTTAATGGTGCCAGTCTAAAAAAGTGTGGCAAACGCACTGAATTCATGGAAACATTACACTTCCTGTTTACATCCCCCAAACTTAGGTTATGATTATCTCCTAAATATAAGTAAGACAAAGAATAGAATAGAATAGATAGAATAGGATTGACAAGAACTAAAAATACAAGCTGTCGTCACATTGCACAATACACATACTGTATGTGGTAATGTGATGTGGGTCAAAGTGTCAGACTTTGAAACCCCTGACCCCCTGCACTGGCTGAACTCAGTTATCTGTGCTGATGCTAATATTGTATGTTTGATCTGTTCTAACGACCTGTTTTGACCCCTATCAGATCTCACTGGAGACGGAGCGCCTGGGTCCTCGTCGAGTGGAGAGCCTGAGGAAAGAAGATGAGGAGTGGCAGAAGAAGGCCCACGCTGCTGTACTCTCTATACAGGACCTGACTGTCAAGTTCTTTGAAACCACGACTCGGGGACAGAAAGGTAAACACGTCAAAGGAGGCATTTCCTGTATTTATAAAGCAGTGAAGGGTTTTTGTCTTTGCTGTGACCTTTGAACCTTTTGCGTTGTATGTTTACTCTATAACAAAGTGCAGTTAATACTCCACGTAGAGTTTATTTAAAACATTCTCCATCTCAGATCTGCAACCTCTCACATACCAAAGTGATATCAACAAGTTCCTCCTTCCTCCAGAAGAACCAAAATTATTAAAAATTTGCCATATATTTTATACGTATGAACTTCATGATTTCTGACAGTCATATAATATGTGTTGCAGCTTTGTATGAGCGGATGCGTGCCGACCAGAGGAAGTTTGGCAAGTCAGCGTGGGCAGCAGCGGTGGAACGCATGGAGCGGCTGCAGTATGCTGTTTCCAAAGAAACTCTGCAGTTGATGAGAGCCAAGGAAATCTGCCTGGAACAGAGGAAACATGGCTTGAAGGAGGAGGTAAAGTACACCATGACACACAGTGATGCTACTTGTGAGACAGTTAAGCACTGCTGTAGACCAAGTTGTGTGTGCCAGATTTTGTAGTTGATTTGATTTTGTTTTTAAAAAACTTGTGATAATGGGTGAGTTTGTCAGAAGCCACAATAAACAGTTTTACTTAAAGGGATACTTTGCCTATTTTTCACCAGCTATGTACTACAACAGTTTGGGCAGTAATGTATAAATGAACTGCAGTAAAGTTCCCACTGTATTACCAGAGCCCAGATCTTCCTGCTCATCTCTCCACTCAAATAATCCAGTCAGTTTTGCTGGCTCCTAGGGCTGTTGTCCGGACTACAGATTGTACTTAAGCATTTTTGTTTGGCAACCATTACAGACACAAAGAGTACAGAAGCAGGTGGACAGAATTTTTGTACAAGAAGCTGAAGCTGTACGGTTATGTGTATTGTAAAAACAGGGACTAAACTTACTGAGCTCGGATGGCATAAGTAAGCAGCACTGATCAAATTTAAGGCAAGATTCTTTTACTGTGTTGCCTCTTTCTCACCTCACCACCTTCACAAACTTTTAGTGCACCATTTAACTGTAATTTGAGATTTTATGTTACCAGTCGGCTGCTGTATTGCTTTCTGTGTTAAAATGGACAAGCTCACATTATGTCACCCATCAGTGTGAGCGTTTATTGGTGCGGAGAGGCGCAGTACATTGTGGCAGTTAAAGGTTTCCTACATTTTGAACAAAAGTAAATGCCACAGCCCTTTCGAAATCCAACATTTTTTAGTGCACTGTTTGCCTGTAATTCGAGATCTTTTGTTCCCAGCGGGCTGCCGTATTGCTTTCTGTGTGAAGTATGATACATTAATGCATTCATCATTTTCATGATGCAGCTTGTAAAGGCAGAGCTCATTTTAACTATGTCATACAGCTTAATTTATAATTATACATCATCATTTATCAGTTGACTTGTGTCTTGTAATAATAGTCTGTGTCTGTAGAGTAACTATTACTAAGTAAACAATTTTGGCAAATAAATGTAGAGGAGTAAACAAGACATACAATATTGGCCTCCAAAATGTAGTGAAATAAAGTAGCATAAAATGGAAATATTCAAGTAAAAGTACCTTAAAATTGTACAGTACTTGAGTAAATGTACTTGACTGACAAGAGTGAGTATCACAAACACTTGGATAAAGGCTAGTCGAGAGAGAGGGAAAAAAAGGCAAGATAATGGCTGTGTTAGTAAAATTACCTCACGGCTCAGACATCCTGCTATGGGGGAATAACATCCTGGTGTACAACAGTGGAAGTGACTCATTGGAAATAACTGTAGGGGTCAATACTTTCTGTACATGTGAAAATACATAAAAGGTACCTGGTGTATGCTGGAATGGTGTAGCTAAGCACTTAGAGAGAAGGAGCACTGCCTCAGGTTCAGTTTCTACTTCAGTTCAAAACACATGCACAGGCAGGAAGTACTGCAGAATCACCCAGCCTGTGCCACATGCCCTCTAGTCTGTAGTAGAAGTGTAATGCAATTGTGTGTTGTGCTGTCGCTTCCAGATGCAGAGTCTGCAAGGTGGGGAGGATGCCATGCTGCGTCTGGATCAGCTGGAGGCGCTCTACTATGAGTTGCAGCTGCAGCTGTATGATATTCAGGCAGAGGTGCTGCGCTGTGAAGAGCTGCTGCTGACTGCACAGCTGCAGAGTCTACGCAGGCAAATGACAGGTGAACATCTGTTTTAGTTTAGTGTGACAGAGTGCAGTGTTGATGGCATCTGTCTGCATAAGAAAAATATACAGCCTGACTGATATCGTCAGCCCATTTGTGCTTATTGCAGATACTGTATGTTGATATTGCGGTAAATATGGGCAGATAAGTAACAACACATAACACATGGACTGTATAATAAAGATGGAAGACATGACAGCTCACCAAAAGTGAAGCCAAAACATCCTCTCAATGTTAGCAGTGGGACATGAGTCAAACTAAAAAGCTCAAAGTCCACTTCAAATACATTTTTCTCAGAGATGGTTTCTGTTGTTTTAGGTAGTTCTTATCATGCAGATGTTTTTTGAAACTAGTTACTTGATGCTAGATAAAGGGGGGGTTGACATCATGATCGATACCTATTTGTGTCAGCTGGTCGGATGAGTTTATCGGCAGCAACCCGATACACAGGATCGCAACTGGGCACACTGGCTTCAAATGATGTCACCTGGTGCAAGATGGCAGCCCTGTATCCGGGATATTTTGGCTTTAATTTTGTACAATGGGATGACTTTATGTACAGTCATTAATATAACAGTACAGAGATGCCAGGGTGAAGTTTCTCCACCTGTAAAAAAAAAAAAAAAAGCCACTCGGTACATATCTAAATCACTGTTCTTTAAGACAGAATTAAAGCACCCAAAATTTTTGAGTTAATTTAAAAAAATCTAAATTGGCCAATGTATGATAATCAGATTTTCATTTGCTTTAATAATGTTGTTGGTTGAACTCTGCAAAACTGCAAATTGAATTAACAATTAAATAATCTTTTTTTTAAATTAGTCCCCTGAGGCCATACTTACTAAGTTGTTTTGACATGACTGCAAAGTGCTGCTGCATCACATCATTTATTAGTTTTATACAAAGATGGTAAATGTTTAGATCCTTGTCTGATCTGTATTTAGTTTAGGTTAGATTAGATTAGATTTTAACTTTCAGCGGCCTTGCATCTACATTTGATGTAGCTATCTATGCTGACTAAGCATTTAATTAAAAACTGAAGGAAAATATAACTCATAGTGACTTTAATTCAGATTTTGCGCAACAGCTACAAGTGTTGATCCTCAAGTAGCTCATTAGCAGGTTAATTAATAGTTGGTTGGTCACCTTTTTAGGTGCTTTATACCAGCTATGTAAATTAAGAACCTGTCCAAGCTGCACTGATAAACTGCATTTTGATGAATCTGTTCTGATGTTGTACCAGAGAGACAGGATGAGGTAGTGTACTACGATGCTTTTGAGAGCCCCGATGCCATGAAGGGTGAAGAAGATCCTGTAACCCCGCCGTCCCCCCTCAGAGATGAAGAACTCGGTGTCCTACAGCAGAGGACACGGCAGCTCGAAGCCCGCAGAGGCCGCATCACTGCCAAGAAAGTCTACCTCAAAAACAAGAAGGTAAGCACTGATGATTCATGAGGCAGTGTGATGCTGGTAGTTGTTGAGGCTGCTGGAGTTTTTAAGCAGTGCTGGAAGAAGTATTCAGATCTTTTACTTGAGTAAAAATGATTAATACTACACTTTGAAAATACGCCACTACAAGCAAAAGCCCTGCATGTAGAATGTAAGTGTGATCAACAAAATGTGCTGCTAATGTACAAATACCTTGAATTTTTACTTAAGTACAGTACTTGAGTAAATGTACTTCACCGCTGCTTTGAAGACTTCTCTGGGAAGTCTTGTATAACAGCTGCACAGGTTAGTTTAGTGCATCATTCATGTGCTTTTTTTTCTTGAATAGGAAATCTGTATTGTCAATCACAACCAGAAGTTACAACAGCGACAAGGTAGCCATGGTGATTCCCTGCAGACACTACAACAGGTAAGACTCAAATACTTTTCAGAGTCTGTGGCTGTGTCTGATAGTATGTATGCACAGTTTATAAGTATTTGCATAATTAGTGTTATTGGTTTTTGGTGTTGTGAATAGAGACAAGCTTCTAATATTGAAAAAACATATATTTTAGTTTGGATCAATGCCTTTAAAATATACTAGGACTCATGAATGTCTTTCTCCAGTTTTTAATGAAACTGTGTCCTTCGCAGAGGGTTTAAAAGTGTTGGCACAGTCAGCAGAAGCATGTGGGCTTTTTGATTAACAAAAAAAACCAAAAAAAAACCTATCCAAAACATTTCCACAAGTCGAGCCATGAGTTGCTGTCCTGTTGGCTGTCTGAAGGTAATATGTTGAGTTGTCTTTTTAAGGAGAACATTATTGTTGTGGTGGAGTTTAGAAACATTATCGGTATAGACTGCAACTGGAACTCATAAATATTGATTAAAGATGAGGTAACAGGACAAAAAAAGAAGGCCTCCTCCAGTGTGTGAGTGTGTACTCATGCTGATGCACATGGGTGTTACCAGAGTTACCAAATGATCTGCATAAATATCTATGGATCACTTTGCTTTGTACTTCAAACAAACCACACCAGAGCCCACTTAGACGCAGGCCAAAACCCTTTTTTTTTTTAGCTTATTCGTTATTTCATTCCCTTTTACATAAAAAAAATAAAATAAAATCTACAGAAGCTGACAATGTCCTGTACAAGGGGTTACAGTATTTACGTTTAAGGTCTTATATATCTGAACAAAGCAACATAAAATATGTATAAAATTAATTTTAAAAAAGAGAAATCATAATAATAACAACACTGAAAATGTAAATAATGTAAGCATAGCAAAATAAAACTAAGCATGGGTTATATGTAAGCTAACTTTACAAAGACATACCAAATTTACACAGAAAAATATCCATATTGTTATGAAGAAATAGAAAATAAAATTTCCTGTGCATTTTGTCTTACTTAAAAGATATGATATGTACATTTTAGGCAGTAAAATGTTAAAAAACAAATAGACCATTGTTATAGATTTTGTGGTATACTTACAATATCCCAGACGTTTCTAACAATGATCAAACCCAGAGAAATCTGTATTTTTAAACAAGGACACGGTCCGTGTCATTTGGTCCTTGTTGTCTGTCAGTGGCGTCATATCCCCTTTGCACATACGCCTGGGTTGTGGTTGCCTGCCAGAAGCTGTCATAAGTTGACTTTTTTTAAAATCCAGTTTTAAGCCACATTTTTACGATACACTTTTTAGATCTTGGTCGCTCTTAACTATGCAAGTTAAGTAGATCAAGTATTTTAATCGCTGGACATCTGAATCTGAATTTATCAGAGAAACAAACTGAGCAAACATTAATGCAAACTAGTGTTTTTTTTTCTATTACTGGTTAAAATCACCTAGTCTGTTTGTTTTGGAGAGGAAGAGACCTCTGTGGATAGTTGGGCTCCTGGTAAAACCTTCTGGACAATGAATACTGAAGGAACTCTAAGCGGGAGAAACTGACTGCAATGATGGCATTTCTCCAACTTTTGTATTGTTTTGACCCCTGGAGGCAGAAAGAAGAACAGGAAGCTTTATTGTCACTGTAATAAATACAGTGAAATTTCATTCGTTGCTCTCTTGTAGCAGCTACAGTGTCCTTGTCATAAAAGAAAAGGACATACTGTACTTTTGATTAAAGAAGTCATATTAGACTAAAGGTATCAGGGTACCTGTTTAAGTACATGATCCCTCAACTAACTGTAGTGTTCCCCTGTTACCCCCATTAGTGGTGTCCATCAGTCTATAAAACATTCCCTCTGTTATTTAGCATATCTGTATTTTTTCTATTGTATCATTACTTAACCCCCCAGCATAGGTGTGGGGATTCCTTTTAAACTATGTTATTGTAATTGCCTTTATCATTGCTATTGGTAATATTTGAGGCACACATCTTTTTCCTATTGTAAATTACATCTTGTTTCATCCCAACAATTGCTATCAGAGGATCCCTTACCAATTCAGCATTTAATAATTTGGTCACAATGGTGAAAATTGATTTCCAAAAGTTATCTAACAATGGGCAATGCCAAAATATATTCACATGGGTAGCCATGGTCTCTCATCATCCCTCCTACAGCTACCTGACTGGTTTGGATTCATCTTTGTCACAGTTTGTGGTGTTTTGAAAAATCTGTCATTTCTTCCATTGAAATTCTCTCAATGAATTGAGGTTGGTGACTGTTTTGGCCTGAGCAGACCCTGCTTTTTAAGCAGTCGCGGTCCAGTTATTCAGTCAGAGTGTATTTGACAGCTTTCACAACATCCTAAATGAACTTGTTACTACATCAGATCTACTCTGTTGTTTCCTATAAAGGGAGGTGAAGCTGAGGAAGATGAAGCCAAGAGCAACACCAGAGTAAGTCAGGAGAGGCAGCGGACTCTGGACCGACTTCGCACCCTCAAACAGGTGAGCACTTAGACATCCACTAATGATCAGCTCCCTCTGAAGATGACCTTTAACCTTTGATCCTTTTGTCTGACCTATCTTTGTTGACTCTCCATATCAGCGTTATCCAGGCCAGGTGACTTTGAAGTCCAGCCGGCTACGCCTGAGTCAGCCTCACAGCCGGAGGAGAGCCGGACAGCAGCCTAGCACTCATTCAGCCAGCGTTCAGACCGACTGCATCTTAGATCTCCCAGAACTCTCTGCTCCTCCTCCATCCGACGGCTGCGACAGCGTCTCTTTACCTACAGTCGAACTTGAAAATCTCGACTCCTCACCTCCATTCCTCTCACTGCCTCCCCTCTTGGCCTCCCCATCTATTCTTTCACTGGGTCCTCCTCCACCTCCTCCTCCTCCTCCTCCTCCACCTCCCCCACCTCCTCCACCACTTCCTCCCTCAGAGGACCAGCAGGAGGGTGAGGGGAGGGAACATAATCCCAGCCCGGTGCAGCATCTAAAATGCGAGTCAGAATCTTCCTCTCTACCCCTGGCTCCATTTTCCCCTCGATTCTTCGACAGCAGTCAGCTGCAGACAGCGAGGAAGAAGCTGAAGAAAACAGCCTCGCTGGACTCGTCACAGTGGAGGAGAGGTGAGGAGGAAACTCACATTTTTTACTTTGTAATTGTAACAAATGAAAAGTCTTTGGTTCAGTTGTAATCCTTAAGATTTCTGTCCTGGTTCATTTGGCGACATCTGTGGTTATACATGGTGGTAACAAGTGCAGTTAATACTACAGTTCCCAGAAGTCATAGCAGCAAACACTTGTTGAACAGCTACCTAGTTACAAACAGGGGAGGAGAGCAGCTGGTGTATTTTTTTTTACAGTGCAGCCAAACAAACTCTATTTTTATAAAGAAGCCGTGGGATGATTGGCCTTTTACATCATGCCATTAGCAGCGTCAACTGCATTTGCAATCTTTGGTGGCTAATGTACTTGCATAGCTTGACACACTGTTTTCTACAAAAAAGTCATGCATGTTGCAATGCTTATTGGTGTTTTTTTTTTCAATTGAGTTGCAGAAGCATGTGAAAATTAAAAAAATTGTTCCAGTTTCTTTCTTTTTTGTTTTGTAGAATTCATTAAAAATCAAAGGTAACTTGTCCCAGTGACAATAAATGTGCACTGTTCAGAGTTTGTTAAATTATACTACACGAACATTACCACTAACCATGCAAATTTAATCTAACTCACCTCGACTTTACATGCCTGTGCATCAGATCTGGATGCAACAGTCTCTGGCATTGTGATTTGTCTTGCTTGTTGTCAACGCGTCTCAGCCATTTTTTGGTTGTGATTTGCGGTAGAAAAGTGTTTGTCAGTCGATGGTTGTCGGGTATGTTCAACCAAACATTTTGTGCTGTGCAAAAGTGTTTACCTCTGTTTTCATTCAGAGCATCAGAGAATTTCCTTGCACGGTCTTTCGCAGTAATTTTCTTTGGTAAATGTGAGATGTTTGTGTCATGCATATCTGCGTATTCACAACCAGACACAAGGAAGTGGAAAGGTTGCGGTGACTGGATAGAATCCTGGGTTGGATTCCAACACACAGCCTTTTGCTGCATGTCATCCCCTCTCTCTCTTCCCCTTTCACGCAAATAAACTGTCCTATCGATTAAAGGCAAAAAAGCCCTAAAAATATCTTTTTAAAAAAAGAATATACTGCCAGCTTAAGTAGCTTGGAAGCTCGTCAACTCATTATGTGCAAGTGTTGACTTTAGCAAAAACTTCATTGAGTAAAATAATTTTTTTCAAGTTTTGGCATCAAATTAATTTTATGAGTAGAAATGATTGTTTAAAAGTTGCATGGAAGTTCTTAAAAAATGATATGATACGAAATAATTCCACCGGTTTTCCTGCATACTTTCATGCTTTGGCCGCTATGATTGTTAAATGGGTATTGCATTTCTTTCTATCTGGTATTAAAAAGTCTTAAACTTGTATGTTGGCTAACTGAGGCATCTGTGTGTTTCTGTAGCGAGTTCCCCCATGGACGAGGTGCTGGCCTCTCTCAAACGTGGCAGTTTCCACCTGAGGAAGGCTGAGCTACGAGTCCTGGGCCCCGACCCAGACGATGACAGCAACAACATCCTGGCTCAGATCCGGCAGGGCGTCCGGCTGAAGAAGGTACGGACCCGGCCGGAGCAGCAGCGCCATACCAAGAGCTTCCCCCACTCTGCCGACGCTCTGACCCGTAGCATCCATGAGGCCCTGAGGAGAATCAAGGAGGCTTCACCAGAGTCAGAGTCAGAGGATGAAGGCCTTCCATGCACGGACTGGGAAAACTAAGCTCATTGGAAGTTTATAAATTCCATCTTTTATGGATATATGGAGCCAAAATGGAGACAAAGCAATGGCTTAAATCACCTGGAGATACCGTGGTGCAATTTGAACAAAAACCCTTGCTTTTTTTTATAACAGAAAACTGCTCAGAAGTATGTGGGGGTTTTTTTTTAGTCATACTTCTGTGTTGTTTGTAAAGATGGACCACTAATCTTTTTTTATGTCGTTGCTGTGGCATTCTTGGCGAGGATACAACCTCTAACCTCTCATTATGTTAGTCTACATGTCAGAGTTGTACTGTAGCTTGCTGTGATGGGTTTGTTTTAGGAAGTGAGTATTATGTTTTTTACTTTTCTCTCGCTTACAACGACACAGTAAGCATTCAGACTCTTCACTGAATACATGTACTGTACACTTTTACATTCAACTATGTGACAACCATTTGTACTGTAACTTTCAGTGCATAAAATGCCTAAACATGTACACAGGATAGGACTTCCTTAAAGGAACAGTTTGACATTTTGGGGGATATAGCTACTGGCTATAGCCTCTTATTTAGCACACAAATGCTCAGTATAAAAGACAAATAAGTGTATTTCCCATAATGTCAAACTTTAATTTGCTAATCTGGATCATTTTTTATCATCCTGGTAGGAAGAATGCCAAAATTGGCACTAATTTCTGTGTATTTAGCAAATCACCCCTGCCTGTTTTTAGCATTTTTAATTTAAAAATATTAAATAGCTACATATAGAAATAGTTACATATAGAGTAAAAATATGATCTAACAACAGGAAGAGGTTTTGGAGGAAGGATATCGAACTCAGCATCAATCTCCATCATCTGTCCTGAAAACAGCAGGAGGTTAGTTATTGTAGTTTTCAGTGGTTGGAGCAGCAGCAGCTCATGGAGGCAGTTAAGGTGCTTTACAACTCGTAGCGCCCTTTTGCTACCATTTACACCAAAAATTGCACTTCTTCTCAGAATCATAACTCATTCAGATCTGGACACACAGACATGATGCACATATTTTTAGATTTAGTGGGACTTACACTTTTTGAGGATAACATTATCTCTAATGTCTTGCTTGAAAAACATCCTTAAATCAGCTTAGAATTCACAGAAAAAAAGATGCTCCTTTTAAATGAACTTTCTACACTATCAAAGTAAAACAGTGATAGTTGTCTATACATCTATAGGTACACTGCAAACAGGAACTGCTATCAGATAATTCGGCATACTTTTAATTGTGCCAGTTTGCCAAAACGGGGCTCAAGTTGTAGCTCACAGCTAACTCACTAACTCCGTTACATTATACTTCCTGTGTACGTCACCCAAAGCACAATCTCAGAACCCACTGGCTATTGGTCTGACGAAAATAAGCCTCTGCTGAAGAGGGCCAGTGTTTTGGGCTGATCCAGTGTAGCCAGCAGTTATCAGAGCAAAGACTCAGACCTCCTCCATGTAGCGGTCATTTCGGCTTATCTGTATAAATGGATATCTGCATATGAATGCAGATACATTTTAAAAAAAGCTGATATAAAAGTTAAGCCATTGGCAGATAATAGCTGATGGGTTCTGAGGTTGCATTTCAACCAGTGCGTTCCACCAATCCACATGGACTGTTTACCTGTTGTCAAATGTGATTGGTTTGCACTATTCAGACTACAAATGGAACCCAGAACACTTATGATACCAAAATCGTGTTCTGTCACCCACAGATTCTACATACATATGTAGATATCTGTTAAGAGATTACCCCAAAGCATTATAGGAAATGTAATTCCAAAACTTAGAGCATTATTTTAATAATAGGAGTGACAAAACCCATTCATATATAATATATACTGACTTTGTGTCACTTTGAAAATTGCTGATCTAGTTGAAGATGCTGTATCTGATAGAGCTGCAGTATATTAGTGAGAGTTTATGTTAGGATATGATCCAAACTAACTGTTTACCTTCAGCCCAGACAGGATCAGACTTTAAGAAGCTCAGCACAGCTGGCTCAGAAATACAAAGTAAACTTGGAAATACCAACACTGGAAATGTTAACACACAATCAGCTGTCGTTCTTCAGATCATTGCTAATAACAAATATTATCTGTTGACTTGTGCGCTCTGTGTTTTTAGTCCTCTAAGGATGCCATTTTAACTGGGACAGTATTTTGACAAAATATATGATATGATATATATATATTCAGCACCAACTGAAAAAAAAGATTACTTGAATTTAACTTTGGTCATTTTCTGTGATGGGCTGATTGTGCTGTCACTCTTTGAGATGGAAAAGAAATGAATACTTTAATATCTGCAGATTCCCCCGAAGAATAATAGTGACTTAGATTGTGATCATCCTCCGTTATGATACATTATCCTTTAATTATTCTTAAAGACCCATTAATACATGAGTAAAAAAATGAAACTAAAAAAGCTGGCAGTGTGTCAGACAAATGATGAACATCTATTTTATGGAGCTATTGTATTAAAATAGTATTATTATAGCTGAAACAGTTCAGCAGAAAATTAATCTGTGATTATTTAAACAATCAATTAATCGTTTAAGTCATTTGTTAAGGTAAAAACTGAAATTATCTCTGGTTGTAGCTTCGCCAATGTGACGAATTTATGCTTTTCTCCGTTTCATGTCACTTTTAACTGATTATATTTCAGTTTTGGGCAATAGAGGACGTCACCTAGCATTTTTCACTGTTTAATAGATGAAACGATTAATTGATTTGAGAAAATAACCTCCAGATTAACTGATGTTTCTCGGGGTCTTTAAAAAACACTGAGAGAATGTTTAAGAAATGTAGGGGGAGTGTTCCCTCTATTTAAAAATCTTTAACAAAATCTACATATGGAGGATCTCCAGTTTTGATGCATGAATAGAAACTTTTCTATGCTGCATGTTGAACTAAACCTGTCTTTGGGAATTAGTTCGGCTGAAGTCTGAAGCTTCATCGCCCTCTGCTGGTACCATACGCAGCCTCCTGCTCTCAACATTCGGATCATATGTGATGTTTATATTTATTTTTACTGTCATTTTATTAACCTGACAGAGAGTCTCTCTCCTTCCACTGCCTTCAGACATTTGTTTTACAAGCTTATATACTTACTGGAGTTGTTGTTTGAGTTTGTTGTGTGTGTGTGTGTGTGATTTTATACCAGTCTTTTTATTATGTGTCAAACCCTGTCAAACTGTCTTTAACTGAAACTCACATTTATGTTTCTATATTTAACAAGTCATGCACTGAGTACCATGGCTAATTTTAAAAGGGATAGTTTGACTTCAGTGAATTTATTCATTCACCTTCCTGCCTGAGAGTGAGGTGAGAGATTAGATGCTATTCTTATGTCTGTGCAGTAAATATGAAGCAACAGCCAGCAGATGAATATATCTTAGTTTAGCATAAAGACTGGAAACAGGGGGAAATGGCTAGCCTGGCTTTGTCAAAAGCAAAACAAGTGCAAATTCACAATAACTGCGACCATGTACATCAAGGTAATCCCCCTTTTTGCCAGTTGGTATGTACATAACATGACCAATCTTTCCACAAAATATTGTGGCAAGTCTGTGAATCTATATGGAAGTTATGCACCTTTTTGTGAAAGGCAACTCTCATTGCCTTCCATTAAGATTTATGCCTCATCTGAAGTTTTTTTAAGAAGTATTTTTTTAGTTTTACAGGAGAAGAAGACAGTGAGAATGAAGACTAATTGGTTGGTCTGACAAATGTACGTCTGGGTAACTGCATTTAGTAGCTGAGCAGCCAGATGTTTCCTTCAGAAGTTAGTAGAGACCAAAACCAGAGCTCACAGGGAGTGAATATTAGACGTCTGTTTATCAGGTGGACAGAAACACAACTTCAGGTTGATGCTAATGTTTCTCTGCATCTGCTGTATGCATGAGAAGCTGCTTTCTTACATCGATACTTGAAAGGTGATAGTATGAAGTTTGTGTTCACCGTTACTGCAGGTTCAAGCATTGTAGAAAATGATTGGCGGGAAATAGTCCGAAACAATCCCTCTTGAAACCATTTAATTGTAGTTTTTACACTTTGGCTAAATAAATGAGATATGGTGTGTTATTGTGAGATTCAGAGGTGCTGGTGAGCTGATTTTGGTACTTTAAGAAAGAACCAGGCAAGCCGTTTCCCATTTTTATGTTAAGCTAACCAGCGGCTGGTTGTAGCTTCATATTTACTGGACAGACATGAGAATGGTGTTGATCTTCTCATCTGTCCCTCTGCAAGAAATCAAACAAGCATATTTCCCAAAAATGTCAAACTATTCCTGAAAATGTGGAGTTACAGCTGCCATTCAAATAGTGAAACTGTTGCTAAGTGTCACAAATCATCGTGACTCTGAACATTTTGCATGCAATAAGACATCGTGGCTCATTCACAGAGGTCTTCAATGATATTAAACATCCTCTAGATCATGTGTAATGGTGAAACTTGGCAGCAGATACTTGCTCAGTGACCGGTAACTTCCTCACACTGCTCCTTTTTTCCTTTTTTTTTCATAAACCATTGTGCTTTTTTTTTTTTTTTTATAAACCGTTTTGTTAAACTTGTAGATTTCCTCCTCCTGAACGTGACACAAGTTTGACCTTTAACCTTTTATGACCTTATGCATGTGACTGGTTTTAGGACGAACCCATCACAACGTAAGTGCAATAATTAAGACGAAAAAGTCATTTTTATGAATTAAATACTGTAATGAAATGTAAAAAAAATTATATCCGCATGCCTAAATGTATTGAAGTATTTATTGAAACTTCATATTTTAAAATGATTTTTAAAAGCATACAAATGTAAATGTACTTTATAAGGTTTCTTTTTTGTTGCTTTTTCGTTCCTATCATGACATTCCTCTCTGCTTTCTATATCCCAATTATATATATATTTTTTTCCTTTCAAAATAAAACTAAGCACCAACATGTTGTCTTTGCTGACTCCTTGATGTATGATGGTTGAACACTTCACTTTAATCCCCTTATTTAGCATTTGTAAGCAGTTTATAAACATGTAATAGATGGTTTATTACACTATAACAATTTTTACTCCACTCTCCATTTATTTGACAACATTAAATACAAGTTTGTATGTATATCTGTGTGTGTGTGCATATATATATATATATATATATATATGTGTGTGTGTGTGTGTGTGTGTGTATATATTATATTATATATTCTAAATGTTCCTCCCACCACTGCAAAATATACGACTTTTATTATAGCCACACCGGATGTGAGCAAACACTTTATTGCTAATTACGTCAAAATTTCAGAGGTGACGTGATGACGTCGTAAGTTAATACTCCCTACAGAGCAGCAGCGGAGGATGGAGCCGAGCTAAATGAATGAGATGCGGGCTGAAAGAGACCAGACAGGCGGATGATGATGAGAGGATGAACCCGCTGATGGAGCCCCTGGATCATAATCTGAATCCCGGTTTAACGCTCGGATAAATAACGCGAACAATAAAGTAAACAATCAGATATCAGCTTGTTTATGAGTGGCTGCACATACAACAGACCTATACATTTTTCGGTTAACATCGACGTCCGTAAAGCCGAGCTGGAGGATGATGAAGATAAAACCTGGATTATGCACCAAGTGTTCTCTGTCTTTTCTCCAAAAACACCGGAGACCCAGCTCCCTCTTGAGAGAAGATGTCCACCATCACAAAGCGGCGTTAAAGGTCTGACTTGCTACAGTTGAAAAACTCTTTAATACCACAGTAGGTTGGAGAAATTTAATTTAATGGCACAGCGGACTGAAAGAAAGAGCCAGCGACTGAAAGTGGGATTTATGAACAGTCGGTTTATTGAGTTTTTTTTCGGCTGAGGACAACTAAATCTACATGTACCAGTTTGTCAGATTTCAGTGTTTTTCACACCAGCAGCAGCTAACGGAGTACTTAAATCAAGCTAGCGACGTACGGATAAAGCTCTTATTTAGCACTGTTTTACCGGTTTGAAAACATTTTTGTTTTTCCTCTTTCGACATTTTCTATTTGTATTCAAAAGGGCAACTTCATAAGCCTAAACTGGTTATAAATCACAGTCTTTCCTGTCAGTGTTGCCCCGACTTTAGCTCGTTAATCCTCGTTTGTGAGTTTTATTTAGCTAACGGTTGCAACTATCTACTAGCGTCAGTGCTGCTGCTTCTGCCTTCATCATGCATGCACAGACACGTTTGCTTGACTGAAACCACCAAACGAAAATGTACCCAAGGGCATAACAACAACAACAACAACAACAACGAGCCCATGTCTGGTGTGAGAGCAGCACCGTGGCTCCGCCGGCCGTGAAGCCACAACAAGCAGAGCGGCTTTAGTTGGACACAGACAGATACAGAGAGAGAGAGAGAGGGGATCAGAAGCTGAAGCTAGCCTCCAGCCTGTTCACACCGCCCTCAAGAGACCACCGAGAGGATCATTTTCAACTCAACTAAAGCCACCAAAATCCAGCAAAAATGGGGTATGTAACTTGCATGCCAAGCTACAGTTGTCACTCGACGTGTCAGGGTATGGCTGACGTTGTTTTTTTGTGAATTTGAGCAGCCCTAATGCAGATTTCAGCAGGGCACTACAGCTGCACTGTCTTGCAAACACTACTAGCTTAGCCACCCATGGCTAACTGTATGAAGTACTCCTGTCATCTCTTATGAAATACTAAAGAAGGTTTGCCCCTCTGTAGCAAACTGCCCCAGAGATACAACAAATAAACCACATACTCCTGATAGAAATAGCTGTCCATCACTGTATCCACTCACAGCCTCCATACACTGACATTTTAGATTAGTGAAGCCAAAAGATTAGGCTGTAATGAAGTAAGCTACTGTTGGTGAAAGTATCAGAGCTCAGACAGTTGCTTATTTTGCTACAATGTGAATTAAAGCGATATAAGACATTATTGTTTTTCTGTCCGCTCCATAAGAAGATATAGTTTTAAAGAGTGTAATGATTAATACTGTGCTGCCAAAGGGAAAGCAAACCTGCTTAAATCCCCCACCAGACAATAATGATCTCCCCTGCACACTTGGCTCGTGTAATGCATGTTGCTGAACCTGCAGATGTATGGTGATTCTCCTGATCAAGAGCGACCTAGTTCTTACTCCAGATGAAAGCAGATGATGTAGCATGTGATTGGTTTGTTGTCATATCGTGGAGGGTGGAGGGTGGGGGGTGAAGCACATCCTCTGTAATTCTCAAGGCCAATGGTTATAATCCAGTCCAACAATCAATTCCTCAGACGCAGAAAAGAGAGCATGTCCTGTGTGTGCACTTACCCCCTAATTAGCAAGTCAGACTTAGCTGTTCCAACAAGTACTGGAGCTTCTGCTCTTGTATAATAGATGACTGTAAACAAGCTGTCCTCCTCAGACTCGGCTCTTTTGAATAAAACAGTGTCCAGACAATATTTTCTACTTAACAGTGAGGCCAGTAGGTCAGAGTTCAACTTGCAGCAAGCATATTTCTGGAGCACAGACATTCAGGTATGACAAGGTTATATTGACACCTGTTATATATAGACTACATAAGAAAACAGATAATTTATTTTTCACTTTTATTGGCCAACAGGACTAAATGTAGCTCTGGATAATTTACTGAAACATAAGATAATTTAAAGTAGGTAAAGTAGCAGGTTCACCTTGTTTTTTAGCAGTGTAATGAGCTGCATATTGACCTTGCAGATGCCATTTTTTTTGCCCTTTACTGAAGCAGACTTTTGTCTCCCAAACTAGCACTTTTGCCTTTATTGTAGCGACAGTAGAGGGGTAAATGAGAGAGAGAGAAAGGACCTCTAGCACCAAAGGTTCCTGGGCAAACCGGAGACGTTGTGATTAGATGGATTGCATCTTAACCTGTAGGCCACCCATTAGTGTTTCACTTTGAAACCAATTCAATTAAACATTATTGTGGAAAGATCTCACATGAATTAATAGCAACAAACTTGTGTTGTTTGAGCAACACTAAGCACAGTACATTTACACATCTAGATATCTGAAGAGGTAGAACACTTCTCCATCTTTATCTTAGCTACATGAACCTGTGATGCTACTGATGAAGGGCAGGAGCTGTTGAGGTCCCTTTACACTGTGCAGTATTTCCCAGATGAAACATGAGAGAAATTTGGGGAAATTTTGTGGTAGTTGTCCACCAACAGCTGTAAAATAGGCTCTGCCAAAATTTATACATGTGTAGAACTTAAGGTACAAAATTTGATCATGTTTCTGTTGGTGTCGAATATAATGTAAAAATACATACTCTAAAAACATCCTGACCACAACCAACTTCACAATCTCCTCTTCTTTTTATTTTTTTTTGATGCACAATAATAACTTTATTTTTATAGCACCGCTCAAACACATATTTACAACATGCTTTATGGTAAAAAGACAGAATCAAAGTAAATAAAATCCTAGAACACAAAACACCATCAGTTAAGGAAATACTAAAAACTGCTACTGCACAGTCTTTAGGAGATCCATCATACACAGTGTGACATGCACTGAACTTGTAAAGCTGTTATAGCTCAGTCTAAAGTTGCCTCTCCTCACCTGTTTGCTTCTCTGACTGGCAACATATATCACTCCCAGTCTGTACAAGAAAGACAGACTGTATGGTAATGCTGCTATGAGTCTTTTTTTTTTTGCTCTTTTTGTTTGTATTTGGTAGGTTCCTGACTGAGTGAACAGATCTAGAAAAATCGAGTGAAGATCATGATAAGAGCCAGGCATTGTCTCTAAATGCAAAGAAAGGTGCTTCAGGACTGTCATAAAGAAAAAGGGATGCTGCCATCCTCAAACTGCTCAACCCAAGGATATTTTAAAAAGAGGTGGAACTTTTAGCGGACAAAGTTATTAGTGTATTGCCAGAAAATTAATAAGCAACTACTGTGATTATCAATTAATAATTCAAGCAAAACATGGCAAAATCTCCCTGGTCCAGCTTCCCCAGTGTGAATATTTGCAGTTTCTTCCTCATGTCCTATGATATTAAACTGAATATCTTTTGGTGTCGGGCAAAACAAGACATTTCTAGACAATACCATGGGCTCTGGGAACTTATGATGTCTGTTCTATAGCCCAAATGACCACAAGATACTAAAATGTGGATCAGTCTATAATGAAATGATCGTTAGTTGCAGCCCTAGTTTCAAATATGGGTTCACATGTTCTCAGCTGATGTTGCACGGTTATGTAGTGCTGGGTTTTCTAAGCATGAATTTAGCCATTTCATAACTTAACATGTCTCTTTCAGTTCCTACATTGGTCTCATTATATCTTCCATAGAGGTCAAGGAGAAGTGATTTGAAAAGGCAGCAGACATGCTATAACTTTTTCTTGACTTATTACACTCAGAATATTGAAAAAGACGCAGGGCTTCAGTTGTCAGTGCGTCCCTGTACCTCGAGAAATTGTTAGAAAAAAAGACTGAAAGTGTCAACCAAAATGTTTTTTTAAACACAAACATTTAAACACACAGTCTTCTTCATCTGTGAGTTTTTTCTATCTGCCGCTGAAAGCAATGAGGCCGGTGAATGACATATGGGTGTTTTCAAACTGGAGGTTGTGCCTTGCCAAGCCCCTGCTGCCTCCCTCTGCGAGTGGGTTAACCCGACAGGGACGCTGGGATCGGATTGGGCGAGAGAGCATGTGGTGGGAAGGAAAGAGAGGAGAGAGAGTTGGAGGATGTTTGCTGCTCATGACCAGCCCTGAGTCACATGGCTGTTGCCATGACGACACAGCAGCTAAGTTAGTAATGCAGGGTTATTTTTCCTGCAAGCACAGACTGCAACCGTCCGTGCTCTGACACTGTTTTCTCCTATAGTCAGATCATTTTATTTTTTGTATGTATTAACAATAAATGTTTACTTTTTTATAATGGCATCATGACTTAAAATGGCTTTTAGTTCTTATTTTAAGAGTGTAAATATGACTTTATAAGAAGGCACTGAATTAAAAATAACATGAGCTGCAACGATTAGTTAATTAATCAATAGTTGATTAAAAAAAATTGTAATGAGAACATTTGCTGATTTTCTTTGTCTTTTATGATGTTAAACAAAATATCGTTGCATTCTGGGCTCTCAGATAGACAGAGGAAAACCAAAAAAATGGAGAATTTTAGTTTGGGCTTTGGAGAAATTGGGATGGGTATTTTTTTTACTTTTCCCCCTAACATTTTAAGGACCAAATGATTTATAGGTTAATCAAGAAAATAAACAAATGAATCTATAATGGCACAAGATTCTGTGTGTACCCATAGTGGGCCATGTCAAAGACAAATTGGTATTAAAATTAGGACTAAAATCTTCTCAGATGTTTTAAGGGTTTTCTCAGTTTTATGTCATTATAAATTAGTTGTCTTTGGGTTGGGACCAAGCGACAACCTCCAGGGTAGAAAACTAAAGCCAACGCGCAAGTGCCAAAAACTGCAGTTCCTTTAATGGCCACTTGAGGCTGGCTCCACAAGTGAATTAGTCATAAACCCCTATGTTAAAATGCCTGGCTTTACAGCAGAAATAAACATGTTTACAGACGGGTACAAAAAACGGTTTTGGTATCTGTACTCTTATTTTCCACTTCATGAAAACTGTATGGAGGATGAATGTTTATACAACCAACCGTTTACATTTTATTAAGGCTTAAAGTTACATGTAATTAAGGGCCGGGCTGCTTTTAGTGACAGCCTCTCTGCAAGGCTTCCCCAAAGTGAGTCAGATCCACCCCTCACTCCTCCATATCTCCACCCTCTCGTCCAAATATGGTTACTTCTGGCTCCCAAAATCAAAGATGTTGACAGCCAAAATGCCAAACTCAATGCTTTAGGACACGAGTCCGCAAAGACACAAAATGATATGTTCAATATTATAATACAGTCCACGGTTGGGACAAGACATTTATAAATCAGGAAAATAATAGATTGATTGAAAATGAAAATCAATGTCAGTTGCACCCCTACGTAAAATTGGGACACATATCACTGTATTAATTCATAAGGACCGAGGATTCACAAAAAGGCTAAATGGTTGCCTGGTTTATGGTTGGGTGCTCGACACTTTTGAAGATTCTTGCTCGACATAAGTATTTGTGACAGAAAAATGTGTTGCTTGACACTTTTCTTTCATGCTGCGCACCTGGTGAATTTCACGGAAAATGTCATATTTTCTCACGCTGTGTGATTCTTAGTGTTACTAATGTCATCATGGTCGTAGCAGTTTTCAGTCCACACCGACCTGCATTCACCATCTGTCTACAGAGGCAGCTGTCTGTCAGCAGCAGCTCCTGGCAAGCTGAGAGGACAGAAATTGGCCAAACTGCCTTCACCAGCCTGACTTACAGCAGATATTTATGGAACTAAAATTGTTTTCATGTCAGCACCCAGAAGGAAATCAACAGTTTCTGTATTTATTGATGAACTGATTTTATTTCCCAGCCCTCTGTAGTGTCTGAGGGGAACCTGCTGCTCAGACAGACGGGGAGCACATCAATCAATGCAGATATGGTAATAAGTTAAAAACACAGATACAGTGGGATATTTGTGTGATTTTAAACAGCTGTCTGTGCAGATTACACTTCACTAAACGTAAAGGAAATAGACTCAGAGTGTAAAAGAACACAGGGGCTCTGTGGTTAAGGAGACGACTGAAACCTTTTGCTGGAGCATGAATTGAAAATGTTGCGCTGTTGAATTTCTGTCGAGCATCCCACCATAAATCAGCCTTAATACAGACAGAGGGCAAACTTCATCCTAAATATGGATAATGTGACTAATCCATTGAATCCGTGTTGGTGTGAGGATAATGTGGCATAAGTTTCAGTGTCCTAAGAAACTGATTTGCAACAGTCCTGATAAAGAACACACTGTACGCACTTAGAAACTAACACATGAACGTTTTAGCCGCAGACACTACATTCCTTTGTTTCCCAGTATGCAAACACTGGTGTCTGTGTGTGTCTTCTGTTTTCTGCTGGTTGTAAGTGGAGAACTGCTGATCAGATAACATCTGCGGTCAGATTCCTCTGTCAAAGCACTTGTCATTGAGACTTGAATGCCTCAGTATGTTTCATTGTGAAAAGGGATTATGGGCTAACAATCGCCACACACTCTCATAGAGACACACACCACAGGGGCAGATTGTGATCTAGGCCGCGCTGTCAGACTAATGACACCCTGAAATATAAAATGACCCGCTAAAATGTGGTGAGGGCACCCACTTCAACCCCCATAGTAACAATGGGTAATTGAGACTTTCCTATTGCGGTTGAGCACAGCCAAAGTCAGCATGCTTTCCAACAGTGGAATTACAGTGGTGACTTAAGCTAGTCAATCCTCTGAATCTGACTCATCGTCTTCATTTAAAAAAAATGCTGAAGCAGTGTTTAGTCTTTAATAAAACCATGAATAAATACAAAGTGTTACCAAATTATGTGATTAGTTGTTTGCAAGTTCATTTTCAATTGGTTGAATTCACTTTTTTCCTTTCCTTCTTTTAGTTTGAACTCATTTGACCCATTAGTCTTCTATATTCTTGTAACTGACAAAAAAACCCTCATCAAATTACTCGTATATGCACAAATACATTTGTATTACCCCCCAAACTTGCCTGTCAGCTAAGCCATTAGCTGATAAAACAGTCTCCTCTTCGCTAATGATGTCCTCTTTGCTAATCAAATCATTTGTTTGGTATTTTTATTTAGATAGATTTCAATCTACACTATACGTGCTGTATGCTGGGCATATAACACTAACCGAAGTTAAAAAAATATGTTCATAAAGCACCAAAATCACATGTGGATATCTAGCGTTCTTTCATTGTCTGTGTCCTGAAAGACAGTCGGATATCTTTTGAATTGATTCCCAGTTCAATGCTGTTTGCACTGAGTTTTCTGTAGTCTTTAAATGTTACAAACATGATACAAAATGCAGTGGTTAAGGGTTTGGACTAAGCTACATAGGCTACTTCAATAGATAAGATACAATGAGATATATCTAGGAATGCACGGTATTGGATTTTTTGCCGATATCCGATATACCGATATACCGATATATAACAACTTATTTGCCCGATAACTGATACTGATATTGATATATCCACTTTTTTCCCCACCTAATTCAAGTGATCATGAAGTCTCTTTGTTGGTGGAATTAACATATTATGCATACACACTCTTATCACGATGGCCCACCAGCAGCTGGAGACGTGAAATACAATACTTTTTAATGTATGTAATATTCATTTATTGTGAAAAAAAAGATTCTGATGATGTGCCAATATTATCGTGCATCCCCAGATGGAACTGTTTGTATCCTGAGGGAAACAATAAAAGATTATCAATGAAGTGCAAAAACCAAATGTACACAATGCCAGTTCACCCAAATGTTTAATAGATATAAACTGATTATATACACAGTGTCAAAAATAAAAGTTTGACATTGTTTCTAGTGTTTAAAGGCATAGTGTGGACTATTTAAAGTGGCGTTGAATGGGATACTTATCCATAGTCAGTATATTGCTTACAGTAGATGTCAGTCAGCATGCTCCCAGTTTGGAGAAGCAGGCTGGAGTCCAACATGGAAGCCACCTCAAAAAAGGCCCACCTAAAAAAATCAGTATCAGTTTAAGTGTACACTATAGTCAAAATTGTTTCACTGCTTTACCTTACCATCAGACATTGATTTCCAACAGGAAAATGAAGCCATTATATCGCTCTCTTCAAAGCCAGACTCCATTTAGAAAAAAAACAGTGATTTTACATTGATGAACACAGGAGCTGCTGATCTACCACTGCCTCAAACTATTTCTTTGGTTGTGTGTGTGATTTTGGCATTTAAAAGGTTAAGATCTGATAACACAAACTAACTGATCAAAGCAACCGTTGACCAGCAGCTTCTGTATCCAGTGAGCCAAAATTACTGTTTTTGTTGGTAGAGTCTGGTGGCTTTGACGAAAACATAAATGGAGAACTGAAGGCATTAAAGGCTTCTCTGTTGTAACGGGCCATCTGACAGAAAGGTAAAGCTTTGAAAATATTCTTAATATAGAGTACACTTACACTGATATAAATTTTTTGAAATGGGACTTTTTTTTTTAGGTAGCTAAAATACGTTTTGCTGCTGACCCCTCCACAGCAGTACATTGCTTAGCTTCTGTGTCAGCACTCCTGCCGCCTCTCCAAACTGGGGCGTGCCCACTGACATCTACTTTATGTAATACAGTGACTATGGATAAGTATCCCATACAACCCCACTTCAAAAAATCTGAACTCTCCCTTTAAGTTTTCAAGATGAAAACTTCTGTTATAGTTAACCAGTTCAGTCAATGCTGTTTGCTAAATCCCTCCCATTAACAGTGATTGTCCAATCACAGCTTAGCGGTGTGCATGAGACTGTAGTCAAAGTGATACTTGCTATCTAATGAGTTTGGAAAGTGGTGCCATTTTTTTTTTTTTTCCAAAAGAGAAACACAAGAGCAAAAGTGTAAAGAATGAATTAAACATTGTGTTTATCTGCTGTAATAAACTGCTAACATAAGCATGTCGGCTAACAAGCTCACTGCCTACAGGAGTGAATTAACCCAGCATTACTTACAAGGAGCACATCATTAGCTAACTGCATTTTGTGGGGTTATATTGGTGATACTAGCACATCCACTGTGTAGTGTTTCCTCACTGTGTGGAATCCAGTCCTGGATGCCATCAGAGTTTAGGGTAACATAAGCAGCTCTGTCAGCTCTTTATTGGATTTGGTTAAGTTTATATCTCAGCAGCCTCAGCCAAACTCATTATCCAAAGCAGTGTTACATTCACCCAACACATTGTTCTCATCCTAAAAGTCTGTCTCTCCAATGTTAAAATGAAAACATACTGTTTAATTTGCGAACAATAAAGTATAAATCCAACAAACAGGGTTCTTTTAGACTGAAATAGGAGACTGATCTTACCTCTTCCTACTTTACTACTATGATACCAGGACTAGCTTGCTCTAAACTGCAATACAAGAACAATGTTAAGTCTTTATTTTCATGTCTTCTACATGGATCGTCAGCTGAGGCCTGTACTATGAAGCAGGATTTGGAGTTAGCGAGGTAACTTCAGGGTTAACTCTGGATTTTCAGTACTACGAAGCTGGTTCTCTTTTTACCGGGATAAATCACCGTGGTAACTTAACAGCTAACCTGCTTCTGAGCAGGTTATGTTCAGAGTAGCAGATTACAGCATATCAACACCCCGACCTCTGACCACTCAAATCACTGGAGTAAAAGTATCCATGGATAAAATCCAGAGTCTCAGGTAAAAATATATTGTTAAGACAGTTGAATCATTTAATTTTTCCAGGGCTGTATTTCCACTGGTTTTAAAACAGAGCTTCTAAGTGGGAGATCGTTAACAACGCAAAACACATCATTTTAGCTGTTTATTTTAGCCCGCAGTGATAGCTGACAGTGTTGCTAATTTTACACCTGATTCAAAGATAAAAATAAAAAAGATAATATTTTATCTGAATAATCCACACACTGTTAATTGGCTCCTGTTATTATAAATGCTACATCTCAATCAGATAGATCTCATCAGTCATTAACTACTTTTCCACCCTTTACTCAGGTTGCAGAAACAGTCTGACATCACTTTAAAGTGTTTTATGTGACATATTCAGAGTAGTTTTGTCATCCTCCAACTATATTGCAAAAAAAACCCTGTATGTTAATGTTAAGTATAGCTTAGTGATACCTATATGTTAGGTAAGTCTTGGCCAACTGTGAAATTTTGGATATTATTTTTAATGTTTTCACATTTTCAGTTAAAGAATTAGAGAGTATTGTTTAGAATAGAATAGAAGAATAGAAAGAAGTGAATTCATCCCCGCAGTGAAATTTAACTGTCCAGCAGCTCATAAAAGACAAAAAACATCAACCACACTTTCCCTCATCAACAACAACACAGTGATATTAAAAACAGACATAACAAAAAATAAATTAAAATTAATGCATAAATAGAAATTAAGATACATCCCACTACACCGACATTATACTGTCCCGCATTACACACTTTCGGTACCGTTTCCTCTGATATCATATGAACTAGCCTACTTCATTCATGGTTCTGATGATGATGCTCGTAATTAACACCCTCACCACTTTCACATGAACACACTCGTGGCTGGACAGGAAAACCCAGAGTTGACTGAGCTAGTTGGTAATTAGCTTTGTAGTACTGGTTATCCAGACGGCCAATGTTAGGGTTAGTCAAGCCAGATAATAAAAAGGTATCCTGGGTAAGTTGAACTGGCTTCGTAGTCCAGGCCTCTGGTGAGGATGCTAACTGTTTGCCTGAGACATGGCAGCTTTAGCTTCAGTCTTTTAGCATTTCATGTATGTAGCTGTCAAGTGTATATTTCAAGAGGTTTTGTTTAAAAAACAAGTTAGCTGGAAATATTAAAGACGTCAGCCAGAGACACATTTTATTTATATCTCTCAATATATATAATCTGCATCACAGACACTTCCAACATCAACAAAATAATCCTGTCCTCAAAGCAAAACAAGATTGAAAAGCTAAACAAACAAAAAATTAGCAACACATTTACTCACATATAAACAGATGGTGTTTTTAACCAACTCATGGAGTGAAAGGTAGCACAGTAACTTAGCTAGCTAAACATATAAATCTGACAGTGACAGCTGTCACTATAGCCGGCAAAATCAGCACTGTACTGACCAGAAATGAGAAGCGTGAATTTATTTTCCTGTGTGTGAAATCAATAACCCATTATTCTTTACTACTATGAATTTTGAAAGCCTGTCAGACTCACCTGTCTTAAACCCTGCGGGTTTTACGTAATAACTTGTCCCGAACTTGCCCCGATAGATGATAAAGCTGCTGTAAGCAAATAATATCAGAGGAAGTAAAATGTCCCTGTGATGATCACATGCAGACCTCCACAGCAAAAAAGCAAACATATTAACTAACAAAAAAAAAAAGTACACATAGAGAACATGAACTCTGGTGTATTAAATCAAACTTTGTGATCATCTCCTCTCCTTTCTTGGTAGTAATTGACTCACCAATGTACTGTACAGTGATGGAGGAAGAACTCAGATCTTTCACCTAGGTTAAAATAGCAGTGCCACACTAAAAAAAACATTTACAAGTGAAAGTCCTGCATTCACAATGTTAAGTACTAAAGTAATGGCATCAAATTGTACTTAAAGTACCGAAAGTAAAAGGGCTCATTTTGTAATAGTACCCTGTCAGAATAATATATATACCACTGGATTATAAATAATCATCTATTACTGTGTACGTCACTCACACATATACTCTACATATTTAACATGCAGTACAGTATATTCTCGGCACCCTGTTTGAGGGGGTGTGAATCCCGTGTACATGCCCTCACGTTACCACCATCTCTCTGATTAAGTGTGTCTATCTTTAAATAACATCTGCAGACTTAATTAACACACTGAGACATGACGAGAGGATCCCAGAGAGGCTGAACAATCTCTGTGTCCCAGAGGAGACCTTAGCTCCCAGCCAAGGAATCATGTCTACTTTCCCTGAAAGACTGGCAGATAGACATCTTACAATCGCATCTAGTGTCAAGAGGAAGTTGTTACTAATGTTCAGTGGTAGAAAGTAACTAAGTTTATTTAATCAAGTACTGTACTTAAGTACACATTAGAGATAATTGTACGTTACTTGCATATTTCCATTTTATCCTACTTTATACTTTTATCTCCTTCCTGTCCAGTGAAAACCTTGTATCTTCAGATGTGTTGATGCTAGGGCTGGGCAATATGAAGATGTTATATCGTTATCGAGATATGAGACTATATATTATCGTAGATTTCAGATATCGTTGTGTCGTGATATGGCATAACTGGTGTTTGTTTCGCTCATTTTAAAGAAAACAGAAGAATAAAGTCAGGAACAATGGATGATTAAAAAAACATAAATAAAACACCAAGGAGAAATGTAAAAACAATGGCTGCATTAAAATTTACAAGTGCAACATCAAGAGTACAGTGTAATGCAGTAGTTAAGAATAAATATAAACCTACAAATTTAAAGGATAATTGATAGGAAAGTTATTTGATAAAGATTAGTTCTAGTGCCCAGGAGCCCTGACAGCAAAGGCTTGGTCCACTTTCAGCCTGAGGAGGGAACAGCAGGTTCCTGCCTGAGGGTTGGAAAGGAGACATCAGTTCAGGTTTATATTCTGGGGCCAAGCCACGACGGGCTCTTAAAGAAATAAGCAAAATCTTAAGGATTAAGAGCATTGTTTGGCTCTCTTGTTAATTTTTGTGCGGTTGTCCAGAATGACAGAGGCGTGAATAGGATCTCAGTTTATCCGTGACTCAATGCAGCACAGAGTGATGGAAGTGAATATGTTTTGCATATTTGGATGCCCATTTTGCATTTTGATATCCTGTTTCAGATATGAGTATCAGCGATGATAACCAAAACATTTATAGACGTTGGTCCACCTCTTTGGTCCAGACCGGACCAAACTGGATTTGCATTGGATGGATTCTCATTATATTTGAATTGTGAACTTTTTTTCTAGAGTCTAAACCATGAGGTCAGAAGTATCATTTATTCAGTACTTTGGTTTATAACTAAAACTATTAACTTTGCCATCAGCCTTAGCTGTACTTTGTGTTAAGCGCTAATTAGCTTGCTAACTTGCCAAGCTAAGAGGCCAAACATAGCAAATATTATACCTGCTAAAAATAAGAATGTTAGTATGCTGCAGTTATAGCTATGATTCTTGAACAGCTCGTAAGTGAGCAGTTTGAGTTTTATGTAAAAATGCCATTTTGTTCAAACATCAGTCCGGCTTCAGAAAGCAACATTGCACTTTTACCTCAGCAATGATGGTGGTGAACACTATCATATTTAATACTTAATTTATTTATTAATAATTAGTTTATTTAGTTATTTTATTAATGCATTTTTTTCAAATGTCAGATTTTTTGCCTGTATTTGATAGGACACACTTAAGCATGAAAAGGCAGGAGAGAAGGGATGCCATGCTGCAAAGGACTGCAGGCTGGAATCGAATTCACAGCCACTGAAACAAGGACAATACCTTTCTACATGGGATACATGTTCTAACCACTGAGCCATTAATTTATTCTTTTAAGAAGCAGAGCTGTGTAGCTCTGTTTATTTTGCTGTCCAGGGCATATGATACTATTGACCATCTCATTTTGAAACACAGGTTGACTAACATTTGTGTATCCAACCAGGCAGAGGGATTGTTTGTGAATTACCTCTCAGAAATGTCTCAATGTGTCCAATTTGATGTGCTCACCTCTAACTGGCTAAACATTTGCAATGGTGTACCCCAAGGTTCTGTCTGAAGTCCATTGTTATTTTCTATCTCTATAAATACTTTAGGTCAAAATGTGGATGGTTCTATCCTTCACTTTAACGCAGATGATACAGTGATATATTGGCTGTGCCAACTTGCAAGTTGTCTTTAATAGTATTCAAATTCATCTTTCACAACTAAAGCTGGTTTTAAATGCTGATAAGACTAAGGTAATGCAGTTCTGAATTGCCTGTGCACACTTGAAGTTGTCTCCTGTCATAAATATCTCAGTATTTGGCTTGACAACTGACTTTCTTTTAAACTTCAGGTTGATAATCTTTTTAAAAAAGCTGAGGCTGAAGGTAGGGTTTTACTCCAGGAACAAGTCCTGCCTCTACTTTTTAGTCCAGTAGAAGACAGGTCTCTGCTACGTTTTTACTAGTTCTTGGTCACAATGATCTGTTGTACATAAATGCATCAGCACATAGCGTGCACATTAGGTCCTGCATATCACAGTGCACTGAGATTTGTTACAAACTGTAAAGCCCTCACTCATCGTTGTATGCTTTACTCCTGGGCTGGCTGCCATCTTGGACCTTTCGTAGGCTCCGTCATTGATATTTTTTAATTTATAAAGCCATTCAGGGTAGACCACCATCATACATTTGCGCTTTGATAGCATAAAAATTTGACTGTAGTTATAGTCTGAGATCACAAGATGTGATCTTGTTTTCTGCTCCAATTGCACGACCGACTTGGAAAGAAAGCTGTTATGTGCTCTGTTCACCTCACTTGGAATAGCCTTTAAAAAGACTTGAAACTAGGAAATTAGTTAGTCTGTCTCCTGAATTTTAAAGCTCTCATAGGTAGAGTAGTTAAAAAATTGGTTGGTACTTGTCACTGTGCGTAGGTATTTTAATATCTCGCCATGTTAATATATATCTTCCGTGTTTTCTACGGTTATTAGTTGTTTGTAACCTTTTATGCTGCTGTCTTGGCCAGGTCTCCCTTGTTAAAAGAAATAGCTGATCTCAATGGACGTACCTCATTAAATATAGGTGAAATAAATTTTTTTTTTTAAAATTCCATTGGCACTGAAATTCATTTAATTTGAAAACAATACACTGAAACACTTTTTAAGCTCCTAAACTAGCATTTAGATGAGAAAGCTGCAGCGTACACTCTGTATATGTTCTATTTAGGGTGTTAACTGTTGCTGTAACTGTCAATTTTCATTGTAAAATTTGACAATTATGCCAAAACTATTAAATCCTCCTTTACATTTTTTACAATCTGTCCTTCTTTTGAGCTGGTCATCAGTCCCACAGTTTGATATTTTTGAAGGAAAAATGACAGATTGGGACATTTCCAAACAGTCTGGACGTCTCCAGGCATAAATCTGCTCTTAGTTTGTTGTGGATTTGTTGTGGAGCATTCAGACCAGTTACAACCAGACAGTTACAGCTTGTTTTGCTTTTAATCCAATACCCTGGGAGCTTTCCATGCATAGCAACGTTTGGAAGCCAGTCCAGAGCCTGCTGATCTCTGTATGTTGGCACAGGTGCTTCCAGGTCACCTTTGGCATCACTTCACTGTCTCTACGTCAGTGTCAGCCCTGCTGCTCAGCTCTAGCCAGCACACACTCACACATACCAAGCCTTGAATGTAACACCATGCTGCTTTGTCTAGCCAAATCATTCGCGCATGTCACTTCTGAGCTGCCTCTGTGATAGGTGAACACCGGCAGTGTCTCCACAGCTGTATGGGCCAAACAAATATGGCTGTGTACCAACTCTCTCTACAGGATCGATCTGATCCACGTGATTGTGTCCAATTAATCGACCTGTGGTTTTTTCAATTAGTCCAATCCCCGCTTTGTCATGCAAGTTGCTCAGCAGCCCCACCATCAAAGAGAAGTATGTAGACCTCTCTCTATCCCTTGGGCCTTTGGGTTGTCCATCATCTCTGCAGCAGTACAGTTGCTGATGGTTGTCCAGGTCTGTGTGGGCTCTACCACATTGTTCAGCTCTTGTTATTTTAAAAGTAGAAGTGGAATTAGCATATCTGCCCTTTCTTTCTTTTGCTGCTTTTAAAAAATGCATTATTCCTGCTTGATTTTTATCTTAACCGCCCACACATGAGGCAGTTGGTTTAAAGAAAGACGCCCCCATCTCTGTCTCTGTCTGCCTCATTTCTGCGTCCAGGTTACATTCTGCATTTCTTGTTCTCTGATTTTATTTTTGTGTCACCGTAACTTTTTACAGCTATTCTTTCCCATTTTCAGCATCAACTTCAGTGTTATTGCTTGGTGTTTATTGGATACAGGATTGCCTCTTTTTAACATACATTTTATTGCGTTTCATGTTATTAAAAGTTGTTTTAAATGGCTGAAGTTCCACACGTCTCTGCTGCTTCAGAAAAAAGTCTGTTCACACCTGGTACCTGGTAGATTAACATGTGTCTTGGATGATCAGATTACAGGTGGACAGTTCCAATCATGTCCACACCTGCATTAGAACGCGTCCACATGTAACTCAAGTTGTAATACAACCTCACTCTCCCTTTATCCTGAAATTATGAGAGCCTTTACATATTATATATCTCTTAAGTAATGTCCAGTTGCTTCCCTAGGGTAACAGTTTTGTTCCTCATAGCACCTTGGGATTGCCTTCTTGGTCGCTGCCAGTAGAACCTAAAAAGGATATTGGTCCTTATGTTGTACATTTTCCTGTACTGTATTGGTAGAATAAAGGGGTGTAACGATACATTGATCTGAGTCAATACTAGGGGTGGGAATCACAAGAGGGCTCATGATACGATATTGGCACGATACTTAGGTCACTGTATAACATTATTGCGATATTGCAATATGCTAAGTATTGTGATACAATATTTTGTTATTCATGAGACTATGTTATAGTCTCATGAATCCACTAACCTTGAAGTCCAGGCATCACAACTTAATGCCACCCTTCCTGCTGTACTCAGATTCCTCAACTTTATACTTCACTTCTCTGTAGAGCTTGGGTACAGCTGTGTCTGGTGACAGAGTCACATGAAGACTGAGTGTTTTTTGCATTTGTTTTCACTAATGCTGTATGGACACAAATCTTTGCACATGAAGTAGATGATGGACTGTGTTAGTTTCTTTGCTCTCTCAAAGTTGGATGGTAGTTGTGTCAAGCTAAGTGTGTCCACTGTCGGTTAATTTTTCGAAGCAGCAGGTTTAGCAGCAGCTTGGCCGTCAGCGGCCGCTATCTCTAGATGGTGGAGTGTGAGGTGAGCCCTCGTGTTCATAGTATTCCCAGAGTGTTTTATTCTTATATGACACTGCTTGCAAATCACATGTGTCATATCCAGTGCCTCCTTTCTTTCTGTGTTAAAAAAAAAAAATCAAAAAATAAGTCCAGGTGTTTGATTTAAGTGCAAATGGCGCATTCCTGTTCCTTTTCCGGGGCCTCCATCTTTGTGTTGATGAACTTCCTGCCAAATGCCACTGACTGAGACCTCCACTGACCTCACTAGGAGAAAAACATCAGCAAAAGCAATTGATTTTATTATTATGATACCAAAACTTTAATCAAAATGTGTATTTGCAAACATAAATGATGTATATAATTAAAACATTAATAGTTGGCATCCGTGTATCAATACAGTATCATCAGGCAAAATATCGTGACCCCTGGTCGATATATCGATTTAATGATAAACAATCCAGTACCACCAATGATAAGTGAAAACATTGATATATATTGTCATCTTTAAGATATGCCTTTATTTTGAAATTTCCATGGCATGTTTGTGTCACCATTTCTGCCCAACTGCACCTCCCTTCTTAACACTGAAACAGTGCTAGTGGCCCAGTGCCAGGAAGACAATGGTAAGCAGCCAAGAAAAAGACAATGAGTACTGATATCATCTATATATATCTCTAATATTGTATTGTCCAAAGAATATGTGTATTCAAGAAACTTGTAATTAACACTTTGAATTAACCCCCCCCCCCTTTACACTTACACTATTTTAAATATATTTTTTTTATGCTAAATTTGATGTAATTCTTGACTTTCCCAGTACTTGTTTTGTCTTTCATTTTCTCAGATACTATGTTTTTTTGTGACTGTTATGCACCAAAATACTAAAGCAAATTCCTTGGATGTGAAAACCTACTTGGCAGTAAACCTGTTACTGCTTCTGACACAGATTTTTCTGACACACCCAAAATACATCAGTGTTTGATGCTGCAGTCTTCTAGCAGAGTAAATTCTGTAAATTCATTCAGGTTGCGTTAATCCTGAACATTATGATTGTTTTCTATGACATTACTTTCTCAAGCTTTGTTTCGAACATAAATCTGTTTTAATGACTTCAACACCCGCCGGCTGCAAAGGTTCATTAACTCCAAGTAATGAAGCGATCCTGGAATTATTTTGAATTTATTTGTGATTTGAAACATTGCAGAAAATCTACATTACGAAGCACATTTTAATATTCATAGACATCTTTATTTTGTTAATCCCACCAAGTCATTTTTTGCATATACAAAGTTAATTAAGTATGTTCACTGTCTCCCCTTGTGTGCCCTTTAACACCTTTCACCACATGTGAAGAGGTAGCCTGTACATTTGTACATAAACAATCTTGTTCTCGGTGTGAAGGCCTAGTGAATGGGTTTTTTTCCCCCCTCGTCCAGTCACTGGTAGTGCAGCAACACAGCAGGCTGGTGAATTATGGATGTGCTGGGATCTTGGAGGCTGTTTCTCTCACCTTCCTCTGATTCCTCACGTTCCTCAATACTTTCGCTTCCTATTCTTTGCCAGGACAGTGTTTGTGTTTGATGTGGAGCTTTATTTACTCATTTGCTTTTGTGTCTCTTAGCCATGTTAGCACCGTGGCTCTAGGAATTGCAAGATTGGATGATCGGTCCACCACCTTTGTCCCTACAACTATTAGATGGGTGAAATTTTGTACAGCTGCTCATGTCCCCTCTACTGATATTGGTGATCCTCTGACCATTGCTCTAGCACCATCATGGGGTTGACATTTTTCTTTTTTAGTGAAAGATGTCGACAACTATTGCTGATGGGTTGCTGTGAAACTTGATGCACAGATTCATGTCCCCCTGAGGGTGAATTATTGTGCCATCATCAGGTAAAAAAGTTATCTGTCCAGAAACTTGGTTTATGACCAAATTCCTGCAGAATGAATGACACTCCCATCACCCTCAGCTGTACTTTGTTTCTTGCAAATTAGCACATGTTAGCATGCTAACACGCTAAACTAAGCTGGTGAAAATGTTTAATACTATTCCCGCTAAACATAAGGTTGTTAGGGTCGTCGTCAATCAGTGATTTATTTATTTGTCACATAAGGTCATACAAGGTATAACTCCAGTGAAATGTGATCCTGTTAGCTTGTTCGACTTGTCCATTGCAATGTAGTCTTTTTTTGCCTCTTACATTGTTTGCTGCTGCTTTACAGTTGTTCATGTTTCAAGGTGGTTCTAGTAATCCATGGTTTCTGGTTGTGGAATGATTTAACTTGAGTTTTGGGTACAGTTGCTTCTGTTGTTTTACAGTTTGAAACCTCCATATATGAATTTATTCATATCATCTGTAACATTGAGAGTAGTGCTCTGGAATGTGCTTCAGACTCTGATTGGTTCCATCTCTAGCGTTAGAGTGGGCATGCATCATCATGTGTTTACTTATCTTGGCATCAAAAAGATAGCTGCATGGGGGCTCCTCCCCAAACGTGTGCAGCAACTCTGCTCTGCAGCTGCCTTTGAACAATGTATAGCAGTAGCTCAGAGCGAGCAGGAACAGGACAGCTCCTCACATTCCGACTGTCACACCAGTCCTTTTTCACCATAAAGGACATGCCTCCTTCCCTTCTCTCTCGCCAAAGTCCTCTGCTCTGTCAGATCAGCATTGAAAAACAGTCACCTGGTTGCATGCTGTCTAGTATTCCAGGGTTTAGCCAAGTTTGGTGAAACTGATGTGGGTCTAAAGTTCGTCCAGTTCTTAATCAACTTCGCTTGTACAATGGCTAGCAGGATGCTAGATCAACAGAAAGATCCTGCGATCTGGATTGCAGTTGGTGTTTGATTCCTCCACACTTGCCACAGTGCCTCAATATAGATATAGATGCAGAGATGGACACACAGGTGTTAGCGTGTTAGCATTAGCTCAAAGCACTACTCGCAGAGTTAGCATCTTTGTCTTTTTGTATCATTTCTTTTCTACTTCAGCATATTCATTTACTGAATTGTTGATGTAGCTGCAGTGGTGATTGACGTGTGTGTTGTTTTATCGACATATTTTGGTGTAACCATAGCTAGTTTGTCGTCCACATGGCCGGTATTCAGTTACACATTGCTAATTTAGGGAACTCAGAGTTGAGGCCTTAAACCAGATACTGATTGCGCCATCTCTCCCTCCTTTCCCCCCTCTGTTTCTTCCACAGAGAGCAGCCCATCTTCAGTACACGGGCCCACGTCTTCCAGATCGACCCAAACACCAAGAAGAATTGGGTTCCCACCAGTAAACATGCTGTCACCGTCTCCTACTTCTTCGACAGCACCAGGAATGTATATCGAATCATCAGTCTGGATGGATCTAAGGTGTGTGTGGATATCGCACTCAGTAAAGTGTCAGTATATTTATGTCTGTGTGTTGTTTCTGTCCTTCATGGAGCTCCGGAGAGGTCTCAGTCCAACTTAACTTGTCCAGTGCCCAACCATACTTGATTTTGTAAATATATCCCACCTCTACCCCCAACTCGCCTCAGCCTGGCCTGTCTCTGTACTGAGGCAGTGAAGGAGGCGGTCGAGCCTGTCATATCTATGTGGCAGTGATTATTTTAGTCTGGAGAGAGGTGCAGGGGTGGAGTTAGCATAGTTATGTAAGAGCCTCTCTGGGTGACTACTGCTGTTGTTGTTGAACCAGCGAGTTTTTGCTGTGTTCTGCTGGAAATAGCAGAGATTGGGTGGGTTGGTGCTGGAGGACGTTATTATCCAGACAAACAATAAGTCTTCTCAGCAGAGAAAAAGAAAACAAACAGAGACAGATGCCACACAATGAAACATCTTTCTGGTTGTGTTTCTTTCCAAATTCCAGAAGTTAGAAAACTTGTGAGAAAAACTTGAAAATGTTTCAAAAAATCCAGTTTAAAGTTGTGAGCCCTTAAAACTTAACAATACCTGCCAGTTCCGTTCAGTTGAATCAGTCAAATCAAATTGTTGTCCTTGTTTGACTAGATTTGTTTTTTAAGAAGTAAAAGTATTTAGTCCTTTCCAAGGCAATATGAAAGAGGGAACTCTAAAGTTTTCAGATTTGTCTTGTGACCCTGCGGTTGGGAACAACTGTACTAAACTTCATTAAAGCCGTCAACACCACAATCAAACTTGGCCCCTCCTCCTTACACTGCTTGTACATAAACTGCAAGCTAGTGTTGTTGGAACTTTTTGTTGTAATTAAAGAGATGATACTTTTGCAAACTAAGTTAGCTAACCACTAGCACCTACCTGTCACACAGAACAAACACTGACTCTGTGTCACTCTTCATCATCAAATTGTCCTTCAGTGTTTGCCAGCTGAAATGAAAGCAAACTCCAATTTCACTCCAGTGGGATGAGCTTTGTCCGCTTGACGTTTGCCTCGCAACATTTGCAGGTTTTTTTTGGCACTGTGTGTGCGCTGCTTATGGTGTGACACCTGGTCACTGCCTTTTTATAGTCTAGACCTCACAGTGGTGTAGTTGAGGGTATATGCAGGTATACAGGCTACAGATACCTCTTTTTCTGGCAGTTTACACTATACCCACCCATCAGCAAAAAAACTTTGCAATCTATAGGAGATTTTACCCACCTTCTCCTCAGCAACGTACTCATCTGCCTTGTAGTACAGCTATCTCATCAGTTACCACTACATCGCTGTCACATGCGTGCTGTTATTAGTTGGAAGCTACACCACTGCCCCAAAAGTTGCAGCCCATAATTGTCCCGACCACAGCAACGTCTGAGGAAAATAAGACACCGCCACACTCAGTTCACAGTTCTTTGAATGACCACTTGAGGCTGGCTGCAGAAGCCAGTCAGTCTACATATAGCCCCATGTTAAAATGTCAGACTTGTCAGCAGTGTCCTTGGCTTCTGAGTCAGATCCACCTCTCGCTCCTCCACAGCACTAGCCTCTCTCCCAAATATGGTCACTTCTAGCTCCAAAAAACCAAGATGGCAAGAGCTGAAATGCCAAACTCGAGGCCTCAAGAAGACGAATTAATGTGGGGAGGTCAACCTCTTGGTTATGGTCCATGAGTTCACTCCTGTATAATATTACATTAACATGCTGTCCTCCAATCACTTTTTTAACCTTTACGACTGCATAGGTACAGTTTTGCTAGTTTTCAATCAATCTCCTTTTTTGATTGCAGATGTTTTTGTCAGTTTTGCACATCTCTCTCATCACAGCACACTCCTTACGGGCCACTGGAGAAAAACTTAAGTCAAAAGAGCGTTATGTTTTCTGTCGACCTGCAGAGAGTGTAAAACACTGTGTCTTCTCCAATATGCATGGAGTCACCACTCACTTTGTTGAATTTATCAGGAAATTTTGTGCAAAATTGCTATTTCGTGTCAGCTTTTTTTTTTTTTTCAGGATGGGTAGAGCCAAGCTACTTGCATATAAAATCTATACTAAAGAGTGACTTAACAACAGGCTGAAGTGCAGTATTTGATTGTCCTCTTTTAAGCCTCATCAACCTGTTTATGTCCTCATCAACATTATCAGCACCTCCTGCTTTGTTCTTCTGTGATGCCTGCCAATCAATCAGTTGGGAAGGTTTATGGGGCAGGCGGCAACCGCCAGAAGTTCAACAAGGTGATCTCAGCACGGCAAAACAAAATCTGTGCATGTGCACATGGGTGGTACACCCCATACCGCTGTGCTGCTAACCGCTTCCCCTCTGCTGCCCGCCCCTGATTAAAATGACTGGAGGCAGCGAGTCACTGTGTGGTACTGTTAAAGCCCGTTTTGAGTGACAAGAGAGGGGGGAGAGAGAATGGGGGTGACATGCATCAAAGAGCCGCAGGTTGGAATCAAACCTGGGCCGCTGGTATTGACTAAGCTTTCACCTGGTGAGTCAGAGGTCGCCCCAGATTAGACATTTTTAATGAGTGTTAGAGTTAGTCTTTAAAGATATGTGACAAAAAGGTTCTGAACTCAAGGTCCTCTCACTCACTTGTTCTGGAGCTTTCAACCACGTTTTCATTTACTGTTTCCTCAAGCTCAACTTCTAAGCTGATGAAAAGCCCTGGAAGAAAGCTTGGATATTTACAGCTTCATGGCAGATAAGAAAAGTAAATGTGCTGATGAGAGTCACTTAAAAGCTTCAGAAAAGTAAGTAAGTTGGCCTTGAGTTGAGATCTCTTTCCAATGTCAAGAACAAACTCTTAAAGGCATCTTAATGGTAAATTTGAAATTTCTCTCATCAGTCAGTGCTCGCCTCTCTCCCAGCTCTGCCAGTGAGTCCTCCCACACTGATCAATACCATGACAGGCAGTTGGACTCACTTAAGAACTCTTCATTGACTACTTCCTGTTTACCAAGCAGTGCAAATACAAACCTCAGTCTATACATGACAGACACATACACTCACATTACCACCACATCCCAGTAGATATCAAGATGTCCAGCTGCTCTCGCCCGAAGACAGCCGGCCCCACTAACAGCTGTTAACTGAATAAATGGGGCTGTATCAAACAATATTTTTATTTTTAACTCTGGATGTGTTTTTTTTCTCCCCAGGCCATTATCAACAGCACCATCACCCCCAACATGACATTCACCAAAACGTCGCAGAAGTTTGGCCAGTGGGCCGACAGCCGGGCGAACACAGTCTACGGCCTCGGATTCTCATCTGAGAGCAACCTGGTAAAGGTGAGAACGCTTGAACCCACAGTGGAGTCCAGAAGGGTGTACCACGAAGCAAGCTGGACAGAGCCAGGATTTCTTTGCCTAAGCTGGATTGAGAAAGCCCAAAACCCCAGTCAGAGATAACGGGTACCACAAAGGTGGTTATCAACTGTCTTCGTTAACCAAATCTTCTTTTTCAGGCTCTGTGCATGCTCCTGAAAAAGAGGGTGTTTGGTTTGACTCTTGGATCGATTGTGTGCCGCCTACTTAAGCCTATAAAGAATATGAAAAACTTATTACAGTAAAAACAACACTGCTGCTGCAAATAAGGCAAGAGAGGAATGCTCACAGAAAAGTGAATATATTTTTGTTGCCACTGTTTTTTTCTAACATGACAGCTGCACATTCTACAGCTTTTAAACTTTACACTTGATGCAGCAATTTTACATGTTACACTCTACAGCAGTTACATTGGCTTTACTGACACTGACCTATAATGAAGGAGACATAGAAATCACATTAGTTCTTGGTCAAATTAAGGTCAATTTATTTTATTGATTGGATATTATATGTGACAAATACCAATGACGTAATCAGTTGTCTAATTTGTGTTCTATTAGCTGTAATACACCAGATATACTAGCAGTGTTAAACGGATTTCATCAAATCAGGACCAAACATAAAAACATAGAAACGTAATTCAGAGTGGTAATGTTGTGGTTTAGTTTGAAGGAATTCTTCCACATTTCATATGCAAGCAAAGATCATCCTGATTAATAATATAGTGAACTATTAATGTATGCTACCTGTGGTTTTATAGAAGGCTTCTTTTTTTAAAGCCAGAGCAAATGGACCAGAAAACAATATGAACATAGTTAGTAGTTCAGTGAGAGCAAGAACAACCTTGCAAGTAAAATAAACCATTCTTTCTCAGATTTTCTGCATCATTTCTGTGGCATCAATAACACGCGGCTCAACAAGTTTGCATTTATAACGTATTGCCTTGGCTAGGAATCTGTGTCATTCATAGATAATATTGTCAGGAAAAGCCAATGCATCTATTTGGTCTCTAAACACTCTCCCTCTTAAGTGAAACTCTTACAGTTCTGGCACCACGGTCCATGGGATTTTGCAACAGTGGTGTCACTGATAGCTGATTACAATCCAAAACTCTGAACGTAAATTGGTCTTGACAAGTGTAGATGTGCAGCATAAGTTACCATGGCAATCTAGCCACCTTTGTAACACTGAAAACTCTGACATTAGTCTTAATGCACCTCGCTAGCCCAAAAAATCTTGCTTCATAGTACACCCCTCTGATTTCGATCCAAGTGAGTATACTCTTTCTTGAAAACAGGGAAGTTGTTGTTGAACTGTAGTGTGATTTGCTCCTGTTATTTTTAGTTTGCAGAAAAGTTTGCTGAGTTCAAGGAGGCAGCGCGGTTAGCAAAAGAGAAGTCTCAGGAGAAGATGGAGCTCACCAGCACTCCCTCTCAGGTATCAAACACCATCACCACCACTGCATCCTCTCGCAAGCTCAAGGTTCAAGGTTTAGCTTTACTGTCATTATACAATACAGGATTGCACAGTGAGATGCAGTTACAGCCCCCTCCATGCTAAACACACAGAAAATGTATACATAACAAATATTCAAATTAGAATAGAATGAAACAATATAATCACCAATAAAACAGAACATAGTATATACAAGTGGCACTAAGAGAAGGATTGAAAAGGAAAACTAAATTACTGATATATTTACAAGGAAGATATACAGTTACATATACACACAGAAAATATGTACAGTTAAACATAACAACTTGACCATATAGACAGGATTCTGATTTAAAAGTGTTGAAGGTATACTATGCAGGAATTGTTCGTTACTGTTTGCAAACAGTATAACAAGTGAAAGTGGAAGCCAATCTTTGTTTTGCCCACTTGGGGTTTCACCTTACTGTATTTCAGTTATTTAGGCGCTGTGTCCATGATTTTTGCGGCTTCCTCTTGGATGTGTGCTGCTTCCAGTTTGGCACTTGGTCACTACCTTTTTATGAAGTCCCGACCTCACATGCATGCTGTTCTTAGGAACATTCCAAACACAGCAAAATAAGAAGAATATCGAAGCAGAGGGCAGAGTCTCTGCTGATAAATACACTGCCACACACTGAGAGTGGGTTAAAAGTGATGATTGAGAGGGATTACTTTTGTATGAATTGATACTAAGGATGGGCATTTTAAATAACTTCCAAATTCGCATACTTGCATTAAAATATTACAGAGTACTTAAACGCCTGTAACAAAAAAATCTTATGCAAGAATAGGAATGGAAATTAAAATAGAAAACAAGTTCAATTTAAAATAAATGTATTGAATGACCAGACTTCAATTAACCTATTAAACTATAATATCAAAATTCACGTTAGCAAAACTTTCTGTTGCTACTTTTACATAGGTTTAGATGCAGTGCTGTCTCCGGAGCCCGGAGACGCTCCACTTCTGGTCAATTCAGTGTCTGCCCTGTCAGCACAAGCTAACACAGCAGCAGTGGCTAACATCCGATATTTATATTTGTTAATATATTTGTTAATAACCTTTAGGTAACCTTAGCCGCTTGATGTCAACAGTAAGCCCTGTTGCAGTGTGTGTGTGTGTGTGTGTGTGTGTGTGTGTGTGTGTGTGTGTGTGTGTGTGTGTGTGTGTGTGTGCAGGCAGACTCTCCCCAACTGTTCCTAGACCCAGAGGTCACACTACCACAGCAGCAGTCACATGATAAACAAAGCAATACTGTACACTGCATGCAGTTCTGCAATGAAATAAGATCTTACCACTTTAAAATAGTGAAAAAAATAGAAAATAAAAGTCATGTTCACCTGTAGGAGGTTTGGCGGCGATTACTCTGTAAGCTGTAATAATACTAACGTCCAAATCTAGTGTTTGATTACTTATTTCCAGTCTATACATTGTTTTTTATGCCTCTGTGCTAGCATTAGCTGTGGCCAGCGCCATTATGTTTTTGGGTTGTCCATATGTCCATACGTACATGTGTACATACATACGTCTGTGCCATTCTCATGAACACTATATCTCAAGAACACCTTGAGGGAATTTCCTCAAATTTGGCACAAACATCCACTTGGACTCATCAATGGACTGATTAGCATTTGGTGGTTGAAGGTCAAAGGTTACTGCAACTTCACAAAACATGTTTTTGGCCAATACTCAAGAATTTTCTTGCTAATTAAGACCAAACTTCACACAAATGTCTAATAGGATAAAATTATGAAGTGATGACAGTGTATATCCAAAAGGTCAAAGGTCAGCTTCAGTGTGACATCATAATGTTCTGCAGAAACACTTTTCTGGCCATTACTCAACATCTTAACTCAGGAACAGAAGGGGAGACATTTAGTCAGATACTGAGTTGGTGACTCTCATCTTCTGGTGTCCGTCTTACAGCTGTGTTGAATATATAGATCTTCTGTACTGCTGGTTTGAAAACTTTCACAGACATGGATGTACACTTTCAATGCAACTTGACTGGTGCGCAGAGGCATAAAACCACAAAGCAGTAACTCTCTATTTTTTTTTTTTTGTGAAGAAATCCTGCAAAGTATACTTGCAATCTCATGGTTGCTTATAGATGCTGATATTTTTAGTGTTTGGAAATAAAGCAACCTGCTGGAAACAAGTACTTTTTGGGGGTACATTTGTATGCAGCAGATATCTTCATATTTCCAAATCTTTTTTACCACATAACTCACATTGATAGACACCTGTTTACTCTAGTTAGCTAACATGACAATTTCTAGTAAGAACTGGCAGGTAGTGGAATTGATAATGCAAACCAACACTACACAGAGTTACTCTACAGGTAGAGAGAAGTGACCTGTGTGTTATGTGCTGAAAGTACTCAAACAAGTACTTTGTAGTTTAAAAAAAAAGTAGCCTTAGCATACATGAATTTCCTGCTGTTTTGGCTGCTGTGCAAGTTAAAAGCATCAACATCCTGGGTATCTTATTAGTAATATCAGTGTGTATGAACTTCCTGCTGTTAACTATCAAAATAAATCAAACACTAGATCTAGAAATATAGAGTCAGATGTCTCACATTTCTGCAGAAGCTCATGAACTTCACTCATAACAACTCATAATAAACTATGGCAACATAGGATTTAACACAGCACAGCATTGTTTATGACCTGCACAGGATCATGAAAAGAAATTCATGGGCAAATTCTAGATGCAAATATTAAATTCTGCATTCTGATGCCAACAGGGAGGTTTTCTTCATCACACTTTTCAGCCTTTACTTTCTGTGTTTTGTGCAATTTAAGGCACAACTCTTCATTTTAATCTCTTTATAATCTCCCAGTCATTCTTGTTGAATGTGTCTTACAGTGTGAATGTTTTTTAAATTGAAAATCAGTGTTAATTTAATGTTAATATGTCAATAATATTGGTAACGAGCCCTGTGGGACACCAATGCAAACCTAGAAGAATTAGAAATTGATGAGAAATTATTGCAATCCTGTACCAAGCTGTTTTATGTTTCACTCAGCATTATGCTCACATTAAAGCCACTAAGCTAACACCTTGTGGCTTGTTTTACTTCCCCATGAATCTCCCTCAGGGTGGCGCTGTAAAAAGGAATGTGTTGTCAGTCAACAAACCTGGTAAAAAGAAGGTAAAAAAGAAATGGAAAGAATTATTTTCCTTCCCCCAATGGCCCTTTTTCCCCACTTTTACCCCCAGTTAATGGCGCAGACTCTCCTCAGGTGTTTCCCCTGCAGCATTCTTGCAAAAAAAACATTATTTTTCTAAACAGTGAGAGCACAGTGATGATCTCTGCATATCAGTAAACTCAAGTCTCATCACTTAACTCATTTTTTTTCCAGCAGAACCCAGTCATCAGTCTTTAACAACATTGTCTATCATCCTCATGTCAGACTAACAACCAGAGGAACCCCGTCTCTGTGAATTTATCCCACATATCCCTCCAAGTCTCCTTCCATGCTCTCAAAAAGTGACAGTGTGCTACAATAAGGGATGTTTGAGCAGCTGCCAATCACAAATGACTATGATTATAAGGCATAGATAAATGAAAAGGAGACATGGTGTCCTCAGAAAAATGAAGTCATAGATCTAAAATGTGTGTGTGGAGATCAGACAGATCTCCACAAGGGTTAAAGATGCACTGTAACCAGCAGCTCAGGCACGCAAAGGGTCTGTTAGCTCGTAGCATCCCTAACTCCATTTCAGCAGAAAGTACTGTTAGTTTTTGAGAGCACGGAATCATTAACTCTTTATTGATTTTTGATTTGTTTGTGTGTTGTAATCCACATTTAAATGAACAGTTCAGCCATTCAGGAAATACGTTTGTTTGCCTTCTTAACAAAAGTTAGATAAGAAGATTGATACTGCTCCCTGTGCATTAAATATAAAGCGATAGTCAGCAGCCAGTTAGCTCAAGTTAGCATTAAGATTGGAAAGAGGGGGAAACGGCTTGCCTGGCACTGTCCAAAAATACACCTACCAGCAACTCTAAAGCTCACTAATTAACATGATATAAGTTTTTTGTTTAGTCTAGTAGGGGGACTTTGTTACCTTTGGACAGAGGCAGGCTAGCTGTTCACCCCTGTTTCCAGTATTTATGCTAAGCTAAGCTAATTCTCTCCTGGCTTTTTTTCTAGTAATATTTTCTGTTTTACCAATGTGTTGGAGCAGGAGTCAGCCCCGGGTGACCTGCAGTCGCCACTGACCTCAGAGAGCATCAACGGTACAGACGATGAGAGAGTCACACCAGACACACCTCAGCACACCGAACCAAGAGCAGAGCCTTCCCAGAATGCACTGCCCTTCTCACACAGGTAAACCAGAGCCAGGTTAACACAGAACAGAAACAAACAAGACAACCAAATATCACCAAATACTGTCTTCCTCATATATATAGCTCATATATACATATATATATAATGTGTGTCAGATGTTGATGGCTATGGTCATCTGCTCCAGGCACGCTTTGGTGCAGTGAAAGTGTTAACATTATGCACCATACACTTCTACATGTAGTTACATGCTAACGTCACAGAAACACAGCCCAGTTGCCAGAAGACAGTTTTGTAATTTCCCTTTTCCACAAACTAAGAATATGTTACATTAGCACCTTTTAAACGTATCCTTTTAACATTTGTAAAGTGTAGTTATCCTGAGCTAGTGTTGATGGTGGATGATGTGACTTGTAGGCGAGACGGGCGCTATAATTGCAGACCACTGTAGACCTCTGTTCGAGACCAACAAACAACAAACTGGGTGTGTTTTAGCGAGTCATTGCTGTGTTTCCAGCAGCTTTTTAACCACCAAGCATGAGTGCTTTGTAGTGACCCATTCGTGTTTTTCCAATGGCGATAGTGCCACGAAAGGTGGCGTTATTTACTGAGTGTTATGACCCAGCTTGTAAAGGGCAGGGGAAGCAATATAAACAAGATGTTTTTGGTGAAAATCAAGTTATTTATTAAAGGAAGGAAGTTCAGGATTGTTGTTACACACAAAAGTGAGGTAAACTACAACTGAAAAGGGGCTTGTGGATGCTGTTCAACTTGAAGAAAAATACAACCAAAAGAGACTCTTGAAAACAGGAATTACTGATCTTATCTAATAAAATGAAGAAAAGAAAGTCTAACTATCCTGAATTACTTGGTGAAAACAAAAACACAAATTTAATAGTACCCCTGCAACTAGTGTCTCTAACAAACCAAGTTATGCTATGTGAGTGCCGTCAGCTTTTAAAACCTTAACCTGGCCCGGACCCCAAAATAGCTACACTGGTGCCTCATAACAATTTCAACAAAATACAAATCTATGTCTTGACGTTATCACAAAACATAACAGTTAGAGGCATGCTGAAGGGTGGAAGGTCTGCAGCCACCCCACAATCAGGCTGGCCAGGCATCAGTAGAGTCTTGGGTCTCTGCTGCCCCCATTGAAATGGAGGAGCCAGATAGGCTGCCACTCCAATCAGGATTCCCACCTCTGGGTGCATTTACAGGCTTTCATTGGTGATATTTCACAGTAAAAATTTTGTACTTTTGGTAGGGGGGCTTAAAGAGACAGGCACTACATCGGAGTGTTTCAGACAGAGGGTGAATACAGGTGTTCCAGTGCAGACAGTATGAAGAAAGAAAAGTGTTTCCTGAACATTACAGCATATAAACATGTTCAGGTAGAAACCAAGAATGCAAGAATGAGTCTGAAAACAAACATAATAGGTCCCCTTTAAATAACATTTTAATTGTTGACACCTCCAGATTGTGAAATGATCACATTCAGGAGTGTAAATGAGAGAGTTACTTGTCCGCTCGCGACTCTCTGGAGTGCTGATTTAAAATGAAATTGGCACAGTGCAGCAAAGAGCGCTGCAGCTCATGTCGATTCATTCATTCATTATTAATCTGGTCCCCGGGCCTCTGGACAGCATTAAAGCATTACATTAAAACACTACGCATGCTTCCTATTAATTATAAACCACTAAATGAGTGGAGATAGTTTTGTCAGCTGTGCTTTAGGGGATATTAATGCAGCAGAAAAACTTTTTAAAAAGTTATAACCACGTAGAAATTAAAGTTTTCTAAAATGCTTTGCACATTGTTCTATTAAATGTTAAGGGACTATGGTTGGTTTCAGCTTTTCTAATAGTCTTCTTGTCTCTTCCTCACATCCCAGTTCATCCAGCATCAATAAGCACTGGGAAGCAGAGCTGGCAGCACTTAAGGGCAACAACGCCAAGCTGACGGCGGCTCTGCTTGAGTCCACAGCCAACGTCAAACAGTGGAAACAACAGCTGGCAGCCTATCAGGAAGAAGCTGAGAGGCTACACAAACGGGTATCACTGCTCAAATAAAATGATGTGACTTAACTGAAAGAAAATTTTGACCATGTTGTGAAGATTTTTTTGGTTTGTATTCCAGGTGACGGAGCTGGAGTGTGTGAGTGGCCAAACGACAGTGATCAAATCCCAAAAGACAGAACTCAACCAAACGATAGAAGAGCTAGAGTCGGCTTTGAAGGCCAAGGAGGAGGTACGTGGAGGAGTGTTCTAGATAGATGTGTTTGTGTACTGAGAGGTATCACACATCTTCAATATTTACTCTTTTTGCTTCCAGGAATTGGAGAGACTTAAAGCAGAAGTGGAGAGTGCCAACGAGTTTCAATCTCAAAAAGACTCCCTTACACAGAAACTACAGGTGAGTAATGCAGGTGTAAGCACAGTAACAGCTGCAGCTGATTCAGGTCAGATTCCACAGACTGTAGATAACTTTCACTTTCAGTTCAGTTTCCAGAGGGAAAGGACCGTTTGCTTGGGAAGTACTGAGCATACAGCGGGGCACTTAGGATTTAGATTATATTGCACGAGTTATGTGAGAGTTAAACAGATGTTTTGATAGGTTTCTTCAATGTTAACACATGATGAGAAATAGATACACAAACAGTCATTTTAACACTCAAATATCAACACTGGAAAAATCCAGTATCAGTGGGGGCGATAATTGTCACCTGCCAACATGGCATGAATGCAGCATCTCCCCCTAAAACATCAGACGTATCTTAGTTTAGATTTTTTTGTTCAGACAGGACGCTTACCTCAAGGTTTTAACCATTTATTGTTGTAGCACACATTTCAGTTTGCTGGTGCAGCTTCCACAGTTACTCCTCAAAGTGTAAAATTTCTTCCATACAGCATTTCCCTATTGAGCTGCAGTGGAATGACAGATACAAAAAGAGGGAATTTTGTGCTAAAAACATGTTCCTTTGGAGGATTTGTCTAGTTCAGACTGATGACGCCTCATATTGGCTTCAGGTAATTGTTATTTTGATATATATTTGCACAAAACTGGGACTGTGGATTTTGTCCCCATCATTTACACTGACAGCACATCAGGGAAAGATCTGTTACTTTGAGTTTTGAATGGTGAGTATGAACAGGAGGAATGATTAGAGCTATCAGAATTGTTTCAACACATTAGACATAACTGCGCATGTGAAAAAAAAGTTGATTGAAACTTAAGATAGTTTAAGAGTCTGAGAACCGCTGTTTAAATAAATTGATGATCTTGTTTGTCTTCAGGACACGGAGTCAAGGAACCAGACATTGGAGGCCCAGCTGAGCGATCTGGAGCAGCGTCTGGAGAGCAACCAGCAGGAGAGGGAAGCCTTCCGCAAGAGCCTGCGCTCGCTGCTGGAGCTGCTGGACGGCAAGATTTTTGAGCTGACGGAGCTGCGGGACACGCTGGGTAAGCTCATCGAGGGCAGCTAAAGAGGCGAATTCACCGTCACCAACAACAACACCAACACCACAGCCAGCGCTCAGAGAAGAAACCACCTGCATGTTGGCACTCACATCATCACCGACATGTAACTTGAAATTAATTTCCCACATGTATACGTGTAAAAGTTTACACACAACTTTATGCATTAACGGTACACACATTTTTTGCTACGGTACACGTTTACAAACAAGCCAAGTGAAACAGGATTTGCTTGGACCATGCCTTTCCTCCGCTCCACTCTGGAATATTCTTGACTTTCTTAACTACACGAAAAACTCTGAATGAATCTGATTTTTTTTTTTTTTTTTTGGTTTGTTTCTTGAAAATCATTCCGTTTGTGGGGAAAGTTTTGTTTTTTGCTCCAGCAATCACGCAGACTTTAATTAATGAAAGACAAGCTGCGTTTTTATTTTCTCGAGCTTTGCTTTGGTGCGTTCTGCAGTCACCTGGAGCTGGTGATTTTTCTCCCCCATCTTCTTTAATTCATCGTCAGCCAAATGAACACTTGGAGTCAGATGAGAAGTACTCGAGCTTTTCCTACACTCTGATTAATTTTTAGTTATTTGAACTCTGGAGGGTGTCGGGGCGCTTTCGAATGTCATGAAGAGACAAACGTTCCTCCTGTGATTGAAATCCACTGAGGGACTGCCAAAAAAACAAACGGCCGGAGAGGACTTTGTCTTATATTCTTATACAATATATGAGCAATACAAAAAAGGGAGCATCAGAGGGTAAATAAACACTTTCCACTCTCACTTTCAGGTAATTTTACTCCTCTCTCGAATATGTTTAGACCACAGGCGAGATTTTATTCACTTTCTTTCTATACACTTTTTTTAAAAGAATATAACAAATTCATAGTGCACTTGTAAAACTGGAGTTTGTGTGTATGAGTGGATCTTTCTTTCTCCTCTTGTTTCTGTTGCGACTTGAAGTGCAATGATTGAATCCTTTTTGTTTGTTAATTTATTACTGAACCGTGACTGAAAACGATGATGAAAGTTGTACAAAAGCAAAGATCTTTATTTACATCTTGTTTTCACTTAATCTTTTTTTATTGTCTGGTACATGGCTGTCGAGGTACTTTTCTTTCTTTTTTGAAAAACTGGCAATATTTTTGAACTATTTATGAAAAAGGAAATGAGAATATAAAGAAGGCGATCGCAGGTTGGATTTGCAGAGAATCTTTTCTTTTGCCAAATAACGTTTTCCTGTACAGATTTGAATTTTTGCTGATGTTGCCTTTGGTACAGAGATGCATCAATGGTAGCTGACTAGCAGTACTTTATTTTTTGTGGGATTTACTATTGCCAAAAATTCAGCGATGTTAAGAGGAATAGTATATACACCTGAAGAACACTATTTAAGGGCTTGTTGTTGGTTCGGGTACATTTGGGAGACTTGAATGATTTTAGCGGTGACTTTATCACGATGAGTATTACAGCTTGAAAGGGAAAAAAAACATTTGAATAAGACTTTTAAATGTTGATTATACCACATGCTTAAAAACACAAATTGTAATTTTGAGTTTATAGTAAAACAAAACCAAATGAAAATCATGAAGTCGTGTCATTCTTTCACAGTTATCACTTTTATCATGTTACACAGTGGCTTATAGTGGTGGAAGAAGTACTCAGAGATTTTACTTTTGTAAAAGTAGCAATACAATAGTGTAAAAATACTCCTATAATACAATAAACTGTTATTAATTATATATTGATAATTATATTAATAAAATGATTTATATTTTGTGTTAATAATCTTAATCTGCAAAGTAAGGAGGAGTTTTATCTTTTGACAGATCCATTAATTAACACTTATATCTGCTTAAAACTACATTAGAAAACAGACAGTTCCAGTCCTTGATTGTGATGGGCTGAGCGGCGTTCAAAGCTGTTGTTAAACACTCTATAAACACAGCTGTGACGGCATTACAGTTTCAGTATTACTGAGACAATCAGTCACCTATTGTGGAGTGGGACACAGAGCTAAAAAGGGCAACTGCCAACTGAAGTCCGAATCATTTGTCATCCACCAGGACGAGAATGGTTAGAAGTAAAAATACAAGCATTACGTTTTTGGGTTCTCTGTCTTTCCCAATCCTGCAAACAAGCTATCTCAATACCTTGAGAGAATTTCTTCAAATTTGGCACAAACACTCACTTGGACTCAATCATGAACTGATTAGATTTTGGTGGTCAAAGGTCACAGTGACCTCACAAAACCTTTTTGGTCATAGCTTAAAATTTAATGTGGTAATTATGACAACATTTCACATAGATGTCTAATGAGAGAAAATGTGGTGTGATGTGATGACGTTTTATATTCAAAAACACTTTTCTGGTCATTACTCAACATCATATCTCAGGAACAGAAGGGGAGACATTTGGTCTGATACTGAATTGGTGACACTAATCATGGGTGCCAATCTTAAAACTGTGCTGATTGTAAAGATCCTCTGTGCTGCCAGGATGAAGATGTGTGTGAAGAATCCATGTTTTAGAAGCTTTTAGTAGCTTCTTTGCAGTAACATCCATATTTTCATTTTTTTTTTGTCATGGCTACATATGCGTCTGAACAGACATGGATGTAATCAGCGGAGGCATACAACCACAAAGCGTTAATTCTAGTTCTCTTAACTCCTAACATCAGATATATTAGAGCCCATAGGTATGAACGTCATTGACTCTGTGTTGTTACGGATTTGTAAAGCAGCCGGCACTTTCCACTGCGTCTGTGTGTTGCATGGCAACCATTCTGTTAAATGTGCATTGCTTGGCAAAAGATTAACTATTTGTTATCAATAAATTATTGCAAATTTATGCCCCTGCGCCAGTGACAGCAGTGTCTGGGGGCATTATGTTTTTGGGTTGCCTGTTCGTCCATCTTTAGAACACCTTGAGGGAATATCTTCAGATTTGGCATAAATGTTCACTTGGACTCAACAATGAACTGACTAGATTTTGGTGGTCAAAGGTCAAGGTCACTGTGACCTTGCATCCATCTCCTTCTCGTGAACACGATTTTTAAAGAAGGCCTAGAGGGAGTTTTCTCAAACTTTTCACAAATGTCCACTTAGACTCTACAGTGAACTGATTAGAATTTTGTGTGTCAAGGTCACTGTGACCTCACAAAACACATAACTCAAGAATTCATTCATACGCACATATGACAAAATTTGGCACAAATGTCTTATAGGAAAAAATTATGAAGTGATGACATGTTATATCCAAAAGGTCAAAGGTCAGTACCACTGTGACATCATAATGTTCTGCAAAAACACTTTTCTGGCCATTACTCAGCGTCATATTTTAGAAATAGGAGGGGAAACATTTGGTCAGATACTGACTTGGTGACACAAATCTTGGGTGTCCATCTTGACTGTGCTAATTATATAGATCTGTTCTGCGGGGCTGACGATGTGTGTGAAGTATCCATGTTTTGCCAAAAATACACTTAACACCCAACCCTCACCTATGGTCACGAGCTCTGGGTAGTGACTGAAAGAATGAGATCGCGGATACAAGCGGCCGAAATGAGTTTTCTCCGTGGGGTGGCTGGGCTCAGCCTTAGAGATAGGGTGAGGAGCTCGGACATCCGGAGGGAGCTCGGAGTAGAGCTGCTGCTCCTTCGCATCGAAAGGGGTCAGTTGAGGTGGTTCGGGCATCTGATCAGGATGCCTCCTGGGTGCCTCCCACTGGAGGTGTTCCAGGCATGTCCCACTGGTAGGAGGCCCCAGGGCAGACCCAGAACACACCCACAGGAGGAGCTGGAAAGCGTTGGGGAGAGGGATGTCTGGGGTGCTTTGCTTGGCCTGCTGCCCCTGCGACCCGGTCCCGGATAAGCAGACAAAAATGGATGGAAATGGATGGATGGACACTTAACACCTTATTAGATTCCTTTAAAGTCTTCACTACATATATTATATGAGTCAGGACAGACATAGATGTAAACTACAACTTGACTGGCTGGCAGAAAATGTGCAACCATGAGGCGGTAATTATAGTTTGTTGCTGTGAAACTTTGCCAGGTGTAAGTAGTAACCATTTTATAAGAGCATTAAGCCACTTGGGGCTGTAGTTTACAGCGCTCCAACAGTTAAGGGGAGTTGTGACTTGGCAGCCCAAGGCTGAATTACAGATGGTGATACACTACCTTCACTCACATACCGGGACATTGCAAACTATCTCGCTCTTTGATTGAGTGCATACACTTTGGTCATAGAGATATCAGCACCGCCACCTCACAACATGGCACCCCCGTCCCACACGGCCTGATGTAACGTCACATTCTCTACAAGGGCTAAAACTTGTGATTATTTTTGTTATGGATTGATATAATTTGGTCTGTAAAAGATTAGAAAATAATGAAAAGTACCACCTATCACAATATCCTAGAGCTCAAGGAGACATCATCAGATGCCTTTGTTTTTTCCAGACTGTCCAAAACACAGTAATATGCAATTTACCATAATGTAAGAAAGTTATATATTATATACAAATGAACATATAGGAACATACTATATGCTACTGATGATTGCCACCTTGTGGACAGTTATTGATATAAGCAGTGCTAAAGTGCACAGATCCTGTACTTTTATCACTTTGATAAAAGTGAACTTTGAGAAACAGGGATGGACATAAGTTCAGTTTTGAGGAACAGGTACTTGTACTGCACTTGAGTATTTCTATTTTATGCTACTGTCTACTTTTACTCTACTACATTAAGAAGCAAACATTGCACTTTTTATACCACTTTGTTTCATAACTTGAGCTACTTTGCATATTTTGATTATTAAAACAAAACGAGTAAACAATCACGTTATTATAGAATAAGCCAACCAGCTGTATATATAAAGTCAGTAAAATGAACCCCACCTTTACCAGCCGCAATATTAAAGTAATGAACACATTAACACACCAATAATTACAATCCAATAATATTACTTACATTATACTGAAATGGGCCATTTTGCACTATAAGGAGTTTTACTTTTGGTACTACAAGTATTTTTTAATGCTGTTACTTTTGTACATTTAGTAAGTAAGATTTTTAATGCAGGACTCTTTACTTGGAACAGAGAATTTTTACACTGTAGTATTGTTACTTTTAGTCAAGTAAAACATTAAGGTACTTCTTCCACCACTGGTATTAATGAATGATAATGTTAACTGTTTAGTAAAGGAACTGAATATGCAAAAATATTGGTAGCAGAAAGTGCATGCTCCATGTTTAGCCTACATTTGTCAGATCTATTGAGCAAGTATATGATTTACAAAAGGTGTGCCAGACTAGTTTACACATGAGGACAGTGTTTGCCCAGAAATAACCTGTTGACTATAACTAAAACCCTCCCCAACTCCTCCAGTCTTTGATTTCCCATGTAGTATCCCTGTCATGCTGCGAGACAGACATAAACAGGTGTGAGGCTGACATTTTCATAGAGGTGTGGATCAAGATGATTGATGAAGATGATTTTTAAACACGTTATGCTCATTTCTGTTGAACATTAAATCAGCACATAAGCCCATTAATGTGTGTTATTGGGGGGGAAGGGTTGAAGCGTGTTATTTATGCATTTTGCTTTCCTCATCAGTTTACAGTCAACTGTTAAAGCTTAATATGGGATTTGTTCGATCCCTTATTGGTTGTGCGCAACTAAAACTGTACACTTCCAACCTGCTTGACAGTCTTATAGATAGACTCATGACATTGGATATACTCTAAAGATTATATTTAGATCTTGCAAGAAAAGAAAAACTAAGGCATTTACTTTTCTTTTACACTTCAAATTAGTCAGAGGCTACAACTAATTAAGCCAGATAAACCTATTTATTGTATATGCCAAATGCGAGGGTTCAGCCAGTGTGAACAGATGACAGCTTAACCTCCTGACATGTTGCAAATGCTTCAGATGAAACACTGGAAGACCAGTTTTCTATTTCAAGATTACTGCTGAGCATGAAGACTCGACTGGAGCATGCTTGGCTTAAAATGTGATCAACAGAGCAGCGCTGAGTTGTGGTGAGAGGCGAAAGAGAATTCATCAGGATATAACAACAATGGATACTCTGACAGAAGATGTGTCGCGGTCAGATGTGGACGCTGAGATGACGGCGCTGACACCTGAAGATATCACTGAACAAAACCCAGAGGCCAGTGATGAGGTGGAGGACCTCAGAAACAGGTACAGATCAGTAATTCTTAATATTGTGTTCTGGGTATATCGTTGCGGCTAGGACTCAAACGGTTTCTGTCAAGGTTTGCTTTATAGTTTCATTTTTGACAATCACAAGTTGCTAAGAAGCAACCGCTTATTTTACAGAAAGAAATTGAATCCTTTGCTGTATGGTATGAAATTTCAGTGGTGCCAAAAACCTGTGTGTGTAATTGGCTGAGTGTTTGAGTGCATGTATATCCACTCAGTTGCCAGTTTATTAGGTACACCTTGCTATGACTAATGCAGTCTAATAAGTAAGTGAGTTCTCCCTTCATGAAGGTTATGAAGTTACGTTTTTTAAAACTGTGTTAGGTGTTGATTAAACTTCATTTTTATTTTGGAGGATGTAGATTGTAGTTCTGCTGGATTGTATTGCATTATACAGACAGTGCAGAGAGGTGCTTGTTATTTACCCTGTAGAGTGAGACAAAATATAATATCTTGGAATTCAGTCAGTAGGTGAAAAACATCAAAACAATAACACTAAAATAAACTGAGGTAGGAAAAAATGAAAACCAGAGAGGAGAAGTTGGAACATGTGTCCAGGGTGTGAAGGAAGAGTATGAGTAAGAAAAAGTATATAAACTGTTCTTGCATGAGGCCAAATGAAAAAACCATGGGACAAACATCAACATAGACTTTGTTTGTTTATCTCACTGCTGCCATATTGTTTCTCTGCCTTCAGTCTACGTGAGGCTGTCCACGATGACAACGTCCGGCCTAAGATGCAGTGCCTGATGATGGACTCCTCCTTCTCCATGGTAACTATGCAAGGCGAGGATAGTGGGATTGCATGGGAGACAACCCCTAGCCGCTGCACCACGCCATGGGCATCCGAAGCTGGAAACCCCGCTGTGGATCTCAGCTCTCCGGTTGCAACGCGACCTACAACACCTGGGTCTGTTCCAGCAGGAAAGATAATCTTTGTCATGGATGAGGAGCTCATTTCAAGACGGAAGAAACCTAAGGAGAGGATAAATCAGAAAAGCAAGATGGACAAACAGCAAGAAGTCCTTACAGAAAGTTCTGAGAACATCTCAGGGAGGCCAGAGTTGGTAGAAGTGTCACAGCCAAATGTGAAAACCGAAGAAGGAAATGAAGACGAAGCAAGTGATCCTCCAGTAGATAAAAAACTGTTCAGCTTAGTGTCCGAGGGCTCTGAAATCCTTAACATTGTTGTTCCTCCAAAACTGGATACTGTGGACGAAGAGGAGAGCAAAGAAATGGTGGACAATCTTTCCTATCTGGAGGAGAGCCTTGTTCCTAAAGCCAGTGAAGACACTCAGGATATCGAGATGGAGGTCGCAGGATCAGATGCAGCGAGAGGTGACCAGGTTGTGCCCTCATCTTCCGTAGGTACATATATAATGGATCCACCAGGGGCTCCAGTGGCCAGACCTCCAGGCAGAGGAGCTGCTGGCAATGTGGACTACTTTGAGCCGTTCACCTTGATTGATGCCCAAGCTCCAGGAAGTCCTGCTGTGATCGCACAGGGACAGGTGGAACAAGAGGCAGAGGGAGCGACTAAGATCCAAGACGCCGAGAAACCTGTGCAGTCTAAAGACATCGTCACCACAACAACAACTGTGGATACTGACAAGTCAGACACAGTCAGCTTAGAAGAAATCACCAGTGAGCTTTTAGATGAGGTCTTTTACGGCGGTACAGACAGCTACGTCATTAAAAGTCTAGACAAAGAGGATGAACATGGTGCGCCCCCGAGGCACCCTTTAAAACCGAGCGGATCGACTTTGTTTGGAAGCCAAGAGGACATCCTGACTCCAATCTTTCTACCAGAAGGACCTCCCAAAATTATTGATCAGATTTTGCTGGAGGAGCCTAAAGCCATGGCTTTCCTTTACTCAGACCTGTACGAGGAAGCGATTGGCAGTCGGAAAAAAGAAGAGGACACAGAAAGTATGACTTCTGAGAAGTCTTTTCACAGCAGGCATTCAGACCGAGAGGCCAGGGGATATTTAGAGAAATATGTACTTGTAGACGAGACTCCTGCGTTGGAAGTGGAGCCATCTGATAAAGGGAAATGCCAAGAGGAAGGTCCTCGGGTATTATCCCAAAGTTTGTACGATGTTGTCGAGTTGCTGTCCAAGCGTGAAAAAGGTGAGATGCCAAATACAGAAGAGGAAATCACAGACTTCTTCAGGTCTAGTGCCAATTCTTCTCCATGTGATGTAGAACCTTTCCCTCGATCACTGGAAGAGGAGGAAACCCAGTCAACTACAAAGAGTAAAGGGAAGACAAACAAAAATGTCACCATAAAGGTAGAAAAAGAGGCTAAAATCCCAGTAGATCCACTGAGCGTATCAAGCTTTGAGATTCTCTCAGGGGAACTAGACTGGGGAAGTATAGATGATCATCATGAACCTCTGGACGAGAAAGATATCAGTACACATCAGAAATTGTGGAGACAAGATTCAGAAATTGAAAAGCCAGTAGCTCCCCCGCGGAGAAAGGCAACATCTCCTCTTAAGGCATGTCTGGACCTGACACCTCTGACTCCGGTTGAGGACATTATGCAGGAAAAAGAAGAGGCTGGTGGAAAGGAACAGAGGGAAGAGGAGAAAGAGACGGCATCACCGGCAGAGACTGCAGACGAGGGGGATGGAGAGGAAACAATGCAGCTTTCCAATGCGCTATTGGAAAATGCCTTGGCTGAAGTGGAATCCCCACAAACTGAAAGTGTGGCAGATAACAATGAAATAGCTGCAGCTGAGGAGAAAGACATTAAAACAGTAGAAGAAGAGAAAACAAGTGAGACTGAAGGAGCTACGAAACAAACTGAACCAGAGGAAGTAGATATAAAGTCATCAGAAATGGCTGAAACAGAGGTTCATCCAAAGGAGCAAGGCGATAGCTCAACTGAACCAGCTAAAGGCAAAGGACAGTGTGTAATACTTTAACTGCCCTACAGTGTTTCCAGTAAGTTAATTTTCAAATGGTTTGCTGATTTTTCCTCATTCAAGGTTGTAAAAATCACAGTAGAATTAGCCCACAATCAACTGGGGTACACTCTTAAAATGTAGTACTTTAAAAGTGCCAAATATACTGAACAAAAATTTAAATGTTTTGATTTTAGTCCCATTTCTTACAAGTTTAGTTCTAAGACATAAGATTTTTTTTCATGCACTCAATAGACACATTTCATTATTAATGATAACATCGTTATTACACAGGTGTGCCTTGGGAAGGCCACTCTAAAATGTGCACTTTGATCCCACAACACAATGCCTGAACTGAATGTTCATTGCACTACCATAAGCCATCTCCAGTGCCGTTTCCGTGAATTTTGCGGCACATCCAACCGGCCTCACAACGACAGACCACATGTAGCTACATCAGCTCAGGACCTTCACCTCCAGCGTCTTCACCTATAAGATCGTCTGAGACCAGCTGCCCTAACAGCTAATGCAACAAGTAGTTCGCAAAATCAAAGTATTCTGCACAAATCATTTCAGGGAAGCTCGTCTGCAGGCTTATTGTCTTCACCAGGGTCTTGACCTGACAGCAGTTTGTCATCATAACTGACTCGTGTGGTTGTGAGGTTGGTTGGATGTATTGTCAAATTCACAGAAAAAATATTGGAGACATCTTATAGTAGTGAAATGAACACTGAGATCAAGGGCAACAGCTCTGGTGGACATTCCTGCATTCGCCATGCCAATGGCATGCTCCCTCAAAACCTGGGACATTTATGGCATTGTGTGATCAAACAGCACATCGTAGAGTGGCCTTTAATTTTGACCATCTTCAGGCACACCTGTTTAATCAGCATCTTGTTATGCCACACCTGTCAGGTGTATGGATTATCTTGGACAAAAGGAGAAGAGCTCAATAACATGGATTTTAAAAGAAATTTGCAACCAAATTTTGAGAGATATAACTACTGAGTGCATTAAAAAGTCTTAGATCTTTAACTTAAATGTAAAAACTGGGAGCAAAACCAAAAGTGTTGCATTTAATTTTTTGTCCAGTGTAGCTTATAGTTTTTATCATTTGTGTCCATTTGTACCTGGCTGTACTATTACATGAAGTCATTTTTTTTGTTTGAAAGAGTTACACATTGATGCAATATCCAGAGGAGGATATTTTAGTTTCTTTTTTCAGAGTAATCGAATCTCTGCAGTGTGGATGGGTCGTGGTAGTGCATGAATCATAGCGTGTTTGAAGAGAGAGGTTTGGGTCACGAGTATGAATAAAAAGGGTGAGAGTGCATGTGTCGGTGTTGGTGTGACGTTAGTATGAATCTTCAGCTATAAATAAGCCTCTCTGGCTGTTAACCTGACACCTCGTCTCAGCTAGGAGTCCATGTACCCTCTTGTAAACAGTCATGTGCAAAACATGCCAACGTGTGCATATTCTTTGTTTAGTTCTTGATGTTTTCCACAACCACAATAACCACAGTTTATGCTAAATTAAAACATTTTAACTGTGTGTATGTGCTCCTACATTATCCACACCAAATACAACGCAAAGCACTAGTTTGTGACCGTGTATAGATGCCTTCTAGCCATTCAAAATGAGCTGATTTTGGACAGAATAGTGTAGTATTTACCAGATACTGCTGCCTCTAGGCTGGAATCCAACGGTCCCATCTGGAGCTCAGCAGTGATCCCTGTTGTGCCTGCTGACCTTGAAGAGGAAACTCCCAGTTATACAGTACATACATGCAAAAACAAATGTGTATACCAGAAAACAAGATCTAAAGAGAGGTAGGCTTAAGAGATCTGTTCTGAATCACACCTGGTAACTTACTTTAATTGTTGGTGCGAATTTAGATGGAAACTAGCATTGAGATAATTTAAAACACTACACCCAACAGAGAAGACTGGGTCATCATCCTCTAACAACTGCTGGAGGGATTGCAAGGAAATGGATTCCAATTTTGTCCATGCTTTCTGGTCATGTAACAAACTGAAGCAACAGCTTTACAGGAGTAATCCCAGACTAAAAACACAAGTCATTTTTATCTTCTTCGGATTCTTCTAGCTGCAGTCATTAAAGGAATCACTGTACACTGGTTTAAACTCATTGTGCCAACATTTCAGCCATAATATGGAAACAATAACAAATAACTGGAGGCTCCAGAGGAAAAAAATTCCTGAGAAGATGGAGCCCTGCTACATCAGTCATGATATCAGGAATACTGGCCCAACCTTACTTTTTTATCTATTGTTTCTTTGTTCGATTTTTTTTTTTGTCTTTTACTTTTTCTTTGACATTTGTAGACGGTGTATACTGTAATAATTGAACTAGTTGTAGGTTAGTCTTGATTGCACTGTGCTAATTGTCCTTAAACCAATAAGCAATTACTTCCAAAAGAGAGACGTAAAGGCGCAGTTTCAGCTTGATATCATTATTATTATTATCATTATTAATAGTCATTATTGTTATTACTATGGTTGTTATTTGGACCACTTATTATCAGCTTAAATGGGCTTTGGCGACATCCAGTGTTACAAATCAGCACTTTCATATCTCCTAACTTTAAATTCCCTTGTTTCCCTCCACGTCGACAGGTGGCAGTTGTGAGTCGGTGGCGCTCCATTAAGGTCATAGAGTTACACTAGATAGAGTGGATATGCTAATTTATATAGCTCACAAATACATATATTTAGCCAATTTTCCCGACTAAATTAAGAAAACAATTACCAAAAATAAAAACGCTAACAAAATATGTTGAACTTAGAAATTTAGGTTACTCCAGGTGTGCCTAATCTTAAAGTTGACTGACGGTTATAGCTAGTTAGTATTGCTAACACATTCCTGTGGATGTGAACGTAGCGCTGGATGCTGCTTTAATTTAGCTAACAGTAATCGACTGGGGACGGTTAGAACTGACGTCCTATTGTATAAAGAGAGTGCAATAAAATTAATTAAAAGAACTCAGTCAAACCTCGAGATGCTAATAACTTTTTATGTAAACAATTAGCTCGTAAATCGGTTCTCCGTCTTTCTAGTTAGTGTATTTCTATGCTGAAAGTACCTCCTCGGCGCTGCGTTTGAGTACTTGGGATAAGTTAGCTTTCTGCTAACGCAATGGACAATGTCTCCAGTTTTTGCTCGTCATTCTCTTCCGAAGAAAACGGGCCAGAAACCGGCGACAACTCATCGACGGAAGATGGATTAATCGACGGTTTTGGCGACCTGGCTTCCCTCCCGGTCGAGGTTGGCGAGAGAAGACCGACGTGTTTACGGTGCCGGTGAGGTGAATTAAAGTGAAGCTAATGCTAGCTAGCTAACAAGTTAGAGTGGTTGGACCAGACAAGACAGAAATCCCTCTCCTCTTCCCCTTCTTCTCCTTCTCAAGTAGGCATGTTTTAATGAGGGAAAAGGTTAATGTCGTTTCAGAAAAAGGTCAAGACCAGCTGAAAGAAAGAGATGGGGGCTATGGGCTGGGAAGTAAATTGGCTATCACAGCCTCACATCTTCAACTTTCCTCCCATGTAGTCGCCCTCAGAAGGTGTGTCTCTGTCCTTTTCTTCCACCACAACCCCTGGAGGTCTCCACATGTCTGTACGTAGTGCAGCACCCTGCAGAGGTGAGTTATTACATGTCAGATATGACATGCATGGTCAACACTAGAGACTGTCTCACGCTATTAATGTCGTCCTTTAAGGGTTAGGTACATCAAATCTGTCGCAAAACAAAAGTCAAGATATGTATATTTCCAATCACACAGAGTTTGTAACTGTAATCAAACAAAGATATCCGTTACCTGTACGTGACGTCTATACATGCAGAACTACGTCTCTTCTCATACATAGCTATGATCCTTGCGGTAAATGTGTTTATATTTTTGGAATTGTGTGGCACTTTTTCATTTAGTCTAAGACTGTCCAACTGACAAAATCCAGATCAGAAAGGAGAGGAGCTGATAAGATGCTGATCAGAGTCACACTCAATTATTATAATGTGGACACTCCATTATCATTTTGCCCTGGGTTTTACCTCTTATGCCAGGTTGCCCTCAATCTGCAGACAGTACCCAGGACTCTATTTTTGGAGAATGAATACATAAAATATACAATTTGATCAAAAGGTGACATATAGTATGTAATATTATCAGTCCAATATAAAGATCATACAGTTGTATATGTCTAAGGTAAGGCAGCAAAGGACAGTGCTCCTGAGCCAAAAATGTATTTTTGGCGCCTATAATTCACTCATAGTGCACCCTAAAATACATATACATATTTTTCTACTTACCTTAGTGCTAACCTTCACCCTAGATTGTTTTGGTGTGAGTTGCCTCCTCTCCAATATAATGGAACTAGATGGCACTCAGCTTGTGGTGATCAAAGTGCCAGAAAAAATACATTTGTAAAACTCAACAGCAATGTTTCTTTCAAGAAATCATGACCTGGTTACACAAGATTATCAACAGATCATGTTTCGAGCAGTTCCATGTAGGAACTATTTTATTTTCACTGAGCTACTGTACACCTGCCAACAGTATCACTGCGCAGAGGGAATTGTGCATCTACTGCTAACTCACCCAGCACCACTGAGCTAGCTAATATCACAGCTCAGCTGAGGAGGACACCATTTATGTTTACATGTTGCACTTTTTTGACCACAAGCCTCTGGTCCGTGAGTAGATGAACACTGCTGTCTGTGCAGTGACATAGTTGGTGGGTGTATTTCAGTAGAAAGAAAATAGTTCCTACATGAAACTGCTCACAACCAGCTCTGTAGATTATCTTGAGTAATGGGTCATGATTTCTCAAATGTATTTTTTGGCACTTTTAGCACCATGGGCTGAGTGCCATCTAGTTCCATTATAATGGAAAGAAGGCAACTCACACCAAAACAATCTAGATTGATAAATAACACTGAAGATAAAAGTAAAAATATGTATTTTTGATTCGGGGATGATCTGTCCCTTATCAATACTTGCTGACAATAGCTTAAATAAATGAGAGGATGTTTACTGTACAGAACATGTGTAATGCTGTGATGTCGACATAGTGCAATCATATTTTTGTTAGGCTTTTGGAAAGCATAAGGATCGAATTTGGTAAATATGAATGTATTTAATAAAATAATTTTCTTGTTGTCTGGTTGGAGAATGCTGACCTATGTGTGTCCTTATACCAAACATTAAATGAGCTGCAATCCACTATATGCACTTTTTTTGTTTTGTTTTTTTGTTTTATTTATTCAAAAAAGAAAGGAAGAAACTCCAACATGCCAGTAAATGACAATTATTCAGCTTATGGTTATGATTAATAATTCTAACATGGAGTGTACTTTTAGGAGAGCAGAGTACTTCGCACAGTGCCTCTTCTTGCTGCTTGTTTGCCACAAGGAAAATGCAACGTCATAGTGGGAAGGAGATTCAATGAGGAAAAGTAAGCAGTGTGTCTTCTTAGCATACTGATTTCACAACATCGCAACACCACTGGCACTGAATTATCTAATATATATTTGTCTCCCATCTTTTCACCTCTCAGACATCCAGAGCTGGCTGCTGTGTGTCGGGACAGCAGGACGCTGATCCTCTACCCAGGTCCCAAATCCCAGAACCTGGAGGAGTTGGTGCAATACCAGGAAGTAGGAACCGTAAAACACAATGTGATCATCATAGATGGCACCTGGAGCCAGGCCGAAAAACATGTTCCTCAAAAACAGCCTGTTCCACCTGCCTAAACAGGTGTGTTTAATTGTGATGTCACATTAAAGAGGGTGAGGTTAGGGTTTGAGAGAAAAGGAAGTTAATTTTGGCAGGGTTAACAAACCTTCCATGGTGTCACTAAGGCCAGTTACAGTTTTGCTGTGGGTGATTTTGATGTTAGAATGATCTGTGGTTATCATCTTAAATCACAGAATCTTGCTGGAATAGAGACGAGTGCCCTGTCCACTTGAGACGGTATAAATTCTCCCATTACACCCACTGGTGGGAAAGCTGCTGCACCCACATGAAATGACTAATTTGAACTCAAAGCTAAATAAAAAAAAGTCTCTTAAATGTGGGCAAGTGAACACTGTGGACTTTCTCAACATTTCTTCTCTTCCCCCTTGTTTTCTCAGTAGTGTTTTGTGTTCTGGCTGAATGCAGTGAGAGACCAACTGGGTTGTTCAAAACCGAGCACTGTGTGCAGTTCACTAATATCGATTTCTCTTCAGGTTGCTTCAATGTTGCTTTCATCTCTCTATTTTAATTGTATATATTATCATTATTCTTAAGATTTCAGTCCTGGTTGGTTCCATGACATCTGTGCGTATGGATGGTAACAAAAAGTGTAAATTAATACTGTAAGTCACATAATGTTCGTGAAAGCAAACTCGTTTGAGCAGATTTTTTTGTCAGAAATACAACAAAAGATGTGGTGGTGTGTCTGTTTACAGTGCAGCCAAACAATGTCTGGTTGATTTAATCAGATTAGTTAAGTTTTCCGCACTACAGCAGGGTACAGTGAAAAAAGTTAGTTTACTTGCGGAGAAGTCGCAGGTTTGCAGACTGTCACTTGTAGCTCGTAAACTGTGGCTGCTACTCTTTTTTTCTATTACCCCCTGCATTATTTAATATTTCACAATAAAAGCCACCCTGTGTTTTGCCAGTTAAATGCTTTTAATGTGAAGCAGAGTTGGGAGTGATTGGTCTGCACTTGCAGTCACTTAATACGACTCTGATATGGCTGAACAATGAGGCTAATGTCAATTAGATATAATTAAAAACAGTTAAGCTGGATTAATGAAGCCCTTAATCCTTTGTGTGTGCCTGTGAAGGATTTGAAAGCAGCATAGTAATGGCTGCCACTAACAATGAAAAGCACTTTATAGAGGTGTAATGCTGACCAAAAATCATATCAAAAATGGGCTTTAATGTCATTAAAATTGTAAGGATTATAAGTGTATGCATAAAATCCAAATGACAGTTTTATATGTCAACAGAGAGAGGATACCACACTTGCACCACTGATCGCCCTTGCTTTGGTTTACCAGGTGCAGCTCAATAGGACTCTGTCCAGTCAGTATGTGATCCGCACACAACCCTCCAACATCTGTTTGTCCACGCTGGAATGTGCTGCTGTTGCCCTGTCCATCCTGGAGAGGAATGATGACATCCAAGAGGTGATGTGGCAACATAATTATGATTATTGTATGATTTGTGTCCATGCTCTGTGCTCTCTGGTCCACAGAAGTCAACATTAAAGTTGCACAAACTGATTTTTTTTGCCCGGTTTATGGATAATGTATTATAACCTTTTCAGCTGATATGGCAAACATGTGAGTAAACAGTTGCTTATTTACACACCCAGCAGTAACAGAGCAACATTAGCAATCATTTGAAGTTTGTGTCCACCTGATAAATGTAAGTCACTCTTATTGTAGCTCTGTTTTTTGGACTCCCTGAAATATGTGGCTTTCAAGCTGCTAAATGTCCACTACATGTAGCAGCTAGTCTCTACCTTTATCTATCAGCTGTTTGGTGCTGGATAAGTAATGCAGAGTGGGATAATCAGAGATTTTGGGCTGAAAACAGCTACCTGTGTCTGGAAAGCTTATGAGAGCAGTTAGACTGAAGCAAACAGTAAAGTCGCAGGCCGCAAAGACAGCACAGTTGGCTGAAAGACCCTAAAATGCTCTGGAGAGCTAAAAGGAACTGCAGTAAACCTTTTTAGGTTCATTACTACGAGTTACCCTTCAATTTCATTAATCGTTAATATAGCAGCTTTAAAATAACAGACAAGAAATGTGAAATCACCCAAGCTATATTACCACAATACAGTGGTGGGAAGTAAGTATATTTATTTAAGTACAATTTTGTGTGAAATTTTCTGCTACTCTATACTTACATATTGTATAATTTTAGACTATTGTACTTCTTACTCCACTGCATTCATTTGATGCCTTTGGTTACTTGAGATTAATGATACAAAGCATAATCAATAAATAAGTTATCTTGTATTATTATCAGTTAAGATAAAACTTTCTTGATCCCTTGATGAAATTCAAAAGATACTCCCTAATACTATATATATGCCCCTCCTTTATAGCTGTAACATTAAAGTAATGAAAACATTAATGGATCAATAGTTATAATTCAATAGTTATCCTGAAATGGGCCATTCTGCATAATGAGTACTTGTGCTTCACATACTTTTGTACTAATACTATTGTACTTTTACTTAAGTTACATTTTGAATGCAGGACTTTTACTTGTGTTGAGTAGTTTTACACTATTGCTATTTTTACTTAAAGGGAGAGTTGGGATTTTTTAAAGTGGTGTTGTATAAGGTACTTATCCAAAGTTAATGTATTATCTACAGTAGATGTCAGTCAGTACGTCTCTAGTTTGGAGAAACAGGGCAGAGTCAGACATAGAAGCTAAGCATTGTATTGCTGGGGAAGGGTCAGCAAAAAATGTATTTTAGCCACAAAAAAAAGTCCCACCCAAGAAAATCAATATCAGTTTAGATGTACGCTATATTGAGAGTATTTTCACTGCTGTACCTTTTTGTTAGAAAGTCTGTTGAGATGCGAAAGCTGTTGCTCTCGTCAAAGCCACCAGACTCTAGTGACAAAAATAGTAATTTTGGCTTGCTGAACATGGACGCTGCTGGTCTACCTCTGCTTCGATCAGTTTGTTTGTTTTATTTTGTGACTTTTGGAGAATCCAGTGTAACCCTTTTAAACATGAAAGTCATGCACCACAAATGATATAACTGTTTGAGGCAGTGGTAGAGCAGCAGCTTCTGTGTTCATCAATGTTAAATCACTGTTTTTCTGACTGACATTAAGGTAAAGCAGTGAAAATATTCTAAATATAGCATACACTTAAACTGATCATGATTTTTTTTAGGTAGCTAAAATACGTTTTGTTGCTGACCCATCTACACCATGAGATTGCTTAGCTTCCATGTCGAACTCCAGTCTGCTTCTCCAAATGGGGTGTGCCGACAGACATCTACTGTATGTAATAAACTGTGTATGGATAACTACCCCACACAACACCACTTCAAAAAAATCTGAACTATCCCTTTAAGTAAAAGATCTGCGGGTTTCTTCCACCGCTGCCAAAATGCATACAGTACATACTGTAGATGTGTACTGGACCAGACAGAGATTGCAATGTAAAGAAAAAAAATCATGTATTTTTCATCACTCTGCCTTGTTTCATTTGTGTGTCCAGGTTCTGCTGAGGCCCCTGAAAGCCCTGTGCTCCTTCCAGCTGCAGCATGGCGCTCAGATTCATCACAGCAAGGAGCATCTACTGAAGAACGGCATGTATGATAAACCTATGCCCAAGAACAAACGCAAGATAAAGAGGATGGAGAAACTTGTCACAGACCACAACATCTGCCCAAGATGAGGGAGTGACTGAGGAGAGAAGCTCGACTCGTCTCTGTTTACACAGCTGTCTTATACGCTGCACAGGACTGTATCATCAGGGCAGCATGTAGCAGCATCAGGGTACAGACAACAAACCACTGGACTTTTTTGGGAGTTTGTTTTTTTTTAATAATTTCGGGAAAATATAATTTATGTGTTTGTCATTAATTTAAAATAGATTAATGACAAATTAAAGTTGTAGTTTAAATGTCCTGGTGCGACAATAAATTCAGGTTCCATTGTTTTAAAAACAATTGACATTTTTCTTCTCTGTGTTTTATAAACACTCTGATGGTTCTGTTCTGATTGATTTTACACATCTGGAAGGGCTGATGTTTTTAGCAAAATCTTCATTCAGATATGTTACAAAATAAAAATACCTCTTAAACATGTGATATTCCATGAAACTACCAGACACACAATAGAGCAGGAAAAAGGGTTCACATAAGAATTGTATTGTTCTGTATGTGAGGTCAGCACTGTTGACAGTATGAGCACTTTCCAATAAACAGTAAAGTAAAATTTAGTTGTAATTTTTTGATACTTGTCCATATTTTAGTTTGAGGCTTACAGGTTTTTTTTAATAGGTATCACAAAAGAAATTTAAGTAATCCAACTGCTTAAGGTCCTCTATAATAAAATTATACAACAAAATATGCATGGATAATAAATCTTTTTTCCTGATCTCATTTCAGATCTCTGGTAATAATCAAATTGGCATTTTGCAAATGCTCAGTCCTGAATCAAATGAGTTATATCTACCAGAAAGTGCAATAAGGTTATAACTGAAACTTGTGTATTGTGAACCATGCAGGTAAAGTGTTTTTTTATATGCAGACATGATGGATGAATTCAGCAGTTTAGTGCCACTTTTCAACTTGGTCATGTCTTTAAGGAACAAATTACAGAGTGAATCAATAAAATGGGCACGTTACCTCCTCTAAAGATAATACAAATTAGCCCATATTGAGTAGTAAAGACGAATTTCAAACACAAAATAGTCACATAAGTGGTTCTTCCAAGTAATTTTTTTTTCTGCTTGTTTTTCAGTGTATAGAAAACAACATACCTACTTGGAGGCAGCAGTGAACCCTAAAAGGGAGTCAAATTTGCACTGTTTGTGCATATAATAAATATATAACACTTAAACATGCGGTACAGGCAGTGCTAGACCTACCACATCTGGGGGCCAAGGCAGGCTTCCCCTGGTGTCGCCCTTTTATATTTCTTGTATTTTCAAAACCATAGAAAAAAAATGATGTCTTCACCATATGTCGATTTTTTTTTTTTGTCCAAAAAAAAAAGACACTGACACCTTGATGATCACTTGTGATATCACTTGTGTGATAAACTCAAAGGACTGATATTTTGCAGTTTCTTTAGCTGTGACAGTATCAGTAGAAAACTGCACTTTAAAATGTAACTATTATTCTTTTTTTTTTTTTGGTGCCTTTTGTGTTCAGTTAAATGTTTAGTTTGCTCAATAAAAGAAATTGGAAACAAATTTCTCAATTTTTTTATTCAATAAGCAGTTTGTTGTATTTTAGTGTTGTTCTGAAAGCAGCAAAAAGGCAAACCTCAGTAACATAGTACCTATTTATTGCAAGGGATATTGTCATCGCGATATTCAACAACGTTATCGCATATCGCGTATTTCCCCGATATGCAACAAAATACCGAGGGGATTTAAGGCCACAGTGCAGAGGAAACAGAAAGACTGCTGTAATGAAGTACATCAACAAGAAAATAACAGGAGGTGATGAAAGAAAAGACATTGGAATCAGCCCACTCATCTTTAGAGCTTTTTGTTGGTATGAGACTTAATGGCCTGGAAGTATTGCCCATATTCTTTATGGAAAACAGAAAGATGACAGTATTTTGTAACATGCCTTGATGTTGCCTTAGGCTGAACTGCTGCGCATGCGAGTTTCGCGTCGGCCCCAGTTGCTCCGCCATCTTTGTCGGCTGCCCATTGTTCACTCTGGAGCTAACAGCGGCTGTTTATCAGTTCATACTGCGCAGTAAAATAACCTGACAGTGTCACAGGCAGCTGCCCGCGACAGTCGTGGATTTGCTCTCAGGGTTGCGACTTGTTCTCGGCCAGCAAGTTAAACAGAATGGACGATGACCAACCCAAAACCCTGTAAGTGTGTGCGTGTGTGTCTGCGTTACCGCTAGCTAACCGGTTGTATCCGTCACGTAGCTAAGTTAGCATTCAGAAACAGCGTATTATCCAGAGCGCACTCCAGTCTCAAAACGTAGAGATTTGGACCTCAAACTTAATTAAAAACCCAACACCTACATGCAACTTAAACCTGATATGACTCAATAATATCTAAACACATCGTAATGATCTCACATATGGTTTATTCGCCTCGGTCGTCAACGCTAGCTAGCTAACTAACGTTAAACATTAATTCCAGAAAATGCTCAAATTAACGCGTCGGTTCACACTGCTCGCCAAGTAAAATGAAAGTGTTCTTAAAATAAATGCATTTTGGTGTGTGTTGTGAATGCCGAATGAAGTAGTGACTTGCATATATAAGCCTCATGTATCCTAGGCTGCTCTACATTGCAAGTATACCTTACGATGAGCTGGAGAGCACTGAACTGCCAGCTTTTCCTATGGACTTTCGTGTGCCATCACTTCCATAACGTATTTTCGCGATGGGATCATTACAGAGCAGGCCCAGGAACGTATTGATGTGGATAGTCGTGTTACCCGTAATATAGTATAGGCTAATATTGCTGTTAATTTGATTTTGGAAAGCGGTTATTTTTATTACCTGGGCAAGATCAAGTTAAGTCTAGTTATATAAAGCCAGCAGTGTTGTAAGACAATGGCAGGAGCCGAGATTTCAATGGCTGTCCTTAGTTGCACTCCGTGTTTGGATTGTTGAATGCAGAACACAAAATTATTTACCATAAACAGCCATGAGATTTTATTGTCTTGAGGCACTTGAATTTACTTAAATCTTGAGGTAGAGTTTAAATCTAATTATTGCTGGTATCTGTGTGTGTGTGTGTGTGTGTGTGTGTGTGGCATTTACACATACATCACTGTCTTAGGGTACCAAGGATTCTAAAAATGCTTTTGTAGTTGAATGTTACAACCAAAATACACGACAGGAAATGGAAGCAGCTTAACACTATTGCAGTCAGGCAGGCAAAGCCATTAATTGTTTAGTGGGAAACTCAGGTATATGGATACATACACAACACCATTTAGACCAATGAGGTGAGCTTCTCTTTACTTTCCAAACAAAACACAAGAGAAGCAAACACCTCTATATCTAGTGATCTAGGAATGTGTGTAATCAAAAACAATCTACCAACATTGCCTAGGTCTACCTTAAGAACGGGTTAACATGATGTTTACCTCCCAGGCTTGATTTTCAAGTAATTATCACCATGTAATAGCCGGTGAAAAAGCTTGCCCTTTCTCCAGCACCCACACAAGTTGTCAAATCAACATCACAAATTATATTAAAAAAAACAGTAATAACTACTGCCTGTGTCTTCTGTCCATTGTAGGTATGTGGGGAATCTGTCCCGGGACGTGACAGAGGCACTCATTTTGGAGTTGTTTGGCCAGATTGGACCCTGCAAGAGCTGTAAAATGATAGTAGATGTGAGTTAATTTGTAATATTTTTCCCTCTATGTTGCTAGTTGCCCTCTTGCCTGTGAGGATACTGGGGCTGCAACAGGCCCCTTTTGGCAGAACACGCCAAGGACAACTGTTGTACAGTTAATGAGAGTTTGTACATAAACACTTCACTTCCTGACCTTGTGATCAGGTTTAGTCAAACGCTCATCTCCTCTGATGTTTATCCTGTTGCTTCACAACTATTTTCCAGTGGCTAATAGTATTGCTGCCTCCCATTTCAAGACTTGTATTATAGCCACAGTAACTCTAAAGTCTAACTGAAATTAAATTGCATATTTGTGGGGAAACTTTTCCTTTGTTCTGCTTTTGAGAGAACAAAAACAAAACAAACCAAATGGACGAAATTTTTATCTAATAGGGATGTGCATGCATACTCTGGTACTAGATATGGACATCAGTATTCAGAGTTATCACTAGGGATGTCAGTTTTGGTTAATTTTGCTTTGGATAGCCCAACACCCATTAAGCAGTAACTAACCGATTAACTTTTTTTTTTTAAAGGAGAGAGAAAAAACACGCAAAATGTTGTGAAATATGCAAGAAGCCTTTCCTTTTAATTCGGTGCTCCATTGACTCATTGACCTTTAGTGCTTCATTTCAAAACACTATCCATTTAGAGGTGGTTAAATTCTAATGTTTTGTGTTGCAAATGTCTTACCATTTATTTTCTGTTGGCTTGGCTGACAGAAACAATGTCCCCACTGCCCACGTCCTGGTCACACAGTTAGTCTACAGTCAGCCTTGGGGGCTCTGCACAGCTCACCACCCGGGTCTGGGTCGTTTGCAACTACTGCTGGTAACATCATCCTGCCAGGTGCAGAAACATACTGGCCACCTTGCAGTCTACCCCCAGGTAGCCCCAGTGAGGAAGCAGCTTCATTTTGAGCCGCAAACCCCCTTTAGCATTGTTAACTGACATAGTTAACAATGCTAAAGGGGGTTTGCGGCTCAGAATTGAAAGACCAGAGGGTAACCACTGTCTTTCCACAGGGTCTGGATGGCGTTACTAGTGTTTATTGCCGAATGAGCTTTGACGCTAGCTAGCTCCCACCTGACCCAGCTGGTGTGTATTGCAGTAAAGGGAAGAGCAGCAAAATTCACTTCGCTTGGTTGTTCATTTTGAATCCTATTTTTGTGGTAGACTTGTTTGTTTTGCAAGCACAAGAGTACTATAATAGTTTAATGTGAATACTTGAATATAGAAATTACATAAACGCCTAAATTTGATATTTTTTTGTTTCATGATTGTGCCATCTAGTTTTTTATTAATTTGTCTACATAGATGGAGACCTTATTTCGATACAGCTCATCAAGTCTTGCAAAAAGCGGTGATCTCAACACTGAACAACAACCCTCATTAGCGTTCCTGCTAAAGTCTCCATCTTATCTAACTTACAGACATAAAATGAACAACCGCCTTGTTCTGCGCCTCACTGAGCCTAACTTCACTTTGCAGGCCAGACAGCTAATAAAGTCCTCAGCTGCAGCACATTAAGCAGCATGTCAACATTCCTGCAAATGTCACCTCTGTCTGGTTGGATGTTGTTGTGGTCCCTACGTTTTTTAATACCTCAACAATACACTGTCTGCTCATCACATGTAGGCTACAACACAACTTTGCTTACTTTGTCTCTCGTTCTCTGCGGTTTAACACAGACACCAACACCCTCCTCCAGCCGGCCGAGACAAAAAGGAGCATTTCTTATATTTCCCCCAAGACCTTTTTCTTTCTTTCTTTTTTAATAATAAAAAAACTTCACAATACATTTTATTAATATTTGTGTTTCTTGTCCACTCCAGACAGCAGGTCATGATCCTTACTGCTTTGTGGAGTTCTATGAGCATAGACATGCCACTGCCACAATCGCAGCCATGAATGGTCGGAAAATACTGGGTAAGGTAAGCTATCATATCTCCTGGGTGAGTCAACAGTGGCGAGGCTGGGTGGGTAGGGTTGAAATGAAGCGGCTGGGAAAACTTGTTTCTTTTTTATCTCACTGCCCTCTTCCTGCTCTACTTCAACTTAATTTGTTTTATTCCCCTGTGCACGTTATTCTTCTGTGCACAGTCTGAAATGGCTGGGGTGGGAACACTAGACACTGATCTCTGTCATGTTACTGCTGTGAACAGTCAGAATCCTAAAAACAAAGGATAACAGTGTGAGCTTTTGGTTTTGTCTAATTGTTTCCCCGGTTTCTTGCTTTCTCATGGTTTTGAACACAAGTCTGTAGGTACTTTATCAGTGATTGCCATGGATTCAAAACATGAAATGAAGGTTACAAAGTACTCAATCAATAAATTATTAAATATTATGGCTTATTCTGCCTCTTGTGTTTTCCCCTTACAGTTGTAGGTTTAGGAGGCCATAATTATTTGTTAAATTCAGTGAAGGTCTTCAGAACATTCAGACCGATGCAGTTAGATATTTACACCATTAATGATTTAATTTCGACTTTTGTTTATCTTTTGCACAAGCACTAAAGTCATTAATAGTTGAAAATATTTATTTTTGCGATATCAGATTCGTGCAACAATATAATTGAAGATTTTGCATACACAAAAAAAAGCTTTCTGTTTTTGCAGCGTTTTGCAATCTCAGATTTAAAAAAATCAACTCAAGCCATTTTTAATTTCTGCAACTCCTGATTGTGTTCATTATTGATTAATTCATCAATTATTTTTAGTTTAGTTTAGTTTTGGCATATTAAATAGGGCAAGTAGCCATATTCAGGAGTCTTGTTTAGTATGACCAGCACGACCAGCAACATTTTGTTTAATATTATATTAAACTGTGTTAACCAGCAAATATCCACACTGGAGAAGCTGGAACCAGCATTTTTTTGGTATTCTTACTTCAAGGAATACTTGACCCACAAAAAGACAGTGTTACCCTAAATTCATAGAAAATACATAGAAAACTGAATTTTTCTTGTTGCCCACATGGAAAATGGTGTACATTTTGATTTATTGATTGATTAGGAACCACATTTAATACCATCAAAACATCCGTTGACATACTCTCACACAACTCGTGCAATAAAAGTCTCATTTATCCAGCTGTATGCTCAGTACATCCCAAACACATGCATTTCCACAAAAAAAACTTAAGCATCAGAGTCTGGCTTTGAAGAGAGCATAAATAAGTTTGTTTCTGTTTAGTTTCAAATATTATGGTTTTAGCGAAAATGCATGTGTTAGGGAAGTACTGAGCATACAACTGAATATATGAGACATAGATTATACTGCACAAGTTGTATGAGTTTGTAAACTGAGGTTTTAATATAGTTTTGCTGTTGTTTAACATGGTCCCCAAGCAATCAGTTTATCAATATGTTTGCCATTTCAAGGAGGAAAAATTTGTGAAGTTTCTTCACAAATTCAAGGTAACCCAGCATGACTAATTGATATACAGATGGTCATCCTGTGGGTTAAGTATTCCTTTAACATTTCATTTGAGCACTTAGGTTATGAAAATCTTTTTAAAAATCTATAATGAATTGGCTGTCCTAATGTTGTGTGTCGTTGCGGTCAGGGTCAGTTGTCATCACACTGTTAACAACAAATGCTGTACATTATTAGGTAATTTTACAGGTTATATCATTATGACTCATTTCCACTGCATGGTTTGGCTCGACTCAACCTATTTTTGGTACCATGTACTTTTCTCTGTTTTGTCTTCCACCACGGATAGTACCCCCTCACTGTAGGTTTCTCAACTAATTGCCATAGCATTGCAGCGTAAAACTGCTGTGACACCATCCTCAATATGACACTTTCTGGATCCTTTCACTGGCAACCAAATAGAGATATGTCTGCACTTTGTCAGTTGTATGGCATAGTATACGGTGCAGTTTTATGGGCTGACATTGAATTGAAATAACTGTGGTTGCTTTTGATGATGGCTTGGCAATTTAAAAATGGTGGGTTGTGCAGGATGTCCCATGTTAAACAAGTGATTTCCAACCAGTCATTGGTCTGCAGTGTTTTAACTCCACCTTTAGTATCATCTAGCTCGCCTTGAACCTTGGTGGAGGTAGTTCCCAAAAAGAACCAGGAACTATCCACAACTTTTGCTAATGGAAATCCAGAAAATCAAGTTGAGTAGAGCTGTGTGATACCATGTAGTGGAAATGCGGCAATAGATTACATCACAGACACACCTATTCAACTGATAACATCCATTGTGTATGTACAAGGTGTAAACAAAGTGCTGTTTGGGTTTTTTGTTGTCACCCTTTGTACCATGCTGTCTCTGTTTTGATTGGGATTTTTGAAGTAAGTTTGCCATCTGTTGACTGATTGATTTAACATGGCCCTGCTGTGTAATCATGCTACATGTAACATTCTTTGATCTACTTTGATTGATGCTCTTCTGTCCCCCTACATCTTTACTGCTATGTGTTCTTTTGCAAAGTTATTTCCACATAGAATCCACATAAGATCAACTTCAAGAGAAATATATTCAGTTGAAAATATTTTATCCTCAACAGGTATTGAAGGACCATTTGAGGAGTATAACAAGTTCGTAAAAATCACTTGTTTGTAAGTCCCTTGTTATTTGGACCTTACTTCCTACAGTTTTACTCCAAATTTTTACTAGACTGAGACTGAAATGTTCCTGATTATGAAGGTGGAATCTTGATATCCCTTATATTCTCCACTGTATTTCACTGTTTTATTAATTAATGCAAAGGTATGTAAAATTAGATAATAACAATGGATAAAGCAATTTGTAGTGGTGGTTTAAGAACCCACGTGTGGCATACAGAGACCACCTTATTAAAACAAGTTCTCAATCGCAAAATATAAAAGTAAAACTGGTGTGTGACAAAACCTCTAATCAAAGAAAAAGCACCTTCCTCTATTCTGCACATGTGCTTCACTACTCACCTTTTCTCCTCTTCCCCTCGCTCTCGACATCTGTCTCTCTTGCAGGAGGTCAAGGTCAACTGGGCCACGACACCAACCAGTCAAAAGAAAGACACAAGCAGTGAGTACTTTATGAAGATTACACGTTTCCTTCCTGGGAAAAGGTTTCCTTTGTCATCATTCAAGGGGTTTTGATGTAGAAATATCATTCTCTCCACAAACAATACCCTGTATACAGAGGAACGAAATTGCTTTCTTACTTTCTTTTCTGGCAATACATAGAAGTACCACTATATTCTTTCAAATAAAATGTTTTAAATGACAAACTTTCAACAAATTGTACACTGAGAAGGACTGCTACATACCTACAGTTTATCCTGACAAAGAGATGTTTTTCCTCTTTCAAGCTTTCTCCATGTAACTACCTAATCTAATACCTCATTTCCAGTGCACAGTTTGAGTGGACCTGACTCAACTCACTTTTAGAGTGGGTCAGTTTCTCTATTTTGATTTCCACTGCAGATAGTATTCCCTCAGTGGAGACTGGACTCTCCATTGATCATAGCCACACATTACCTGTGCAGTGGAAATGTGGCATAAATGTATCATGTGAACAGCCAGCTCGATCTTTGTGCATCGCTCATATTAACAAAATCTGTTTTTATCTTACTAAATAAAGTGTTTTGTAGTTTTTGGTAAATAATGACACATTTAGAACAGATACAGTTTGAAGAAATAAAATGTAAAAGAACAGAAACATGTAAAATAGTAATTCCTTTAGTTAATTAAGTTCTTGGAGTCAGACTTACCGGTGAGGTCTGCAATGTTTCTGTCATTGACACACTTACCAGCCAAATCGTTAAAACCACTGACATCTGAAGGGAGTAACATCGATCATCTCGTTACAATGCCGTGTTCTGCTGGGAAACCTTGGGTCCTGGCATTCATCTATATCACTTGACACACACCACCCACCCAAACACCGCTGCAGACCTAGTGCACCCTCTCATGGCATCAGCACTCCCTGATGGCAGTGACCGCGCCAGCAGAGCGATGTGCCATGCCACATCGTACTTGGCCTCCAAATTAGCCAGATCCCTGATTGAGCATCCGAGGGATGTGCCAGTACGGCACCTCACAACCCACAGGACTCAAATAATCCGTTGCCAGCGCCCTGGTGCCAGACACCACTGGACATCCCCAGAGGTCCTGTGTCCATGCCTCGATGGGTCAGAGCCAAGTCTGATTCAAGGAGGCCAGACCCTAGATTGGGGTTCCTCTGGGGAACTGGCACATTCCACAAATGCTTGGTCAGATTGGGATCTGGGGACTTTGGAGACCAGGGTGATGCCTTGAGCTCTTTGTTGCGTTCCTTGGGCCATTCCTGAACATTTTATGCAGTTTAGCATGGTGCCATGTCCTGCTGCCATCGGAGAGTATACTTGCCACAACGGGTGTGCTTGGCGTTGAAGTAGGTGGTGCATATTAAGTGGCATCTACATTAACAACACAACTGAAGGTTTCCAAGGAGAGCATTGCATTGTAATGAAATGATCAGTGTTAGTTCCTTCACCTGTCGGTGGTTTTAATGTTTTGGCTGATTGGTGTATATCACACCAGCTGTATTATTGCTGTGTTAAATTATTTTTCTGTCATCCACATTGTGAATGTGTGTTTTTTTTTTTAGGTCACTTCCATGTTTTTGTTGGCGATCTAAGTCCTGAAATCACCACAGATGACATAAAAGCAGCTTTTGCTCCATTTGGGAAAATATCGTAAGTAAATTCTCATCATTATCAGTTTGAGTAATTCTATATTTGATTAGATTATGTTTTATTTGATTCTGTATTGCCTGTTAAAATCAGACAGGCTGCATCATTAGCGGCTTTAAAGACCACAAAGACCAATGTACTATTTGGGAACAGCCTCTCAATCAGAGCCAGTGCAGGTGTCCTCCGACTGTCCATTTTTAATGCAGATTTAAGGTACAGACCAGTAAATTTACTTCACAGAAAAATAGCAGTTATAGCTAAGGACAGGTAATTCAGTGTCTGCCTAGCAACAATAAAAAAAAGATGCAGCAAGCAGCAAAAAGCTCTCCGTCTGATTGGAGCAGGCTTCCACAACAAAAAGCCAGTGTGGTGCGTCTCTCGTTTTGCAACCTGCAAAATGCACTCTGTCTCATCAGGGCTTTAAACAACAATTTAATGAAGCCTTATTGTTGTGGTACTTTGTTCATTCTGTCATGAATTTTGTAAAATCGTGAACTGAATTTGTTGACTTACTGTGTGTTATATTTGCCCACAGGGATTGTCGAGTGGTGAAAGACATGGCCACAGGTAAATCTAAAGGCTATGGCTTTGTCTCCTTCTTCAACAAATGGGTAAGTGTGCCAGTGATGCCTGTGTGTTAGAGGACTGAGAAAACATTAGCAGGTTCTGATTGTTGACTCAGTTGAAGCTCGGGGTTTACATACAGTGGGATGTTTTGTGTTTGTGTCGGTGACTCAGGAGTTTGCATGTTTCTGCCTGTATAATCAGGATGCAGAGAACGCCATACAGCAGATGGGAGGACAGTGGTTGGGAGGAAGGCAGATCAGGACCAACTGGGCCACAAGGAAGCCTGCTCCTAAAAATACAAATGAGAGTAAGTTCATACATGTTTCCTGGAGTACCTGAAAACATAAAATGACAGAAGTTTGTTTCCTTCTACAAATGAGAATCTCACAGCATCAAAAAAGACTTTAAACGTCAAACCTTGGATGCAAAAAAAAGTTGAATCTCTGCATTTGTTTTTTTTAATTTAGCCCACAGTTGTATTGTAAGAAAAACGTTTTGAGAAAAGACAACATATTAAAAAAACTGCTCTAACTTTCCTTTAGCAACCAGTACCAAGCAGCTGTCTTTTGATGAGGTGGTCAACCAGTCCAGCCCCAGCAACTGCACCGTCTATTGCGGAGGAGTCACCACAGGTCTCACAGGTGAGTCGCAGTTTGTCAGTAAGATTGATTTGCAGCTTTAGAGGCACTTCTTGCACATGGAATATCAACTTTTTATTTTATTTTTGTTTGTAGAGCAAATTATGAGACAGACCTTCTCACCTTTTGGCCAAATAATGGAAATTCGTGTTTTTCCGGACAAAGGCTACTCATTTGTGAGGTAAGCTGTCTTTCAGATTGACCTGTCAGACATTTATTGGATACATTTATGGTTTTAAGACTTGATACTAAACAGTCTACCTCTTGTCTGTGTGCAGGTTCAACTCCCATGAAGCAGCAGCTCATGCCATTGTGTCTGTCAATGGTACGTCCATAGAGGGCTATGTTGTTAAGTGTTACTGGGGCAAAGAAACGACAGACATGGTTAGCCCCATACAGCAGGTACAGATGCCTCAGGTAAGCACCAGGATTATCCCCAATACATCTTTCTAATCATCATCCGGACATTAAATAAAGTCCCTGCTGGCCTGCTACAGTCTTCAACTGTGGTGCAATGTGATACTGTGCCTCTTAAAATATTATTCTGTATGTCAGCAGAACACAGTGAGCTTCGCAGCACAGCCCTACAGTCAGTGGGGTCAGTGGTACGGCAACACAGCTGCACAGCAGATTGGTCAGTATGTGCCCAATGGATGGCAGGTGCCGAGCTATGGAGTCTACGGACAGACCTGGGATCAGCAGGGCTACAAGTGAGTACCAGAAATGACTCAGGGTCAAGGGAACAGCTTGAGAGTGAAGGTACTTTCCCCTCCCTGAACCTGTTTGCCTCTTGCTCTGCCAGTTGCTGTTACCATGGCAAGTTCTCCTGTTTGAAGTTTTTATGTTGCAAATCTTTTAACCTACCACTGAACCTAATACTGCCTTTTTACTTGATACTTGCACTTAACCTGTTGGCGAAATGTAGAGAAACCTGACTTAAAACCTCCTATCTCTCTAACCACATTCCTACATAAAACCTGCCTCTGCATGGGACCACATAATGTATACACTTAACTTGCAATGCTTGAACAAGAAAAAGATGATTTGCCCAAGAATCTGTCCAGAATTTGGTTTAAAATATCTTTAAAAATCATAACATTCAGGGTCGACTTCCACCTCAGCTGGTAGTGTGCCCGCCCCATGTAGGCTGAGTACTTGAAGCAACCCAGGTCCCAACCTGCGGCCCTTTGCTGTGTGTCATTCCCCTTTCCCTCTACCCCCTTTCCTGTCATTCTCATGCCTTCCTGTAATAGAGGCAAAAAGCCCCCAAAACAATGATAATAATTAAAAAAAAACACATTAAATTTAAATGTCTGGTACTTGTGGGCACTCTGAATTTGCAAAGTAACTAATACCATATAAATAGAGTGGATTAAAAACTACAATTTTTGCCATCCAAGTAGCATAAAATGGAAACACTCAAGTAAAGTACAAGTATCAAAACTGCACTTGAGTGCAGTACTTGAATAAATGTATTTAGTTGCTTTCCACCACTGCAGATGTCTCATATCAGGATAAAGTCCAAATGCAAGCTAATAACTTTCATTAATGCTTAGCCACATATTTGCATCGTCATTGGGCTGGTCAAATCTGACCTCAATTTATCTTGGTTTTTCCAGATTATGCATATCAGCCCCAGTCCAGTCCAGAGGGTGGCAGTAATGCTCCTGAAGCTGTTTGATAATGGCCAGAAATGCCAGAAGAAGAATTAGTTCATTTTAGCAGCATAGAAAGATATCTTAAAAACTATTCACAAACTTAACACAAACATGAAATTGTATAAATAAACTTTGATCACAATAGGTTGAAACCGCCACACATATTACATGCAGAGTTCCTAGATCATGGAAAACCTGGATAAGTCGTGGAATTTTGTTGCGCGTAATTACATTGTTACAGTAATCTTCTGTGGATAACCTTCTGCGTAGTGTTTGTAAAATCTTTGAATTTTATTATCTTTAGCTGACAAAGTGATGTAGCCCTGATGAGTGTTAATGTGTGTCAGCATTCGTGTAACTATTGTTCCTTTCTGCCGTTACAGTCATTTACATGCTGGTGCCGGTTGGACAGGCGTGGGTGCTGTAAGCAACGGGGGCATGGTGGAGCCTGGGCAGGGAGTCAACGGGACGGTGCTAACCAACCAGGCTGGCATGAGTACTGCTGGCTACCACACCCACTGATCACTGATCACAGTAGCCCTCTCTAAAGCGTCTGAGGCCACAAGGATGATACTCTGCTGGGGAAAGGAGTGCATTAGATGTGCTCTCTCTGTTACCACACAAAGTAATTCTGTTAGAGAGGCTGGTACGCCATTTTATCAACCTTTACCAGCCCATAACTTCACCCACTGCCCAAATCTGCAAGTGTAAAGAAAACAATCCACTCCAGAACACTTAAACACTGTTAATACAGCTAGTTGCTAATGCACCTTAGCATTCCTGGGCCCATTTTATTGTTTGGCGTATTTTTGTAATGCCTGCAGATAACTGGCCAAATGTAAATGATACAACCGTGTCAAGATATTTCTAGCACAGCCACATTTTAGTTTAAAGAAAAGATCAGCTTATTATAGTGAAACACAGTTTGTTTTCAGCCCATCAGAGCCAAAGAGCAAGGGCAGAATTTTATACCAATGTTTAACAATCATACAGGGAGAAGAGAACTTTGACACAGAAAGCACTCAGTAGTCCATAGCAATGCAGTGTGTTAAGTAGGGGGTGTGGTTTTTATTTTGTCCTCAGTTGGAATCTCGCACTCTCACTGCTGGTCTGTCCACCTGTTACTGAAGTGAAAAACAAGTCCAAGCAAGTTCTCAGGGTGTTGTTAAGTCATTCTGTGAAATGTAGGAAATCACTGAGTAGAACAAGTAGGCAGGTTGAGGGACAGTGGAAACCACAAAACAAGTCAAATTCAGCGCTCCTTCACTTTCATCTCCTGAGATGGACTGAACAGACTGAAGAGAATCCAGTCTGCGGATGAGAAATGTTTGTGTGTGCTTGCGTGTGTGCATGAACTGATGCTTTTACACACAAGAACAATGTCCAGTTCATCTTCCCCTGAAACAGAAAGGACTACGCCATCTTTTTTTTTGTCGTTGCAGAAAATAGTGTCATTTTCTTTCTTCTTTTCAGTTTTGTTTGGAGCAACTTTAAAATGCTGACATTGTATAAAGAGCTTATGCCTTTTTTGTGTTTCATTTCGGGACTGTCTTATAAAGAAATGTTGCAGTGACACTATCGAAATCATGAGACACGTGAGACCGTTTATGTTTGTTTATAAAACATTAAGTGGCTGTCAACTGTCAACTTTATTTTTTAAATTAGATTTTCAATATCTCAAATAAACCAATTGCAGGGATTACTGCCACTCTTATCTTACTTATAGGCAGACAAATATTGCACAAATACTTAAGGTTATCTTTTCACAAAATTTGAAATACTAGGGTTTTTTTTTTTATGTTTTTGCATTCCACTTTCTTTTGTCTGTTTTTATGTAAATAACCAAACAGTCTGTTCAATTGTACTGAATCTGTATAAAGACAACATGTTGATCAAGGAAGCGAGCGTGCTCCTGGTTTTGATAATGGACTCCAGAAACAGCTGTTTGACAGTAGCATCCCTGTCCAGTGCTGGTCCGTGTACAGTAGAGACAGTGCAACATTTGATTCTTCCAGAGGCTCGGACGACAAGCTGCATTGCTATGCAATGCAAAAGCCTTTCGATTGACAAGTAATACATCATTTAAGTTATTCTGTCTTAAACTTAAATAACAATTGTTTTTATAGCTTCAGAAACAACGTTACAAGGATCAGATTTTTGCACTGTGGCCACCATCATTTTATTAATATAGTTGAAAAATCCATTGTGTTGCCTTATTATTATCAGTGAGTTACTTTTTAATTTAACCAAAAATCATCCAAGAGTAGGCGGTGCCTAAGAATGTTTTCAACCTATGTTTTGGCAAGGGAAGTTCTGTTAATGCTTCAGTAACATGGTTTGAGTTTTTGCTTTGTCCCATTAAAATGCTGATGCTTAAAACAGCTCCAAGTTACACTGTTTGCATCTTATCTTTAAAACCAGGTGGAAGGTGTCATGCAGAGGATGGAGGGCTTGACAAAAATGCACCTGTTGTGGTTGACTTTTACTTATAGCACACTACTGTGGAGTTAGAAGTGTCTAATTTGCAGACTTTTTTTCTGTCAATCTTCTAAAGTCTTCAAAGAGACGGATTTTCCTTTTACCTGTAGTGCTATTTATTAATCTAGTTTTGGTGTGAGTTGGCGAGTGTTGGAGATACCAGTGGTAGAGATGTCTGCCTTCTCTCCAACATAATGGAACTAGATGGCACTCAGCTTGTGGTGCTCAAAGTGCCAGCCATGTCTCTCCAGAAATCATGACCTGGTTACTCTAGATAACCCACAGTCCTTGTTGTGAGCAGTTTCATGTAGGAACTATTTTCTTACTCATGAACCACACCCACCAACCGTATCACCACTTAGAAGGAAGCGTGCACCTACACATGAATGAGAGGCTTGTGATTGTGTGTTAACATAAATTGCATCCTCTTTGGGCTGAGCTGTAACATTAGCTAGCGCAATGGTGCTAGGTTAGCTAGCACCGTCTGCATGGTGATTCAGTTGGTGGGTGCAGTTTAGAAAAAAAGACAACAGTTCCTACATGAAACTGCTCACAACAAGGTCTTTGGATTATCTTGAGTAACCACGTTATGATCTCTGGAAAGAGACATTGCTTTTGAGTTTTTCAAATGTGAATTTTGGAGCTTTGAGCATCATGAGCCAAGTGTCATAGGTATTTTTGATTTTGGGGTGAATTGTCCATTTAAAAATAAACCTGGTATTTCATTTACAGTATTGAGTATAGGGCTACAGCTAACCTGCATTTTCATCAATTATTCTGCTAATTTTATAGATTAAGCAATCAGTTCAATCTATGGATGTTTTGTTTTGTCTGGCCAAAGTCCAAAACATAAAAATATTCAGTTGTAAATTATGTGTGACAAAGAAGAGCAGCAAATCTTCACATTTAAGAAACTGAACCAAAGAGCTTAAACATGATTTTGCTTTTTTAGTTGAACACTTAGTATGCTCATTTCAGGATGTTTATGCTCATAATTACATTTGAAAGAAGATTTAAAAGAAATAGAGGATTCAGTACTCCACCTGAATTTTCTGATCAACAGGAAATGTATTTGATAATAGATCAATGGTTTTCATCAATGCCAAAGAATTGTGAGGATGTGCTGCTTTATTCTGTTACATCATTGTAAATGGAATATCAAAGTTTTGGACTGCTGGTCAGACAAAAGATGCCACTTTGCCCTCATGGAAAGTATTAAAAATATGTATTATATTTTATTGACTAATCAATTAGTTGATAAAAAAAGCCACTAGAATAACTCACTATGGAAATAATTGTTGCCGCCTTAATTAGCAAGGCAGGTATACCAACAGGCCAAAATGGGTAACGGCCTCAGACCCTCAGGGGGCCTGAAGGACTCCAAGTTCATCCCGTTACAATTAGATACTAGTATTTTAAAACTGCAACTGTTAGTTGCTGCTGTATGTACCACTGAAATACAGTGTAAATGACATTATAGGGGCTTTTTTTTTGGCAATCTTGAAGGCCCATCATGAGAGGGGCCTTTGTTCCAGGTTTAACTAAATAAATCTGCGCTTAATCAGTTAAATACATGCACATACAGTGGAAGAAATTGGAGGACTGGTAGGTGCTTAGTTAAGCCTTAGGGGCTTGAGTTCGGCATTATACAGTTATTTATATACAGTTGTTGATTTACATTTAAATAAAACCTACCAGAGCTGAGCTGATATAAAGTCCATGAGCTGATCGGCAAGAAATAATCACTAACTACTTTGATAATTTTTTTTTTTTTTTTTTTTCCCTCGTCATTTGTAACCCACCATTATTATGTTCCTACAGTCAGTGGGGTCAGTGGTATCTACTGCATTTTATCTGGTTTATATAATTGTAAACTGGTTATTTGCAGGGTTTTGCATTGTAGGCTTAGACAAAACAAAACATTTTAAGATGTTCATAGGCTGTTTTTCTCAGTTTTCAGGCAACTTTGTAGACTAAAAAACTGATAAATCAAAAACATGTAACATCAAAAAGAGTTTAATATCCATCTGGGAATATAAGAGTCTAAAGCCATGCCAACTGCTCTGTAAGGCTGTACTTGGGGACAGTGGTGCTTTGAGCTAAATGCTATGATCATAGCTATAATGCATGTGCATAATTAGCAGACATAATCTCAGTTTAATGTGTCAGCATGTCAGCATTCTCTGTAGCCATAATCAGGATCAGAAATTCCTAACTGATCCCTGGGTGGGAATTTTAATGCATTACAGTAACTCCAATGTAAAGCAGAATTATATACATATAGTATAAACAAGATGTATGTAAAAATAAAGAAAAACGTGCATTATGCAACAATGATAAACACAAATATGTAAAATATTAAAAAAATATTTAATATTTGTAATATGCTGAGTATGTAAAGGTTGTAAATATACAAAAATATGCGCGTAATGCAAAACTAATGACACTTTAAATACATTGAGAATGGATACATTGTGGATACAGTGTTTATAAAAGCTGAAGTCAACAAGGAAACACCTGAAAACTAATATAAAGTCAAGCGTTCCCCCGCCAATGTAAATGAACTACACCTCCCGTGGTTCAGCACTCCCAGAGAGGCCGCCCCCCTTTTTTGCCCCACGTGACGGTCTCTGACCAATGAGGAGTGTCGTTACAGGCGCAATGCGGTTGTCGGGATGTAAGGAGGAATGGCGACGGTCGAGACGGTTTTGGAGGCCAGAGTAAAGCTGATCTGACCAAACAGAAGCCAAACACAGGTAGTTAAACATTTGCCTCAAAACACACACACGCAGTGAAACCGTGTGATACCTGGGGGGGTGTTAGAGCGAGGTAGAGCAGCGATTTAACATATTCGTGACACATTTAAAGCATAAAGTAATTTAAGTTATAGTGTAGTCAAATTGTTAGCAAAACTTAAGAAAGCAATATGATTTTAAAGTTAAATATTGCAATTTTAAAATTGTATTTAAAAAACAAGATTTTTTCTTGGTCACTTTTTACACATTGTTTGACACAATTATGTCACTTTATACTACTGCCATACTTACTTACTTAACCTGGTTTTTATTGTTTACAACCTGTTTATATGGCAGGATTTATGTTTATTATATTTATTTTGTATTTCTATAGGCTATACACTGCCATCTGAAAGTTCAACTATTCAACTATCAACTATTATACTAATGTTTTTTTCTCTTCATTTGATAATGTTTTTTTTAACAGATATAAAAACAGTATATTTTAAATATCAAATGTATATTTACATTAGAAGTAGTTCTGCCCCAAAAGAAGAATTAATGGTTCATATCTCCATTTAGTTGATGTCCCCGCAGTGTTTGATGACAGGGGAGAATACTGTTGGAACTTGGATCTTAATTTTGTTTAACAGTTTAGAAAAGCGCAAGTGTCCCTCGATCATAATTGATCCACTTTGGTGCAACTGGGCTTTTAATATTGAGCTGTGCTTTGTCAGACTGTATTATGGCTCATAGTAAACAGGAACCAGTTCCTACTTAAATGTGTTCACATTTTTAGACTCAGCTTTCAGTTGCTTTTACAAGTGACTGCTGGTTCCTTCTCTTCTTATTCAACTGTTGCTCAGAGGGATCTTTGTCTCCTTCTGCCCTTTCGTTTGTCAGTCTGGTTGAACTATTGTACAGTGTTTTTTCTCCACGTACAAAACAAAGCCTCCACGCAAAACTAAGGAGGACTTTCTACAACCTAAAACATGAAAGACTATTCAGAAATATAGAATAGTCCTCTCAGACATCTGACTGAACCCAGTCGAGCTTTTGTGGCACGAGATAACAACCTTTGAATGGTTATGTAGTTCATATTTTCTTGTAATCTCCACAGAAATGTATGTCGTGATAAATGTATGAAATGTATGTCTTTCTTTTCCCCCTCTCTGTCCAGTTTGAATCTCTTCACTTCTGACTAAACTGTTAGTGATAGAAAGTCCCAAAATGGAAACTGAAGTAACAGTGTCCTCCTCATCGAGTGTGGTCTCAACCTCCGCTCCTCAGACGTCCACCGTTCAGGCCAACCTGGCTGCAAAGCAGAGAGACAGCAGAAAGACACCCACAACTCCCGCCTTCCTCTCCAACCTGGGGAGGGCCACCTTGCGGGGCATTCGTAAGTGTCCGCAGTGTGGGGTCTACAACGGCACCCGTGGGCTCAGCTGCAAGAACAAAGCATGTGGGATTTCCCTCCGAAATGCTTCTTCAGCGGCGGGCAGAAGCAGCAAGAAATGTGCGGTGGAGGTGGTGAAAGTGATAATAGACAGTGAGGAGAGAGCGGGGAAAGAGCGCGAGGGTGGAGGAGTCCTGGGCAGTAACTCTGGTGGAGGAGTGCAGGTGTTTTCAGTGTGTCATAGAGGAAGAGGAGCCACAGTGACACAGCTGGGCTTTGTTGAACTTGTTCCCACTGATACTGCTATAGCAACAGGTGACGGCGCCACCCTGCTGACACGCATCAATCTGGGCCGCTGCTTTTTGCCATCCTGCAGGCAGGGTCAAAGGTCAAATCAGGGGGAGACAGAATCAGCAGTGGCCAGTTCAAAACAGTCCTCAGACAGCCTCTGCATCCACATCAAGCAAGCAATAGAGTGTCAGAGCTGTGCTACGCCACTGACCTTAAAGAGCTCTGTCCTTGAGGGTTTACAGGCCTCCATTCAAGCTAGGGAGGAGCTGTGGAGGCTGGCCACAGAGTCTCCGGGCCCACTGGTGCAGCGCGTCACAAAAGATACCCTGGTAGTGAAGTGCCACACAGATTCCCAGCATCCTCTGGGGCTGCTGCATCTTACCTGTAGGTGCAGGCGGACTGTCTGAGGTTTCAAAGAGTGAGAGAAGGGGAGAAAAGCAGCAGCAGAAAGATGCAGTCTTTCACTGTGCCTGTCAGGTTAGCAGCAGCAGAAGAAGTAAGCCTGGTGTTGATGGAGCAGGTGGATCCACCAACTCTCATCCTCCACCTCCCAGCTCAGTCACGTCACAGCCATGCCTTCACTTCTACGCCTGTGTGTGTGCCTTTGCAAGTGATGAGAAGCTGGCGTCAGAGTTTGCTGCTTTCATCAGCTACACTCCCAGTGGTACAGTAACTGAGTCTGTTTTCTTCTGTCAGTTTTAAGGAATAGTTTGACATTTTGCTTTCTTGCCAAGAGGATAAGAATCTCCACTGGTTGCCTGACAACCTTATGGTGATGACTGGACCTCAGCGAAAAAATTATCCAGAACCACAACTTGTCATTGTTACTCTTCAGTTTTTAGTATATAGTTGTATTGAAAACAAAAAGCAAAAACAAATTTCACACTTTTCTCTCTCATTTTTGTCCTCCTAAAGAAACCGCTGTCCCACCCAGACCACTTTCAAAGCATAAAACTGGCACATGCACTTAGTTGCCAGTTTATTGGGTACACCTAGCTAGAACTAGATCGATGTAATCTTTCAGTTCCTTTGGTTTGTGTTGGTTTTCGTTCAGGATCATTTTGGCCTAAGCGTAGAAGCTCTTTCTGATCCTCTCAGTGCTGGCCTGGTGTAACCAGTACCTTCTTCCCGACCTCAGCAGGGAGAAAAAGCAGTTATCTGGTTCACTATTCTTTTCATCACTTATTTGTCCCTGTGCTGATTTTACTTTTAAACAAGCAGCAGCCTCTGGTACTGAAAAATGAAGCCAATGCAGAGGTGCCAAAAAAACTGCAGTTCCACTTGAGGGTGGCTCCAAAAGTGAGTCAGTGCCCATACACCTTCATGTTACAATGCTCAACTCTACAGAAGAAATAAACACGTTTACAGCCTGATGCATAAAACAATTCTCCGTAGCTAATTTCCTCCCTCATGACCGCTGTACGGGGGTGAACTTTTATATAACTCAACCATTTAATGGTTATTAATATGAAAAGTTGCACATAATTAAGGGCGGGTCACTTTGAGTGACAGGCCATAGGCAAGGTGTCACCACAGCCTATGAGTCAGCTCCACCCTCTCATCTAAATATGGTTACTTCTTGCTTCACAAGTCCAAGATAGTGACAGCCGAAATGCTGAACTCAAGGCTTCAAGGGTCCACAAAGAAATAGGTGACTACATGGTAGCTATACAGTCTATGGTTTAAGCAGATCCAGTCTAACTGTCTTCTCTGTTGCCAGTCTTTATGCTGAGCTAAGCTTATGGTTCTACTCTCACCAAGGAAGCAAATATTCTTCAAAATATCAAACTATTCCTTTAATGTATTCTTTGGTTTTATTTGACTTGTTGCTGATAATGCCCCCCCCCCCCCCCTTTTTTTTAGGTGTGCAGCAAAACGCCTGCAGTAGAGTAATTAGTCCCAGTGAGAAGCCTCTGCAACAGGCCGAATCTGTCAACTCTCTTCATAAATCAAAGAAACTTCGCCTGGATGAATCTCTCTCTGGTGGTTTCATCTTAATACCTTCTGAAATATCACTTATCATTAATGCAGGATGATTCTCCAAAGCATGTTTGTCTGAATCTTCCACTGTCCTCCCTTCTCTTTCTGTCTTTATCCTTCTCAACCTGTCCTTCTTAAATTTCTTGCCTCCATGTAGCCCCCTCAGTGGCCTCTGTCTCTGGGGTGGGGAAGGAGGGAGTGTCAGCCTCCGGCCTGAGGAAAGCTGGTCAGAGGAAAGCCCCTGGTGCTGGTGGGCTGAAGGCTCCAGGTGCTGCCTGTCTGCCCTCCCCTCCCTGCCTTTTCATCTTTCTGCTGCCTAAATCTGTCTGTTAAAGAGCCTTACAACGTCTTAGACATCTGTCTCTATCTTTATCATCCCTCTGTCTAATCCTGCAGCACTAATCCTGATCCACTGTTGAAAAGAACAGGGTCGGACTGTAGTGGACACACAGCACATTTTAACATTTAATTTGAAAACAGTTCTAGGCTTTTTTAATTAAACTTAACAGGCAAAAGCTTTACAGATGTTTAACGACTAAATATCTGTTTGGTGGGTGGTCCACCCTGAAACAAAGAAGGTAATGAACGTGTTTGTTGTACTTGATCTTCTAATGTGAGTGTTCCTGTCTCAGGGAGTACGCAGGTTGTGGATGAGCGCGTAGTGACGATGGGCTTCCAGCAGTGGCTGGCCAGCGTCACAGAGAGGATCCACCAGACAATGCACTACCAGTTTGATGGTAAAGCTGAAGTTTGTTCAGCACACTGCATGCTGATTAATTATTTCACTGTACATACAGCGTGCACTTCTGGTTTCACATGTTGCTTTTATGTGTTGTTGTCAAAAATTAGGTGAGAGGATCGATCCCACTCTCATATCCGTACATTAAATATGAAGCTACAGCCAGCAGCTAGTTAACTTAGCTAGCATAAAGACTGGGAACAGGGGAAACAGCGAGCCTGGCTCTGTCTAATGGTACTAAAATCCACCTACCAGCACCTCTAAAGCTCACTTAATGCATTATATCTTGTTTGTTTAACATATACAAAAACCAAAGTGTAAAAATAACAGGTCATAGTTTTCCAAATAATTGTAAGCCAAATTATTTCTTGGCCAGGTGAAGTCATCAGCCCAAGGAGGTAAGCCTAGCTAAGCTAAGCTTAATGTCTCTGCGTTACCAGTAGGGATTTACTCAAATCTGAATATGTGGAAGCACAAATAATGCGATGGAAACATATTTCTGTTATCACTAGATTCTGTCCCCACCGAGTCAGCGCACCTGACTATTCCTGGCTGTCCCTCTCACATTGAGGTCGAGGAGATGTCATGTGCATGAGAAGTGAAACAAATGCCTGGTGTGGCAGCTGGATTTCTTTCAAACCCCTGTAAATTATACATCAAAATGAAGCTTAGAGCCTGTAGATTTTAACTGTATATGTTAAATGTCCTCCATTTTTAGGTATATTGACTCACTTATACATTTATATTTACATTTCATCATATATTTTTTCCCCTATGTTATTTTATAGGCGTATTTATTTATATATTTAATAGCTAGGGCAATTATTTTAATATTGTATTATTATTTATTTAATATTGACGTAAATGGCCCTCCATAGTAGTGGGGATCAGACAGAAGGATGTGGAAATATATTTCATAATTGATTTTATGCCATTATTAAATCAATTTGATGCTCTGAAGGCACAACAATTTCATTGCTAGTGAATATTTGGTTAGAAAATACATTTGCCAGATTCAGTGTGACCTCTGGTATAAACCCCACTCACTCCCAGTATTTTATCAGAATACAGATAATGATGTCTTTGAACACCTTTAGTTTCCAGATAGAAACACTGACCAAACCCATAAAAATATTGTCGTAAAAAACTGAAATGATCCTTTGACTTAAGTAAAATCTGAGAATATGGCATTTTATGTAATGGCGTATTGGCTTTATTCCTAGTTAATCATCTTATTAGGACTTTATAAATCAACAGAAATCCATTAGAAACAACAGTTCTGGGTTGCAAGGTTGTAAAAACAAAATCTTTGGCAGGTGTATATTTAAAGTCAAGTTATTAACCAAATTTGATGGATGAATGTAGTAGGAAAACCCTTTGTTAATGATTTAATAACATTTATAAATGTCATTGTTTAAAGGTTCTTCCACTATCTTTTAGATTTAAAATAAATGTTTTTTCAATAATGTTTTATAGATTCATATTGGGTTGTCATAAGTTTGTGTTCTGGCTGTATAACACTACAGCCAAAGTTTGTTCCCACTGGAAGAGGCCAGGCGAGCTGTTTTTTTTTGTTCTCAGTTTTTAAACTAAGCTAAACTAGCCAGTTTCTGGCTGTAGCATTATATTAACCATACAGAGTGGATAGTGTTGGCGCTCCATGTACAGCAGCCGCGGGTTTGACTGCGACTCACGGCCCTTTGCTGCATGTCCTCTCCACTCTCTCTTTCCCCCTTTCACTCTGTCCTATCTAATAAAGGCAAAAAGGCCATAAAAATAATCTTGAAAACCATACAGACTAGATGGGTATCAATCTTCTCATCTAACAGTGTGGAAAAAAGAGAATACACATACTTCCAAAAATGTAAGACCATTCCTTTAATAACTGATAAGAAATCAAAAGGATTTCTCACAATCTGGCAACCCACAAGTCTTTATCACTCAATACTGAACTATAAACTCACTCACCCCCTCACACATGTTTACCTCTTCAAGATGACCAGTGTTGGTTGTTTGTTGCATGCAGTAAAAGAAGTTCTTTGTGGTGATGTTTTTCTATCAGGGAAACCACAACCTCTGGTCTACCACATCCCTCAGGAGTTCTTCAACGCTCTGCAGCATCGTCTGTCACTTGGCTCCAAGAAGAGGAGACTGCCAAACTTCACAACCGGTAGAACAACATAATTTACTTAATTAGATTGATTATTAATAAGACATCATTAATTAGGTGATTCTCTTCACACTTGTGTTCCTGGAAATATGGAGCTACAAGTGTTTGTGCGGCAATACACCCAGAGATCTCAACTAAACACTGGCACATTTAGTGAAAAGTTAATTTATTCAAATACAGTTTTGTGGTACTTGTACTTGACTTGCGTATTTCGGAGTTATGCTACTTTACACTTCTACTCCACTACAGTTCACAGGGAAATGTTTTACTCTTTACTCTTCTACAATAAACTGACAGCTGTAGTTATTTTGCAGAATAAATTTTATTAAAAAAAAAAAAAAGATAATCTTAGGAAGTTGAGTGTAATGATAAGATTAAACCAGTGGCTTGCAACCTCTATTGACTTGGGAGCTCCTACAACTAAGCATTGTGTAGTTTGGGCCCCTTGTTACATTTTAGAAATTGTTAGAAGTTCCACCAAAGAGACATGTCCTCCCTTCTAAGCTCCTCACATTGTTTCATTTAAATAAATATTTGAGACCCCAAGAGGAAAAAATGTCCAATATCTCACAAAACAGCAAAGATGAGAGAACATTACAAAAAATGAATACACATTTGTGTAGCAGAACTTTCAAACCCTCATCAATCAACTTAGATTTATACCATGACCCTTTGGAGGTATGAAAACTAGACTAAACCACCTAACTATACGTAATGTAGTTAAACACTAGATCCGCCTCAACCGGCTACAATAGTAAAGTACTACTTAATACCTTAATGCGTCAGTGTTGATATCTAAAAATGTCAAATATAATAATATATCAGTCACATGAGCTGATCTTCAGCAGAATAAGTCATTTTACTTTGAGATTTTAAGTACACGTGTTGACGATACCTTTGGGGCTGTATTCACTCTGAGAACACTCAGAGAGCTCCTAACTTAGCCTAAAAACTTTCAGTAAGAAGTCCTAGCTTAGGAGTGATTTAGGAAAGTTGTCAGAGCAACTTTGAGCAAGGAAGGGACAGAAACTTTTACCTTTGTAAAAAGGTGTGGTTGACCCTATTGCTAGGTATGACACATTCTTTTAACAGATGTGATTGGTTGTCACAGACACACCCTTTTGTGAGCCTGCGAGGTGGGGACACCCAGTGTAAATGAAATGAACTGCTGACTGTGAAAGTGTTGTCAGTGTTACTGTGATCACTGCTGATGGAAAGTTGAGACAGACCCAAGTCATCACTGCTGCACTGTTGCATTTTTCCGAATATCTTGGTATTGATCACTTTACTTCTAGGCCGTCTAGCATTAGGTGGGAAATGTGTGCATATCCCTAATGAGATCAACTACACATATTATCCCTGCATGATCTAATCTGTAGCATTTCATTTACTTACTTTCGTCATCTAGTATTTGGAAAATATTTCTGCGACCTCTTTGTTTTTTCCACCATTTTCTCCTCTGCTGAAGAAACTCTTCAGCCTCTTAAAAGTCCTCCTCTCTACTCCTAATAGTTTTTCACCTTAGGGGTTCTTTTAAGGTCTAACATGCTCTGTGAATAACTTTTATCTTTACAAAAACCTAGACTGAACTTGAAGGGGAAATGCTAAGAAAACTTCACAATTCGAAGAATTTTCTTAGAATTTCATCATTAGTCCTAGTCCTAGCTTTGTGAATCAAGGTCCTTTATACGTAATGGAGTACTTTTACATTGTTAGATTTTTAAGGATCTGAATACTTGTTCTACCTCTAAACAAACCACACATGTGAACAAATACAGACTCTCTCTTTGTCTGTTTATGTGGACGTCAGCTTTTGTGAGAAATGATGGACTTCCTCTCGGCTCTTTCTCCAAGTACACCTGGCACATCACCAATCTCATGCAGGTCAAACGCATCTTTGACACCTCAGAGGTAAAAACACTCTGTTCTTCTCTATTTTTGACTGCCTTGCTTTTATTGTTTCAGGTTGATTTTCTCAGTAAATCTCTCAGGACATTGTCCTCTTGGGGGCTGTGTCCACCAAAGGGTTTCTTTCTGAGGCCAGTGTTTTTGCGCTGTGCACTCCTCATTGGGTGTTTTTTAAGAGCGCTGAGAGTTGGAAAAGTTTAACTTTGGGTAAAAACACTGCGCTCTTCATTGTCACTTCAGCCGCTTATTCACAGTGGAGAAGGGACAAACACCATGAAGACAAACTGTCACATCTGCCATGTACAAGTGGTGAACAACAACAATGGAGGAGAAATATGTTACTTTACTGTATATAGATTAATATGTTTCCTCTCATGAACCCACAGACTGGCAGGGCCATCCTTTCTCTCTGCATGCTTCAGCCATTCCCTCATGCAGCGCAAGTTTTGCCAACATGTTTATTTCAACAGGATATTACAGTGGTATCATAACAACCAGACGCAACCAATGTATCTCAGCTGAAAGAATGATGCACCTACAAAGCACTCTCAAATGTTCCCAGCTGGTTGTTTCTTGAGGAGCGCCTTATGTTTTCGCCTCGGAAAAAACACCTTGGTGGACATGTGGCCCTACAGTCCAGTTGCGAAAAAGCAAAAAGATACGGGTTGATAAAAGTGTTGACACATTCAGACTGAAACTCTTCTTTATCTGTCTCCACCTCACCATCTGTCCACCAGTTGCCTCTGGAGGTCTCTCAGAGTTTTGTAAAGAACATAGATGGCTCTTATTCACGTTTCCGCTGCCCTGATCCTCCGCCTGAACCGGAGCTACCCGAGGGATACAGGACAGATCGGCCACAGGCTATAAGACCGATGGAGCTCCGCACTTTCCTCAAAGTTGGTGAGTGACTTGTTTTCAGCTGCGATAGCACCAAGAAGTCAGCTGTATATTTACTCTGTGGTATCTTTGCAGGGCCAGCAGATCAGAAAGAGGCCAGTCCGTTTGTGATCGAGTGGATCCCAGACGTTCTTCCTCGCTGTCAGATGGGAGAGCTCAGGATCAGCTTTGAATTTGGCCACCAGCAGAGCGGCCAGCCCGAGAACTGTGACAAAATGAGTGCAGCGGATAAAGGAGGTCGTAACAAGTCGGACTCAACTCAATCCAAACACACAAAGGCTGTTGAAATCCTTCAGGTGGTTGTCTGACAGCCCTCTAGTTTCCTTGTTATTATACACTGACAATAATGAAGTGTAACTGGCTCTCTTGGGCAACTTGTTGTGACAGATTTAGATCAATATGCCTCACACAGTATTTGACCTACCTATATATCCATGTTATATTATGCAATGTATGAATAATAAATTGCCATGTGAATTACACAGTATAATACTGATCAACAGTAGTTTTAGACAATCTAGCACTTATCATAATGCCTTTTCTTAAAATATTCATAACATCAAACTTACAAAAAACAAAATAGAAATATATTTTTGGAAAACATATCTAATTTTTTTAGACAAAGCACCTAAACATTTTTACTCAAGACAGATCATACAACCAGTGAAACAGAAAAAAACAATGAGCCAGTGAAACAAAATAAGAACTATGAATATTTTTTTAAAAGCGTTTTTAAAGTGGAAATATATGACTTAACTTTTCCCCTCCCCCTAGCATTTGCAAGTGGTGTTATTGTCGGCACAGCTGTTGCGAAGACAGCTGGATCACTTTCCATTTTCGTCAGAGCCTAGCAACTACCAACAACACATGGTGCACTGCATTTTGTTTTCAGCAGTTACTGTGGTTGTTCCACTGTCTGCTATTTCCACCACTGGGGATAGTAATTTCATAAAACTTACATAATACTCTTCTAGTCTTCCTCCTGTTTTGGTAGCACAATGGTTGATGCACTTCATTTCTGCCGTGAATCAAGCCTCATTTTCCCAAGAGATTGTACCCAGCGACAGACATAATTGCGAAGTGACAACAAGGCTCACGGGGAACCTAAACTCAGATGGTGTCATTATTTTATAGCCATACATTGTGCAATCCCAACATTTACTTTATAATGATAAGTTAAAGAAAAGATGTTTTGTCTGTTTCCACTTTAAAAACAGGGTAAATGGGAAATGACACATTCACTTGATCCTTTTTCCTGAATGTGTAAAAACCTGTATGTGTGTTAAAAAGATGGATTTTTGGATTTTCCTGTCTCTTTTTCTGTGTTAACATAAAAAAAACACATTTAATGGACAAAGTTTCTCTTTATTGGCAAAAATAAATAACCCTCTCATGAATGTATGAATCGATTTCCTTCTGAGGCTGACATTTGTGTTTTGTGATAAAATTTCTTGTAGTGAAAGTTAGTAAGACTATTGAATGGATAGCTGTGAAATCTAGTTCAGACTTCAGGATGATTGTAATAACTTGATAGTGCTAACTTAACTATCAGTCTAGCACCATCATCAGCTCAACATTTGAATTTGTCCAATACTTAGGTTTATGATCATATAACTTCCAAACTAATGACATTCTCATTGAAATCACCTGTACTCTAAAGTCCTAATTAGCACATGCTCACATGCTAAACAAAGATGGTGAGCATGGTGAACAGTAGAAATTAATTTGATTGTTGATTGCTTGAATGCATGACTTAAAACATGTTGCTTTATGTATAATTATTTTATAATGTAAGGTCAGTAGCTGGATATAATAGCTTTAATTGTGCTTGGCTTGGTGCTGTGATGGTGATACACTCAAGTGCCTAGACTGTGGGAAAAGGATGACGTGAATACTCAAAGCCGATTGGCTGTTGCTCCACTGCAAAGTGATTGGCTGGTAGCTGTTAGTCATTAGTATTTCTTTTTAAAAAGAAAGTAACCCTGCAGTTATGTAGTCGGAACAACAACAGGAAAGTCACAAAAAAGTATACAAATACAGGAGTTGCTGAGTTGACTATTTAGAAATTTGTTTATTAACATTAATCTGCTCAAGCAATATTTTAGTAGTTTTGGGAGATGTACTAGGACAAAATTGTACGGTAATGTAAAGCTTCAGATTGTTAACAAGATGTTGTTTAAATGCTCTGAGCAGTACAATACAACACATCTTCTTTGTAGTGTCAGTGTTGTTGCCACATTAGCACTTAAAGCTCACAAACGTACCGAAGTTGGAATAGCGACTTCACAAGTTGTGAAATGGGCCCTTCGAGAACCACGTGAATGCAGCAAAACTTGAACCACGTGGATTATCTTCTGCTGCATGACTTTAAAAGTTTGTCTTCTGAAGAAACGCTTGAGATTAAAGGCCTCTGTACTCACCAGCTGCGGAGTATTGTTATAAACCAAACCACTGGTACATAAATAAATAAAAATCAGATCAAAGGTGTAGTGGATCTCCGGGAAAAAATGCTAAGCGCTAGCTTGTCAGAGAAGTTTTATTCAGAAGATGGACAAGCACAGACTCAGGATCTCAAGAATCTTTCTGAGGGGACTACCAAACATAAAAATAGCAGACAGTGTGGTAAAGTCAGACAAATGAACGAGGAGAACAGGTATGTGCCCAGTCACATTCTGTGCTAAACCCTGCAGTAATTGTCAAATAGTGCATTATGTCAAATTGTAAAATGGTTTAATCTTCTGGTTTTGCATCTGTCCAAAGTTGTTTATTTCCAATTGAAAACTGTGACATTTGCCACTGAAATTATTATTGTTAGCATTTAACTCAAAGCATTGTTCACTGTGCTGCTGTAGACTGTGTGACAAAAGTCGCATTGGTGTGCAGTGGCCTTTCTGTTTTGTTTACAATTAGAAAAACATAGACATACAAAATGCTGAATAATTAGTTTAAAGATAAGACAGTGCGTGTTTTTCAGATTCAACTTTCTTTTAGTTGTACATAATGTATTTACACACAGAATATTTTACAGACAGGCAAAAATAGACATACAGTAAAAAACAAGGACAACAAAGTCAAACAAAGCAAGGGAAAACTGAAAATAGGACTAATATGGTTATTTAAAAATAGTAGACAGTTGCCTGGTTTGGGCACCCCTAGTCAAAATTTGGTTTACTGTGTATAGATAAGTAAATTATAAGACATGAAGTTATGATTACACATTTCTTCAATATTTTAAGCAAAATTACTCTTTAAGTTCAATCTTTTACAGTTTTAAAAATAACAAAAAAGGAAAGGGGCCTGAGGCAAAAGTTAGTACTTAGTAGCACCACCTTTGGCAAGTATCACAGCTTCTAAATGCTTTTTGTATCCAGCCAAGAGTCTTTCACTTCTTGTTTGGGGGATTTTCACCCATTTTTTATTGTAAAAGCGTTCCAGTTCTGTGAGATTCTTGGACTGTCTTGCATGCACTGCTCTTTTGAGGTCTGTCAACAGATGTTAAATGATTAGGTCAGGGGACTGTGAGGGCCATGGCAAAACCTTCAACCTGAGCCTCTTGAGGTAGTCCATTGTGGATTTCGAGGTGTGTTTAGGATCATTGTCCTGTTGTAGAAGCCATGCTCTCTTCATCTTCAGCATTTTTACAGATGGTGTGATGTTTGCTTCCATAATTTGCTGGAATTTAACTGAATCCATCCTTCGCTCTACCTTTGAAATGTTCCCCGTGCCACTGGCTGCAACACAAGCCCAAAGCACGATCGCTCCACCCCCATGTTTAACAGTTGGATAGGTGTTATTTTAATAAAATTCTGCACCGTTTTTCTCCAAACATACCTTTGCTCATTGGGTCCAAAAAGTTCTATTTTAACTTCATCAGTCCACAGGACTTGTTTTCAAAAAGCATCAGGCTTGTTTAGATGTTACTTTGCAAACTTCTGATGCTGAATTTTGTGGTGAGGACACAGGAAAGGTTTTCCTTCTGATGACTCTTTCATGAAGGTCATATTTGTACAGGTGTCACTGCACAGTAGAACAGTGCACCACCGCTCCAGAGTTTGTGAAATCTTTCTGCAGGTCTTTTGCAGTCAAACGGGGGTTTTGATTTGCCTCTCTGGGAATCTTATGAGCAGGTCTCTCTGAAAGTTTTCTTGGTCTTCCAGACCTCAACTTGACCTCTACAGTTCCTGTTAACTGCCATTACGTAATTACATTATGAACTGAGGAAACAGCTACCTGAAAACTCTTTGTTTTCTTCCTATAGCTGCCTCCTGCTTTGTGGCCATCAATTATTTTAGTTTTCAGAGTGCTAGGCAGCTGTTTAGAGGAGCCCATTCAGTTTTCAGGAGTCAGAATATTTCGAAGGCTTTGACATTTGCATCACCTGGCCTTTCCTAATGATGACTGTGAACAAGCCAGAGCCCTAACAAACTAATTAAGGTCTGAGACCCTGGTGAAAGTTGTCTGAGAGCTCAAATGTCTTGGGGTGCACAGACTTTTGCATAGTGCTCCTTTTCTTTTTTCACTCTAATAATTGCACACTGCGCAGTATGTTAGCTGTTCCCGGGACTGCACTCTGCTGGACTGACCTCATTTGTTGTACCTGGAATCTGCTGGAGCCATTCTCCCAGTTTGTGGGTTACAGCCCCGAGTGCTCCGGTTACCACTGGTTCCACTGTTGCCTTTACTCCCCACATCTTTCTAGCTCCTCTTTCAGCCCTTGGTATTTTTGGAGCCTCTTGTGTTCCTTCTTTCCGATGTTACTGTCACTCGGAATTGCTACATCTATCACCACTGCTTTCTTCTGTTGTTTGTTGATCAACACGGTGTCTGGTTGGTTAGCCATCACCAGTTTGTCAGTCTGGAGATGGAAGTTCCACAGGATCTTGGCTCGGTCATTCTCAACCACCTTAGGAGTGGTCTTCCATTTTGACTTTGGGACTTCTAGCCCATACTCAGTGCACATGTTCCTGTACACTATGCCAGCCACTTGGATGTGGTGTTCCATGTGCCGTGTTCCTGACTGCATCTGCTAATATGTGCTGAACTGTCTCAGGAGCCTCTTTGCACAGACTGCACCCAGGGTCCTCTCTGGTTTGGTAGACCCCTGCTTCTATTGATCTTGAACTAAGTGCCTGTTCTTGTGCTGCCTTATTGGTGCTTCTGTGCTGTCTTTCAGTCCAGCCTTTTCCAGCCATGATAGGATTTCTTGATGTCGGCCACTTTTTCAATCTGTTGGTGGTACATGCCGTGCAGGGGCTTTTCCCTCCATGATGGTTCATCCTCCTCTTCTGCATTTTTGGGTTTCTGCTGCCTGAGGTATTCACTTAGCAGCTCATCTTTGGGGGTCATTTTCCTGATATATTCCTGGATCTAAGTTGTTTTGTCCTTGTCAGTGGGTCTGACGCTCAAGGGTCCATGGCCACCCTCATTCTGCTTGGTGTACAGTCTAAGGGTGCTGGACTTGGGATGAAACCCTCCATGCATTGTGAGAAGCTTCCTTGTCTTGATATCAGTGGCATCTATCTCCTCCTTTGGTCAGCTTATTATACCAGCTGGGTATCTGATGACTGGCAGGCCATACGTGTTGATGGCTCGGACCTTGTTCTTTCCATTCAGCCGACTTCTCAGGACCTGCCTTACTCTGTGTAGGTTTTTGGCTGTGGCTGACTTCCTTGCAGCCTCCTCATGGTTCCCATTTGCCTGCAGGCCCCAAGGTATTTGTAGCTGTCCTGAACATCTGCAGTGCTGCCTTATGCAGTTTAACCCCCCTGGTTCTGATCGTCTTCCCTCTCTTTGACACCATCCAACCACACTTATCTAGTTCAAATGACATTCCAATGTCATTGCTGTAGATCCTGGTGAGCTGGATCAGTGAGTTGATGTCTGACTCAGTCCTGGCATAGAGCTCGATGTCATCCATGTAGAGGAGGTGACTAATGGTTACTCCACTTTGGAACTGGTACCCGTAGCCACTTTTTGTGAAGAGTTGGCTGAGGGGCTTCAGCCCTATACAGAACAGTATTGGGAACAGTGCATCACCTTGGTATATGCCGCACTTGATGGTAACTTGTGCAATTGGCTTTCAGTTGGTCTCCAGAGTCATTTTCCACAGCCCCATTGAGTTCTCGATGAAGGCTCTTAGTGTCCTGTTCATGTTGTACATTTCCAAGCATTCCAGTATCTATGTGTGTGGCATTAAGTCAAAGGCTTTCTTGTAGTCTATCCAGATGGTGCACAGGTTGGTCTGCCTGGTCTTGCGGTCTTGGGTGACTGCTCTTTCGACCAGTAGCTGGTGCCTGGCTCACCTGGTATTACTACTAATTCCTTTCTTGACCTTGCTCATGTATTAGGCCATTTGCCTATTAATCTCAGACGCTATGATGCCTGACAGAACTTGCATGTTGTACAGAGGCGGGTTATTGGCCTGTAGTTGGCCTTCTTTGGATCCTTCATGATCAGGACTGTCCATCCTTGGGTCAGCCTCTCTGGATGGGACCAACCCATCAGCAGCTGGTTCATTTGTGCTGCCAGGTGTTCATGGATTGCAGTTAGATTCTTTAGCCAGTAGGTGTGGAGTATGTCAGGGCCTGGTGCTGTCCAGCTCTTCAGACACTCTTTCTTGGATGTCTGCTGTTGTAATGGTAACTGGATCTACTAGCCACTGAGAATCGGTGTTATGTGATGCTTCCTTCTCCCATATGCTCTTTCAGTGCTGTTCAGTTTCAGCCCTGGGTGGATCTATTCCTGTGTTGTTACCTTGCCACTGAGAGTCCACTTTGGATGGTTCAGTGGAGAGCATCCTATTTATTCTCCTGGCTTCTGCTTCTGCCGTGTATCTCTTCAGGTGGGTGGCCAGAGCTGTGAGCCTTTGCTTGGCAGTCTCCAGTGCCTCAGGTATACACAGTTTGTTGTACTTCCTGGGGATCCCTTTCTTCCCCACACCTTTCTGTATCTCTGAGAGCTGACTAACTCCTCTCTGTGTTGCCTTAATCTTGGCCTCCAGCCTCATTCTCCATGGGGGATAATGCTCTTTGTGGCTCATGATGTTCTTCTTGTAGCCAAGTATCTCTAGGATCACTGTTGCTGTGGTGTATATCAGCTCATTGGTCTCAGTAGTACTCCTAGTGGGGGTAGTTTATGGTGCTGCATTCATATCATCTAGCAGACTTTCGGAGGGCACTTTGTTGCTTAGCCTTGGTTATCGGCTTTGGGGGTGCCGGGTTTCCAGCTTGTCCATGATTTCAATCTTAGGTCATTCCCCCTTGCTGTAAGGGAAGCTGTGTCATTGTAAGGGCTTGTTGGGGCTTGGTACCCAATCTCAATCTCGAAGTGTGGGGATGATGATGACACCCCCAATTTGACCTGTTGTCCTGGCTCCCCCTTAGCATGTTTGTTGTACCTCATCAATCTCTAGTTGCGGTAGCAGTTGCCATTTGTGGATATTGGAACACTGGGCTAGGAATTGTTTCTTTGTCAGCCTAGATGTTGGAATTCGAAGCAGCCATATACCCCACAACCTTTGAATGTAGCCCCTCTCTCTGGGGTTACCTGTATAGAAGCTTTCCAACAGTTTCATATTCTCTGCACTAGTCCATCTATGTCTTATTCCAGTAGCCCATTTCTCATCACGTTACCCTGGTTCCCCAATACCTGAGGCAGACCATGTTGACCTGAGGTAGGATTAAGGACCTTGCATAAGAGTCCGGACTAGATATGTGTTACTCCGTCCTGACCGTGATTCGAACGCTGAGTAAAAGCAACAATTGCCTGCCCCCTGCCTGTTCCTTTACCTCTGGAATATGATTTGTAGGCCGGGGCATCCCTGTAGCACTACAATGCTTCATTTATAATGGTAAGTTTTGACCCATTTTATTTTTATCAATATATTGCAGTTCCTGTGGTTTGGATATTGCACTTGGCCATATTGCGATATTGATAGGCTACTATTACGATGAATTGTTAATTCCTAGTGCAAAGGAATTAATATTGAATGGGTTAAGTACCAGATTACTTTTTATACATGAAGTAGATAGTTATGTACAGTATAAATGTCTATATAGCAGACAGAATACACAGCAAGCAGGATATATAGCTGAATGATACATACATTAAAGCACAGTGTGTATTTTAAACTGTAAATGTATTATTTGCATGTAAGTGAATGTAACAGGAAGTGTAACAGGATTATTGACACTATATGACTTATGCTAACTTTTCATCAGGGTGCTGACTTGTGGAGAGAAACTGTTCTTCTGTCTGGTTGTTTTGACATACAGTGCTCTCTAGAGCCTTCCAGAGGGGAGAAGTTGGAGCAGGTTGTGTCCAGGGTGTGGAGGGTGTACAGCGATGTTTGCTGCCTGTTTACTGATTCTGTGAATGTACTGGTCCAAGCAAAGTAACTGTGGAGAAAGTCAAGTTCAGCTGCTCCACAGAAACATGTGATTTATTGTCAGTACTGAATGTTGCTGGCACTTCTTGTGGAAAACAGTTGTTGATGGATGTACACATTTTTACCAGCAGATGGAGACATAAGCCTGCTCTTTTCCCAACAGGGGACTGGATTAAAGCTTTTCAAGGAAACACAAGGAGAGAAGAGATGGAATACATGAGGGGGTTATTCAGACTGCCTTACTTTGAGAAAATCAGTGTAACCAGTGTGTTGTGCTCTGTTTCTGTGTTAGAAAATCAACAAATATAGAAGAAAATTCAGTGTTTGACTGCATTTCGTAATTTGGCTGGATCTGTCTTCCTCCCTTCTGGGCATCACAAAGCAGGAATTACACACTCGTTGTGAGATATATCACTGGAAACATCACACATGCTTCCAAAATGTGTCCAAATGTTCATGAATTAATTAAGATTACAAGTTAATACCATGAGAACATCACGCCAAATTATATGCACTCCTCAGAATAGCAGCTTGCACACTGTGTATCTACATCAGGGGTGTAGGCGTACAAGAACACTGCCAGCCCCCGGCCTCGTTCCTCCCTCACAGGCCCCCAGGACATGAGTGTTGAGTACAGCCTCTGCCTGCACAGGGGGCCCGGCTGCCAGACAGCTCTGAGCCACGCATTTAGCTGTTTATGTAGTCTGTCAGTCACAGAGACGCATCAATCCTCTCCTGGAAGGAATAGCAAGCACATTGTGACAGAGAGACTTCCTCAGTCGCCTCAAAGATGTGTTACAGACAGAGATAGAAAGGGCCTGAGAGGGGAGGGGGCTGTGAGTAAGAGAGAAGAAAAAAATGGTGTTCAGAAAGCAGAAAAGTTGGATATTTAAAAAAAAGACTAAAGGCCTGGTAACATCAAAAAGGTGTACAATAGAATCAATTTGCATGTTTTTGCGAAATATTTGATTCTAGAAGCTGAGGAGCTAACTGCTAACAGTAGTGCTAATCAGTCATAATAGTCCCCCAAGCTTCGCCATGGCATGGCATCAAAAATACATTTTTCCTTTTACTTGTAGTGCTATCATCAGTCAGATTGTTTTGGTGTGAGTTGTGTTGGAGATGTCTGCCTTCTCTCCAATATAATGTAACCAGACAGCACTCGGCTTGTTGTGCTCAAAGCGCTAAAAAAAGTAACATTGGAAAACCTAACAGCAATGTCTCTTCCCAGAAGTCATGACCAGGTTACTCAAGATAATCCACAGAGCTTGTTGTGAGCAGTTTCATGTAGGAACTATTTTCTTTCTGCTGAATTACACCGGCCAACCATGACACTGTGCAGAGGGAAGCGTACATATGCTGCTAGCTTACCTTGCACCACTGAGCTAACTAATGCCACAGCTGAGCCCAGGAGGACGCCATTAATGTTTACATCTTAAGCTGTCACAAGCACGAGCCCCTCGTCTATGAGTAGATGCACATTTCCTCATTTCGGTCTCTTTGCTTTCTCTGCTGTCATGTTTACAGTCCTGTAACGTTATCCCCACCACAGGAACTCCACATTACAGCCAGTATGAGGTTAATAGAAAGATGAGTATCTGTATTTTTGACGGCATTGAAAGTCACACCGTCTGGATTTCTAAACACCCTGGTATACCCTAATCTTGATATACCACTCAAGCCTAATCATTGCATTTGCAATTAGTACTCAAGACAAAGTAGGCTGAGGCTGATGGCAATAATGTCTTTAATTTTGCAGGTAAAAAATATTGGACAAATAAAAATTTTGACCTAATGATTGCGCTACACGAAAGTTAATAAATCAAACCAAAGTTGTTCAAAGTACTTCAATGTTGCTAGAGGAAAAGTCAGAGGATCACAAAAGTCATTATGCTTCATCATCTGGGGACCATGAATGTCTGTACAAATTTCCTGGCAATCCATATTAATATATGCTGAGAAATTTTAGTCTGAAGCCAAGTAATGAACTGACAGACAGATATTGCCATCCCTAGAGCAGTCATGACTAAAAAGAGTTTGGCAAAATGTAGGTTTAAGCAGTTCTCACAACCACATGTCAAGAGGAATGTGACAAAGTTCATAGCCAAGTCAACTCTGTCGGTCTCTCTTATTGTATGATTGAGTGAGTGGAAGCTGCCAAGATACAGCCGACCATAACTGCATGTCTGTCAACACCAGGCAACAGACACGCACTGAGCAGACAGCTCTTTTCTAGCTCTGTCACTCCACATTATCTACGCACAAAGTGTTCTCCAAGATCCTATAAACTGCATTTACTGACACACAGGTTGTGATCTAACAGTACCTTTTTCCTGTCTTTTGTAATAGCATATTTTGGGGTTGAGAGCAGGTTACATCATTTGGAAACGACTCATCACAGATGTTTTATTTCAGCCATGACACACTTCTTCCTCCCAGGTTCACCTCACATTAATCAGAACTAGTCTATGAATCAGTACTATAGTCTTTGTTCATTAATCTACTCTTTGCCCACCACTTTCATCATACTCTGATGTTATATTGGTTTTAGGATAATGGACATTACTGCTGTTGTGCACATTAATGTTATTAGACTTTGTCAGTCAATAAATTAGTTACTTAAGTTACTATAGATTTTGGATGCATTGCACAATGACCAGTTACTTTACAGTTACCTTACAACATTTTTTTTAGCTCATTGTTTTTAGCTTATCTAAGTTTAGTGTTCTAGCATGCAAACATCTGCAAACAATAATGCCAAACACAAAGCACAGCTGAGGCTGATGGGAATGTCATTAATTCTGAAGGTATTTGGTTGTAAACCAATGGCCAGATACTAGATTAAGAATCAGGTCACCAAAGTCATTAGGATTCATCCTCTGGAGATTATGAATGTCTGACCCAAATGTCATGGCAATTCATTGAAATATTTTCTGTCTAGACCAAAGTGGTCGATCGAGCAGTATTTCCATCTCTGCTAACATGGCTAAAAGAATTCAGATGTATTGATTTTGTATCGAAGGCCAAAGTACATTAAGGTTAAGAGCAATAAAGTGCAAACACATAGATTGTAGCATTTCTCTTCATCATACAGAAAAAGCGTTTGTCATAGTCTCTTTCTTGAAACACATCTGTGTTACAAATTAAAAGCATTCTCATGGAAAACAACACACTTTTTAAAAATGTTTTCCATATACAAATATAATTTTAAAAAGTGTTCAGGATGTCTTAAATAAACAGAAGTTTTTTTCAGTTCTTCAGTAGTCAGAAACAAGGTAACCCAGACCAACAAGGTCCCAAAAAAAATGGAAAATATCTGTGTGCCTGCATGGTGGATTCCTATTCATACATCTAAATAATGTTATTTTAGTGCTGTTTGGACAGCTACGGCAACTTGCATTGATGTTATACTATAAATGTAGACAGTACTCTTAAATCCTACAAGGTAAAAGTCCATTCTTACTTTCACTTTGTTACTTTGTTGTTGCAGTGTCCTCAGAGATAGTCCGTCATCTCCTGAGTCAACTGTGTAATAATAATAAGGTCAGAAAGGTTACTATGATCTGCACGCAATAAGTCGATACCGTGCTTTGTGTCTTTCAGCAGAAACTAAAACATTACAAGGGGGAAAACCTTGCGGAAACACCGATCATCAGTTACAGAGGTCAGCATTTTCTGTGCCAAATGAACAAGGCAAAGCACATTATCAGAACCTGCCCGGCAGAGTCACACATATTAGATATGCATACTCAGTGCACCTGCACTCAACAGCACACACACTAATCTAACGTGGTGCCCTTTGGTGTAAGACAAGGGGGAAATAGACCTGCCAACAAGTCGTCTACCTGCCAACTGGAAGAGGTAGAGGCAGACTGACAGGACCTGTCAACACGTCTGTGATGACTGACGACAACCCGGGACATGCAACATTTCTCCATCCCTGATACAAACTCCACTCAGTCTCAACAGAAAGTCATTGACTCACGACTGAAGCAGGACCAAACAGAGAAAGTGATCAGGAGAGGAGGTCATAATGAGCCGACAGACCCCTTAACCAACGACCTCTGAACTCTGCCTGTCAATCCTCAAGTCAACCAACCTAATCCAACGTCAATCCACTGACAATCCATATCTCTATCTCTGACTGTCTCTTGTGATTGCCTCTGACCACACAGCAGTCCAATTGATAACCACATATTAGGAGGGTTCAATCACCCCTGAATGATGGATGACTTTGTGGAGTCAGTCGATTTTGTCTTGCATTAAGTCAGTGTTTTGTGAATCAGTCAGGCCCTCAACCAAGTAGTAGGGCTGGGACGATATCTCCCAATTTGACACTATCATGATTCTTTGATGCTGATTTAATGTTTATTACAATTTTTAGGTATTGTGATTTGCAATTTAGTATAACGAATAAATTAGATTCTTGTTTGCTTTTTTAACATTAGACTATGGGAAAAGTTAAATCATACACTTGTAGAGACTGCATATCATAAGACATATTTCCAAAAACAATGCACATCTCATGTCAGCCAGTCTTTCTGACTGTTATTTCAGCAGCATCAAATACTGCGTAGAAAAGTGGTAAATAAACAGTTTTTATAGTTATTTTTAACAATGGTATTTAAGGAAAACACTTTGTGACCTTGCTTTGTGAAAGGTCCCATATTAAATAAACTTAAACTAAAAAAATATTTAGTTTTAAATATTTAATATTGGTAAAATCTTAATCCTTTTTTGTGCTGCACACAGTACATTGATTTGCTCAGCACCTTGCTCTGCTCTCTCTCTCTGTTTAACAGACCACAAATGAGACAAGAATTAGCTGGCTCGCTAGCACGCAGTCCCTCTGCCTCTTCCCGCTGCAAGGGGACTATTTGTTGCATGCAGGAGAGTGGGCAGAAGCTCCGGAGATGGACTCAGTAGCAACTGTAGCAACTAGAATTTAACCGGCACAAACTCACCACTGGAGTTCACAGTGGACTGGGTTTAATCTGTGTAACAGCAGCAACAGAAAGTTTGCTGATCCAGCAGGAAGTTTGTACTGGACTGGCTGAATTTGAATTGTTATTCGAGCAGCTCAAAGTCCATGTCCTCAGACTGTCCACTATTGTCTGCTTTCTTGCTTCGGCTTTGTTTTTCTTGAAATGGATATAACATCATGTTACTCATAGACTACTACAAGAAAAGCAACAACCTATTTACACCTACACATCTGAATAATATCGATTCAGACATTAAAAAGCAATTATAAAATTGTAAAAAGGAAAATTGTGATAGTTAAGTAAGTCAATTTTTTTTTCCAAATAAGTTGATTAGTATATGTTAGGGGTGGGAATCACCAGAGGATCCAAAATACAATATCATCACAGTACTTCAGTGACGATATAATATTATTACAATTTTAAATGTGTTACAATATGCTGAGTCGTGCTGAGTACAATACAATTTTGGCACACAAAAATATGACAGTACGATGCTATATTGATTTTGTCCCTCACCCTTAGTGCATGTAAAAAGGAATCTTTGACAATCAATCTTCAAACTCAGCTGATTACTAGATCACCATGGTTAACAACTGAAGCAGTAGATTTTAGCAGAGGAGCTTCTTACCGGTGACTGAGAGCACCATAAGCTCAGTGTTGGTACCTTCCTGATTTAAGTTAACTGGAAAACTGTGAAAACCACAGAAAGAAAAAATGTGATAACTTTGAAAGAATCTGCTGCTGATTCATCAAACACTGACAAAAACTGACTGAACTTACTACTGAATTGAAAATGTCTCAATCAGTGATAAGCAGTGATTGCGGCTGTAAGAACGATGATATGTTTACTTACTGATGCATGTACTGGAGTTCATTTAATGGTGATGCAATTACTTAGCTTAGAAAAACAAACTATATCCCAATCTGATATAATTACTTTCTAATATTAGCTAAACAGTGGTGAATGGAATCACGCATTCATTGGCATTTTCTTTTGCAGATTTTCTGGAAATTCTGTTAAAGTTTGCGCTACATTTAAATAGAACCCCTACTAGTGACTATGGATCTTTGAAGTGAATGAAAAAAATGGAAAGAAAAGTGATTCATAATTTCCACCCCTACATCAGTATTTGGATGAATACCATTTTGTGCAACTCAACTGCCATATAACACTTTGTCTAGCCATTTTGTATCATGTAAATGGCACTGCCTCTTTTCTCATACATGCATGCCCTCTGCACATGTTAACTTCCTTTCCTCTCTCTTCCTTCTTCCTGATTGTTGAGCTGAGCGGAGTCATCATCAGATCCATCAGTGCAGAGTCATTGCCTGAGGAAACACGGGCCAATTATGGCCATAAATAATAATGGGAGAGCGCATCTGGCATGATGACTGATGGGCCTCTCTCACAGCTCATTTACATGGCTTTTGTGTGGCCATCAGCAGCTCCGCTCTAATGTAATGCTCAGCAAATGAGCCTTTCACTGAATATTGTACGATTCAAGGGTGGAACAGTGGCACTGGGATGGCACTCATCACCACAAACATGGATCTGAAACAGTGAAGGAGCGAGGAAAAAGAGGCGTAGAAATCAGATACATTTGCAAGAAGATTGAGGTTTATTGTCCCTCTACGTGTTGCCATACACGCACAGACTTCCTGTCTTGTGCCCTGTCTGTGTATGTGTGTGTTAGAGAAAGAAGTCCATCCATCAGCATCAATTACCGCGACATGGAGGGAGATTGATTGTGTCTGTGTGGTCAGGTAACAAACCAACCACCTCCCACACTTGAACACACACTCTGCAGATACCTTACATGTACCTGTCAGACACCTGCCCACTTACCCTGTCTCCTATAATGCCATCCATGTCATTTTATAATGAGCTAAGTGAAAAATGATAGAGTTAGTTCACAACAGAGATTTAGTGGTCAGTTTTTAATTTCTCAACGTAGGTGTCGACACTGTTCAGGGAATCCTTAATCCGTCCTTTAGGTCGGCGGCAGCCTCGAGCCAGAGAACAAAAGGCTGCAGCATGCTGACGTGTGTCCCGGGAGCTGATAAGCCTGGTTGTTAATGGTGTTAGGGTAGATTTCATTACCCCCTCCAGACTGCTCTCATTAAATAAACATCCTCCTGTCACATCCCTCACCCTGTGAGAAGAGGAGTAACCAAGGCAGGAGGGGTGAAGAGGAGAGAAGGTATGAGTAAGACAGACAATAAAATGGAATGTTAATGAAAAACTTGTCAATCAAAATTTGGGTTGACGTTCTTGCAGAATAGCTTGCGGTGCTGTTTTGCTAGCGGCGTGGCTGTAGGGATGGCAGTGTCAGTCTGTTGGTCCACCACTTTGGTCATGACTGAAATATCTCATCCATTAAATAGATTGACATGAAATTTGGTTCATACATTTATGGTCGCCAGAAGATGAATCCTACTGACTTTGGTGATCTGCTGATTTTTCATCTAGCACCACCATGAGGTTCATCGTGGTGTTTTAAATGAAGCATTTTGACAACTGTTGGTTTGTTTGCCCTGAAATCTGTCCCTAAAAGATAAATTCCACAGACTTCATCACCAGCAGCTTTTTTTTTTTTTTTTTTTTACCTATTTAATAAATATCTCAACGTCTACTGGATGGATTGGTGCACAGTTTTGTATAGACAATCAAGACAATGTATCTTATGGACTTTGGTGATCTGCTTACTTTCCATCCATTTTGAGGTTGACTTTTCTGTTTTTTATTGAAATAACTTAACAATTATCAAATGATCTCCATGAAATGTAGTACAAATATCCACTGTTATCACTTTGGTGCTTTCTAAAAAAGCGAACTCTACTGAGTTTAAACATCAAAGTGTGTTTACAGGTCTTGTATGTCAAAAAAGTTGTATAAATCCTTTTTTGCCGCCAGAGGGATGCTGCTGTAAGTCTTATAAATTGGTCGACCCTTCACTAAGTCCCAACCCTCAAACGGAGACTGACCAATCATAGTGTAGCACCTGCCAGCACCAACCATTGTCCAGCAACTACATGACTGTGCTCCATAGACTCTAATGCAGTCGTTTCAGATTGTTTTCATTTTCAGGCCGGTTTGTCGATTTCGAGTTAAACATTGTGCTTGGGACAAGCGTATTAATGATACTCGTCACTTGGAGAGGCTGGGGGGAGATATGCATTTTTTCCCTGTTCCAAAACCAAAATCAATCCCTGAAAAGTGTAGGGTTAGCTAGCTAGTTCGCAACTGAACACGCTGCTTTTGCTTTTTAATTATTGTGACAGTGCAGGTAAACAGGCAATCTTTGCCAATATTTAACTAGCTGTGCATTATCACAGTGTGTGCAAATAAGCAATGTTTGCTTTCCTTGATGCTCACTGGCCATCCACCAGTGGAGATCCAGGCACTGGTGGTACAGGAAGAAGCCAAACACTGTTGATCTGCACACACTGTGATGACACATAGCTTTTGGAAATCTGCAAGGTTTCCTTTGATTGTTTGGTGATGTGGGAGTTCACTTTTGATCTTTAGACCTCAGCAATAACTTCTATCATTATCTCTTAAACCTGTTTTCCCTGCTGAGTGAGTTTGACATCCTAGTTTTACCCTTTAAACATAACTGTAGACCCCTCTGTCTGCTTCTCTCTGAAATCATTTTTTTATTTCTCCAAAAATTCGATAATATTTCTTTAGGGAGTGCAGCATGACAGTGTGGGCTCCATGCTAGCTCCGACAGCTTGACAGACCATCACGAAGGGGCGGGGCTTAGCAAAGGATCAGTTGCCTTAAGTGATGTCACTCTAATCAGAGTCGGTTTAGATAGACTGAAAGTGACAAAAATCTGGTGATGTGTAGCTAAGGCCTTGACACACCAAGCCAACGGTTGACCTCTGGTCAATGTTGGGCCGTCGGTGAACGACTGTCACCCTAGTCTTTGTGGTGTGTCCTGGACAGTCGGCCCTTGTCAGCTTTTTTTCAGCTAATTCAGCATGTTAAATTGGTGTCAGAGACAGCATAGCCCATCGGTGAATGAAATCACTCTGACTGGCAGTTCAGCTCAGTGCACAAGAAGAGTGAGGAAAGTAAACAAAGAGCTGAAGTCAAGAGGCAGTGAGACCAAACAAACTTGTTACATAAGGTAAAAATATTTTTTCCTTAGTCACTGAGCTCTTTAGCAGAAAGTTTTGTGATGGTTTGTGTTATTGTTCACTGGTGGACGGTAAATATGCTGTGTTCCTTTAACGTTGGATTGTGTTTTAATTTGCTAACTGGCTAACTAGCATCAAGATAGTCCTCTGATTTTTGAATGTCAAATATAGACTACTTCTGTCTGCTGGTGTTGAGAGTTATTTCCTCTCACACAGGTGCAGAACATATATGCTTTTGGCTGTTGGCTGTAGTCTTTGCGGTGTGTTTATGTCAAACTTTTTGGTTGAGACACATGCAACGTGAGGCGACGCAACAGTGGGTTTTCGCTGCCTCTAGTTCTTTGATGTTGGTTTGGTGTGTCGGGCCTTTCGAAAGAAGTGTTTACCACACCTCCATAGCTCACTCCTCATCTCTGCTTGAAGCAAATGGCTCGAGGCTACATGAGCATAATGAGCCCAAATCTTTGACCATATTGTCTGCAGTTGAGTTGCACTGTGGGTAACGTAGGCTCCAGGTTTTGACACAGATTAAGAATGTGTGCCATAAAAAAGAGAATGTCTCTTGTTCTGCTGCAATGATTGTGATACTTTTTTTTACTGTCCATTGTAAGCTTTACAATGTTACAGATGTGCAATGCTAAAGTGGAGTACACTTTCAACTTTTCATTTAGTACCATTATCACGTCAAAATTTCTTTTTCTCAAATACTTCGCTGAATAATGAAATTCCTGCACAACTAATGATATTTCCATTACCCTCGGCTGTACTTTATGTTTAATGGTAATGAGGAATTGCCAAATTAATATGAATAAGATGTAAACATTACATCTGCTTAACATCAGCTTGTTAGCATTGTCATTGTAAGCATGTTTAGCTCAGCCTCTAAGAGCCACTAGCTGCTGTTTACTCATGTTTATTACACACAGGTCACCAGTTGTTAAGACCATGTCCGCCCACTACACGTTGATCTGAAAGAGTTAGATTGTAATTTCTAATCTCTGGAGTGATAGTGCAAATGTTTCAAAGGCAAACACGCTCAGTTTTTGTTCTACTGCGTCCACTGTATCACTCCCTGACCCCAGTTACCCATTTGTCTCTCTCCTCGTCTTCCATTAGTTTTCACTACAGTTTTCTTTGCTGCCGACCCCTCCTTACCTCTCCTGACCTTGTGTGGACTCTCTTTTTCCCCTCTCTTCCCCTCCCTCTCTCCTCTCCTATGCTCTGCTCTGACTAATCTATGCCATCATCCTCTCTTCATCTATCAGGGTGCTCTCATTGTTTTGACGTCTAGTTAATTCTCGGCTCATGATTTATCAAATTCTTATTACCGCTTGCTGAAAGCCTCATTCATTGTCCTGATGTATGGTAATGATAGTCCCGGTGTGGCTGCCTGAATCGCAACAAACCCACTCATTTATTTTCTTCTTCTTCTTCTTTCCTCCCTCCTTCCCTTCATGACTGCCTTTCTTTTGCAAACTGTTATCTTTTTACTTTGTCCTTGCGGTTGTCTTGGCTCATCTCCCAATCTTTGCACATACGCACACAAATACATAAAACTGTCTTCCTGGAAAACGCCATTACTGCAGCCTATAATAAAAATTGACAAACCCTTTTAAACAGTCATGTTTGCTACATGGCAAGTTGTCAGTGAATTTAGGTAAATTAGAGCTTCTTTGGTGCATTTGTTGACAAGCAGTTATTATTTAAAAAAAGACATACAACAGGCTTCTTCTGCAAAGTATTGTTAGGGAATACTTTGTTGTTGGTCAGTGTACTTGAAGTCCTCCTCCAGACACATTTTAAAGTATGTAAAAATACTCCACTATGATTAATACTTTGTTTAACATGGTTTTCTCACACAAAAAGGTAAACAAAATAAAAGCTCTGGGCTGGAAGCAGATCTACTTTTTCTCCCTCATTGAGAAATTGTGGATCAGGTCTCTGCCCCGCCCACCAATGCAGCTTGCAGCAGGTTTTGTGTTACGATTTCTCCAGCTCTGCTTGTGCTAGGTTGTCTGGTGATAGAGCAGTGTGCATCAATATGGCTGTTGTTGGCGTTACAGGTAAAATTGGAGGGATTTTAGCTACACATGTTAGAGCCTCACTCAGATCCAGATTGAGATGAGGAGTCTGCTGTGCGCCAAAATTGGCAACTAGCAGACATATCAGAATGTTATATCTAGTTAGCATCTTTTATTTTCAATGCCTGTGAGCTGATAGTAACCATGGCCACAGGCATAATGTTTTTGGATTATCCGTCCGCCCATCCGTCTGCCCCATTCTCGTGGACACAATATCTCAAGATGGGAAAATTCTTAAAATTGGGCACAATCTATTTGTGAGGGAAGATGTTTTAATTGTAGCCACAATAAATAATGTGTGGGAAACCCTGAGTTAGATGACTTGATTAAATGATGGCATTTTATATCCAAAAAGTCAAAGGTCAGCTTCACTGTGACATCATAATGTCCTGAAAAAAAGACACTTTCATTTTCCAGCTTTATAACTCAGGAACAGAAGGGGAGACATTTGGTCAGATACTGAATTGGTGACAGTAATCTTGGGTCCCCACCTTGAAACTGTGCTGATTGTAAAAATCCTCTGTGCTGCTGGGTTAAAGATGTGTGTGAAGCATCCATGTTTCAGACTATGAAGCTTCTTTGCAGCAACATCTATATTTGAAGCATTGTCAACAGTCATGGCTACATATGAGTCTGAACAGCCATGGATGTTAACTGCAACATGACTGATTCGCAGAGGCATACTTAACCCTGATGTGGTAATTCTAGTTTATATTGTTTATTATCTTTAGCTTTTGCTGGCTAACTTGCAGTCGCTCACACTGTGCTATTAGGAGAAGTTTGCCAAGGGGGTATTCTGATAGAGGGGAGTTTCTTGGTTAAGGTTAAAATAAACAGATTTGCAAACTTTTCCCAAACTCAGAGTTTAGGAAAGTGCACAGACATCATCCCTTCAGTAAAGGGATTGAGAAAACACTTCTCTAGTGACAAATTTGCACAGATACAAGTCAGTACAGTCAAGGTCAGAAATTTTAGGGAACATAAACTGAGGAAAAACACATTTTTGAATGGAGGAGAAGTGTAAGCTGCCAACTCATGAAGACACATTTCCAAACTAATCCACAGAGCTCTTTCTTCTATCAGGAAGACAATAAGGTGTATTGACTTTAAATATATATATATCTGTGTGTATATATATAAATATGTATATATAGTATGATAAATACATTAATTCACTTCATGAACCATTTATTACAAGTTTCTATACTGCTTGTAAAAGTTAAATGGGAAGGGTTAAAGTAAAGTGTCGTGTGTTTGCTGAGCTTTGTTGTTGTTATAGTACTACATGTAACCTGATTTTTTAAAATAACATTTAGACATTCTACAGAAATTGGATGTTACTCACAGCAGCTGCCTGCTTCACGCTGCCAACAGTGAGCCTGCTCCGCTTTTCTGTCAGCCAACCACAGTGGCACTGTGCCTGGTACATCTCTTCACACATTTTTTTAGGCTGTAGTTTAGGTATACCTTGCAATATAATGTAACTCCTCAGAGTATGGCCTCAGAATTTACTACATAGTTTGATCAACACCTCCGGTATCCTATCTTGACAAAAACAGCACATTATAGACTTTGTTGCAGGGTGTTGGATTACATTTCAGTGTACAGGTGTTGCTTTTAAATGGAATTCCATTGTGCTCTCATTCATGTGATTATTGCAGAATTGTGTGTTTTTTAATTAAATATTGAGCACTTTGTGACCCCATTGTTTTACTGTTACCCCGTAGCACTGGGTAAGACTCAATACATTAATATGTAGTGTTTTCAAACAGGTTCCTCTTATACATCTATTGCACAGTTGGTCAAACCAAACTTGTGTTCATCTAGTCACACAGAACGTATTGCATGAACCCCCTGATAAGGCACCTTTTATTAAGGGTTTATAATCTGTGAGTTCTGGCTTTATAAATGGTTAATAGACCATTTGTTAATGCTTTATATGTCAGTTACAAGCCATTAAAAGGAAGAACATAGTACATTGTTTGCCCATGCTCACAGGAATGATGCATAAATGTTTTCTGATCTGACGCCACTATTGATAGGATGTCATCTTTTTTTGGTGCCTTCCAAAACCATTAGAAATCATGTTTGACAAATAAATCAGTTTTATCATGTGTCAAGGCTCCGGTGAATGTTTGGTTAGACTTGATAAGGCTTAAATAAATATCATGGATTGGGTTAAAATGATACTTCTTTAAGGTTAGGGAGGTTTGTTGTCATGCTTCAAAAAATGTTGACTGTTGGTGTGGAACAGGACACAAGCAGCTGTCTCCTGCATTAAAGTGCAATATTCTGTTGACCCATCCAACCAAGCAGCAACCTCTGAGGCTAAAAAACAATGCCGATGTGAAGTGCCAAAAACTGCAGTTTATGGAATGACCACTTGAGGCTGGCTTCAAAACAATATTCAATATTCAGAGACCGCCATGTTATAGCAGAAATAAACATGTTTACAGCCTGATATGAAAAGTGGTTTTGTTTCTATAGCTAATTTCAACATAATGACAGCTGTATTGGGGGTCAATTTTTATACAAGTCACCCATATATATTTTATTAGGTCTTAAAGTTATACATCATTAAGGGCATGGCCCCTTTGACTGACAGGTAAGTGCCGTTACTAGCCACAAGCTGTCTGATAAGCGTCATCCCAGCTATTCCCTAAACTTGAGGCCTTAGTCATGTTTTTGGTGTTGGTGGAGTGTTTCATACAAATAATATGGCTTGCTGTTTGGTTAATTGTACGAATAGATAGTCCAAAAAGTCTGTCCTCTGCTTCTTTCAGTGAGTTAGCTTGGTAACTAGCTAATTAGCCAGCTCCTGAATTAGCCTTAGGTAACTCCAGCTGTGTGAAGGATGCCACGGGGAGCGTGTGCTTGCCACAGTAAATAAACCAGCAAGAATTAAGGGTGATGATACAGTACACAGGTGTCTCTGTGAGGCTGGAAAATAAAAATCCGTCATATCTTGTTAGCCCTAGCTAGCTTGGTAGCTTCGAGCTAAGTGGGTTCTATAATAATGTGACCTGACTTCCTCTTTTGTCCACATCATAGTAACTGCTATTAGGTTTTTTCAATTGAATATATATATATTGCTGTTTATTGGCACTCGCTGATGTTCTTCCTGAGAAGTGTGTCAGAAAAAAATCCCTCTCCAGCAGTGACAATGCTATGGAAATGATTAATAAAACTCTTCAAGTAAAGGAAGCATGAGACAGGAAATGATGTAGGATGGTTTAGTCCAGATTTAAGATGTGTGTGCTGTCACACTCACAAATCCCTGAAAACTTAATTTATTTTAGCTCTCACCATCTGAACAATGTGCTGATGTAGTGCCAAGAAAGCCACTTATTCCCCCCATCTCAGCATTTCTCCTCACTATTATTTCACCACTCTATCCTCTCCCTCTGTCATTTTTTCTCTCTTCCTCCCCTCTTCCTCAGTGGAGATGAAGGACAGGGACTGGGGTAGAGGAGGTCAAGCATTAGCACAACTATCTAATCACTCCCTCTCCTCTTTTTCCTCCTCCCCTCCTCTGACAAGTCATCTGTCAACAGGCTGCCGGCTCTGGCCTCTCCATTAGGGCCGTGGCACCTGAGTATTTCTCAGTCCACACACACATATACACACACTTTTCCATGCATTTCCCTGCCCAGACACCCCACCCTTTGTGAGGAAGGGAGAGATCAATGCCGCCAGCTCCATGCATCATTTGTCACACTGCTGCCCTCTCTTTAATGAGCTTGTCTGGCTTCAGCTCCTCCTTCTGTTTCCTCCTCACCTCTCATCCCTCGTTCAGCTGACTATTTCCATCTTTTCACTGAACTCTCCGGCAAGTACAACCACTTTTTTTTCTACCACTTGTCCAGCTGTCAGGTCACTTCTTCTCTGTTTAGGTAATGACACAGGTAGCGTGCTTTCTAGTGGGAGGAGATTACAAAAAACACTCTGTGGGCAGGACTGGAGGAAGTATTCAGGTTGTTTTACTTAAAGTACTAATACCACCAGGGATCGAAGGTAACTAAGTATATGTACTCAAGTAGTGGTCCAAACTACTGAAAGATTAGACACACTGTATTATTTTTAATTCATGAAGAAAACTTTGTTTTTCCTGATGAGCGAAGAATCCAAAGAAAAAAATTCTTGATGAACTGAAGTCATAATGATCCAAGAAAACTATATTAAAACAATTGTTCACAAACTTGAACACAACCTGTGCAGTTTAATCCAGGTCTCATTTATCCAGTCATATGCTCAGTACTTCCCAGACAGCTCTTTCTGTAAAGGACCTGAATGAGAGCTGCTGGTCTACCACAGCCTCGATCGGTAAGTTTGTGTTATTGTGTGATTTTAGTGTTTTAAAGGGTTAGTTTGTATTCACAAAAGTCACCCAATAACACTAACAAACTACCAGTTGAGGTTGTGGTAGTCTAGCTGCTCCCGTGTTCAGTGAGTTAAAATCACTGTTTATGTTAATGGACTCTGGCTTTTGATATAGTTTGCTGTGGTTTTTTTTAATAATAGATGTTGAATATAGAAACTGTAGGTGACAGGACAAGATTTTGGTTTCAGAGGTGTTGTGGTTACAGTTTGTAGTCCATTTGTAGTCTAAGTGGCACTGACCAATCACATTTCAACGTCTGGTAAACAGACCGTGAAGTGAGGAGGAACTCAATAACCGAAATGTAATCTCAAAACCCATCAGCTGTCATCCGTTGACAACAGAACTTGTATTAGCTTTTTAAAAATTTATCTGGATTTATATGTACATATCTGTTTCTAGGTATAAGGAAAAATTACCTGTGCACAAAAGAGAAAGTCTTGGCTTGGATATCCGCTGGCTACGCTAGAAAAATCGGCCCATGAAGCTTATTGTTGTCAAATCAATAGGCGATGTATTCTGAGATTGGCTGCTGTTAAACATGGACCCCTATGACTTGAGTTCATGGAGACTTTTCTCCTGTTTTTGGATTCTTCTTCTTTCACCAGAGGCTGTTGAGAAAAAACATGTTTTCTTCACAAATTAAAGGTAACACAGAGGGTGAGTAACTGACACACAAATGGTCACTTGTGGGATGAAGTATCCCTTTAACTATTTTGCTGCTCTTTTTTAATAGTTATTGTTTTTAAATTTGCTTCATTTATTTTGCTTTTTGCCTTATGAAGTCCAATAAAGGGCTATACAAATAATATGTATTATTATTATTGTGTATGTACTTTATTGTGTTTAAGTACATTTGTGTAGTAGAAAGTACATTTCCTTCTAAAATGTAGTGAAGTAAAAGTATAAAGGAGTCTGAGGAGATCCTTCTTATGTTAAGCACAACCTCAAATTTGTACTTGAGTACAGTACTTCAATAAATGTACTTGGCTAGTGCCTAGATGTAGGCTATTAGTCTCTGATAGTCTGGAGTGCTGGGTCAGTAAATATTTGACAGCAGTAAAACTTGTGTAGGTAATGATGGTGGATGTTTAGTTGCCATGGAGTTTGAGAAGCTAATCTGTTTTAAGAAGACCAGATGAATGAGCTGCGTGTCGCTTTGTGTGTTAGAGAGAAATAAAAGAGGGAGCGAGGAGCTGTGAGCGACTCTATTAGGAGATATATGTGCTGCCACTTCTTGTTGGGCTGCCAGGAGTCACCTTACTTGTCCCACAAGAGGTGATGCATGGGCCCCAGGATCCCAGACACAACACCTCATCAGTGTGTACGGCTCTGCACATGTGTGCAGTGATTGTGTGTGGATGTGCTGGTACTTACTCAACAAATGGTGTTCAGAATGTTGATTTTTGAGACACTGTGTTTTATGAGGATAGTCATTAGTGCAAACCTGCAACAGTGGTGGAGGGTTACACAACTAAGCGTATTTACTTAAGAAGAAAAGTTGAGTAAACGTACTTAGTTTGCAGTAGAAAGTGTCAAGTGATGCTGATAGTCTTGCAAGGTAGCTGGACTGCAATATGAAACTCTCATTATAGACATCTAACAGTGTAGCACTTCATGGAAAGTTGTTCTACAGGCTAGTCAAACTAAGTGAGAATTTGTCCGAGCTGACTGCTTTTAAAACTGTGCTGGGTAGACACAGCTTGTTGTATTTATGCTTTGGTGTCATTCCAGCCCAGAATGAGTTCCAAACAGCGATTTATGAGACATATGAGGGAATCAAAGGCTGGAAATCACAGCTATAATGGATGATGTCCTGTGGATACGGATACATAAAGACCAGCAGAGCAGGATGCCAAATTTTCTCCCTGCAGAGGAGGGAGGCTTCAGGGGAACATTTATCCTAAGACGCTAATTAAACTGCTCTGTTAAAAAAAAGAACTATTGGTGATATAACTTGTTTTCCTGGAGCCTTTTTGATATTTATTGCTGTGTTTATCTTTGCTAACACTGCATCAAATGTGCATAAAGTGATGTCACATCAAGATATTTTAAGAACAGTTTGATAGCATTTTTCAGCTACCAAATACATCAACAGTTGTCAGTTCCTTGGAAAACAAGAGCGAGGGCCTTTTCTGTTTAGACTCATATTTTGCACTATACAAACAAACAGAAAAGTAGATACCATTTGATAGTAGCCTGGACTGCTAGAGACCTGGAGATCCTTTACTTAAGTAAACCTACCAATACCACACTGTAAAAATACTCCTTTACAAGTTTAAGTACTGAATTTAAAACTTTAAGTATGTATAAGTAAAATTTACTTTAAAGTAATTAAACTAAAAGTATGATTGTGCAGTATATACTGTTAGGGTAGTTTAATCTACAGCACTGCATCATATTCTGTAAGATTATCATATGTTTGTAGTGTGGCTGTCCTGTGAGAACCAGGGCTTAACACGGGTGCTTGCCCAGGCCAGGTAAACTCTGTGTTCAGAGTAGTAGTTGTCTGAGAAGGCAAGGTAAAAATAAATGTTATGTCCAATTTAATACTATCTGAAAATAAACTACATATTGATATTGCATCACTGACATGGAGCTTTTCCAGCTGAGTTGCATGTGTAACTGTCTCACCACCAAGTGTTGAACAGGACTGATGAGAAAAATCTGACAAAGTAGACACTTAAGAGGTTGACTCAAGTCAACCATGTCATATATGATGTAATGTTAGTAAGGTTAAATATCTCTGGAACATGTGAGAGAGACATACTTTTTTAGCCCCAAAGCTAACATTAAGCGTTGTGTTATTCCAATGAGGGCTCCATTTTGATTATATCCCTTTTAGAAGCTTTATAATCCAGCCTTCAACTGCAGTGTTTTTTCAGAGACTTAGTAATATAAGTCCATAATGATAAATCTTACTAGGGCTGTAATCAACCAAAGAAAATCTAAGTCGACTGAAATTCTACATACTCTTGGACCAATCAATTGGTCGATGGGGGCACTAAGTGCAGTCTAGTTAACTCTGTGTTCAAGTGGAATTCCCTGAGTGAAATATGAATGTAATCTCCAGTGTATAATACTGGGGAAAAAAAAACTGCACACATTTAACACTTTCCACTGAGACTCTGTCTCACCACTCAGCATTGAACAGGGCTGATGAGAAAAATCTGACATACTGGACATGACAAAAGTAAACTCCAGGGTTGCCAATCTCACATACATCATAACGTTACTAACATTAAATATCTCTGTAAAATTCAGGAGAGAAACTAACTATTTTTAGCCGAGAAATTAACATAGGCCATCCTGCTGCTCCAACAAGGGCTACGTTGTGATTGTATCCCTCTAGCTTTGTAATCCAGCCTTAAACTGCAGAGTCTTTTTGGAGACTTGGTGAGATAAATCTGACACTGAATGTCTTCTGTGATTATTTATCCTTTTTACGGTAAAAATGAGAGTTAAAAAAAGGTTTAACTTTGGGTGATATGCTGCACTCAACACCATCACAAGCCATCCAATCACAGTGAAGAAGGGGCAGGACAAACACAGCATAGACCAGCCTTTATAGAGGACAAATACAAGCGCTGGACAACAACAGCTGACATTTTCTAGCTGAGAAAAGTAAGGTTGTGGTGGACATGCGACCTTTGTAAAGCAACACTAGCGACTGTCCGATGAATGAGAATTTGATCAGACAAGTGCATAATGACCAAACAATTGACCAGCTGACCAGAACTTTACAGCCCTAAATCCAACACTGAATGTCTTCTGTGATTAATTATCCATTTCCGTGTGTTGAGAACAGTAATTGTTGTTGATCGCCGTCCCACTAGCCATCCATGATGCATTTGTTGAACCAATCAGAGGCTTTGTTTCTGTCTGTAGCTGTATGTTGCTGTGGCTGAGATATGCTGGGTTGTGGTTGTCCCCTCTGGGAAGTTGCATAATTTTGATGCCAGTGTTAATCGGCAGCAGTGGGTCTCTCTCAAACCAGTAGTTGAGTGTGCGTGTGTGTGTGCATTAGGGTTGCAGCGATACACCAGTTTTAAGGTATACCGTGATATGAAACTTAACGATCATTATTCCATGTACATTTGTGTACCCACGATATTAAAATTGGTATAAATGCAACTGGACGGAGAATCTCACCTTTATATTAGTTATTTTCAAAGGGGAGAATTTTACACATACTTACATTTTTAAAAAATACTTTCAAGTGTAAATTGTAGTAATAAAACTATTGTTCAACCAAACATAACCCATCTGTTTTCATTCCATTAAGGGTCATTCTGACTGATAACAATAATAATAATCCTGTGATACTGTGAAACTGCGATATTTTCTGAGACGGTAATGATACTGTGAAAGTCTCATACCATTGCAACCCTAGTGCACATGCAAACGAACCTGTAGACTGACATGTTTAACTGATCAAAAATATGCTAGGTGTTTAATCGATTAACAGTTAGCTGTTGACATCCCCAGTGACAATGCTTTTTTCAGCTGATTCCAGAGGGTTTTTAAAGAGTTTATTTAGTTTAAGAAGGGTGAGAATTTTCACAACACATAAAGAAACACTTAATCCTTCAGTTTAACACAAACATTCAATATCAGCACTTCTGGAGATATGAGGTTTTCACAGGACAGGATTGGGATGAAAAACTGTGATCTGTAAAGTAATTAAATCTGTCAGACAAATGTGCAGTAAAAAGTTTAAAGTTGCATAAAGTGGAAATACTCAAGTAAGTTACAAGTATCTCAATTTTGTACTTAAGTACAGCACTTGAGTAAAGTGTACTTAGTTACCTTCCATCCCTGATAGCCTCCTCAGACCATACTGTAATGCAGCCACAAAACCTATTATTTTGAATTAGACACATGACTGTAATGGTAGCATCTGATGATACACTATGAGTAAATTCCAGTGGGTGTCATATTTACCATCAATACAAAATGATTATCCCTGCACAGTAACAGTTAGAGCAGCAGTGTGTGCTGACTACCAGGTAGGTATTGCACTTTAAGGAGATTGGACTCCTGGCACAAGTTGTTTTTCTGTCTTTCTGGCACACAAGTTTTCCAGATGCAAATAATGACTGTCATAGCAGTAATGGAAAGATTTGTCACTGAAATGTGGCAACGGTGCCAAACAATAAACAGGAGACAACCTGTTCCTATAACTGTAGGAACAATAAAGACTTTTTCAAAGGATTTAGGGTATTGGCTGCTTCAGTTAATATTTATTTATTGAAGGAGAATGGCCCCAATTTAGCCTTGCACTCCTATAACCAGTGATGGAATAGACATGTAACTAAGTACATTTACTCAGGTATAATTTTTAGGTACTTGCATGAGTATTTTTTTTTACATTCTGTAACTTTTTTCTTTTGCTCCATACAGAGGGAAATATTGTATGTTTTTACTTCTCTACATTTATCTGACAGCTGTAGTTACTAGCTACTCTAGAGATCATCTTTTTTATTCCACACCTTCCTCTTCTTTTTCAAAACCTGGATCCTACATTACCCACAATGCAGCTCTACCACCTACAGTTTGGTCGGAAATTCAGGTTTGCTATGCTAGTAGCTGCTCAAAGTGCAGGCTGGTGGTACAGACAAGTTCAGGGAATGACTAAGGTTTTATGCTCCTCATGGGTTCTCTTGCTCAATGCAGCAACATCTTTTGGTGATGTACTGCTCCATCTCTCTTTAAATAAATCACCAGCAAAACCTTTACTTTTGCCAAACTAAGCACTCTCTTTTGTTGCCAGTATGGGTCGCATCGCATTGGAGGTAATTCAGGACTGTCGGTACTTGGCAATGTGAGGACAAGCTGTCATCCTTCACTGGTTCTTTTATAAGAGTGAGGCCATTTTTCAAATAGATCCTGGTGCAGGGATTTTGTTATTGCTGCATTTGCTACTCTCGTAATTTTTTGTTAGAGATAACCTCTCTGAAGGTCGGATCCTCACTCCCAGTTCAGTGTCTGCTCCCTGCGTGCAGGCAGTCATAGATGGAGCTGTTTGGGCTGCACGCTTACACCATTAGAGGCAATGACGAAGGCAGCATCCTTTCTCTGAGAGTTTCTCCACTTTCTTCTTGGTCTTAAGTGACACATTTCTGAATGCCATTTAATCAATGTTATTCTACTGAAGCTTGTATTTCACTGTCGTCCCATCCCTAACAGTGCTGAGATTTTGTCCACTTAATGATGCAAGTCATTGTTCTGGTATAGATGAAGTGAAGAGCAGGTAGTTTCACACACAACTTGAACTTGCTTCTGAAGAAACCCCTTAGCTGTTTTTGTAAAGAAATATTAAAAAATGTTGGGCAGGTTACTGCAGTCTGTCTCAGTCTGACATTTAGATAACTGCACAGACTAATGGTACCTTTAAAGTATGACACGTCTGATATGCTTAGGTAATTGTTTTCCCAACATTGTTTTTATTGGTTTGGTAATATGTGTTAAGAACGGCTCACTCGTAAGTACTAAGGCTGACACCCTGTGGGTGGTTGGTCAATTTGTTAGTTGACAGGCTCTGTAAGACCAGTGACTGGGGTTTCTGTAGCCCCTTCTCCACTGCACAAAAACCTGCTTACACCTGCTAATGTAATGTAGGTTACAATCAGCATTCATCCCCGTGTTGAATGACTCCGCAGTAGTCATGGGTATTTATTAGCTCCAGCTCCGATTGCAGGTGATGATGGTGTTAAACACCCAGGTGAGCGCGCTAATTTTAACCCCTTAACCAGCGAGATGCAGTGACCCGCCACCACAAAATACTGTCTGTCTCCACCAAGTGCTCACACACATCGATCAAAATTAGTCTGCCCTGAGTCTGAGAGAGAGACTGAATAAGTTAGAGATAGTAACCAGTGTGAAGTTTTAACAGGCCTTCATGCTGCTTTCTACTGTTTATTAACCTGTTCTCTAATCTGTTCGTGATGTTGAATGTGACACACCAAAAAAAATCCCACACACAAAAAGGCATAGTCGTCTGCCTGAGAAGGGTGTACTGGCAACTGGAAAGGAGGCTATTGCCCATTTTTAACGCATTTTCCTGTGTTAAAAAAAAGTGTACATGGGCTAATTTTGGTGGAAAAGGGATATTTCATCAGGCACACTCCTACCTGGACTGTCCCAATTTCCCGTCAGATTAGCAAACTTACTGTTGCTGCCATCCCTTGTTAGCACAAGCTAACACAGCAGCAGCTGACATCCGACACCGAGCCATCAAACAGTCCCAGCAAACTTACACTGACGCCAAAAAGGCTTGAGTCAGTTGTTAAACCCATTATAACCATTAATGTAATGTTAGCCGTGTGAGTTAACCTTGTCACTGTCTGTGAGGCAGGGCAGACTCTCACCAACTATTCCCATCAGACAGCAGCATGTACAACCTATACAGTCTGTGGTGTGGTAAAGTTGAGCGTGGTGTATTGACAGAATTGGCAGTTCAGCCTCATCTGAAGCTGATCATTTTTCAACTCTTGGGGACCAGAGAAAAATGTGCAGCACTCAGCGCAGAATAGATGGTCAGCGTCTTGTCACACTGCTGGTGTTTGTGTAAATATGCAGCGCTCCAAGAATAAAAAAAAAATTCACTGACCTCAGTTTAAAAAATAAAATAAATAAAAAAAAAACACTCTGTTGGACACACAACATTGTCAGGCAGTGTATTTTATTACACTGTAATAAAATAGATGAGCTGTTTTAAAGTTATTAAGCCCTGCATTACACTACCTTTGAATGAGCACAAATTCAATCATTCAAATTATGATTAAACTTTTAATGTAACCTTTCACATGAAAAACATGTTTTAAAAGAAAATGACTAACTCATAAGACCTTTTATTGTATACATTATGATTCCATCTCTAATATCTATTTCATATTGCTGTGAAGACATCAACACATTTCTTGTTGAAACAGCTGTGTATACTCAAGTTTCTTGCCAAAAATGACATTTTACAAGATAACACTGAACACATCATGAGAACGTTATAATTTACCTTCGCACTTCTCACTTTTTCTGAATAGAGCTTGAAAGCATCTTAATGTAAATCGGTGCAAAAAAGTTGATACAAGTGCTGCTGAGAGCTAACGTTAACATTGACTGGCTCTCCTGCTTCTGATGTTAACAGTGATTTGTGTTCACAATGTAATATTATAAGGGAAACAATAAGGTGCATCCTCTGACACAACGATAGCGAGTTTACTGCATCTTTTCCATCTGAGGGAAAGCTCTCTGTCCCAAGGACACATCTCCAGCTGCTGCTAGCCATCTCTGCACACAGCAGTGAAATCACAGTGCTCATTTGCCAAACAATTATTGTATTCCTTTGTACCTACTCATTATTTTAGGATTGTGGTGGTTAGTCTGGAGCTCTGCTTTTTAGCCTGAGCAAAATTGATGTGACACAAAAGAAAAACATCCACTGTCACTGATGAATGTCATGTTTTTTGCCGATAGGCTGATGGCAGTAAACAAGGCAAATATCGGCTGATACTGATGTTGAGCTGATAAATTGGTGCGTTGCTAATATTTACAATTCCTTTAGTGTCCGTGAAAACAGATAAGTCTAGAAACATAAGATGAAAGCCGTCAGATGTCAACAGTATGGGCATCAATATACTGTAAGTCATTAAGATAAACTGTATTTGCGTAAAAACATTACAGTTTGGATTTTGTCTCCTCAACTCGCTACCAGCCTCTGTTAGTTAGCTGCACTGTTTTAGTGGGAGGAGACTATGGGAAACCATTTCAAAAATTAAGATCTCTTACTAAAATAAGTGCAACTTGGCGAAGTGGATATAAGACGAATTAAACATGGACTCTTGTTCAACCCACAACTCCATCAATGTCTCTTTCACCTCTACAGTTCAAGAGAAACCAGACTTGTTCATGTTCTTGCGCCTCCTTGGAGTTTCCGCTATGTGTACTGTCCACCTGGTTTGCTGCTTCCTGTTTGGTGATGGAGGGAGTGCAGCTATTGGTTGCTGACAGTGCTCAAATAATTAAACTTCTCTTTTGCCTGAGCCAAGACTAAAAACTTTCGATAATATTAAACAAGCCTGATTTTGTCTGAATGTCAAGACAAGAAAAAGACTGACTTATGACAGCTAGGGCTGAGTTTTATGGCCACCTTATACCAAATGATCCTGAGAGCATGCACTAAATGGTAACCAGCAAAAACTCTCCTGACTTTATTCCAACATTGGATGTTTGTTTGTGGCAGTGAAATAGCTTGATGAGCATTTGTTGAAAGGTTGGCACAAGTCTGATGTCTGATGACCATAGAATGACCAAATAAGACAAAAAAAATGTAAATGTGCCAAATTCTGGCGTTAGCCAATCATTTATTTCTCCTCAATACTGTTGATGGGTCATAATTTGGCTTTTACAGCACTATTAGCATATTATAAGAGTTAATACAGAAAATATCTTGCTTCATATACATCTCAGTGCTGCCCCTGTCTGGTCTCTGCTGGCTTCCTTCCCTCCTCCTCCCTTCAAGTTCACCAACTGGCCCATTCCTCAGTGTTATTATTGGATTTCAGAAAGCCGGGAGGAGGCATATATCACATCTCCCTTCGTCACCCCCCTCCCCTCGTTCACACTCATTCTTTCATTCATCTTTCTCCTTTTTAATAACTCCCTCTCTGCTCTTTGGCCATTAATAAAGATGAACTCACTCTGCTGTCGCTCCCTGCCTCCTGCCTCTCAGTCTTCTCCTTTCCCTTTGCACTTTATTGACCCTCTTCCTAAAATCTCACCCCTCCCTCATCTCACTTACCTTCCTCCTTACATTTTCCTTGATGTCCTTTATCCCCTTCCCCCTACCATTCCTCAGTTCTTCCTCCTAGTCTACCCTCCTGTCCTCCCTCCATTCCCCTCACCTCTCTTTTCTCCTTCAATTTCTCTCCTTCTGACACAACAGTCCATCATGTGCCGGGCTCTGGACACCGGCCTCCTCCCAGACGCTCTCATTCATCAGGACTTTGAAAAGCAGAAATCACTCTCTCCTCTCCTCCGCTGGCCGCTGCCACTTATTGCGCTATCCATCACACCTGGCGGATGATCAATACAAGCCCTTCCCTTCTGCCCCTCCCTCACCCCCTTGCTCCTTTCTCTCACCACATCTCGCCCTCCTCCACCTCCACCTCCTTTACACTGTATTTCTTTCACGACTGGCTCTCTGCAGCTCAGGTTTATGTGGAAAAAACTGAGCTTGTCAGCCCTTTTTAGGTAGAACAGCTGCACCTGAAACATGAAACAGAATGATATGTTGATGGCAAAAGATTATCATCTTTGACATGGACATGTGATTCAGGTTGTACAAATTATATCTTGAGATGAAAATGCACTTAACTGCAGTGGAGGAAGAACTCAAGGTACTCAAGTACTCAGATCTCTTACTGAAGCAAAAAATAGCAATACCACACAGTGTAAAAATACTCTGTCACAAGTCAAAGTTTTGCATTCAAAATCTTACTTAAAGGGTAAGTTCAGTATTTTTATACCTGGATCCTATTTTCCAATGTTTTGCATCTAAGTGACTAATTGGAACAACAGTTATTGACATTAGTCCAGTATTGATCTGTGAAACAGGCTGCAAAGTAACCACTCTGAGCATGTTCGCCTTGTCAATTTACATCCACTGGTAGTGTTGTTTTTTTATTCAAGTGTTTGACAGTTTATGGAAAGGATCCCTACAGAGATAGACACTTTTGTTAAAGTGTAAGGTCCCTTTTGTTTAATTAGAAACAGCCCTGAAATTACCATCGCTGAACTCACCAGACTCCATTTAAAAAAACAATCATTTTATCATCATAAGTGGTTCATTCAGAGTCAACAGTAACAAAATAAACTACACAAAATCCATCTTGGTTCAACTTTCCACTGTTCAACAATCACCAGCTCTGATTTAGTTAAAATAAACCCACAATTCACCCAGTTAGATGTGAAAATATGCTGGCTCTATACATGCTAGACTTAGTGTTTAGTTACATTGAGTCTGGTGGGTTTGGCGATGGTAATTTCGAGGTTGTGTCTGGTTAAACAAAAAGGGTCCTACTCTTTCACAAAAAGGTCTATCTCTGTTGTATTCCTCTAAGACACAAATGCCTGATCAGATTGGGATCTGGGAAATTTGGAGGCCATGATGATGCTATAAGCTCTTCGTCGTGTTCCTCAGGCCAAACCTTAACAGTTTTTGTGATGTAGCATGGTGCACTGTCCTGCTGGGGCGACCGCTGCCATTGGGAAGTGTTGTTGCCATGAGGGGGTGTACTTGGTCTGCAATGCAATGGTTTATGTTTTGGTTGATAGGTGTAATTAAAGTACTAGAAGCAAAGTACTCAGCATCCAGAATGACCCACAACAGAATCGTATCACTGGAACATTCTGGCATGATATATTTATGTTTATGGTACAATTGACTACATTTATATCTGGCCTCTCTACTTCACCAGACAAAGCACTTAACAAGTTGCCTCTCATTCACCCATTCACATATACATTGATATACTAATGGTATAGCACTGTTATCATTTCTGCACAGTGAAAACACCACACTGTGGTTTGAGCACATCAGTGTTTGCCGCTGATAACACCTTAGTTCAATGTGTTAGCATGCTAACATTTGCTAATTAGCACAGGATACAGCAAACACTGATTGGCATGCCATTCGTGTTGCACGTATTTGGTCATATACCAAAACACTGGACAAATTGAGGAGGATCACAACCTCACAAAAAACAATAATTTCTGCACCAAATTATATGACATTACATCCATCCAGAAGCTGTGAAGATGTTTCACTATGAACCAAAAACCTTAAACTCATGGTGGCACTACAGGAAAAGTCAGGGGATCTCCAAAGTCAGTAGGATTCATCCACTGAAGACCATAAATGTCTACACTGACCTTTGTTGAGATTTTTCCGTCTGGGCCAAAGTAGTGGACAGACTGACTGACACTGCCATGCTGCCCCTGTTGCTAAGTCACCTTTCTGCAAATATGAGCCAAAAATATGAAGCTAGAAGAGTCATTTTTCCCTGCAAGAGCGCTTCACTTAGGGACTAACTTGTTAGGCAGTGGTCTGAATTGATGGTGTTATTCCACCGATCCCTCTTCAGGTAGGACCCAGTTAATGGGGGCAGGCAATAAGAGGTGGATAACAGTGGCTATAATTCTGCTGAGAGCAGCTTTGCTTTGTAAAACTGATTTGTTCAGGACAGAGGAGTCGTTAAGCACCGCGGCCGAGCCTCCCAGATCCTAATGCCTTTCTAATCTCCTTTGGTATCGCTAATTCTTTTCGTTCTATACCACCATTAAACTTTTTCACAGTTTCTTGTCAATGAATTAAATTACTCTGGATGTATTGAGCAAACTAACCATAAATTGGCCTTTGCTGCCCTCGCTGGTGTAGGTGGAAAGCTGAGAACACACTGGAGTGTGCTGCAGGTGTGCAGCAAATGTAAATTGTACAGAATACACAGCCTCCCACAAGTTTGTGCTTCTCATGGATTATCATTATATGAGTCCCGAAGCTAAGCACTTTCTCTGAAAAATAAATACCTGGTGATCTTTGTAAAACCCAGAGGGTCATTTAATGGCATTTACTGCTGTTATGAAAGTATTTCCAAAATCTTCAAAAAGCTTCTAACCATCTGGCAGAACAAGTAATTTGTCGGCTGGACGATAAGAAAGATATCTAACTGGTTTTGCAGGTTTTGAATTTTGGTTCATGTCATGCAAATTGAGCAGAAACATCATTTCTGGCTACTATTTTGGCTACTTCAGAGTTTCTGTTTCTCAAATCAGATCTTTAAGACAGACTGTCTGCACTGTTATTTCCCAGTGATCAGATCGGATTTGTGTGTCTGTACATCATCACCATCACTGCATGGGTTGCTGTGGTAACAATGCAGGTGTCAGTAACCGCCAGAGGTGTGGACTTAAGTAACATGACTTGGACTCGAGTGAGACTCGAGTCGTAAATTTTAAGATTTTAGACTTGACAAACTCAAAAAAGACTTGCAATCCAAGTTGGACTTTAACACCAATGACTAGTGATTTCACTTGGACTTTAAAATACTGTGGGCCACGATTCGAGTTATTTTCCTTCATTCAACTAACTTAACACTATTCCCAGCAAGTCAGCACTTGATTCCCCAAATCCATTTTGTCTGAACCAATCTGACAGCATCCAATCAAGCTGCAAGAAAAAACTATGAACTAATGTTACATGACTGAAAGCCAAATGCCAAAAATGGTACCAAAGATAATTTTGTTTGCATAAAAAAATGATTTACAGTATGCAAAATGTGCTGGTCAAAAATGACAGACAGGGATACAACAACTTCCAACTTTGTTCGACATTTGAAATTGCTCAAATTTGCTTCTATTGACACAGCGAGTTAATGTTTAGCTAACATTATTACTCTGTTGTTAAAATGGTGTCATATTTGGTGAAGAACACATTATGACCTGTTTGGAGCTTGGGGCTTGACCTTGGACCAATCAGCAATCCCCTTGGGCTGAAAAATGAAGCCACCTTGGAAGTACCAAAAACTGCAGTTTCTTAAATGGCCACTTGAGGTCAGTTCCTGTAGACCCCCATGTTAAAATGCCCAGCTTTACAGCAGAAATAAACATGTTTACAGCGTGGTACAAAAAACAGTTTTGGTCTTTACTGTATTGGGGTAAATTTTAGTATAACTCACCTGTTTACATTTTATTAAGGCTTAAAGTTACACATAATTAGGGGTGGGCTGATCTGAGTGACAGGCTGTCTGCTGATAGTGTTCTTGGCTTCTCAGTGAGATCCACTCCTCCACAACACCACCCTCTTGCCCAAATAGGGTCACTTCTGGCTCCAAATAATCAGGATGGTGACGGCTGTAATGCCAAACTCGAGGCTTCAAAACGGTAGTTCACAAACCAGTGGGTGATGTCATGGTACTATGTCCATTATTTATACAGTCTATGGCCCTGCGTGAGACGCATCTGTAGTAATCCGATTGAAATCTTATTTAAAACCACCTCCAAATGTAGTTTGGATCCAATTTGCAAAAATCACATTTCATGTGGTTTCTTTGCTGTCCTGACTTTCTAAAATCAACAACAAATTTGGGATGGCAGTCTGAACAGGGCCTTTGTTTGGTTTAGTAAACAGAGACAACTTCTATGAACTTCAGTTATTATTTCCAGTTATTACATGTTTTCTCAATTTGTACAACGTGGACCCAAATGTAAAAAGTCTCACTTTCAGTTATTTGTCTGTATTTTTTCTTGTGTTACAAAATGAACAAGGACCTCCAGTCATTTCCAGCAGAACAGGAAACTGAGTCACAATTTGGAAAACAGGTTAAAAATCGATTTTATCGTAAAGTGAAAGTGTAATATTTTTTCATGTCTGTGGTTAGAAAAGTGTTTGAGGATCTTGGAAACACCTCCAAAACTCACTGGAACTCTGTGACTTGAATGTAACACATGGTAATACATGAGAGAGATATCTTCCCCCTAGTGACACACATTCATCAGCATTGCTTTTGCTGAGGCTCTGCAGACTGACATGACCCCAGAGTCACAGCGACATGATGATGGGGGACTCAGATCTCGACATAAAACCAGGCAAGCGAACCTGCCAGCAGCTCAATTATCTGTCATTAGCAGGCAGCGCAGCACAGGCGCATGGGTAATTTGACAAGCTAAACTGGTGCTCTTTCATACTGGACTGCTTCATTGGACCTGAGTAAATATATTCTCAGGCTAATGCATATAAATAGAAGAGCTGTGTTTGAACAGCTGAGAGAAAGTGAAGCACCAAGAGGAGTGGGTGGTAGACAGAAATAAGGATATAAGTCAGCTTAAATACTGTTGTTTCAGTATTGTGAAAAAGGCTTGTGATACTATCTCAGTAGACATACCAGGGTGACCAGGGGTTAATCTCTCCTGAAACTCCTTTTCTCTCAAAACTGCTTGTTCACACTGATTGGGAGCTTTTAAACTGAAATAATCCAGAGGTCACAGTCAGCTGTCTTATCTCTCTCTGGTTCTCTCTTAATGATTTATTCATGATTTGTCTGTGTGTGAACGTTGGACAACAGGCAGGTGCTGACATCAGTTCCTCTGCTCTCTCATCTCTTTTCTATCTGACAAGGAAGACATCCTAGAAAATGTCCTATAGTGTTAATACAAGCAATGTTTCAGGTAATACACATATTCTGCTCAAAACTAGCCTAAATGTACCTTGTTGGATTTGAAAGGTTGACTGAAGCCTCACTTTGTGCCTCTAACTGGTTTATAGCACACTATACTGTAGTTGTATACAACTATATGTGTTTATTAATGTACAGTATTTGTCAGCAATGATAACTTCGCTTGTAAATTCCATAATATTGCAACAGTGCTATAGAAAGGTGAAGTCCCTCGCGTTCTTGTGGAAAAAAAAAAAGTTTGGTATTCAATGGTGGGACACAAATAATTTTTGGTCCTGCCTGAACTGTGCCAAAAGTTATACATATGATGTTTATCAATTTAAAAAATGGTTTTGAAGCAAAGAAAGTTGCAGTTTGTTAGGTCTCGTTAGTATAAGACCATAAAATAATCAGAATGACTATACAAGTTGCATAAGCGATGTCATAGCTCTCTCTCTTGCTTAAGCTATAATGCCTGTGTATTTCTTAACAGCACGAGCAACAGGTCTGGCTCGTTCTTTTGCTTCCTGCCTGATAAAAAGACCTGGAGTCTCTGGATAAAACACATCAGGTAAGATAACGTTACATTTGTGTGTGAAATTACTAACTAACTAAGTTGCCTAGCTAGCTGGTGTTGGTGACATATATCATGTTAGACTGGAGAAAAAAATTTGGGCAAAAAATTCAAAAGCGTGCATTCCTGTTCTCCACCATAGCCAAGTGTAAAAACTGTCATGCTGTAGGTTTTATTTTTATTTTCTGTGTTTCCATCAGGGTTTTTTTAATACAAAAATTAAAAATTTGCATGAAAACAGGTGGACGAAACACACTGAATGTACCCAGTCTCATAGAATCATTACCTTGTAGTTACTCTTTAAAAGAAAGGAAAGAAAGGAAGACAGCATGGATAGGGAGACATAAACAGAGAGAGATAGATGCATTAGATGTGTCACTGTGTGCCATCCTCGCCGCCCTGCTGTCTGTCACCTGTCACCTGTCCGACACCTGGGGATCAGGTGGAGCGAGAGACATCAGGGGAAATAAAGAAATAAGAGTGACAGAGAAACAGGAAGTGACACAGAGGGTGAGAGATGTTTCTCTGCCTCTCGTCACCTGCACATCCTGTGTGAAAAAACCCTCTTGTTTGAGAGTTAACAGGTTAGACACTGAAGTAATGAACACTGTCACTCTGTTGAATGAGGTCTAACTATGTGCTGCTGTTAGCATCCGGCTGCTACTGACACTGACATGCTGTCACTGGGCCTGGCTTTCACTCACATATTCACCACCACTTCTAAAATAATTTACAAAAGGTTTATAAAGTTGTAACTATCAGCTTCATTGACAGTTAGTAAATAATTTATATGTAAGTAATAAGGCATTAATTAATAGCTAGGTTGTGGAAACTTTGGCTGATGGTTATCATCTGTAATTATTCAGGAAGTCCATTTACTCTCTGGAGTTGTAAATAATAACACGTTCTTGGATAAATAAAGTGATTGTGGTGGATGAACTGATGTCCTGAGGGGGTCTACTTAATAAAGAAAAGGATAGTTTGGGATTTTCTGGTTCAGGTTTTGAGATATCTGATATCTGCACTGGTTAGCTAGCCCACAGCCCCAACACTTTCAGTATAGTACCATAGGAACCAAAAGTACCCTTCAGACATAGTACCTAGACCCTTTTAGCGTTTGCAAACAGTACTCTTAAATGTCACTCACTGCTCCGTCCAACACTTGCTGTATTTTGTTATTACCAGTGACACAGATAGAAGTCTGCACCTTGTTTATTGTCCACAGAACAAGGTTGCATGCCGACATTTTCAGAACAAAATACAACAGGCTGCAGTGAGAGTCTCTCTCCATGGGATATTTAAAAATAGTGGGTTTGTGCATTTAGTCATTCTCAGGCAAGTGAAGGGGTTTAGTGCTGTTGTACTCACAGGAGCGATGCTCTGTGATGCTTTTTTTTCTCCGATTGAGGACTGATAAACATTCCACTGTTAAAGTTGCTGGCAGTCAGCTCAGTGAATTAAATTATTTTTTTTCACAGACTACATTTTATGTTATAGTTTACTAATATAAGATTTGCCACGGTATGAATAGTAGTTACATGAGAAACCAGCCACAACTCAGTCCTGAGCAAGACTGACCGCCCTCTGTTGACCAGTAAACGGACTGCAGTGTTTCTAGCTTCACCTTTTTAGTATCTGCAGTATCTTCACACAGAGTGGTGAAAAATAGAGATGGTAAGGAACAGTTCCACTGGTACCATCCACAACTTTTCACAGTGGAAACCAAAGAAATGCATACCAAACTAAACTAAACCACACTGGAGTGCTTGGTGGAAACAGGGCTTATGACTGCTCTGCACTGTGTACCACCTGGGTTGGATGGGAGCTAGTTAGCCACGTTGCTCATTTGCTCATTACTGCTGGTAACAGCACCCGTACATGTTGCTGTGGAAACATGGTGGCCACTCTTTGGTCTTCACCCAGTGGTTACATTTTGAGCTGCAAACCCAGTTTAGCATTGTTAACTAGCTCTTTTATCACCACTTGCGGTGTTAGCATGACTTAGACCTGGGGGAAGACCAAAGGGTGGCAATGCCTTTGGGTTGGGAGGGCAATAATAGCGTTCCTTGCTGAAACAGTAAAATGTAGAGTAACCTAGAGACCAACATACATAACAATTTAAAAATACGCTCAGTTAATTGTTGGCATTCCTAATTTCTGCATTGTGGTACCTGCTACTTTTACTTAAGCAACAGGTCTGAGTACTTCCTCCGCCACTGTCCACAATACAGTAGAAGGAAATGTTTCTTTCTGTATTTTATGTACTGTGCCATTTACCCCCCTTCTGTAATTGATACAGTTTATTTAAAAGACATATTTGTAACATCAACTCCTGTCTCATAAATATCTGCAAACCATTCCTCTTTGTGGAGCAGAATATATTCTACACATAGTCAAAGTGGAGGATGTAACATAGGTAATAAGCTGCTGCTACATACTGCTCAGTATGAATGATATATAGATTAAATGATCTCTATTGTTTTGCACTGTGTTAGTTGAGTGATTGACATGTCATTCCTCCCCCAATGACTCAGATACTGTTTGACATACAGAATCAGGTAGTAGTAATGCAGTGCTCACACGGTCTAAACACAACCCAGGGACATTTCTCTAGTTTTCCTGGCAGGTATGAACACTTATTTATATGCCTGGGAAAAACCTAAATTTCTATTCTTTCTCAGTATTGACCAACATCAGGGGTTTTCCACCTTTTTTCCCGCAGAGAACATGTGGCATCAGTCCTTTTTTTTTCTCTCGATTCTCCCACTATAATCCTTTTCTTGTGAGACAGAGTGCAGAGAAAAAGAAAAAGAAAGATGGGAATGTCAGCAAGGACGCACACGGCAGCTGAGGGTCATTAATCACTGTCATGGCGGAGGATGAAAGACATGAGAGATGGAGCAGCAGCAGACATGGCAGGAATCTCTCTCCAGAGATGAGATGAATCAACCTATACAGCGGGCCTTCGCTGCGTTGTTGATATGAGGCTGTGACATCACATCCTCCTCGACCTCTGAGTCGGTGAAGAAGGAGCGTCCTGGTCAGAAGGGAGGGGATGTGAGCCCATCACGTTATGACCGACATATGGATCCTGCATTGAATTACTGCCAGTCTCGCAGCTCCCTGAGGGCCCCCCTGAATATCTCATGAAGACAACTGAGTTATGGATCAGGAAAATGTTCAGACTCCAGTGGGAAAGTCAGTTTATCTAACCCAGTGTTGACATGTGCAGACACAAAAATCACAGAGAGCAACTTAATACCCTGTTTTAGCTCCACATAGTAAAATAATGCACCTTCGTCTCAGCTTTGTGTAACTCTATCTCTGCCCCAGTTCTTAACTGATGTGTTTTAGCTGTTTGAAGCCATTTCAGTACCAAGTGATTACATCTGACGATCATTTAGTACAAATAGAACCATAGTAATATCATGTAACTTTGTTTTAGTGTCCATGGATGAATCTTGACTATTGGCAGAAGTAGAGAGACCACCATAATCTTTGTATACAACTGTAATGTATGCACAGAAATCTGTTAATCTGATTATATTTTGATAATATACTCATCAATTTCCATTAAAATAAAGGCCATAGACACATAACAAAAGATTTTTAATGCAGTTTTATGCAGTTTTAGTAGATGTCTATATGTCTTTTGTAGGCTGGGCTGTTTTAGTTGCACCAACCATGCTTCCATAGTGAAGCCACTACCCTGCTGACCTCTCAAAAGCTTGTTATTACATTTCCTGGATGTTTTTCCACTTTCACAGTATCATGTGTTTCCGCATTTTTGTTGAATGATATAAGGAAACATACTGAGTTTTATGATTCAGATAAGAAGATATCAAGCAATACCTGCTGGGTCTTGAAAGTTGCCTAATCAAGTGAGAAAGTCATTGAGTTGAGACTGTTTCCTATGGTGACATTACTGTTTCATGCAAATATAAGGGTGAGAGGTAAAGTTAATTTTTTATGTTTGAGTTAATTCATTCATTTTCTGTGTCTGCTTGTCCTGTTGGGGGTTGCAGGGGGGCTGGGGCCTATCCCAGCTGACATTGGGCGAAGGGTGAGGTACACCCTGGAAGGGTCTCCAGACTATCACAGGTCTGACACATAGAGACAGACAACCATTCACGCTCACATTCACACTTATGGACAATTCAGAGTCACCAATTAACCTATCCCCAACCTGCATGTCTTTGGACTGTGGGAGGAAGCTGGAGTACCCTGAGAAAACCCACGTTGACAAGAGGAGAACATGCAAACTCCACAGAAGGAGTGGCACCTACAGAAAGGGCTCCCCCACCCCAAGGTTTGAAACTCCATCCCAGGTTCAAACCAGGAACCTTCTTGCTATGAGGGGACAATGCTAACCACTGCACCAACAAGCTGCCCTATTTGAGTTAATGTGGTAGGAATATATTTAAAGTGTTAAAACTCTTCTTTACATTTTAACATGTTGAAGTATTTTAGTAGCAGTGGTAATCTGCTGTGTTTACCTCTGGGGCTTTCCTCTCATTTAATTCAGCCCCTGTTTCCACCTGATATTATCATGTGTCTTGGGTGATCAGATACAGCTCTGAGTCTGTCTGTTCACACTTGGTATTAGAATGCCTCTCCACGTTTCAAGTGACCATTTGTGATTGGATCTCACTTCCTAACTCTATATAACAATAACCACACTGATCATTTCCATTTCCAAAGACCAAATGGTTTTTTGTTGTTTATAACCAGCGGGTGGTTTTGTCATGCTATATGCACACTTATGGCCCAACAGAGAGTTTTCTTATGTGATGGGGCGTCATATGAGCAAGGATGTCAGCTGAGAAGGCAGTCCTTCAATGTGGCCCAGGACACGTTAGCATACACACTGCTAAAAGTATGAGGCCCAGACCACCTTCAAATGTGGTCTGAGCAATCAGATCTGTGGACCTTTTCCAATGTCATTTCGGCTGCACTGAGTCAAGCCATGCTGTGCCGATTTGTGTTTCCATTTTCAGTTAAGACATGCTCTGCCATGCCGAGCTGCGCCAGAGATTGACCCTCTCCAGAGTGGGTCCAGAAGCCAGGCTGCCTGCTCTCAAGTGGGTAGCGGTGATGTCTTGCCGACTGTAGCCAACCCCCAACCGTGCTACTTCCCCTGTAACAAGCCAAGTGTGTTGTGAGATTCTACTCACCTCTATCTGCAGGAGACCAGAGAGAAAGACGCTTTTAAAAGTCTCTGTGTGTTCAGCTCTCAGGACTTTTGTATCTTCTAACTGAGTCTTTGTGGTTTGGAGTTTAGTTTCCCTGCTGCATCCTGTTTTTACTTTAGATATCTGCTTTATTTTACTGTTTCATGTTCGCTATCCACCGTATTAGAAGTTGTGTGAAGTTGCTGCTTGAAAACTCAACATTTCCTTATTTTGCTGCTTTGCAATTAAAGTTTTGACGTGACAAAATAATAGGGGACTTTTACTGTAAAGAATCTATAGGAAATGGAATGTGTTTGTCACTGAATTAGTGGAACTTTGTTAGCAGCAGTTTAATAATACCACAGGGAGAAAAGTGAAAGCAAAAACAGCCACAGTGAGATGTTAAATGAAGAGCTGCAAACAACAGGCTCTTCCTGCACCTCTGCAAACAGCTCACCTCCCACAGCTACTAGACATGCATTGTGGTTGCATTTGGTGCATTCACACTTGTACATAGACCTGTCTACTTGTGATCGCCTGTATGCTAATATCAGGTGTAAACAGTCTGTCAGTCTAAGTTCTTTCCACCTTATGATTAGTTAGTTCAGTTATATGTGAGTAAGGAGAAACAAAGTGTTGTTGTATAGCATATGAAGTGAAAGTTATCCGTCTCCATCCTGCTGTGTCTTCATATTCAAAGTGATCCAGCCAGCATGTATCAAACCCCCACGTTACACCAGTGTGGTTTAAAATCAAATAATTTGTCTGGCTGTATGGAAACAAGTTCTGCATCTACGTAGATGAATGACTAATGATATTCTCATAGTCCAAAAGAAGAGGCCACCATCATGAAATCAAAATACATAAATTTTCTCCTTGTGGTTTTGGAATTTTTCGTAAAGGAGATCTCAGGACAAATGATTTACAGAGCAGATATGTTCACTGTAGCATGCAATTTAATTTCAGTTGGACTTTTTATTATACAGAAAAAAAGTTTGGAGAGAGAGGAAAATATGGCACCTCCTTTCTCTTGCCCACATTTCATACCACGACTCCGGCCTGCTGCGCTGCGGTCTACTCCTCAATATGAACCAGATACTTGAAATCACGATACTTTATTATTCTGGCCATCCTGCAAATCTATAACATCCCTTCGCCTCAGAAAGTGGAACGTGCGGATTGCATGTTCTGAATATATATTTGTCTTGCCTCAGGCTGAGATGTTGGGGTGGAAACAAAAAAGAAGTTTCCAGTCAGAGTATGATGAATGTGTTCTGGCCAGAGGAGAGTGGGTGGTCTGTATCTGTCAGCACTGCTATTACAGCAGACAGCGGAGTTACAGGCCAATAAGCCACACTATCATCACCGTCATCAGCAGCAGATCCCCTTACAACAGCTCTCAGCTGTCCACATCACAACCCTGACAGCCCAAACATGCACTTACCCTGGGAGCACTTGAATGTCTGGCATTAAAAAACACGTGGCTGTTTCACTTCATGTTCTCTTAAAGGGCCAGGTCACAAAAAACACTGTTTTTTTTTCCTCACTTACTGCAAGAGTCAGTGGCTGTATTCAAATAATTTACTTACCTAAAAGTAGCAATACCACAATGTAACATAGTGTACGCCCTGCTTTCAAAGTTTTACTTTAAAAGAACAAAAGCATCACATGGGACTAATTTGATCTAATTAGCATACTGCTATGTCACATCACATTTTATTTTTTGTCAATAATATTTTGTATTAAAGGTTTAGTGTGTAGTATTTAGTGGCATCTAGTGGTAAGGTTGCATATTGCAATCAGCTGAAGTGTCTCCTGCATTTCAAGCCTGCAGGAGAAATACAATGGACGAATGGCTCTATATAGAACCAGTGTTTGATTAGTCCATTGTGGGCTGCTGTAGAAACAACATGGTGGACTCCGTGGAAAAGGACCCACTCCATATTTGGACATAAACGGCCAATTCTAAGTAACAAAAACCCAATGACTCCTCTTTATAAGTGATTATAAACTAATGAAAACATATTTATGAATATTATATTCCACACCTGCTAATAGTGGACCCTAAATCCTACACACTAGATCTTTAATAATCTGACTTTGCAAAGTAACTGGTAACTAAATTTAGAAATATTGTACTTTTATTAATGGAATTAAAAGTACAATATTTCTCTCTGAACTGTACTGTAGAGTAGCGGTATAAAGTAGCATAAAATGGTAAAAATTCAAGTACACGTAAGGCCAGGGGATATGGGTATAAATAATATTGCAATATCTTTAGGCAATATCATAATACACAATATTTATCAGGATATTTTGAAATCTCTTCTAAAGTACTGTAGACTACTAAATACAAAATTATTAAATAAGTTACATTTAAAATGGAGTTTAAAAAAGTAGCTACTGTAATAATGAAGCCAAATAAAGTACAGTTATAATAAAGTTAAATAAAGCACTGTCATAATAAAGTTGAATTAAGTATTGTTATAATTAAATAAATCAAAGTGGAACCACTGGTGCTTTTATTTTGAAGCACCCGGATCGCCTTGGGCCAGTAGTGTTGATGTTTTTGCCGTGAACTTAAAGCTTCTGGTCAACAGTCAGATGTTAGCAGTTATCACAAAGTTAAACTGTTATCACTGTGCCTTTAAACATGAGGATTTATTCACTTTGAGCTGGAAACACAGTAGCAGCTCTTCAGTTTATATATTAATAGTATTTGCAAGTCGCACTGGTGCTCTGTGGTCACAAAATGTGACTAAATAGTTGTGGTCTGCTCTACAGGAGCAAAGACACAGGCTTCCTTTGCTCATACTATTGTTAATCTCTTTTAGTTAAACTGTTACCGTGGCGCTGTTAAACATGAGGATTTACTCACTGTGAGCTAGAAAAAAAAAAACTAACAGCTCTCTAGTCTGTATATTAATATTTGCAAGTCGCAGTGGTGCTCCATGGTCAAAAAAATGTGACTAAATAGTTGAGGTCTGGAGCCCTGCAGATGAGAAACACATCTCGCCTGCTATCGCTCAGAGGAAAGTGAGGAGTAGTGTGTGTGATGGATGTGTGTGTGTGTCTGTGAGCGTGAGACAGCCACAGGAGACAGCGAGAGAATTGCCAAAGCAACTTTCATGCTGGTGGCTTAAAAAAACCTTTACCATTTATACTTGATGTTTTTGATTTAATCATTTTATACATCGCGCATGGCGCAAGCTGCGATACATCAAGTATATTCAATATATCGCACACCCTTAAGTACCCCAAAACTGTTCTTAATTACAAGTACGTGAGTAAATGTACTCAAAAATTACCTGCATGCTAGACACTACTGGTGCTAAGCAATGACTATATAAATATAAAGAAGGGTGAGGCATGTCTACTGTCTTCCACTGTATAAAAGTTAAGCCAATATATCCTGGATACAGCTGCCACGGTCTTTCATGGGTGACAACATTCTGAGTCAGGGTCTGCACAGGAGCCACTGAACTGAAACATCAAAGTCCTGCCCAAAACATATGAGAAAAATAACCAACTGAACATACATCAGTGTGATAAGAACTATCTAAAATGGCAGAAACCATCCCTGGGAAACATTTATTTGACATGTACTTCGATTTTTTTGTTTGTCCTATCTGCTAGCACGGAGGGGCGGGGTTCAACATCTATACTGCAGCCAGTCACCAGGGGGCCATCAGGATGTTTAAGCTTTACTTTTGGGGAGCTGTCATGCCATCTGTCATTATAAACAGTCTACAGTGCCATACATGAAAAGGCCACGGTTTTTTTTTTACGGCAGAAACAGCCGAGAGAAATGACTGTAATAATCCTCGTGTTGTTTCACAGCATCCCTGTTACTTCTTTGTTTACGTGTGTTTTCTCGGGGCTGTGACGCTCATTTGCTGGAATTTTTATGAGAGATTTACCGGAGCAACACGAGCCCGAGCGCTATAATTACTGAGCTAAACAGGAGAGCTGCTATCAAAACAGTGTGACGTCGGTTAGCAGCGCTGATTCATGACTGTGAAAGTGACTGTGAGACACACACACTTGAATAGAGGGCGAATGCAGTTTGTTATCAGTGAGATTGGGGGAGGAGAATAATGAGGTCACCTGTGAGCCACTGCGTTACATTAATGAGGTAGCTGTCTGCCACTGTGGCCAGCTACAAGGACACACACACTAGATCACCTAGCATTATCTTTCCTCTTGTCACTTGGGCCTGGCATCCATTCAGAGCCACATAGAGGGTGTAGCAGAGCGTGGATCAGACTGTACAGACTCTGCTTCTGTATCCAGCTCATGTTAGACCTCTCTGACAACACAGCATTGATTTATGACTCCTGCAAACAGACACAGCCAGCAGACATCACCGCACAGCTCACGTGATTGATTATCCTGTCTGTCTTGTCTGTGGCATTTTTGAAATGTAATCTCTCTGCGCAGCATGAAAGGTGTGAGACCCCAGAGAAAACACCCCCCTCCTCTCCACCACCACCCCCAGCCCACGTCTGGTTCTCTGTGCAGGCTGTATTGTATTAGCATACCTTTGCTCAAGCATGCTAGGAAATTGAATTCCACCCTCTTCCTGTAAGACTCTCCTTGGGATTAAACCGTCACCGTGTGATTTACTGTAACCTTGCTATAAACAGCGTCATCCCTCCTGATTCATGCGCCCAGCAAGCGTTTCGTGTTGCCACATTGTCACGCCATCACACATTTCATTTTGCTTACTTTGCTTCAAATGACGGCAGCACTGAGTACCACGGAGGATGTTTGCTAGGCAGTGAGAGTCACTTAAAAGTTTTCAGGAAGTTAAAGCTAAAGCCACACTGTCTCAATTTAAGGGCAATTACCATTAAACCCCGCCGCTGAATGGTAATTGTCCGATCGTAATTTAACAACCTTAAGTAGGTACAGCAGGTCTGTCAAGCTTTGGATTTCCCCACATGTATTAAAGCATGATGCACAACTAGCCCCCAGTAGCTGTGCTGGACTTTGATGCCAATTTGACACGGTGACCAAACCATGTTGCTACATCCGGATCAGTCACAAGATTCCACAGGGCTGAAAAAGACTTTATGAATATTAAAAAATAACTCAGTAGATACATTTTGTGAACATCACAACCCCTTTTGAAATGATTAAGTTCTCTATCAGTATTTGATCCATTTGATTTGATAACATTTTGAAAGTGTAAAAGAGAGACACAATTTAATCATTTTATCTCCATGTAAGTTAGCAGAAGGCTAAACTGGAAATTAGCAGCTCCCCTAGTGAAAGTCTCCAGTACGGTTGTTTAATGGGCCCCATGATGCGGAAGATTTAAGTAAATTTAAACCAAAAAAGTTGACATTTTTGGCATCATGTGCCACTGAGCAACTTTTTATGGGACCCTGCCTCAAATGCTGTATCCAGTTTTCTTTATACACCCATGGCGATGCATGGGGTTCACACAAGTCCAAGCAAACATAAGCATGTCCAGCTAACTAATTTACTAGCTATAGTAGAAAGCTACTAAGTTAGAAACTTAGCCAAGGAGCAAAACTTTAGCCAACTACAATTTTTGCTTAATTTGTGAAATAATGGATAATTCTGCATTTCTGGACCTTGAATAATTAACCACTAACAAGTTATGATCACAAACTAAGAAAATGAAAGAAAGAGAAAGAACAACAAAGATGGGAAACCACTGGTTCAATCTTTAACAGTTTATTACATTTTATAAATTTATCATATCATGTAAAATCTTAATCTAAAAAGTAAAATGTACAGTATTTGTCACTGAAATGTAAGGGAGAAGTATAAAGTAGAATAAAATGAAAAAAATTCAAGGACCTCAAAATTGTACTTAAAGGTCCAGTGTGTAGGATTTAGAGGGAAGCATTGCCGAACATGGTATAAAATATTTTTGTAGGTTTTCTGTAGTGTATATTCACCTGAAACTTAGTATTAATGTGTTTTTGTTGGCTTGGAATGAGCTGTGTATATCTTCATATAGATGTGGGTCCTCTTCCACAGATTCTGCCATATTGTTTCTATGGTCACCCAGTATGGACTATCCAAAAATTGGCTCTAGACAGAGCCAGATGTTTTAAGTGTGGCGGCCTGCCACAAATAAATGAATGAGTGGGAAACCCTGCGGGAGAGGTTTCAGTTGGTTGCAATCTGCAACCTCCCCACTAGATGCCACTAAATCCTACACACTAGACCGTACAGTTCCTGAGCAAATGTACTTAGTTACATTCCACCACTGGTTTCTTGCACCATCAAACTTTGTTGTAGCAAAGTCGCCATGTGCCCAGATCTTAGTTTGGTGAGTACATTGTTATCACTACAGACAGCAGTGATAGCTAAAACTACCAAAAACATCATAATATATTGTAATGATCCTTTAAAGCTTCCACACTGACGCAATCCCAATAGCAACAACTCTGGCACTACCCCTCATTTTTCTTCCTGCGTTTATGTGCGTGTATGCCTCATGTGTAGCTGATGATAAATGAGCTCTGCAGATCCTGAGAGAGCTTGCAGAGGAAAGAATAATGGGTATTTAAGCACACTTGTAAATTACCAACACATTTGTCTTAGACTGTCCCCTTAGGGATGTCTGACAGCACAGCACACAAAGTATATAAAGCTCACATACATCTGTTCCACATAGCCTTATTGGATCTGCTGACATCACTTAAATACAAACTGTCAAGCTATGTGCTATAATTCATACTTTGACATACACAAAGCAGTCTTTTGCTGTCTTTGCACCTGCATTTATGTGTGTGTGTATGATAGAGCTTGTCTCAGCAGGTGTGTGCCGGGTCATGCAGAGTGCACGGTGATGTTTATCTCTAAGTACCGCAGACAGGCATGCTGGACCGCCTGGTGGGAAAATGGGATTACAGCTATCTGTTCCTCTGCGGCGTGCTGAGCGCCAAGCCTGTGATTTTTGCAGTTACATGTTTCCATCAGCAGCACACATGCTGTCTGCCGCTTTGTTATGCAAAGGTGTTTGACCTAGCAAAACAGCTGGTCATGTGACTGCTCAAAAATGATGAAATGTTTGGCGTGTTCACTTTAGTGTTTTTCAATATTTAGTGACAGGAGAGATGGTGAGATTAGTGAAAATGAGCTTTATTATTATTAATTACAGATTGGAAAATAAATCAAAATAAGTGCTCTGTGAACCTGATGACTTTGCTTTGACTTTTAGTTGGACTTCATCCTGCTAAGCACAGAGCTGTTTTGAGTTTCCTGCCAAAAGTTCACATCATAACACAGCTTTGTGTTTCAACAGCCGCAAACCTGCTGAACAGCCTCCCAGGAAAAAAAGGGCCTTCAATTCATCATCCTCATTCATAAACAGTCATTAATGTTTATGGCAGGTGTCGTGACATGTTTACGACAGCATTATGTCTGCTTTACGAGACCACTGTCAAGTCAGGGTTTTACGAGCGTGGCACTCGGAGGCACCGAGGGGACCGCTGGCAGCGTGTCCAAGAGGTTCTGGGATGTTTAATCAGTTACTCGAACACACTCGCAAATAAAAAGAGAGAACAGCGTTTGGCAGGGAAGTCGGCCTGTTTGACGGCGGATAGCCATCAAACCTTCTCATTAAACTCTCCGAATCCAGGCTCCCCTGTTCTTCAGGGCTTTTATAGGAAAATCACTACTCTCAATTTGCTAGCTGTTATAAAAGTTGTGTTCCAGGTAGTGGTTGTGGGTTCTGGTGGGGGTTAAGCAATGCCACAGGATCCCCCACCCTCCTGCTTTATGGTAGGCTGTAAAGCTGTTGGCAGGCCGACAGCGGCAGTATCTTTTTATCCGGCTGCTAATTTAAGGAAGGAGATTAAGGTTGTGAATTACATTCATGGCGCTTGCTTTTTTGTATTTGTTGATCGTGACAAAGGGTTCAGCTTGAGGCGTGTGCAGCATACAGAGCTGCTCTTCCTTATTTCTTAATGTTCTTATTGTTTCTTTCAAAAAACACTTTATCTGAGGTTAAATAACCATGTATAATTTACTGAATTCAATGCACTTTTCTATATAAAGAGGCAAAGTCCCTCCCCTTCCAGTATATCCCATGAGACCTTGTTTTGGAAAAAAAAAAAGTAATGACAAGAGAAGAATAATTTTTTGATCCTGTTTGAATTGTGACATAAATTTCACATATGATGTTTGTCAATTTAAAAGGTATGAATGTAACTCAAGAAAGTTGCAGTGTGTGTCGAAGTACCATTGGGCTTTGTGTGAAAACTTGTGTGAACCCTTTGTCTTGTACAATGTATGTCATCTATATCAGCTAGCTAGGCACCTGGGAAACTTAGCTATGTTCCACGCACAAATGTAATGTTATCTTACCTAATGCGTGAAGTGTAGCAGTACTATGCATACAGGCACTGTAGCTTCAGCGAGAGAGAATGGAATGACGTCAACTGCGCAACTGTCTTGTCTTATACTTCAACAGTTTTGCGACAAACTGCAACTTTCTGTACTTTAATTATTTGTCTCTCACTATCATATATATTTTGTTGGAAACAGGCTCCTATGGCGGTCCACTGGGAGAGGAGGAACTTTGTCTGTCTGTATTTTTGATTGTTTTGTATTTTGACTGACTGCCCTCTCGCCTAAAGCCTATTTATTGACAACTTAATAATAACAACATTTATAACAGCCTTATTTCCAAATTCAAAGGATAAACCTCCCAAAAAGTGATTTTTCACAACTGGGACATCAAACATGTTTATTATTAATGGCTTATAACTGTTTTATTAAGCATTAGCTATTAGTTAGGACTTTAAACACTTCATAAGGGACAACAATTATATATATATATATATTTTATAATATGTGCCATTTCTGTTCTATTTGAAGAGTAGATGTTTGGGCTGAAAACAAATACTGTACTGTCTTAACAAGAAAAGATGACAGCGTTGATCATCTATTCAAACACTTACCCCTGTCTGCCTGAAGTAGAGGCAGCAGTAACATAACATTGATTTAGCTCAGTGAAACTTGTTAAGGTGGAGTTTTGGGTGGACGGCTGGGTGTACACAGTGGACTTCATTCCAAGGATACTAGGGCTGGGATAGTATTGCGTCACGTACAAACAGTGATGGTTTTTATGAACCAAGATCTTTCCCTGACAGCTATACCTAAGCGGCTATAAACAAACATTTTATAATAACAGTGTCTCACATGACCACAATGTGGCAATGTAAAAGGGATCATCAATAGGGACGAACCCAAAAAAAACAAAAAACAAAAAATCTCCTAAATCTGCAGCTCCTCTTGGCTTTACAGAGCTTTATAGTGACTTTCACCTCATTGTTTAGCTGTGTGGCTGCAACTTTGCCATTTGGTTCAGGTTTTTGTCCCAGTTGGCAGCTGTTGTTACCAAAAAAGCTGTAAAAAGTCACTGCACACTACCTACTCAATAGCAAACAGCAGACAGGCACAGTGAGAGAGTAGCTGGCAAAACCAATCTGCTTTTAGTCTAATGACAATAAGCCTCGTGGGGCAACGGCCAGTGTTTTGCGAGATCAGATGTAGCAAGCGGATATTCAGGCCAAGACTTCCTCTGTATTACGCCACTCATTTTGGCTAATCTAAACAGATTCAGTCATATGCAGATAATTTTTTTGAAAAAGCGAATAGAAAGCTAAATCGTTGTCAGAAAATAGCCAGTGGGTTCTGAGTAGGACATGGATATCGTTTCAACATTTTTAATACCAGTACACTTAAAGTCATACTAATACCAATAGAGTGCTTCATTTGATACCTCATCAATACCCATCATGGGAATGGAAATATTCGTTTGCATAAAATGCCACCTGATGTCACAGGCATGTAGCATTGCCATACTTTTGAATGTTTTGGTGGCATTTTGACACATTGAACTGCCAACCCCATCAAATACACCTCACATAACTTTGCCATACCACAGACTGTATGTCTTATAGCTGTTGTGGAAGAAGGCCAACCACATGTTGCACTGACTTGAAGAAATGTGATGACTAGTGAGCAAAACCATACAAATAGTAATTTCTTCTAGATCAAGCTACAAAAAGGATCGAATGCAGCTATCCTTAGATTGGAGAAATGTTTATACTACTTGGTACTGGGATATATAAAGGTATCAAGTACCGGTACCCAGCCCTAGTTCTGAGATTGCATTTTGGCCAATGTTTTCTGTCTCCCCATACCGACTGTTTACCTGCCACTCAAACATGATTGTATAATACTACTTGGACTGTAAATGGAAACCAGAATGCTTTCACTATCAAAATGTTTTCCATTTTGCCCACAGATTCTGCCTACATATGCCAATATCTGGTCATAGAGATTTAGAGCATTTAGCAGTTAAAGAGCCAAATATTTTCCTCAGAAGTTGGTAGGGACCCAAAACAGAGCTAAAAGAGACTAAACACTGGACTTGAATGATGCCATTGATCCATAAGTGGTGGATGTGTAAATAAGCAACTGTCAACAAGTTCACTGATCAACTTAAAAGGTGATAACATGTTTACAACTTTTTTCCACTGCCCCCAAGTGGCCAAAAACATCAATCATTGCAGGTTTAATCAAGTGTTTTTTAATTTTTTTTTTTTTATCTTAAACTCAACAAAAATTAACCATTCACCTATTCAGTCAATTAGGTATGAGTATTCCTGCACCCCATCCAACACAGTCACCATGATGCCCTAGTTTCAAAATCATTAAAAAACTGAACATTTTTATATCTTTATAAATGGCAGAAAGATGCAGTTGAGTGGTTCTCATGATTTTCTCAGCAGATCTTTCTTAGCCAGTGTAAACAGTCATTCAGAGAATTTGGTAGGCTATATCTCTCTTCAACTAGCTAATCTCTGAGTTAAAATAGTAGCTGTGCGTCACTTTGGTTTGGACATGCACTGCCCTTCTGTGTGCCCTGGCAAGCACTTTACAAACAAACGTAAGCAGTTTTATTGATAGGGTAATCCTAGACTGATTAATGGCCCAATAATCAGCTGTAACCTGCAATAAATCAGCCGCTGATCGATACAGCCTGTGCTCTGCAGCCGTGGCCAGATCATTACCATGTCACTGTATATCTACCATTAGCACAGGAAGGCTGAGCGCTAAAGGGAGTGGAAGAAAAAGTGCTTCCTTTCTAATGTGTTGGAAATGGGATTGATAGAGAGGTCATTTTTTTATTTCATTTGTCTGCCCGCCTCTCTCCCTCCCTCTTCTCTCAGTCTGATTAATGACCGAACAGCAAAAGGCAGTGATAAAGATGGAGAGGGGTGAGCAGGATGTTAAATTATGATAATGACAGCACAATTAATGACATTGGAGACATTCTTCCTCAGCCTTTTGGCATATCACAGCTGCTAGAAGATGTACAGTGTGCTGATGCTGTTAAAGACACTCTGGTTATCTATTGAGAATTAGGAATAAAAATACCAAGGCTTCTTGGCCATTTGCAGCCATTTCATACTGCCTGAACTTCAACATTTTGCCTTTTGAAGTGCCAAAGGATAATTACAATATATTTCAATCTGGCGTATTTTCCATAAATGTGGATATTGTGGTTCTGTAGGTCGTGCTAATTTTGCACTTGCTACCTTTGTTGTAGAGATTCAAGGAAACAATGACTCACGTGTAACAACATATGTCAGGCAAGCTGCATGAGCCTCTTACAGCTTTCCTAATGAATATGATTTTGCACTAATAATAACATTATTATTATTATTATTTTTATTTTTTTTCAGGCATTCATGTAAAAGCAGGATTTTATTGTTGTGGCTGGTTAAGGTTTAACTAATTTTGAATTATTAACAAATAATCATTTTCACTCCAGATTAATCTGCTGATTATTTTCCCCATTAATCGATCGATTGTTTAGTTTGTAAAAATTCTGAAAAACAGAAATGCCATCACAATTACCCAGAGCCCAAAGTAACACTTTCACAATATTTATTTTTTTCCAGACAACAGTACAAACTGAAAAACTATTAGAAATAAATTAAAAAAATAAATAAAAGGAAAAGCAGCAAATCTTCATATGTTAGAGACTGGAACCATGAGATGATTTTGTTTAAAAGAAAAGAAAAGAAAAAAAAGACCTAAATCATTATCAAAATTGTTGCCAATTAATTTTCTGTCAACTATTTGAGTTATCAATTAATCGTATCAGTTGTACTTGCATAAGCTGGTGCGTAGTTTACTTTTAACAAACCAGAATTTTCTAAACTCTCCGTATCTTCTGTGTGAAAAGACATCAGTTTTTTTCCACCAGGCATAAGCCTGGAGGGGATCATGTGTTTGGTAGTGTGTGAGTGTGTTTATCTGTCTGTCCACAACTATTCTCACAAACTACTGGTACAATCAGCCTAAAATTTTGTATACAAATTTATTACTATATGCTTAAGGACCTTGCGTGGTTGCGGTGATTCAGAGTTGTTGAAAAACCTGTTTTATTCGACTTTTTTGTACCATTGTTGACTGCTGACTCCTCACTTGGCCAATGGCCTGTAGGGGCTACAAGTTTTCTGGAAATCAGCATGGCTAAAAACAACAAGCCTGTTACAGGCCACATTTTGGCTTTTGTTATGGCTCAAAAACTGACATTCATAAACAGTTTAGTCTCATTTTGAACTGCAGCATCTGCTGATTAATTCCATACCTATTATGCTATGATCCACTGAAGTTAGATATGTTCCAAAATGAATAAATCCCTGTTGTTATCTTTGCCGCCATCTTGACCGTAAGGGATCTGGGAGGGACAATATCACTGACCCCAGCTGTCAGCAGTCTGGGTGTGACCCAGTTTTGTTTGATGCCTGGTGTAATACCACACCTGGAATGTTTCAGAAGCAGAATTTATTGCCTGCCCAGTTTTGTAGACCTGCAGATTTAGTTTCGTTTGGTCATTTTCTTTTATATTTGTGCTTCTACCATTAGTAAGTGACGGGGCTATGTAGTTAAATAGTTCCTTTCTTTGTATGTTTTAACTTAATCATGCTGTAGTGTACAGACTAGGTTATTATGGTTTAAAGTCCAATTTTTGGCTATTTTAGTTAATAAAAATACATTCTTCAGCATTATTACATTATAGGCTATCAGTGCCTGTTAGCAGGAAAACTTTCTCTGCAAGGCGCAGCGACTCCATCAAAAATAGACAAGGTACAGTGCTTGAGTAAATGCACTTGAATACAGTCCATCACTGATATGAAGAAGAATCCTCCTTTATGAGTCAGATGTCACTTGGCTTTCAGCTCTGTGAGCTTAAAGCAAACTCAACATGTAGCTGGTGAAACATCAGACAGGATACGGAAAGCAGATATGAACACAGAGTTGCTGTAATGAAAGCACCACATTTGTATGAAGTGTCATCGAAATCAGAGATCAGATTAGAGGTCGAGGATTTGGTCAAAGCACGTCTCAGATCCATAGAGAAGATGTGCCAGATGGGAGAGGCAGGGTCAGGAAATAAAGGATCGAATCAACTAAGTGAGGAGCGGATGAAGGTAGAAGGAAGTTAGGATGACAAGGTGCATGCAGAGGAAGAGCATGTGTGGAGATAAGATAGTAAAGCGAGGGGAGGACAGAGAAGAAGAAAGGTAATTTGAGAGAGAGACCAGTAGGAGAGGTTGAGGCAGGGCTGACAGTGGGCCATTCATCCTCCATGCTAGAAGAGACAAACTGCTGGCAGAGGAAGACAGGCCCCATAAATCACTTTCAGCACACACACACACACACACACACACACACACACACACACACACACACACACACACACACACACACACACACACACAGAAATCCACATGTGAACAGAAAACACACACCTCCTACAGCTTATTTTAAATAGGTCTCTTTTTTTCATCTTGACCATCTGGGGGTCTTTTTCTCTTTTGTGCAGCACTGGAAAGTAACTGAGTACATTTACTCGAGTAAATCCATATGAATTCCCTTTTGAGATAATAAAGTTTACCTGATCTGACCTGAACTACTTGAGTATAGTGCTGAACGTAATTCACTCGAGCATTGCAGTTTTCTGCTACATTATACTTCTGTTCCACTACATTTAAGGACAGTGGTTGAAATTACATTTACTTAAGTAAATATAGGAAGTGCACCACAGAGCCTCAACTCCCTGCAGGATAAGAAGACTTTCTGTTGCTGCCAAGCTACAGGTAAGACCTGGCGCTGCTGCTGGATACCAGCCCTCTATGTCATCTAACGCTGTGGTTTAGTTGCTGGCTGAAGGTAGGGCTACACAATGAAATCATGTTGCAGTTATGGACAGAAATTATGATTGCGTTATGAGTTGCGGTTTTAGAGGAAATTGTTAATTTGGCATTTTGATGATATAATTTTTTCTGGGGCCCATACTAAACAAACTTGCCCTTACATCTGGAATTTGATTTGCAGGCTGGGGCACCACAATTCTTTATAATTGTATGTTGTAACATTTTTTACTTTTATAAAAAAACAATGCAGCTCCTGCGATTAGGATATTGCACTTGGCCATATTGTGTTTTTGATAACATTTTGTTTAATTGTCCAGCCCTAGCTGAAGGTCTGTCTCTAGAGCTACTGTCCGTTTTTTTTCTGGCAAAGTAGTCTGTAGCGGTGGGGAATGAGGCGGAGGGACTGGGGGGTGAACAAGCTTGCTAATTCTTGTCTCCTTTGTGGTCTAAAAAAAACACAGAGAGAACTCTACAATGAAAGAAGATTAAATAAATCAGTGTTTGGGAAACACCTGGTTACTGTGTGAAGCATCCACATATGCCCATAGTCATCTGCAGGGTATGCTCCTGATGGGTCGGCAGATGGTGTCCTGGGGGATCTCCTCTCAGGGCATCAGTGAGCTCCTGGACAATCTGTCGTGGTACTGTCAATGTCGTGCAGGATTGGATGCACCGATACATAACATCCCATGGGTGCTCGATTGGATTTAGGTCAGGGTTATCAATGCTTTCATCATCCAGGAACTGCCTACACACTCTGGCCATATGAGGCTGGGCATTGTCCTGCACCAGGAGGAACCCAGGGTCTACTGCACCAGCATAAGGTCTGACAGTCACTCTTAGGATTTCATCCTGGTACCTCACAGCAGTCAGGGTACCATTGGTGATGACATAGAGGTCTGTGTGACCCTCCAAGGATATGCCTCCCCAGACCATCACTGACCCACTGCCAAACCAGTTATGCTGGATGATGTTACAGGCAGCATAACGTTCACCACAGCGTCTCCAGATTCATTAACACCTGTCACATGTTGAATATCCCTTTGCGGATGAATAAAGTTTTTTCCATTCTATTCTGTTCTATTCAGTGTGAACCTGCCTTCATTTGTGAAGAGAGCACCTATGGTGGACCTGCCAGGTCTGGTGTTCTCTGGTGAATGCCAATTGAGCTGCACAGAGCTGAGCTGTGAGCACAGGTCCCACTAGAGGATGTCGGGCCCTCATGCCACCCTCATGGAGTCTGTTTCTGACAGTTTGGTCAGTAGGGCTCTGGCAGTGCTCCTCATGTTCCCCCTCACACAAAGGAGCAGATACTGGTCCTGCTGCTGGATCAATGCCCCTCTACAGCCCTGTCCAGCTCTCCTCGTGTAACAGCCGGTCTCCTGGTGTCTCCTCCATGCTCTTGAGACACTGCTGGGAGACACAGCAAACCTTCTTGTGACTACATGTATGGATGTGCCATCCTGGAGGAGCTGGACTACCTGTGCAACCTGATTGGGCTGCAGGTACAGTCTCATGCTACCAGTAGTGACAAGGACACTAGCAGAACACAAAACTAAGGAGAGAGCAACTGTCAACCACCACCCAGAAAACCATTCCCTTTTTGGTGATTATCTTGTTTTTACCTCTCCATTGCACCTGTTGTCACTTTAATTTGCACTAAAGCAGGTGAAATCGATTCACAATCACTTCTGCTTCCTAAACAGATAGATAGATATCCCTGAAGTTTAACTGACTTGGTGTTAAACTGTGATGATTAGGGGTTCCCTTAATTTTTTTTAGCAGTGCACTTCCAAATGAGCTCCACCTCAACCAGCTACAATGGCAAAATCTTGCATTTCCTTTACACACGGGCAATAATAATGATATAAATTAGTACAGGCACAAACAAAAAGAAACAGTCACAGGGGTAAGTTTTCTGCACTGACTACTTTTAATACTTTGAGTACATTTTTCTAATTATATTTACATACTTTCACTTGAGTCTCATTTTCAATGCAGGACTTTTACTTGAAACAACAATATTTTTAATGTGGTGTTATTACTTCTACTTCAGTAAAGGAATGTCAATACTTCCTCCTCCCCTGCTTTGTTCACTCTGTTGCTGTTGACATGTAACAGAAGAGTGTGTGGTGAAAGGAAAATAAGGACCAAATATTCCTGTGACCTTTAGATTTTCCGCTCACGATCCAGGAATACGTAGCTGGCGGTGGTTGTTCTTCCCCTCCGCCTCTCTGCGGCCAAGGCCGGCCGCTCCATGACTGTTCAGCACACTCTCTCTGTGGGCTCCGTCAGTCACAAACCTCCCACTTTCCTCCCCTGCCCAGAGAGGGTGAGGAGTGCCAGTTCCTCTTCGCCCAGCCCTGACCTCTGTGCTGACATGCATGGCGTGTTTTGACAGCGGGCCACGCGCTGACCACGGCTGCTGGGCAGGTCGGGGAGTGGCTGCCCTGGTGGTTTCACTGGATGTTCTTTTTATTGTTATTTCAGTGATTATTAAGGTCAGACCTTTTTAGAAACAATTAAGGATGTGATTCACTCAACAGCTTCTATTGTAGCACAAAACATACCTGCCCTATCTTGCCTCTAAGAGCTGCTAATCCACCTTAAATTATTTCAGTGTCACGGATATTAATGGAGACATTTAGTGCTGGTGCAGGCTTTTCAACCCTGCCAAGAATGAAATTGTGGGAGAAATACTGAATCATGTGGGACGTGGGCAAATTTAACCACACTGACTGCAGGCATAGAATACTGTTTGAGCTTTTTCTATTTTCCTGAGAAGATATATGCTCGTCCAACCATCCAAAACCAGGGAAAAACAGCTTTTAGAGGGTTTTTGAAGGCTGTTCTTAAAATGTATGCAATAGTTTATTTTAAATATCACCCATAATTCACTCCAAAGTATTGAAAATACTTGTTGGTTTTGCCTCCTGTAGAAAGTCATTTAATTTTTTTTTTTTTTACATCCACTACCTACAAACATCTAAATATTACCACAAATGATCATGTAAACACCTATAATGTCCCTGTAATTGAACGGTAACAGCAACAAAAGCCCCCTGCTGAGTCACCTAATATTGCAGTTTCTCTGCCAAAAAAAGTTACACATGAACACAATGCAAAGACCATAGCTGACAGCCAACCAGCACATACAATCTGTACCTGCATGAGAGGAAATAATAGTCTGTGTTTGTCACTCAAAAAAAGAAACCAGAAAACCGTCTTGATGTTATCCAGTTAGCACATTGACAACACAAACCAAAAAGAAAAAAGCATGTTTACTGTGCACGAGTGAGCAGTAACACAAACCATCACAAAATGTTTCTGCTAAAAAGCTCATGGCTCAAAAAAAAAGTATCTTACCTTATGTCACAAGTTTGTTTTGGTCTCACTCTCTCTTGACTTTAGCTGTTTGTTTACTTTCATCACTTCCGTTTCTCTCCTCGTACCCTGAGCTGAATTGCCAGAGTAATTTCTGTCACCGACAGGCTTAGCAGTTGCCGAAAAAAACGAACTAACGTCCCTCTGTAACATCTGATTCTTTAGAGACCTTCATGCTACTGACGATGCATTATACAAGGTGACAATTTTAATCAGTCAACAAAACATATTTTAAAAATACATTTGAAAAACTTGTAACGCATTCCTTTATTACATTAACAGTTGAAACTGAAAGTTGTTTTTTTTACCTAGCTGTAAGATACAAAATTCCAGTTAAATAGGACTTGGGTCTTTTTTTAATGAATAGTCTCTGTCTATGATATTTAATTATTGTACTCACCAAAGTAATAATAATAATTTCATAATGGTAAGTCGAAGTATGTGTGAACAGACAGTTTTGGTAATAATTTTACATTTCATCTGTGCTTTCTTGTCTTAAGAAGTCTGGACGAACCTTGTTTAGCAATAATGGCCAAAACTGTAGACTGTATAAAAAAAATGGACATAGCTAACTAACATCACCTGTTGATTTGTTTACTCTCTCGTCTGAAGTCTTGAGTTCTGCATATTGGCCATTGCCATCTAGTTTATTGGAGCCAGATCTGACCATATTTGGTCAAGAGGCTGGCGGTGTGGAGAAGTGAGCGGTGAATCTGACTCTCAGGCCGTGGTGAGGCCTTGCAGGCAGCCTGTCACTCAATGCAGCCACGCTCTTAATTATATGCAACTTTAGGCCTTAATAAAATGTAAACAGGTGAGTTTTATAACAGTCCATCCACAATTGAATTGTCATGGATGAAAAGAGACAGAAAAAAAAGAAGAAAACCAAAACTATGTTTTGTAAGAGACTGTAAACACGTCTATTTTTGATGTTAAGACGTGCATTTTAACATGGGTGTCTATGGGGATAGACTGGCCTCTGGAGCCAGCTTCAGGTGGCCGTACAAGGAACTTCATTTTTTGGTATGTCCATGTTGGCTTCAATTTTCAGCCCTGGAGGTTGCAGCTTGGCCAAAACCAGATCGTATGAAACCTGAATTTCCTCTTAAATTGATGGAACAAGTTAAGCTAGCAGTATCATGGTGTAAACATAACAATTACGTATTATTACCAGGCCTGTGTTGCATTTGTTTTGTTTTTTTGATACCGGTTCTAAATAGATACTTTAAAAATGTTGATACTTTTTAAAAAATAAAGCCCAAAACGATGGTCAGCTGCATTTAAGAACAGCTTTTTGTACAGCAAATTTGTAATTGAAATTGAATAATATATCAATTCCTAACAGTTTAAGGTACACTTTAAAATAAATATGAAACAAACACAAGACACTATTTACAAATTCACATAACTAATTCACACAAATGAAACCTAATCCAGCTTCAGTAATTAAACTCTAAATTGACTGACACTAGCGATTACAGTACTAATAACAACAGCAAAATAAAATTAGAGTTGGGATGAAAAATTGTCTCCTAACTCAGTAGAGACTCAGCAGCCAGATATTTCTCCATTATCTGTTCAGGACCAGTTAAGATTGTCACTACAATGAGAATAGCTGGTCTACCTTAACGGTCCACTTTAAGCGAGTCTGGTCAGGCACAGAGAAGCGAACTTCACTCCCTAATTTCAGGACTAACCCACATCACTTAAATCAGCAGATGGCTGATAAGAAACAAGAACTTGGCTTGAGTCTTTAAGAGTTGTAGCGTTACTTAACTGACAAACAGCTTAAACTGTTCACATGGGGCACTGCTTCATTCAGCTTCATACTGTCTGCTCTGGTTGCTGTAGCTTCACTGTCACATGTCACACACGTTCTCTCTCTCTCGGCTGCACACTCACTACATACGTAATCTGGCACCAAAATGAGGCACCAAAATCTGCGTTTTGATTCAGTCCAGTACGTACTGGTCATATAGGAACAGGTGCCATGTTGGTGCAGTATTTTGGTATCCAACCCTAGTTACTCTTGCATGAAGCTGATGTGGCAAACTTGTCAGTAGTTATCTTTTTACACATCCAGCCAATACATAGCAACATAAGCATTAATTCAGCTTCATGTTTCCACCTGATGAATGTCAGTCCAATATTCACTCTCTCTCTGTTTTTGGCCTCTACCACCTCCTGACCTGTCTCTGTAGCTGCTAAATGCTCCACTAAATTCACCAGTTAGTTTCTTATATGTGTTTGGTGAGGAAAACAGCTGCCTGTTTTCTCTAAAAATGACATTAATGAGAGCAGTGAGAGTGAACCAAAAAAATAAAGCTGAGACTGGGACAAAAAAAAACAAAACAAAACAAAATGCTGAAAGTTGCTAAAATGTTCTGTAGAGCTGAAAGAAACTGCAAAAACTCTGTGCTAATCATCTGTGGGTTTTTCATGACTGTATAATTCTTGCGTTTCCCGGTACTGTGGAGAAAATAACACCCTGGAAATATTTGTAAGAGCATATATAAATATAACTAGTATGGCTCATTTGCTGCAAATCTATACAAACACAGAGTGAGTGATGTTTGTCCAATTACTGGCCACTTTTATGCACTTACATGTGTGTTTTCCCTGTGTGTGTGTGTGTGTGTGTGTGTGTGTGTGGGTGTGTGTGTGTGTGTGTACACTATATGCACACAGTCTGAATAGTCCTATTATGTGTAATGAATGCAGACAGTGCTGTAACAGCTGGTGTTTTAATGGTGTAAAATTTGACAGAGCCTGTGTGTGTGTGTGTGTGTGTGTGTGTGTGTGTGTGTGTGTGTGTGTGTGTTCGTACAGGCAGTATGATGGCTTTCACTCATTGTGTTTACAGCAAACACAGGATATGAATCATTAGTGTGACCCAGGTCATATGTAACCTTTAATACAACAACTCTATAGGCAGCAGCAGCAGCAGCAGCAGCAGGGAGGAGAGTGAATGTGACTCACATTAGCAATGCTGCAAACAGTAGAAGGCATTGTACTGTATGTGTTTGGGTAAGTGTCACATGTATATGGCAAAAAACCCAGAAAGCCAAAAGTTAGAGAGAGCTGTAAAAGTAAAGTATATTTCCCTATAAATAACAATAAACAAGCGCCATCTCAAGAGACCAAAGAACAAAGTACATACTGTAATTGTACATAAATCCTGTTACGGCCTCAGGGTCTTAAGATAGAGCCTCATAAATTGTGCTGCATGTGATCTGTCTTTGTTCTTCAACATGTGTGCATGAGGAGAGTATTTTTAAAATGCACCAAAGGAAATACTGTATGTGGACCATTATGTGGAGAAATAATGCTTAAACACCTTTAAAATGAGGACAAATGGAATAATGTTGAGGCCGGACGTCATGTAGTCATTTTCAGCTATTCAGTTTCCCTAATTTGCTTCTTCTTTGTCTGTCTTGTCTGTCTTTAATATGAGTCAGTGACTCCCTTCTTGACCCCTTGTTCATTGCCTTTAACCATATGTGAACCAGTGAGGTCTGATCAGAGGCAGGGAGGTCAAATCTCATTAAAGTCAAGTTTTCCGACTTCCCTTCCCTGTCCTTCTCCTCCACCAACCTCCAGGATTCAACCATGGGACAGATGCTGTGATCTGTTGTCTTCATCATCAGTCCAAGTCAATTGGTGATTGACAGCATGAAGAGGAGAGAAAGAGAATTGAAATTGAAAGTTGAATAAACTCCTTTTGGTGCTCAACGCATTTTCATTTTACAGTGATAATGGTTTCAGATTTACAATCAAAATTCTTTTTCTGACTGAAATGAAAACTGTTGCTGACAGATTTTATTAACTGGAGCTAGCTGGCTACTTAGGCCAATGTTATCTCCACGAGTTGATTAAAGAGAGACTTCTCTAGCTGACTATTTTATGCTTCCAGCTGAATGGTTTTAATTTAGTTTAACATGGGTCTCGGGGCTTCAGACTAACTTGTGCGCTACTCTTGTTCTGATGCCTCCGCCAGTAGTTACCACTCTGTACACAAATGAAAATGCAATTGCGCTTTCATTGGTCAGTGATTGTGGATCGGAAGGTAGATCGGGTCTTCCACTAATCAGAAGATCAGCAGTTTGATCCCCGGCTCCTCCAGTCTGCATGTCAAAGCCTCCTTGAGCAAGATACTGAACCCCACATTGCTCCTGATGGCTGTTCCATCGGTATGTGAATGGTTTACAAAGCTGAGTAGCAGGTGGCAGCTTGTATGGTAGCCTCAGCCACCACTGTATGAGAGTGTGTGTGAACGGGTAAATGTGACTCGTAGAGTAAAAAGCTCTTTGAGTGGTCATATGACTAGAAAGGCACTATACAAGTGCAAGTCCAATTACCATTTTCTATGACTGTGTGCATCTGTTTTAAACCAGCAAGGCCAGTAGCTATTAGCCAGTTAGTGAGCTAAGCTACGAGCAAGATAGCAGCAAGAAAGGTTATGGATATTCAAGACACTTGCGGATGTAGTCAGGTTGAGACTAACAGCTTTTAACTTGGTCTGATGAAAGCATACAATGGAAAACTTGGCAATATATATCAAAAACAAGCCATTTATGAAGCAATGGCAAAGCAAATGTTGAAGAATGGCTCCAACCATTCAGCTGTTTGAGCTTGACAGAGCGATCAGATCTCAATCGAATCTCAGTGTTGACACTAGAGACATACACCAATTAATACCAGGTTTAAGTGTGATCAGGTTGGTTATAGTAAGGTTATAAAAAACACCACCATCTGAACTCTTAATGCACGTTTCAGCATGTGGACCAATCCAGAGCTTGCCTAGTTATTATTGCTTGGATTGAATCACTTCAGAATGGTCAATTATATGTGCAACAATTGGTAATTGATTGACTGGTTGTTAACCATTAAATGTTGCCTCTTAGTGACTACACTTAAATGAAACTTTTGGCTCATTAGTTTCCCAGCACCTTACCAGCCAATGGCAGGCAGGGAGGACTTTGTGATTGTTTGCCGGCACAGTCACAGCCAATTACAGGACTCAAAAGCAGAGGCATTAATCAAATCTTTAGTATAGTGGCAGACATCAGATTGCAGAGGGCTGCAAAACAAATATGTCACTGCCAGTGAGGCCTACAGCAGGCATTTAGGGGATTGCATTAAGTCAATGGCTCAGCTGAATAGCAAGCTAAGCTAATGTGGAACAGGGGCCTCTGGAAACTATTTGCTTGACATGGTGGGAGGTGGAGGGAAAGAGTGTGGAGGAGTGATGCTGCCTTCATTCTCACATCCCTCATTTTCTATCTCTTCTTAATTCCTTCTGTCTATTTTTCCAGCTTTTTGTCTTTTTTATTTAAGCCGACAGGCTGAACTGGAGGGCGTGGGATGGCCAGTGGGGGAATAAGGATGAGAGAACAGTGTAAGAAGGGAGGAGACAGATGAAATAAGATAAAGACGAGCTGCAGGGTGAGCTGCTGTGAAAGAATGTAGAATGGTCGGTGGAGGAAACAAAGAGTGATGCAGTGTTAAGTAAAAAACAAAGATGTGGAGTTCCCTTTAGTGAATCAGTATCTATTTGTGTTCTGGGCATATGAAGAGGCTTGTTTTCTTGCTGTTCTCATGCTTAACATTGTGGCTAGATTTTATAAAAATAGTGATTTGTGACAAAGATACTTGAATCAATTTGTGGTGTAAAGTGTAAATGAAAAGTCTTTTATTTAACGAGGTAAAAGTGCCATTAAGATCATTGTAAAGCCATAATAGCCTCCCTGGTATCCAACGAGTAGAACGATGCACACTTTAGGACAGTCTCTCCACAAAGACATTTATAGTGTTGCACTTGTTTGTACACAAAAGTTATGAATGTAGTTGTGAGAGCTTGAAATGAGCTCAACGCACTCTTCTTTCTTGTCAAAACATGGTTCCTACATTACCCACAATGCAAATTGACTGCCATCAGTTCAATCCATGGATGCATTAAGTGACCTGAATACAGCTTTGGAGGCAGGCCCTCATTCATTCCTATGAAAAAAAGAGTTTGATTTCCATGGTTTGAATTTACCCAGAACATTATGCATTATGGGGCCCATAGCAGGCGAATTAGATACTTATGGCAGATGAGCACGGCTGAGTGCAGCCTAGTGGCTAACTTGTGGTTTAGTTCTCTGCTAAGCTGAATGGGGATAGAATTTTTTAATTATGTGGCTCTTCTTTCAAAATGTAATTGGACCAAATCGCCCGATAGTGATTTGATCAAGGGTTAGCGATCAGGGGTGATGCTTAAAAAAATGTATCTGTTGATTTACAGATATCTCCTTCACAATGTAGATCTATGGAAAAAAGTATTTTCTAGCCCCATGGCATCACATGTCAGACCCAACTGTTGTAATTCCACTTTTGGCTACTTTGTAAAATTAGCTTTAAGCCCTGGCACTGTTCCCAGGTGCTTGGTCAATCTTAGTTTCAGGTGTGTTATGCTAGTAAAAGCTAATGTAGCCTGTAGCTGTTAGCCTTAAGCCGAGAGGAGCAGCGGCTGCAGAGGTCTTGTTACATGTCCACATTTTTTTCATTTTCAAACTTATCATTTTTTTCCTACCTAAAGTGGTACTCCTCAACACCTATAAACTGAATCTGACCAATGACTGTATCATGCATGACAGGTCCTCAAAAGTGAAGCCAAAACATCTTGATTGCCCTCTGGTGGCTGGCTGCAGTATAAACTCATAAACCCCGCCCCCTTCATGTTAGTGGATTGTGTGTGTGTGTGTGTGTGTGTGTGTGTGTGTGCGTGTCTGTCTGTCCACAGCTAATCTCACAAACTACTGGAACACTCAGCCTAACATTTTGCGTGCACATTTATGGCTGTTTGCTGTTGGTTGTGGTGATTCACAATGATTAAAAACCTGTTTTATTGACTATTGTGCACCATCATTGACAGCTGACTCCTCTCAACTTGACGGTAGGGGCCACAGGTTTGGCTGAAAACAACAAGCCTTACTGTCTGTTAAAGGATACATTTTGACCTTTGTCGTGGCTCAGAAACTGACATCCACAGAACAGTTTGGTCTCATTTTAAAAGGGGACATCTGCAGATTGATTCTATTTTCAAATATATTATAATTCACTAAAGTTAGGCAAGATACAAGATGAACTGGTCCCTGTTTTTGTTATCTTCACTGCCATCTTGACTGTAAGGGAGCCAGGAGGGACAATTCACTGGGCTGCCCTCCACAGTCCTGTGGCAACTTGATTTTGTTCTGTCTGCTGCACGGTGTCATACCACACCAGGAGCGTTTCAGAATATGAGGGTTTTGCTTGACCAAATCTGTAGACTTGCAGAATTTGTTGATTTAGTAATTTTTTGTGTCTCTACCATAAGTAAGTAAGTAGACTATGTAGTTGTATTTTGTCAGTTTTAAATGTGTTATTTTCTTTCCATCCTCACAATTACATAATGTCTTTATTGACATACAGCGGCTGTTAGCAGGATAACTTGATCTCTGTGCAAAGCACTACGGCTCTTTTAAAAATAGATGAGGTGTATGTTTTTCCTAGCTTTTGGGGTGCTTCTGAAATACACTGTGGATTGTCTGCTGGAATTACAAGAATTGTCTAGAGTGGCTGTGATCAGCCGCCTGGCGTAGATCTGCATTCTACTGAGTACACTTTTCTACTTAGTTATTCAATGCTATAAAGTTTTTTTATGTCGTGATTGACAGCTGTATGTCAACTGGTGTGATGAGGATAAATGGCACTGCTCATAATTGGGTTGGATGGGAACTCAATACATCAGCTCCATTTCCTGTTCAGTACTACGCAGGCTCTGGCTCCAAATGACCCCACTAATGCAAGATGGTAGTGACCGTATTCGGGATATTTTGGCTTCATTCTCACTAAGTGGAGACATGTTGGCCATCTTTATATACAGTCTATGTGACACATTCATTTTAACCTGCCCTCTGCATACAGAGCCTATTGAACTTACCAGTGATGAAATGTAACTGCATGTCCTGAATGAAGGCTGTATCAGTGAAATCACCTTGATGACATACAGTACAGGGACGGCCTGGGATGAGTCAAAGCGCGAGTTTATGGATCAATAGCTGTCACAGCTCAGGACTCCTACGATCCGTAAAGCTGCCTGCTTAAAAAGATTATGACTGCACTGTGGGTGTTGGGCTACTGTGGCTATGTACAGTGTGTGTGTGTGTGTGTGTGTGTGTGTGTGTGTGTGTGTGTGTGCACGAAAAAGAATAAATTACAGGGTAATGATATTAAAAGCACAAAGTCGTTAAGATGCCAAGTTAAGACACAATAAATCCAGTCATGGCTTCTACAGCCTGTCCCCACACTGGGTAATTAAATTAGATTTATAAGCCATATTACATCAGTGCTAGATACTTCATCCACCCTCAGCTCCTGCACCGTCCCTCCATTTTGCCCCGCTTTATTAGACGACCTGACAGCCGGCGAAAAATATGGAGGAATGTTTCAGGTCCCGGGCTGTGAGAGCTCTGCACTGGGCACTCTGTCTTTCGGTGGTGTCAGTCGTGTCCACTGATAATATATTAAGCGCTCCACTTCTCTGCAGAGCAGGGAAGTAGCAAGGGCTGCAGCTATGACACAGTCAAACAGCTTTATCATCATCCACAGTCACTGTTAGCACTGCTGAACTACTACTGCTGCCTCCACTTCATCCCAGACATCTTCACCCTTCAGTGGGGTACTTTGAGATGGGGTTTTAAAGTTTTTTAAGAGACGTCTGATGCCAACATTTAGTGCCAATTAGGGGTGGGCGATATGGCCCAAAAATAATATCACTATATTTCAGGGTATTTTTGCGATAATGATACTCTTAACGATGTGACAAATTAGTGAAAAAAAGTTTTTATTATTAGAAGAACACAGAATTCCAACAAAATAAGTTATACAGCTTTACATGTTAACCTAAAGGTTTGCCTTCAAATATTCAGGAAATCTTTTATGTAGCAAGGTTGAAAGTAAGGGTGTGGAGGTCATGGTGGTGGAGACCAAAGTTATTGTGCCTTTGCATCGGCAGCAGTTGTGGCCAGAGGCATCATGTTTTCAGGTTGTCTATCCATCTGTCCCGTTCTTGTTAATCTGATATCTCAGGAATGTTTTGAGGGAATTTCTTCAAATTTGGCACAAATACCACCTTATCTCAAGGATAAACTGATTAGACTTTGGTGGTCAAAGGTCAAGGTCACTGTGACCTCGCGTTCATCTAATTCTTGTGAACGTGATATTTTTAACGTGATAAATGTTCTTGTGGGTTCAACAATGAATTGATCAGAATTTGGTGGTCGGAGGACAAGGTCACTGCGACTTCACAAAACATTTTGACAAATGTCTAATTGGATAAAATGATGAAATGATGACAGTTTATATTCAAAAGGTCAAAGGTCAACTTTATTACGACATCATAAAGTTCAGCAAAAACACTTTTCTGACATTATTCAGTGCCCCAACTCAGGAACAGAAGTGAAGACATTTGGTTTGATACCGAACTGATAACAATCTTGTGTACCCAACTTGAAACTGTGGTGAAGAGGGTTGTCAGTTTCTGTAAATTTTGCTTTTGATAGCCAGACACCCTTTACCCAGTAACTAACTGGTACATTTTTAAGGAAAAAAAACAATGTTGTAAAACACAAGAGGTCTTTCCTTTTAGTCTGGTGCTCCCATGACCTGGGGAGCTTCAGCATTGCATTTTTAAGTGCCATCCATTTACAGGTGGGCAAAATTTTAATGTTTTGTGAGGTAAATGTTTTGCCATTTTGGATTGTCTGTTGGCTTTGCTGAGAGACAGCCGGCCAGCTTTGTTAACATGTGACAACATAGTGCCCACTGCCCACCTTTTGGTCTCCCCTCTGAGCACCACCGTGGGTTGGGTGGGCAGTGGCTGCACTGCTCATTTGGCGAGGACTGGTGGGAACGCTATCCCAGTGGTGGACAGCTGCACACCCCAGCATTGTTAACAATGTTAACACCATGGATGTGTAAAGAGGCCTGGGCACAACATTGGAGGCAGGGCCCTGTTCTTTCCTTTGAGAGCTGCTCAGTCAGTGCATGAAGCCAAAATAGTTCAATTGTAACGTATAAAATTACCCAAAAGATCCAGAGATGATCAGCATTGTTTCCGCACTGTGTGTGGCCTACTCAGCAGACGCACTAGAGACATTCGCTGGCTGAGCTGACTATTTCCAGTGCTCCGTTAACTTGGAAGGGGATAATGTTATTCAATCGTGCAGTTATTGGACAGAATGGATTAAATCTCATTGGTGAATCGAATCATTTCACAGTGGTTGTGACACTCAGAAAAATGTATCCACTCATTTACAGTTGACCTTTTTGCCATGTAAGTCAATGGGAAAAGTCTTTTTAGGCTGCAGGGCATTACATGACGGTGTAATTACACTGTCTGGCCACTGCGAAAATCGGCTTTCAAGTCCAGCTCACTTCTTGAAGGCCTGGTTAGCACCACTAGCCATTCTGACACTGGTAATGGTACTAACAGTAATAACATAGTTTACAATGCTAAAGGGGATTTGCATTGGTATTGGTTTTATGACCCACAACTTAACTGTTTTGTTGTACTCTTATCAACATGTCCTCCACCCAAATTACAAAGACAATGAAATTCTCATTTGCATATAGTGGCATTGAGCTGTTTCTGCCATGGGGGTGAACAGTTTCTCTAGTGGTGCTCACAGACATTAATAAATGACATTCATGTTTCTTTCTTAGTCCCAGTCATAGTAGATAATGTGCAGAAAAGAGTGTAAACAGTTTTTGTAAGGACTTCCTCTTCTGTAGAAAATAGTTCCAGTGAAAATTAAATTAATCTCTATTGTATTGGGCTGTATGCAGAAATTTCAGAGTCTGATATCTTTAAGATTTGGGCAAATAAAACCACAAATTCAGCTGGTATTAGCATGTGTTTTGTTGATCTGAACTCAAGTGGCCAGCTGAGACACTTTGCCATTCACACCTGTGTCTATCATGCATCTCCAGCTGATCATGTGTTCAGGTTTCATTACTGCTTACATCACTTACTATAGAAGGTAAAGGGCTCAGTGCACCGTTATCACATCAGCACTCTTGCTAGCATGCTCGCCAGTCACATTAGCAATTGTGCTGGCACAGCTGGAGATATCACTGTCAGTAGAATATAATGTGTCTCTCCTTCCATAGGGCAAAATGATTGACAGTCACGCAACACTTCGTCCAATGGGCAAGTTATAGAGCATCAGCCCCTTGTCACCAGAAGAAAACACCATGGCCAGCACTGGTGATGTAGTCCTTGACAGGGACGCATCACGATGCATTCGTTTTTACACTACAAAAGATATGTGGTCAAATCCCAGACCACCTTGACAAGTGGTTTGAGGAATTGGATCACAGTGCATCTTTGTGGTTGTTTACACTTGTATTTAGTGCTGTCCACTTGTGATTGGATCACTCAAGATACATGTTACTACCAGGTCTAAACAGGTTCTAAAACTCAAGTAAGACAATTTGAATTTGGGTGAACTTACCCTTTAAAGTAGAGGCAGGGAGCAGGGAATGTCAATCATTAAAACCTCCAAACATGTAATGAGATAAAAGGATGAATATGCCAATCAGTGAAATGATAGTGGGCAGAAAATAGCAAACACAATATTATTAATAAGGATGAAGGAGTGTGTGTGGGAGGACACGTATCTGCCGGCATCAGAGTGAATCAGTAAAGACAATAACAAGTATAAAAGCAAGCGTGAGATTTTATTACATGAGATGTTTGGGATGTCAGCTGGGAAACCTCACTGGATGAGGTTAACACTGGAGATTTTTAAAGTTAAACAGTATAAAGAGAACAAAGACACTAAGGGAGGAAAGACCAGATAAAGTAAAAGCAGTGGAGAAAAGGGGAGCAGAGTTCAGCCTTGTGTGGTTGATTTTAATGAGCCGTGGCACTTTTATTATCATTATTAATTAACAGTTTTCAACCAGCGGGGTGTGATCAATAAGGTGGAGTGAAACAAATTTCAATGGGCCATTGGAATCAATCAGAAAGAGTTTTTATCTACATAACTGCCACTAAGCTCCGCTCGTTAGGGCTAACATTAGGAGATGAGAAATTTGCAGCATTTTTAATTGGAACGACATAACTGAGGCGCCATTTTTCTTTTTCTTCTTCTGCTCATTCCTAATCTCTGCAATTTTTTGCTTTCTCTTTGTTTCCCCTGTATTAGTAATTTTCCACCAGCAGCCCTCCTAATAGGCACACATGTGGTGTATGTTACTATGCAACATACCACACACTCACACCCTAATCCTTCTCACCTCTTAATCAGACAACCATTAAAATGGGATTAGAGACTATCTGCTGAAATTCAACATATCCAAGCGGGAGATGTTGTCCTTGTTTACTAAGCTGTGATTTTCCTCTTTGGAAGGAGACACAATCCTTTACACTCGACACGTCAAGAGCTTTAGACCATTGAGACCACAGTGTGTTACACTGAACTGTGTGTCTCAATCTGGAGAGGGTAGGTTTTTAGCTGAAGCTTTTTATTATCCAAACACAATTAGTGCTCTTACTGAATCTATTTTTTTAAACAGGATAAAACACTTCTTTGAAATATTTGTGAAAAAGAAAGTTTAATATTGAATCCCCTGGGTGGATGTTTCCACTTTGGTTTAGGCTGAAATATCTCAACACTGTTGGAAGGATTGCCATGAAATTTGGTTCAGATATTCATCTTCTCATATTCATGAATTCTACTAACTTTGGTTGGATACCTTAATTCACTAGTGTTCAAACAATGGCATATGTACCACTGGTGGTACAGAATTAAACAAATAATTCAAAAATATATCTGTAATTCTACCAAAATGCTATACATTTTGTATAAAAATAAAATTCAAAATAAGTTTTGCCTCTTTTGTTTGTTGCATTCATGAATGTAGCACGCTTGCGACCCATGATTAGTCATGAGCTAAACTGTGACACCAAGATAGTAAGTGGAGGTGAAATGATTGATTTCAAAACACAGCAATCGCAGCCCCAGTCTGTGCTTGGAGAGCCTAATATTTTCCGAGGTTGTACGCAGTGTTAAAGTTTTAAGAATCATTAACGTAACTTTTCATCTAATGCCTTCATCAGGTCAAATTTTTCATGTGCAGTGACGTTGCTAGATACGCGTCCTGCATCTGTGATGCATTAAAATCCATCAGGGCACCGTTTACTCACTATTGGTACCAAGCAGTGAGGCAACAAAGAAAGAGGAGTTGTTTACAAAATTGTGGGTTTTTATTTACCTAAAAAAATGCATGAAAAATGACAAACCAAGAAATGAACAACTAAGCATATAAAAGAGGTCGACAAAACATAACTAGACTCAATATAATAACTAAACAAGGTGTTAACTGAAATAACTGACTTGTCAAAATGACACACGAGGGAGCATATATAGTGGCTTGGCCAAACCATATAACACACAAGGGGTAACCAAAATGGATGGCAACTACAACTAAGTACAATGCAAAGGTAACCAAACCTAAATACCCCACCCATGACATGGCAGCACATGGTTTGGTCCAATGAGTTGGTTCCAGGATTTAAGAGTCCCCAGCCCTCAGCCACACCTTTTGCTCCACCAGGAGGGGACCTCTTCAAAGGACCATGGTAACTCAAAGACAAAGAAATGGAGAATTAATATCAAACAATTTGCCTGTGTAATCCTACATTGCTAGAATGTGAACACATAAATTAGACAATGTAATGTTAAAAGCAAATAAACAGATGCTAAATCAAACCAACTGTGTAACATTAATTAATAGGTATGGTTGACAGTAAATGAAAGCAACCTGTGTAGGTAACAAACTAATGAGTTTAAAGAATGTGAATTGGGAAAACATTACCATGTGTGGCTGTGACCATCACAAGGGGACAACCAGAAAAGTGCACTTAGTAGAGTGCAGATCTAGGCCAGGCGGCTGCTATCTGTGAACCACAGCACATCAAAATAGGAAATAACAATAATTAACACAATTAAAACAGACAAAAGAGCTCCAAACCATTTAACGACATAGCCTGTCAACTTACTGAGTGTAGAAGCACAAATATCAACGAAAAATTACCAAACCAACAAAAACCTGCAAGTCTACAAAATCTAGCAGGCATAATGCTCAGCTTCTGAAATGCTTCTGGTGTGGTGTCATGCCGTGCAGCAGATGAAACTAAATCAGGTTACAACCTGACCCCGGAGAGCTGCCCTGGTGGAATTGGCCCTCCTGGCTACCTTACAATCAAGATGGCAGCACAATAACAAGAAATGGGGATTTATTCATCTCCTATCATGCCTAACTTTAGTAGATCATAAAATATCGGGTTCAAAATAAGACCAAACTTTTCTATGGATGTCAGTTTTTGAGCTATGATGAAGACCAAAATGTGCCCATCAACAGATGGTAATGCTTGTCGTTTATAGCTGAGACAATTTCAAGAAAACCTCAAAAGGAGTTAGGAGGAGTGAGGGGTCAGCAGTCAATGACAGTAAAAAACAGTCAATAAAACAAATTTTCAGCAACTGTGAATCACCGCAAACATGAGACATTTTTGAGGATACAGTCATAAATGTGCACAAAATATTAGGCTGAATGGTCCAATAGTTTGCGAGATTAGCTACGGAGAGACAGTTACGCACAGTCACACACGCACACAACCAAACACATGATCCCCTTTTTGCTTATGCCTAACAGAGAGAACAACAAATCCTAGTTGAAATTTTAGGAACAGTCTGTTTTTGTTGCCACAGGAAAGTCAAGAACATTTATCACGACTAGGCTTGGTTTGCGTAGTTTTATTCTGGGGATCAGTGATATGGTACAACACTCATCAAATATGTTGAATAAATATCAAGTATTTATGTGTTTGTGAGCAACAAAGATGGCATTTTACATTATATTCATAAATAACATCACAAATATAAACGATAATTACACTTTCTGGAGTGGGTAAAAAAATTATTTTCTTTTGCCTAAAAAATTGGTGTTTTGAAAGATGGGGCTTCCTGTTCTCTACTCCCTACTTCTGGTCCAGTTTTAATGCAGAGTACGGAAAAAATCCAATGGATCAGTGATCTGATAACACAGGAGATTCGGGGCCACAAGGGGCGCTATAGTCCAGTACTGTCTGTCATTCACCCTCCATTGGAATGGTCTGTTTCTGATTTCCGACAATGACAATGCATTAAATCGTGAGTAAGAAAGCCCCCTGCTGGTGGCCGTTGTGATTCAAGTGATATTTTGGATGATTTTTAGTGTTCGTCAAATAATTAAATTTACATTTCTTTTTAGGAAATGCAATTCTACAAATTAAAATACTACAGATTTTTACACTGATTTCTTCCCAAAAACAGTTTTTAATGCTCTTTAAACTAAACAAAATAATGCAATCAGTTCTCTTCCTTTATTCCCCTTTCCCCCTTGTCTTCTCTCTCCTTCCCCCTCTCCTCTCATGGCAGTCAGCAGTGGAGGGCTACTTAGCACACAACAGTTAATACCTGTCTAATTTATTAGCCTCCTGCCCCAGCCCTGAAGGGCCATTAGCAACACACACTGACACAGCACACCGGCCTGTGTCGTAATTTATTGTCTTATTACAGTGCTGCAGCGGCATCAATTAATTATCCATTAAAGCGCTGCTGTCCCAGGATTTATGGAGGGGACTGTGGGGGCTGTGGGAGATACAGTAGGGAGAGGAATGAGGGGGAGAGAGGGTAGATGTGAGGAAGAGGAGGAGGAGGAGATATATGGGAGAGGATGAAAGATGGATCGTTGCTGTTTTTTGGGTGTGCTTTGGTTTGAAAGTTGGGATAAAAATAAAGTGCGATGAAAATGCTTTAAATAAACAAACAGAGTCTGCAAATCAAATGTTCTTCTTGTAAACAAATATTGTTTAATTGTGAGATTATAAATCATATTCAAGGCTGAAATATAATCTTTGCTAACACTTTAATTTCTGAGAGGTAATGCATCATTTACTGTGCACACACAGGTTAGTCTCCACACTCACAGCTCTAATATGGTCAGAATGGAGCAGGGTTTTTAAAAGAGCTGTTGAGGACGACACTGGCTGCTGCGGGCATTAACATCATTACAGTTAATGCTTGAGTTAATGAATAAGTTCACATCACTGTGGTCTGTAGGCAGTTTAATAGAGTCGGAGCTAACTACATGAACTGCCAGAAAATTATATTTACATGTGTAAATTAAGGGAGAAGTCATCAGATCCTTAACTTAAATAAGTACACTTAAATGTGTACTCAAGCAAAAGTACAGAATTGTAGAGAGAGAGAGAGAAAAATGTACATAAAGCTGTACTGATTAAGCAATATCACACAAGAGGGAGTGCTGTTGTGCTGAATATCAGCATGGCTTTGATCCAGTCGTAGACCAACCCAATCACCAGAAAATATGTTGGCATTGTATGTTTCTGCAAACCACGGCTTTGTTATATTTGCACGTTATTATGTAGGGGTGTAAATAACTGGTTTCATGTGCCACAATACAATTTCGATACGATGCGATTTAGGGGCCTGCGATCGATATGAGACAATATCATATGCCCAGGTAACATAATCAATTACAGGATAAGCTGCCATCCCTTTCTTTTTTGCTCTTGGCCATAAAAGATAAAAAGTACACATAAATAATGTAAATTACTGTAACTACTTAAGTATAATTTAAGTAGTTACAGTTTACTTTATACTGACTTCACTGAACACATTACACAGGACATGGGATGAGTTATCCCTCAGGGCTTTCTGCCAGAGAGACCTTTATGGAAGAAATGTTTATTTTAACCCAAACCATCATCTTTTTCCAACTTCAGCTCTATCTGGCTTAAAACTCCAAAGGTGAATTTCTCCCAACAGCCATAATACATGGATAATAACAACACTCATTTAACAAAGGTATAAAATTAAGTTCAATAATAACTGTCGAGGTTCATAGACAGGTCAATTGTTTTTTTTGCTAGTCACCCATTATTGGCTCAAGCATTTTACATTGCATAAATTAGCCTTGCGGCTAGCTGTCTTTCCTCCATTAATAACAAATAACATTCTTTGTCTCACTGACCACTGCATCTCCCAACACAACGCTACATTTAAATTTCAGCCAAACATAGGTAAAACAGAGCGGCTCATGTTGCTGTAGTGAGAAGTTTGCAGAATGGGATATTCTTCCTCTTCCAGGCAGGTAAGATTATGTTGCGTTTTATCTCATAATGGCATTGTGTACGTACAGCATGTGCTCTGTCTGTTGACCCATCTTTCAAAAATATTTCCACACTGCTGATTTATTCCCAAGTAGATAACGTAATCCTCATCGTCTTTCTCTTGGCTGCCTGCTGCTGTTTGACGGTGACACATACATACACATCCTAAAGATGACGATACAGATGTGTTGATGTGTCCACTTTGCATCAATGATACTGGATCGTTGATCGTTGAATTGATGTGTCAGTCCAGATCGATGGATCATTCACACCCCTATTATTATGTAACAGATACATTGAAACTTTATGTTTCAACAACACTGTGGTTAACATGTGGTTAGATTTAAGCACAAAAAACATTATTTGTAGCTGGGAAAAGACCATATTTTGGCACAATCCCCACTGGATAACCAGTTATGTCTCTGTATAAAACAACAGCTTTTTTTTGGCACTATCTCTGCTAGAAAAACAGTTAAGTGTTACTGCAAACCACCCACTCTTGGTGCCTAAATGCCACTGGAATCATGACAGTGAGTTGCTAAAAAACATCCGTTTTTTTTTGTTTGTTGGTCTCAAACACTGGTCTGCAGCTTGGCAGGCGTCTCGCCTGGGTGACATGCCAAGGTGACATGCCATCCACCATGCCCTCCACCTTCCAATGACAAAGTCAGCTCATACACTACATCACTTTAGAAACGTTAATATGATACATAAACAAGTAAATGTAATGTATCTGTAGTTTGCAAAAATGTACAGTGCCAACATTTTCTTCTGGTGATTGGGCTGCTTAGACAACAGACCTAAGCTTGTAATTTTTTTAAACTGTCTTTAAAATTCGTTTTTCTATTCGTATTTTAGTTTTATATTCCTCTTATTATTCATTTCTTTTGCTTTCTCTGTTTATCTGTATTGCTGGTTTTGTGCTGCTGCAACAGAGGAATTTCCCAACTGGGGATCAATAAAGAATCATCTTATCTTACTAGATTATCATCACTAGTGTAATGACATGTAAGCAGCATTTTGATGCTGTAGTTAGTTAATATTAAGGTAATTTTAACCTTGTTGTGTACTTTTGGGTAGATTTATCTGTAACAATACATCATAGTTTGTAAACTCATATGTGTTAAGTGTTAATTCATAAGGTAACTAAATACTATCGTCGTCAAATTAATTTGAAAAAGTGCTTATTTGCTTATTTATTAGTAAAAAGTAATATAAAATGTAAATACTCCAGGTGAAGCACAAGTGACTCAAATTTGTACATACAGTGAATACATTATGTGAGTAAATGTACCTCTTTCAGTATACACTACTAGACAAACACACACAATTGCTGTACTTGCTCCACCAAAATCATGCTGTACTATACATATTCATATAAGCATGGTACAGCATATGGAGCAGACTTACTGTATGTACATCCTCTGTGTACAAAAATAGAAACAGTCCTGTCCTCAAAACCTGCATATATGAGACATACCCATGGCAAAATCTCCTGCTCCCCCTTCCACCCCCTCCACTCCCAACCAGCATCTTCCACCCAAACACAATTTGTACAGAAAACAAAGTGTTTTCCAGCGCTGACAGGGAGAATGGATTACTTCCATTACGCTCTACAAGAAACACATTCTGTTGAGATGAAAGGGTTGTAAATTATTGCAGAAGGTGCTGCTGCTAACAAGTCTGGTGATCCGGGGCTAATGGGGTTCACATTCACTTAATGCATCCCGGCAATGTGACAAATCAAACGCACCCAAATGAGCATCATCATCACCTTAGATCTACAGTAATCCTTACTAGCTTGAAATTACAACATAATTGAATTAAAATAATACCACTTGTGGTATTTTAATGGAACAGAATTAGCATGTGTTTTTTATTTCACAGAGGCTGCATCACCTTCCTTTGTCCTTCTGAGGAAGAAGAGGTGAATGATTGACAGTACAAATCACTGTGGGCCTTTGGGTGACAGGTGAACTTGGCAGCACAACGTCGACAGTGTCACATCGCTGTGTCAGGATGTGTCGGCTGACTCGCCATGGCAACTGCTGAGTGACAGACTGAGCAGGTGAGACTGAGCTGCAGCAACCGTGCCAGCTCCTCCACCACTCTCACATCACTCACATATGCGTATATACACATTTCTTTAATTGTTGAGCAAATTGTTGCCAGAAAATTAAACAGCCCAACAGGACTCCAAAAAACCTCTATGAACCATTAAAATCTGGCTTGCACCTAATACAGCAATAATAGAGCACTTATCAGACTAACAACCTAGACTTTTAACCATCCTCATCCTTCTCGAGCTCAGCACTGCTTTTAAAGCCACACTGTTCTCCTCACCCATCTCCAAATCTGCCACAGCCCCTGTCACCCATGGTGTCCCCCAGGGTTCAGTGCTTGATCCCTTGCGCCTGCATATACTACCTATTGGTCAGATCATGCTTTGTCACAGGCTACTTTTTTTTTTTTTTTTATCTCAGTCTCCTGTCAAAGACCCTGATGATGGCACAATAGGAAAAAATTAAGTCATCACAATTGTGATTTCTATTCCTATCTTATTATCCAGGCCTGGAAAAGTCATGGATTAAGTAAAATCCTTGAAAGTTTTGTAAAATTTATTTGGAACGTTTTGAACAAATTGTTGCTGTAATGAAATGAATTTTAACAGTAGTCTTCCATGGATAACATTGCACGTAATGTAACATAACATCAAATTTATTTTTTTTTTGTAGCCGTTGACGTAACTTAGCTCAAATATAGGGCATTGTGTGATGTTTTGTTTACCCTCGCATAGAATACATTTTCATTTAACTACGTTACATTTTTCATTTCCATTACTTCCTCCATGTGCCAGCTTGCTGGAATTATGTTTGAATAGAGTTTTAATAGAGAGCTTAAAAGGACAATGTATTGACTGTGCCTTACGCTTGAAGTATTTGAAGTGAAATGGAACATAACACTATTAAAGATTGATAAAGGTGCTGTTTAATTTTCATACAATAGTTAAAATTCCGAGTTAAGTGTACTTTACAGTTCTATTTGAATTATATGTTGTCAATAGTCATGGAAATTCTATCATCGTCCTTGAAAAGTAATGGAAAAGTTTTGAAATGTTGGAACCCTAGAATATGTGTACAAAATTTAATTGCAACCCATTCAATAGCCTTGTAGTCACTCTAAACCAAAATTGTGAACTTTATGGTGGCATTAGTGCAAAAGTCAGGGGACAACCAAAGTCAGCATGTCTCATCCTCTCAGAACCATGAATGTCTGTACAAAATATTCTGCCAATTCACCAAATAAATGTTGAGAAATTTGGGGTTAAGATGTCACTAAAAACACATATTGACTTCATGATGGCGATAGAGGAAAAGTCAGGGGATCACCGAAATCATTAGGATTTATCCACTGGGGATCATGAATGCCTGTACAAAATTTCATAGTAATACCCTTGATTGTTGTTGAGTTATTCCTGTCTCAGCTGAAGTGGTAAACTGACACACCGTTTTGTGTGTACTGCTCATTGGCAAATATTAGCATGCTAACCCACTGAACAAACTATGTGATGGCATTTAGCTTAATGCACCACTGTGCACAAGTATAGCACTACAACAGAGCTGCTAGCACGGCTGCAGAGTTAAGAGTTTTGTGTTTTGTTTTTTTTGCTTCAGTATACTTCAGTGAACTCAATACTGAGTATACACATTATAATAGCACAAACACATGCATGCACACACACACACACACACACGCACACACACGCACACACACGCACACACACACACACACACACACACACACACACACACACACACACACACACACACACACACACACACACACACACAAACAAGTACACACAGTGATGATAAGAGGGGTGTTTATAGTTTGGAAAAAGTCCTTTGTCTTCCTTTGTTTAACTTTCAACTAAAACCAACCTGACACCAACAAACCCATCATCAGTGTTTCCACGACAACAGCTTTATCATGGTCAGAGTTCACATTCATACAAATGTGATTCCTGTGCTGTTGTAATCTCTTTTCATCAGCTCTCAGAAACAGTCGTGAGTGCATTCACAATGGATTCACACGTCCTTGGGAAGAAAGAATATATCCAAACACGATTTTCCTTCGCACCTCTCAGTTGTGCTGTCATCCCCCTGGGTGACGCAGACAGGAAATGGGAATGACTGCTTCCTGCCCGAGCCGGCTTTGAAGGCAGGCTACGAGGGACGATGTCACGGCGGAGCAATGTTCCTGCGCTTTCACCACACTCTTTGTAATGTGTGATTTACAGCTTCCCCCCTCCTGCTGTTTCATCTGTGATTTAATGTTTCCCGGTCAGATGGCTATCGGCTGCCTTACACGTCCGCTCGGTGAAAAAAAGTGACACAGGAGAGCTTTAGGCTGTGATCATAACTGCATAACAGCATTTAAAAGAGATCAAACAACTGATCTATCTTCCGGTATTAACGGAAAATAAGTTTGGATAGGTTAATCTCCAGTGGTGGAAGAAGCATTCAGACCCTTTACTTAAAAGTACAAATAACAATTGCAAACATACTTAAAATAATGAAAATAAAGTACTTGTTTTGCAGAGGAGTGGCCCCTCTGACTGATATATTAATATATATGGCATTATTAGATTAATACTGATCCATCAATGTGTACTCAGCATTTTACTGTTGTAGCTGCTCGAGGTGGAGCCAGTTTTAACCACTTTATATACAGCTAGGTAGTTTATTCCAGTGGTTCCAAACCTAGGAGTTTGGGCCTCTCCAAAGGATCACAAGATAAAGATTTGAGGGGTCATGAGATGATTATTGGGAAAGGAAAAAGTTCTTATACATACATTTCTATTCATCGTACTTTTTAGGGCCTGTGTCCACTTTTTTTCTGAGTGCCAGCGTCTTGTTTTAACTGTTCTCAACAAGGAGAAGGTGTATGCGTCCACTTAGAGTAAAAGCACCGGGCCCAGTGCCTTCTTCAGAGCCCTACAGCTTTTTTGTGCAGCCACTCAGAGCACTTGTAGTTGAAAATCTCTGAACTTTTCAGAAAGGCGCTGGTTACCTCTTTTGGCCTTAAACAGTTGTTAAAATAAAATCATGCGCAAGTTAATGGGAAAATGTCTCTAAACTGGACCTACTAACAACTAATAGACATCTGAAAGCAAACTGGACACTGTTTTTACTGTAAGGGTTACAAAAACTGGAAGCTACTGGATAAATCTACAAGAATGCTTTGCATTTTCTTAAACGTTTCATATGTGTTTTTATGTAGCATCTTAATCTAAAAGTAACTAAGGCTTTCAAATAAATACATAACTGTGGCCTATAAAGTAGTTGAAAATGAAAGTACCTCAAACAACTCTTTTTCAAGACTTAGAAAGCCTTGACTTTATTGTATGTGATCTAGATCTGTGATTCCCAACTGGTCCAGCCACAGGAACAAGATTTGTCCTTAGTCATTAGTTCAAGGTCCACGCAGTTTAATGCACTTAGCATCATACTTGCGTTTAGCCATATCTTTGAGCTAGCTTGCTAGTAGCTGTCCGTTCGTCACTCACTCCACAGCAGGAAACATGACCTCAAAATAAAAGCTTTTTGTTGGAAATTCACTGCACTTAAAAATAAAGTGTGTGTTTTTAAAAACGACACATTTGCGAGTCACTTCTGGTCCATTCAAAATTGACCTGTGACCCACTTTTGGACCACGACCCACCAGTTAGGAACCGCTGGTCTAGATGATATAATTTAGTGGTTTGATTTGCTAAATTATTATAGGAATGGCATCATATAACACTGTATGTTTTAAAGTTTATTTCCCCTTTAAATACTGAATTAACTTTTTTGTTCCCTGCAGGTTTGTTCAAATCTTTCTCTTCATCATCAGACTCCTCCTCTCATTTTTAGTTTTAACCATTTTTTTCTTTAACTTCTCAATATTTTCATTATTTTTGGAGACCTTACCATTATTTCCTTTGCTTTTCACCCCTCTCTCAAACACACACGTTCCTGTTAACACTCAGCACTTTCCCTGTCGTAACCTCTGACCTTGTCCTTCTCCTAACCCTCACCCCTACCCTAACCTGAACCTCGTCTGTAAATTCTCTGTAACCTATAAAGCTTAAACCTTAAATGAAAGGCTGAGGTGATTTAAAGTTCAGCCCATCAACTCTCAGCTGTCATGTAGTTTAATTTTTTTCCCAAAATTTGTAAAACACTTTTAATCCAATTAAAACTGCATGTTTATAGTTGCTCGTTATTTGTCTTGAAATTAACTTGACAGCGAGAAAAAGCCTTAATTAAGACATAAATTAAGTGACAGTAACATCTGTAAGGCAACGTGTTGAGCTATAATTTCCTGAAGGAGACAGACTCCCATTTCTGTCTCTGTGTGTCAGCTGATTGACAGTAAGCAGAGAGTAAACACTGAACTAAAGCACCATGGAGAAACGGTAAATAATTAAAATAAAGATTCCATAAAAGTTATTTTTCTCAGAAAATATGCTACTTTTAACTTTGAACTCTTACTCCAACCTGACCCTCATACTAATTCTAAATCTTAACTATTAAAATCATTACCAATTATCTCATCATCACAAATGTTCTTTATTTCAGCAGTAAAAAACGGCTGTGAAGGTGAGTATGTTGAGGGAAAATTCAGGGACATGAGTCTAGATTTCCCTCAGCAGAACCCCACCTGTTTAAAGATTTATTTAAAGAAATAACTTCATTTATTTAAATGTTTTATAATATTTTAGGGTCTATTCTTTTTCTTTTTTTTTCAATTTTTTTTTACCCTTTTCTTTGCGGCATTTTTTTGTTGTTTTTTTGCCATTATGACTTTGAATCCGCAAAGTAATAAATATAGTGTAATGTAAAGTACACTAGTTGCCTCTGGATTGCAGTGGAATTAAGTGGGAGAAAGTAAAGTACAACTTCCTCAAAACTATTTTGGTACAGCATGTGGAACAATTAAATGTATTTAGTTGGGCTGTCAACTGATTAAAAAACTTAATCTAGTTAATTACATGCTCTGTGATTAATTAATCTAAATTAATTGCATACATCATTTTTTGCTGTGAAAGTATTTAAAAAAAAAAATACTTCAATTGAATTTTGGGAGATGTGTCGTAGTAAAGCTGTTGGATTTTAGACACCATTGTCCCCCTGGCCTCTACCACCGAAACTGGTCTGCAGTTTACTGCAATCCATTTTGCAACTTATTCAGTTTGCGTCTGAAAGCTTGGTCAAGTATGGTTTGACAAGGGTGACTGCTAGTGCTAGCATCAGAGGCTGTGCTAGGTCGTCCCTCTGGATTTGCTGCTGAATGCTTTGTGTTGGGATGACATTTCAGGCTTGAAGTACTCCGATGGTACAAAAATTACAGAGAATGGTGCTCCTATCAACAGTTCCATGTGGTTGTTTTTTAAATGTAAATGTTCCATTTACGGGCCCAAGCAGCATCATGTTGTCTGTCTCGATCATGTGAGAGAAGCCACTGTGGCCTTCAATGATGCACGGGGTCAAAGGGCACCACGGAACACAGTTAATCAGTGTTAATTCTTATACACATTATGTTTTCTGTGGTTAATTTATCAAAATGAATGCATCATTTTGACAGCCCTAGTATTTAGTTATTATGCAGCACTGGGTGAATGTCAATGGTCCCTGTTTTGGATTTTCTTCATTAATTTAACTGTTCTATTATATCCTCTGTAAGCCCTTTTAACTGCTAAATTAATACTTTTGGTATAAATATTTCAGCTGTTTATATCCACTGTAACATATATATTTCCCAAAATGTTGTTTCATAACCATCTCCACACCACCAGGCATGTAGTTGTTGTGGAATATGAAAAGCCTAATAAATTCAAATAAATTGACTATTAGCTTTTTTTTTAAATTTATTTAGGGCTTGCCTGAATCAGTCACATTTTGAGATATCTAGCCTTAAAAATGACCAAAAGAGATCTTTAAAAAATCCAAGCATGTCTAATATGTTTGGACTATAACAGTGTGGGTCGCAAACTCTGCCTTATGTCATCATACCATTCAGATTCCCTAAAATGTTACAGAGGTAAAGGCTCATCTTAACCTACAATGATATTATAATTTGTTGATTATATTTTGCATTAATATTCTGAATCTGCAAAGTAACAAAGTGCAATATTTTACTCTGAATTGTAGTGGAATATCAAAAAATGGATGTTCTTAAGTGAGGCCCTAGTACTTTAAAATTAAATATACCTTCCAACACTGGCTGGATGTCAATGGTATACATGAAGCATTCAGACACTGGATAACACTGGTCTTTCACCATACTTGCTTCAATGACTTGCACATAAAGCAGTAAAAAATATTGGTTTTATTCATGTTTTAGTAAAAAAAACAAAATCAAGATTTAAATACTGGCCATACGAGCCAGCCCTGTTTGTAAGTAGAGATGCCCAAAGCACACGTCCTGTGCTGAGGCTCGGGTGGAAAGCTTTTAATGAAGCCAACACCAAGGTGCGCCCTCTGGCTTCTGTCTTCCGATGACTAACAGACACTGTCAAAGTGGCTTTTCTTCCCAGTCCAAATCCTCTTCCTCTTCCTCATGACCTCCTCCTTGTACACATGTCCTTGTTGTCATTCTCTCAGCTCCTCGTCCTACCCTCTTGTCACTCCTCTCCTCCTACTCCTTCCTCTGCTGAGTGAGATACTATCGGGATAGCGAGCAGATGTTTATGAGTAATATGCTGCTGAGTACGTTTGTTTTACTGTGTAAACATTCAACAGCTCCTCTAACTAATGATGGAGTCAGTGGAGTAGAATAGCTGTGAGATGAGTGTATTGTAAATTTTAACATTTCTGAATGTCTGTAGTAAAGGACAGTAATGAGAAGAGAATAGTAATGAGATAACCGTCACATGAACTCTTAATTCGCCTTTATTGTTGTGTTCAGTTGTCGTATTAATTTGAATGCACTCAGTGTTATTTAACACAGTTAATTATATAAAAGTTGATATTGTTACAATCATTTTTTTCATTTAATTGAACTGTCAACATTTAAATTGGTTAGTTGTAAGTATTTCTACAGAAGCAGGGTGTTTAAACTATATCCCACCATATCCTTTACTTTGATCTACCTATTTCAACTGTGTATCCATTAATGTCGGCTAACCAGTGGTGTAGTGGAGAGTATACGCAGGTATGCACCATCAGCAATTAAATCAAACGCCTGCACTTATTTGGATTTTTTAACATGGACAGGAAAGAGGCATTGGAAATGACACATGCAATTTGCAAGCAGTGTCATATGAGAATAAAATACACCATCCAGAGATACTGTAGAGTTAGCCACTGATGGCCAGGCTAACGCTTAACAACTACAAAACTACCATCCAACTCTGAGAGAGCAAGGAAAATAACACTGTCTATCACCTGTTTCATATGTAAAGATCTTCGTCCACACAGTGTTGTTAAAATGAAGTCTTTGTTACATGCCAAAAACACTGGAACCCAGGTATGTGACTCCATCCCAGTGTTTTTTCACCAACACAGCTGTACCCAGTCTCTACAGAGAAGTGAAGTATTAAGTCGAGGAATCTCTGAGTACAGCAGGAAGGGTGGCATTAGCTTGTGACGCCTGGACTTCAAGGTCATGTCCCCAAATTTTCCCTCAACATACTCGCCTTCACAGCCGTTTTTTACTGCTGAAATAAAGAACATTTGTGATGATGAGATAACTGGTAATGATTTTAATAGTTAAGATTTAGAATTAGTATGAGGGTCAAGTTGGAGTAAGAGTACAAGAATGAGAGATTGTGGTTATAACAATTCTTCTAACATGGGTGTTGCCATTCAGTTAGCGGGATAACTGCATGAGAGGAGTTTTGCTCACTTGCTTAATCTGGCCTCACAGAGGGCCTTAAATCTGCCAACAGTTCAGTTTGTCAGGTGTATGCAGCATTTCTGACACCTTATATGACATTGTTGATCAGTCTGTCTGCTTTGCATTACATTTTGCTGCAATAAAAATGATTTGATGAAGTTCGATGAACAGACTGTAAACTTTATCTTATGAGGCTAAACTGATGATGACCCTGTTTTCCTTTGGGTTAATAATTTGCAGTTGGATAAAAAGGTAATATAATGCAATATATTTTATCGCAATACTCAGCATATGGCAATTGTATTGCGACTCAAGTATCATGATAATATTGTATTATGGGTCCTCTGGTAATCCCCATTCATTCATTCATTTTCTGTAACCACTTATCCTGTTGGGGGTCGTGTGGGGTGCTGGAGCCTATCCCAGCTGACATTGGGTGAGAGGCGGGGTACACCCTGGACAGGCCACCAGACCATCACAGGGCTGACACATAGAGACAGACAACCATTCACACTCACATTCACACCTATGGACAATCTAGAGTCACCAATTACCTGCATGTCTTTGGACTGTGGGAGGAAGCTGGAGCACCCCCCACCCTGGGTTCAGACCAGAAACCCTTGTGCAGTGAGGCGACAATGCTAACCACTGTGCCACCAATCCCAAATTATTCCTACAAAAAGTAAGTTGCATATAATCCACACATCTGGCAAGGCTGCGATCACATGACCAATGTGCTGATGGGGGTAAAGAAGAAAGTAGTCCACGGTGGGCAGGTTGGCATGGTGGATGAGACACAAACACAGGACTTTCCCAAAGGAGACTGGTGTTTGGAGCGGTGTAAAATCTTAAAGTACATCATCACTGTGTTTCTTTACTGAAAACTTACTAAATAACTTGCCTTAACCTAACCTATGTAACTTTACATTTAGTACGTAACCTTAAGTTAAATTTGTAATGTCATTAATAGGGTGCTAATTTGTTAGATAGACTGTAACATTAACCACAAGATATTACATGAACCATTTTATGAGCATATGTCACTCTGAAGTATTTATCCATTATGTTCGGCTACTTTAACTTTCCCAGTACTTTTAGCTAACTGTTTCAGTCATGTGTTCATCACTTTTATCTTACTGCAGTATTTCAACTGTTAAGCTAACTGATACAGTAGCTAAAGTAATAGATTAACTAAGTAATGGAAGTGAAGTAAAGTAATAGATTAACTCCTTAAATTTCAACCAGTTATCCATTACTGTTAACCCTTTTAACTGTTAAATTAATACTTTTGGTATAACTATTTCAGCTGTTTATTTACATTTGTCCAGTGTTTTTAGCATAACTAAAATATTTTTAGCATGCATAAAAATAGATTTTCAATCATCTAGTCATCACTTTTAAGTATCCATTTTCACTGTTTAGGGAAATACTTTTGGCTGTATTTCAACTGTTTGACCTATTAATAACTTTTAGTGACCTATTTCAACTTCCTGTGTTTGTTGCTAACTAGTTTTCGCAGTCACAACAGCAACAGGTGGGGTTCGTGTCATTAATAGGTGGATATAATGCTTTCTTTCTTTCTTTTTTTTCATATTAACTGAGCCACTCCATAATCTCTTTGACATACCTCTTGGGGTATAAGTACCCTTTGTTGAGAGTCACTGCAGGAAAGTGTGCGTATATCTATATATATATTTATATCCTGTAAGTGTATGTGCGTGCATCGAAGTGTGCTTTTGTGTGAGAAAGTCCAGGACCAGCCTCGTCCTGATCCCTCCCTCTCATCACTGCAGTGCCTGTTTTTAATCTGGGCCAGTGATTTATGAAGGAGCTCGGACTGTGTATATCTCCTCACTTCCTTTCATTTCTCAAATGGTTTGTGCACTGCGGGATGATAGATTTATCTACACACAACCCCTGCATGACTAATTAACTCTGAAATATCAGGGCCAGATGTGGAACTGAAAGACGGACCCCAGAGTGCTTTCTCTCCCTCTCCATCTTGCTCCTTCGTTTTTCTAACTGTTGCTTGCGATTTTTCTTCTTCTCTTTGTCCCCTCTCGACATCCAGCTGTAATTCTGCTGGTAATATGACAGGATGTTTGAGGTGAACGTAAATGTTGTACTGACTCAAACAGCAAGTCGACAGTTCTGATTTGGTTGCTGAATAAATGCCTTTTTACAACCAGGACAGGTTGCAGAGTTGTAGAGCAGAGTTTGTGACAACTGTGCTACAAAAAGCTGTACAGTCAAAAGCACCAGGGGACCACACTAATAATCACACAGGTCTTACAAATCCCTAGTTTCACTTGAACACATTATAATAGGCCAACAAAAAACTCAAATTGTTCTTGCAAACACTTATCAACTTTGACCTACCATACTCATAGTAGTAGCCTGACAGTCAGACTAAATTGCTGTTTTGATTTGAGGAAATATCTTTAGGAGCTGGTATTTCTGTAAACTGGCATAAAACAACCTGTTTAGCCGTGTCCTATACTTTGGTTTATGACTAAATACCTGCAATACTATACATTTAGTCAGCCTCAGCTGTACTTGTGTTTAGTGTCAATTTATTAGCATGCTAACACGGTAAACTTCTATTTTCCTGGATAATACAGCTGCACAATGCACACTTCAAGTACTTAAAAGTCATGAAAATCATTCTTATGTAGGCTATAGCCCATTGCTTGACAAATGAATAGCTCTGCAATGTATTAAGAAAAAATATCCCTACAGCCAGCTGTTTCTTAATGATAATTTATTCATTTATTCATTTTTCCAAAATAAAAAAGTAACAAAAAACAAACCCCTTCTGTGATATTTTTGGCTTTGTCACTGTCCCTTTAAGAGAATATTCTCAGATGTTAGTTGCTTCAGTGCAGGCTTGCCTGAGTTTCGTGAATGAACTGTGTTCTGTTGAGTGTTTATTATATTCATCTGTGCTTCTTTTGATTAAGCTACATTATAATG